>CANSNZ010000982.1:1732500-2380000 GCA_947646795.1 Beta lomatogona
AATATGTTCAATGTTCATTAGTTGCTTCTATTAAAGTAATGCAATTAGTTTGTATTTTGTAAGCCCACTATTAAGTATTAAAGCCCACTGCAAATTGCAATACAAATATACAATGTAATTAGTTGCTTACAAGTTACAAACTTTAAAGTTCAAAGTTTCAAACATCACAAATTCACAACCCACAAAATAACACTAAAAGGGAGGGAAATTAAATAGTTTTAAAATACAAACTCTTGAATGTTTCTCAAAGTTTTTTCAAACAAAAAAAAAAACACAACTTCAAAGCTCATATTCATTTGTGAAGTCCGAAGCATCGGCGGTCTCATCAATTGCAATTGTCGGTTGCTCGGAGATCAAATCTTGCATGCCTACAAACAATAGAAAAATGTAGATGTTACAAATTTACAAATGAAAAAATATGAATAAAGCAAATATTTAAAATGAAAGTAATTGATGACAAGATAAGTTACTAACCTTCTTCCATAATCTCCAACTCTAACAAACTTTCCTCTATAGTAATAGGATCATAAGAGGTGTGCATCCAATCTTGAGAACAAACAAGGGCTTCAACCATCCTTGGACTAAGAGAGGTGCGGAAGGAATCAAGAACACAACCACCCGTGCTAAAAGCGGATTCCGAAGCTACCGTTGAAACCGGAATTGCAAGTATGTCACGTGCCATTTTCTTAAGAATGGGATAAGTCTTACTTTGTGAAGCCCACCAATCCAAAATATCAAATCCCTCATCATCATCGGGTTCGGCTTGGTCACTCAAATACTTGTCCAACTCCGTTTTAGTGTTATAATCGATATTCACATTATTCCTCCTATAATCCTTTCTTAAACTTTTTCTCTTAGATCCATTTCCACCACCATCACAATGAGTCATAGAAGAAGTTTGAGCGGTCGAAGATGACCCCATTTGTTTTGTTGGAGGTTTGGATGATGCATAACATTCAAACAAAGATTCCAAAACATTTCTAATCTTTTGACATAAAATAATAGAAGAACTAGTGTCATACGATCGACGAACAATGTACTCCACATAATATAACTTATGCCTAGGATCAAGAACTAAAGCAATGAACATCAAAACATTGACATTATTAACATTTGACCAATACTTGTTAAATTTGAGCTTCATTTGTATTGCCATGTTCCTAAGCCCATCATCATCATGACTAAGATAATCAGAAATTTCATATCCAATATCATATATGTCCTCTATAAGTGTATTACGGGTCACATACCGAGATCCCGACAATGTCAATGTAGCTTGATAGAAAACTTCAAGAAAAGGCAAGAAACAAGCAACTTTGTCCCAATCCTCATCATCCGGGGCCCCAACTATCCTCCTAAGCTCTCTAGTGTAAGGAGTGTACTTAGTTTTCAAATTTTTGAATGCTTTCCTAAACACCAAAGCAGTGCTAATGTTCCAAATAACAAAGATGCAACCCTCTAGTAAATTTACGAGTACCTTGCATCATTCAATTTCTTTAGTACTGTAATTTAGGGTCAATTATATCTCAGGTATTAGTTATGGAGGTTGAATTCATTGATTTAGATAGTTTGTAAGTATAATGTCAAATCTGCGAAATTATTACACTAAAGTAACAAGTCAGAGACTATAAACAATTTACAAAAGAAAAAGTGTTATACACAGATAATTAGAGAAAGCTTTGGGTAAACTAGTGTTCAATGAGAAAACTTTCAAGTTAGACAAAATAGTAAAAAGATTTAGCATTGTGTTGGCTTAATCGATTAAGAGAATATTCTAGAAAAATAGAGTACTAATTCAGCTTTGCATAACGACTGAAGTTAAACTCAAAAGAAAATCGATCAAACCTTGTTAATGAATAAGAACTGAAAGTCAATTGAATTTGAAGTAGATCTCCTCTGATTTCGGCAATTCATCGAGCAGTAATTCACCTAAAAATTAGATGAAAATCGCAAATTTAGGTCAGAAATTTTTGATTGAAGAACGACGAGTTCAATCACGATTTCAACAATTAAAGAAGAATTAATCAACATTTTTTTGATTACAGAAGATCGAAAAGAAGATTCGAGGAGAATTGTAGAGAGTGCTAGAACTCAAAAAAAACAAATTGAGGAAATTCAAATATTAATTGAACAAAAACAGAGAATTTTGAGTAAAGGATCTCAGCAAAAGTTTAGCCTAGAGCCTAAATTCCGTTCTCATGGATGAACTCCATTAATGGAGCTTGAAGAAAGAAGACAGTAATCGAAATAGGAGAGAGGAGAGAGAGCAAAGAGAAGAGGATGAAGGAGAGAATTTTTTATTTATTTCATAAAGTATAATTTCGTATTATAAAGTATAATTTCATATTTTATAAGGTTTATATATCGTATATAATGTATTTTTTTTGTAATGTATATTCGTATAAAATTTTGTTTAAGAAAAAGATAAAAAAAGAAATCAATATAAAAAAAATTAAGAATAATTCCGTTTTTAGCATTATTCAATGTATATATACCTAAAATATGGAGCAACTGATATGGCATAATTCGTGGCTCACATTCATTTATTACGGTAGCCTTTTTCATGAGAAATCAATCATAAAAACATCCCAATTTTAGAGAGAAATTTTGTTGCCCTATTCTTTTATTTGAAAACGTGTGTAATGGCACTTAAGTTGAATTGATGAAGAATAATACTAATGTCGTCAGTTAAAGTATGAATGGACCACGGGTATGAGAAAACGCCCTTGTAAGGTTCGAGTCACTACTTGATTGTCATAAGTGAAGAAGTAGGACCAAACTTATAGGCTTGAGCAACAACCAAATGGCCCGAGTGGTTTCTAGTAAGATCCTCGATAGCTACAGAAAATGAATTGGCCAACATCAAAATTTAACTTGTAACTCCCAATAGGGAGAGGATGCCATCACATACAGAACCTTGAGGGGTTCGTGCATGAAGAACAAAGTTAGTGGTAAAAGATATGTCGAGCATGTTACGGGCATTCTATTTAAGATGTGAGTCCACAACTGTATAATAAATGCAATCAATACTCATGGGATTATTATTAAAAACTACCATATTATGTTCTTTTCATATGCTCCACATGCTGTAACTTAAAAAACGAATGGCTTTTAATTTGGCTTTTAACATAAAGCAGCATTCAAGAAATGGTGAATGTTAGATGGTAGGGTATGGTCTATTTTTGTCCTAATAAGGAGATGAGTTCCAAAGGACTAGATTCTAGAACAAGAGAATAATCCTCCAAAAAGCATAGCTGGCATAGAGTGTCATTTACGAATTTCCATACGGCAGAGTACTCTTTAGAGGCGAAAATTCTATGGTGATCATATTTAAAATATGATCACTAAAAATGTGGGGCCTCAATGAATATGAGCCACAAATTTCATATGGCCCACTTTTATTTTCTTTTTCTCAAAAACATTTCTAATATTTATGAAAATACCTTAAATTAATTTCTGAAAATTCTAAAAACTCCAAAAATAAAATTTTAAAAAAAAAAAATTTAAATAAAAATTCAATTTTTTTTTTTTTTGGAGATTTTCTTTGTCTGAAAAAGACGAAAATTCAATGAAAAAAACGTCCAGAAAAGACGTTTCAACCATGGCTCAAACGCTTTTAGGGCACGTTTGGGCCATGGCCCAAACACATTCTTCAGACGTTTGTGCCAAGGCACGAACGTCTACTAAAGATGTTTGGACCTAGGTTCAAACGTCTTTAACAGATGTTTGTGCCATAGCCCAAACATCTTTTCTGGATGTTTGGTGTTTTTTTAAAAAATTGTCTTTGATTGTATTTCTTGTCTTTTTTTTCACGTGATTTTGAATTATTATTAATAAAAAATTATTAGAGATCAACAATATTAAGAATATTACTTGATAATAATGACAATAATATCATTAAATTAATAATAATATTACATGTTTGCTTAACAATTACTTTATAATTGCAATTACAATAAATAAAAAAATCTTTATACAAATATGTCTATCGTGATGCTTTTATAGGGAATAAAGCATTAGACCATTATTTTCTACTATAAGATAAGTTACGAGGAATATAATGGTATTAATGTGTTGTAAATGATTGATATCGTTATTGGCTAATTTAGAGAAGAACTATTAAAATGGATGATCAAATTAACCCTTTTTAGTACGATAAATGATTGACTTTGTATGGATCAAACCCATAGATCATTATCTTGTATAAGATAAGATATGCCGAATGATATAAATGTATATTAGAAATGATTTGTATCGTTATTGGGCAATTTAGAGAATAACTATTAAGGCGGATGATCAAAACAACCTCTTTTACTATTTTGATTCACTTTTGTATGAATGAAACCGTAAAACCATTATTTTGTGTGAGATAAGATACGAGAGGATTGGTAGTAATGTATTTTAGGAACGATTTGTATTGTTATTGGTCAATTTTGAGAACAACTATTAATATGGAGGATCAAAATAACCCCATTTGGTACAATGATTGACTTTTGTATGGATGAAACCCATAGACCATTGTCTTGTATAAGATAAGATACGATGAATGGTATTAATGTATTTTAGGAATAATTTAGATTACTAAGTTTTGTATAGATGAAGCCCTCTTACCACTATTTTGAACAAAATATTAATTCGCATAACGTCCAAAAAACTACTAGTTTTATTTAGAAATGAATTGTGATTCAATTAATCAATTTTGAGATACGGCTTACAATTTAGGACATGTCCCAAAATTATAACTAATAATAATAACAATCAATAATAATAATAATAATAATAATAATAATAATAATAATAATAATAATAATAATAATAATAATAATAATAATAATAATAATAATAATAATAATAATAATAATAATAATAATAATAATAATAATAATAAAGAATATTAGTAATAACATTGCAAACAATTCTTTTTAAAAAAAACATATGTTACTCAAACGTGCAGAGATGAAATAACAATGATTATTAGGACACTATTTTAGGACAATGAAAAGTTAAATGTTTATTAAGTATCAAAAATTCTTTAAACTTATCAAATATGAATCAAGCGTATCGATATGTTTATGAAGCATTTAGCATCCATGGTACATTTACAATTGTCGAGAACAATTGAATGTGCTAATACCCCTGCCACCATGGTCACTACTCCTGCCACAAAACACTCTTATTCGAATGTGGCCCAGGTTCGAATCCTCTTACAATCCAGCAAATTATGAATTTTTTTAAACTATAACTTTAAAGTTACCAATGACTACTTGGTAAAAACCAATTTTTTTTTAACAATTTTGTCATCAATTTTTACCATAATCATCCTATGAATACAAATCAAATTAATTTTAAATTAATCATCAAGAGCGTATTTTAGGAACTTAATTGATTTTTATGGATAAATATCATTTTTGTTATTGCAATTAGAACGTAATTGTTAAGCAAACATATTAATATTAATATTAATTTATTGATATTATTGTCATTACTATTATCATAAAATATTCTTAATATTGTTGATTTCTAACAATTTGTGATTAATAATAATTCAAAATCACGTGAAAAAAGAAAAAAAAAATACAATGAAAGGCATTTAAAAAAAAAAAAAAAACACCAAACATCCAGAAAAGACGTTTGGGCCATGGTATAAACATATGATAAAGGCGTTTAGGCCATGGTATAAACATCTTCTAAAGACGTTTGAACCACGGTCCAAACGTCTTTAGCAGACGTTTGTACCATGGCACAAACGTACCATAAAAGCGTTTGTGCCATTGCCCAAACGCCTTTTCTAGACGTTCGTGTCATTTAAATTACGTCTTTTCCAGAAAGAAAGAATCTCTAAAAAACATTAAAATTAAATTTTTTTTTTTCGTAATTTTCTTTTTGGGTTTTTCGGAATTTTCATAAATTAATTTAAGGTATTACAATGCTTAGTAGCTTTTCAAATATTGTCCTATTAATACAATTATGTTTATTTTTGAAAAATTAATTCTCTATTACCATGTTTAGTAGATCTTCAAATATTGTCCTAACTATACAATTGTATTTTGGAAAATTAGTTTAATTATGAATTAAAATTTGTGACAAATATTAATTAAAATGATATCGTATTATTCATAGCAAACTGTCATGTTTGGTATAAAAATACTATTATTAACGATATTTGATTAATAATAATATAAGATAACATTAAACAGGCAAAAAAAATATAATCAAAGGCAATTATAGTTAAAAAAATTCATAATTTGTTGGCTTGTAAGAGGATTCGAACCTGGCCACATTTGAATATGAGTGTTTTGTAGCACGAGTAGTGACCATGTTGGCAGAGGTATCAACACATTCAATTTTTTCTCAATAATTGTAAATGTACTACGTATGCTAAATGCTTCATAAACAAACTGATACGATTAATCCATATTTGATAAGTTTTGATAATTTTTAATACCAAATAAACATTTAACTTCTCTTATGAGTGAATAAAACTTATTTGCAGTGTTATGACTAATATTCTTTTTATTATTGTTATTATTATTAGTTACTATAATTTTGGGACATGTCCTAAATATATTTGGATTAAGTCCTCAAAGAGGTTTAGGACATGTCCTAACTTATAGGCCATGTTATAAAATTGACTAATTAATGTACAAATCATTTCTAAATAAAATTAGTAGTATTTTTGGATATTATTTTATTCAAAATAGTAGTAATAGGGCTTCATCCATACAAAACTTAATAATCTAAATTATTCTTAAAAAAATACAGTAATACTATTTCTCATATCTTATCATATACAAATAACGGTTTAACAGTTTAATCCTTACAAAAGTGGATCAAAGTACTTAAAGGGGTTATTTTGAATATCCGTCTTAATAGTTACTCCCTCTGTATTTTTTTATCTTTCTCACTTAGAATCTTGACACTATTCACAACTAGAGAGAATCTTTTAAATTTTTATCGATATATAAGAAAAAATATAGTCATGTGGGGTCTTGTTTGATTCGTCTAAATGAGTAGTTTATTAATATTCAATTATTATAATTTTTACTAATATGTAATGAAAGATATTTAAGGTAGAATAAGTGTATTGGCAAACGTGCAAAGTCAAAGTAGGAAAGTTAAAAAAATACAGAGGGAGTATTATCTAAATTGACCAATAATAGTACAAATCGTTATTAAAATACATTTATATCATTCGACATATCTTATCTTATACAACATAATGATCTATGGGTTTCATCCATACAAAAATCAATCATTTATCATACTAAAAGGGGTTAATTTGATCATCCATCTTTAATAGTTCTTCTCTAAATTAGCCAATAACGATATAAATAATTTGTAACACATTAATACCAATCCTCGTAACTTATCTTATAGTGGAAAATAATGGTCTAATGGTTTCATCCATATAAAAGCATCACGATAGACATATCTGGCTATATTTGTATCTTGAATTTTTTTATTGTAACTGCAATTAGAAATTATTTATTAAGCAAACATGTTAATATTATTTTTAATTTAATGATATCATTGTCATTATTATCAATTAATATTCATAATATTGTTGATTTCTAACAATTTGTGATTAATAATAATTCAGAATCACGTGAAAAAAGACAAGAAATACAATCAAAGGCAATTTTTTTTTTAAAAAAAGCACTAAACATCCAGAAAAGATGTTTGGGCCATGGTACAGACGCCTGCTAAACACTAAACATCCAGAAAAGATGTCATTATTAGCTGACGTCTGTACCAAGGCATAAACGTCTGGAGGAGGCGTTTGGTCCATGGCCCAAACGTGCCCTAAAAGCGTTTGTGCCATGGTCCAAACGTTTTTTCTGGACATTTGTGCCACTGAACTTACGTCTTTTTAAGCCAGAAAAAATCTCCAAAAAAAAATAATTTTTGAATTTGAAATTTTTATTTTCTGAAAATTTTATTTTAGGGGTTTTAGAAATTTCCAAAATTATTTTAAACATTTTCCAAAAATATATTTGATTTTAATAAAAGATTTGAAAAAGAAAAAGAAAGGATAAGTTGGCAAAACATGTGGTTGTAAGCTGTTTGACTTTGGTTGACTTCAGTGATCATAATTTTTGTATGATCACTGAAGAATCCTCCCATTAGAGGTAGCCCATTTTGAAGAAGCTGCCACAAAATAATTTGAACTTTTGGTGTAACATCAATATTCCAGATAAATTATAAAGGCTAATGAGTTATTGTATGCGGTTGACTTCCATGAGCATTGTTTAATTCACTGAGAAATCACATGTGCTAGTAAGGCCCCCAACAAGGAGTATGAGGAAGATGATGACTAAAAATAGGAATACCAAGGATCCATTTCATAAAAGAATCACGAACAACTTGCTGTAGGAATTCAATATTCCATTGTTGTGTAGGCAGGATAACATTACTTACTTTCATATTCAGGTTGGTGTTGTATCTAATATCATGAGATCAAGTGCTGCAATCAGGATTTGATTATAGCACCAATTATCAACCCAAAAATATCTTTTTTGGCTGGTACTAATTTTTCATCTGATACCTTTCTAAATCTCAAGTGAGAAGAATAAAATGCCAGATATACAAGTCTGAATCTTTGGATTTATATTCGAAAAAGGAAGAACTGCAGAGGTATTTTTGACACATTAATGTTGGCCATAGACTATTGTGGTCTTAGAGAACACCGGCCCATTTTAGCAAGATAAGCCTCATTAACACGAGTCATTTTTCGAATATTCAGACCACCATACTTTTTAGGTCAAGACAACATTTGAGCATACTTTTGCAGGGACCTTAGTTGTGGCCATGAGGTAGGCTAGGAAGATTCTAAATGGCTTTAAATCAGACGATTTTTCCAGCTTTGACAGGAAGTGGTTATGCCAAGTGTTAATTTTGCTATCGACCTTTTGAACTAGGCTGTAGAATTCTAACACTAGGGGCTTGTAATGAAAGAAAACAACATCAAGGTAGCGTCCCAAAAAAGTTATTGGGGTCATATTGAATGTACTAGCAATTGATTGTTTTTGTTGATTTGGTACATATTTGGAAAAGATGTTTGCAGCTTTATGAAAATTCACCATTTTGTCTTAAAGTGGAACATAAAGCATCAAGGATATTTTTTAGTCGAGTGGTCGAGTCTAGGGTAGACGTACAGAAAAACAGCCCATCATCGGCAAAAAAATAATCCTGAAATTGTTTGAGTGTAAGGGGCTAATGTGATCCCTATTCCTCGACGAGGAGTTTGGGCAGCAAAAGGAAGTTGTTGGTAAAGGACATATATTCAAATAATGACTAGATAGGGTGACAGTGGGTCTTCTTGCCGCAATCCTCTCAAAGGCTGGAAAATAGATGTCTTATCGTGATTAATAGCAATGGTATAGAACATTGTGGTTATGCATTTTATTATCAAGTTTATCCATGTGTGATGGAATCCGTAGCTATGTCATACATGTGCTAGAAAATCTAATTCAATGCGATCATAAACTTTTTCCATATCCAATTTGATAGCAAACCAACCAACTTTACTATTTCATTATTACAGGTTTTTCACCATATACCTCTTAGTTATTTTGTTTTTCACCATATACCCTCAAACTTTCCAAAATTTAACCATATACCCCTCAATCTCTTTAAAATACACCATGTGCCCTTGACGACTAACAAACATCAACATTCTTAGTAACTAACTCCTAATAGTATTACTAAATCCTAATTGACCTTTATTTAACCCATTAACCTTAATCAACCACCATTAAAATACTACCTATGACCTCTTCTATCTCTCATCATCCATAACTCTGCTCCTTCTTTTTTAGCAATAAACGACGTTTCAATGGTGATTTATAAGGATAGATGGATCGACTAGGGGGGTTAATTAGTACTCCCTCTGCTTTTTATTAGTTTACATATTTCTTTGGGCATAAAGTCTTAGGAGAAATATGTATGTAGGTCATAGAAGAGAAGCGAAAGTAACAATTTATTGCATATTGTATTGAAGTTAATATTGTGGGATAAGAGAAGTAGAATGAGAAGATAAAGATAATAATATAAAATTAGTAGAACTCTTCCAAAAATAGATGAAAAAGAAGTGGGTAAACTAAAAAATGACAACCCAATAAGGAAAGTTGGTAAACTAATTAATAAAAACCGAAGGGAGTATTTGGTAGCAGAATCAGGGGTTAAAGATAAAAAAAAAAAAAAAATTAGCGGTCGTTAGTCATTAAGGACATATGCGGAATTTAAAAGAAATTAAGGGGTATATGGTGAATTTCGAAAAGTTAGGGGTATGCGGCAAAAAATCCGTTTGAATTATTAAAAATATTCAGAATTTCTTGAACAATTAGATCGTTGACACGACTTATTCTTCCTGGGAAAAAGGTATTTCTTTACCAATATAGGTCAAAGAGATGTAACCGGTATTCTAGATATAATTTTGTACAACGTGGTGCATAAACTAATAGGACGAAATTGATTAAGCATCTCTAGCTTAGCTACTGTTTTTCGGAAGTAATGTGATCAATATACTATTTATACTGCAGAGGAGTTTTCCACAGTTGAAGAAATTATGAAAGGGTTTACATATGTTGGGGTAAAATACATCCCAATATTGCTGAAAAATTATGGATCCAAAACCATCAGAGCCGGAGGATTTAAATTGATCAATACTGAAAAGTGCTTCTCGAATTTCTCTATCAAAGATAGGGCCGATTAAACTTGCATTGTCATCGAGGCCCAAGGGAGCGGTTTGGAGAGGTCAATTGACGATTAACAAATTTTGATATAAAGGCAACCTGAATTTCTTAGGCCGCATTAACCGGTACGAAAAGTTATTAAAAACAAGTATATATACCGTATTAATTTTCTTTATTTATCCCTCCTTCACCTTTTCTTCCTCTTTTCTAACCTACCATAACCACTCAACCGCCGCCACTGCCACCACCACCATCGTCACCGCCACTGCCACCACTGCAACCACCTCTCTCCTCTCCTTCCTTCTCCCTTCACCTCCTTCCTCTGTCTTCCCTCTTCACCTTCCTTCTCCATTCACCTCCTTCCTCCTCCCTTCTTCTCCTTCCTTATCCCTTCACCTCCTTCCTCCTTCGCAGCCCTTCCTCCTCTCCTGTCCGCTATCCTTCTCATCCCTTCCTTCTCCTTTTACCTACTTCCTCTATCGCTACCCTTCACCTCCTTCCCCCTTCAATTCTCAGCCTTTCCTTCTCCCTTCGCAGCCCTTCCTCCTTCTCTCTTCATAGCCCCACCACCCCTTGCAACAGCGCAGCTCCTTCCTCCTCCTCCCTTCTTCCTTTACTCCCAGGCCCTCGCACCGATCTTCTCTTTCCTTCCTCCTCACCCAGCCCCACCACCTCCTCCCTCCTCCCTCCCTTTCTCTTCTTCTTCTTCCTCCTTCCTCTTCAGTTCACGACTTTTTTCTTCTAAAAAAGAAATTTGTTTTCACTGTTCACATGGAACCCAACAGTTTTTTTCGGTTCCACCAAGTCGGTTCCATGTCAAAAAGTCCTTAAATTTTCATATCTTTGAAGTAAAATAAGTTTTAAAAAAATACATAATATGTATAAAAATACGGGTGATTTTTGAGTCAATATGAGCGGTAAATAACAGGACCCTTTAGATTTGAAGGAAATTTTTGGACTTATTAGAATTGGGGATGGAAGTAGAAGAGTTAAAAAAAAGTCAAGGAAAATGGGCTAGTAAAAAACAAGAGGAAAAAGGATTTTGAGTGAGTTTATTTTTAGATTCTATTGATTCATTTTTAAGTTAAATTTGTTCAGTTTTTACTAATAGTTTTTCGTTTTTAGTAGTTATTTTTTAAAAATGAATTACCTCATTATTGGCATGCTTTAGTTCACTTTAATGTTGTAATAATTCACTTTTAAGTTTGAAATTTCTAGAAATCATGCTACACCTTTTCATTTTTAAGAGTTGTTTCTAGAAATGAATTACACCATCATTAAGGTTCCATTCACTTTAGTTCATTTTGGTTCACTTTTAAGGTCTAATTACTTTTTAGTTCTAGCAATTCATGCAAAAAAATTTTATCTCAATTTTTGATAAATAATTTGAGTTTACGCTTAAACGTACATCGCTCACTTTTAAAAATTAGAGCTCACTTCTAAGAAGAAAAATATATAAAAGAATTTGAAAGTCAATATCTTTGAGCAATGAGTTGAATAATTAGAGGATTCCTAGTAGATAAATAGGAAAAAGGCCAAGGAGCAAGAGTATTGTTTGCATAACGATCAGGGATAGAACCATCATTTATAGAACTGCAATTACCAACGAGTGCCGAAGAACAACGTCTTTTACCAGCCGACATTTTGAACATTCAAGAATTTGTAAGTCGATTTCTTCCGCAACGTACGAGAGAATATTTCGGTGAAAAAAAGTAAATTAGAGTGATAAAATTAAATAACAGTGAGAAGAAAGGCTTTATCAAAGATTTTCAAGGTTGTGAGGGAATTGAGGGATGATGGGTTGGTGTGGAGGAGAGAGAAGATGCAGGTTCAATTCAAAGGAAGCTTAGAGATATTTTGCCTAGTGTAATAAGGAAATAAATGATGTGAGAGAGTTTTAAAAAAACTTTAAATTCTCTATGGAGGTTTACCAGGACGACATTTTGAATCTTGTTATACTGGTCCACATGTTGTACCCCAAGTCTCTCTTTTTTTCCTTTCAGGGTGTACCCAAAGTCTCTATATCATCATAATCTTTTATATAAAGGATTGTGAAACCTTTTCCGTAATAGTTTCTGTTTAGTCCTCCACTTGTCCAACAAGTAAGCGGTAGGCTGAGCTTTCTTGTCAAGCAAGTAAACGAGTATCCCTTAGATGTTCTTCCTTGGAGACTTGTGCAACAATGTCTGAATCAACTTAGTCCGAGCCGGAGCTTCGTTCCCGAACCTGCAAAAAGGGACTCACCCTGGAGGTTTGGGTGGTGGTTCCCCCTCCGAAACTTAAGTCAGATATCAGGAGTTGTAAAGAGAAAAGTAGATCTAGAGAGAGAAAGTGAGAGAGTATTTTTACAGAGTAACTTTGCACTGTTTGCATTGAATGATCTTTTCTCCTGATTTCAGGGGTATTTATAGTGATAGCAAGATGACAGCTATCCTTAAAATCTGCCCTAGAATAGTGGCCTCTGATTGGCTAATGAATCAGATCATGACACGTGGCAGACCGTGATTTGTGAAGGTTTATCAACCACTCACTTACAGCCACCTCATAGGGCTGGGCTCTGACTATCTTTTTGGGCCAGAAAAGTAACCTTTTATCCCAACTGAGTATAACCCAAAGTCTGAAACCTTTTTCCTCTATTAATTAGGAGAGGACACGTGTGCGACCCTGATGAGCCCAAGTGTCTTCAAAGGAGCCGTAGATGTCAGGCTACAACATTTGCCCCTAAAAGGGCTTTCATTGTTGGCCCATCTGACGGTTAAGGCCCTTTTACCCAAGGTAGTTTTATTCAAAATGAAGGATATGACGCGCCTTTTTTCTGGGTTTCACCGGTCATAATCGACCGTTTCATCCTTTCTTCGGTCATCCTTGACCGGCTCCACGGGTTTCTTACGCCTCTATAAATAACTTTGGTGCGAGGACATTAAATCATTTCACACCTAGCACGAATTTTTCTAGAGAGAGAAACTCTGCAAATTCTTCTAGAGAAAGAGAGAGATCGCCCAGCCTCAACTTTCTTCACCGACTCGTCCAGGCGTTTTAGCAGGTATCTTTTCTTTGTTCTTTTTACTCTTCTTTATTCTTTATTTTTTCTTAGAAAATCAATAAAATGGAATCTTCTTTGTCAAATAATCCTAAGAGCTTGCCTTGACCCTAAAACCGATACTTCTTCTTCGGCACATTCTAGAGTTGGGCCTCTTATGGCCGAGTATATATTTTTTTGTGATTTTGGCCGAGAAAGTCAGACGACCCAGTCTTTACCTGTGCAGGGTAATCTGGCGCGCGTCAAGCAAACGGCCCGTCTAAGACGAAAGGTAATACTACCCTCACATAGTTCAGACATGGAGGAATCTACTGGACGTGTTCCAGATGAGACAAGGGGGGCCCAAAGTGATGAGCCTTTAGGCGGGCCTCCTTCTCCAGACCACGACTTAGAAGACTCCGAAATAAACACTCAAGCCAGTACTTCTGGCAGGGCCGTCAATATGGAGGGAACCGGCGAAGATAATAACGGCAGTGATTCTGACGCTGCCGAGGAATCGGACGAAGCCTCTACGACCTCGTCGAAAATTAGAAGACGTTTAGGTCCCCTTTCTGACCCCGTCTTCATTTTGGTCAATCGTAAATGGCTAGAGAAAATAGGACCAGACCCTAGTTACTTATCCTCTTGCATGCCCATGCCGGGCTTCTCCTTTGTCATCCCAAATAAAGATGCGACGATTCTGAGTGCCCCAAAGAACCACTTCGCCGTCTACAAGTTGGCCTTGGATGCGGGATTAAGGTTCCCTCTCCACAAATTTATAGAACAAGTGCTGCAGTATTACCACATAGGCCATAATTAGCTGGCTCCAAATGCTTGGCACAACGTCCTGACATTTATTGCCGTCTGCGAACTGCTCGACCTAGCTCTTTCTCTCCAAGCCTTTACCCATATTCACTACGCGGCCAAGGTACCTGAGACCGTGGACGGGGCATGGCTCAGCATCTGCAACCGCCCCGGCTTCATGACTACGTGGGGCAAGCCGTCGAAGATGCACGATTGGAAGGCTGACTTCATCTTCTTACAGGCGGCCAACGACTATGCCACTTAGAGCTATAGATTTTACAATCGATCCGTCACGAAAACTGGACGGAAACAGTCCTGGCTGGATTTAGAGGACAGTTATGACGAAGAGGTTGTGGAGTATTTCAGAATAAAGGAGTACTCCAGGCCCGGCCAGTTATCTTTTAAGGGGCCAGCTAACTGGATACCCTTTAAAGAAATGTTTTACCATGATGACTTCCTGGTCGCCGCCGGCTTGCGGTTGGCCGAAGATAAAGGTATACATTCGAATTTTCCAAGTAAAACTCTTCGTCCATGGTATACATCAGACTAATCATGCCCCACTTCTTTTTTGCAGACTCAGCCAGAAAACGTCTCAGGGCATCTTGGACGGGAGATATAAGTATGTCTAAATTCACAGACAACTTATGGAAGGAATATGCCAAGAGTAGCGCCGAGAAAAGGGCTGAAACACTGGTAACAATTTTTTTTTTTTTTTTTGGACGAGGATCATTCTAACTCATCAAGAATTTGTATCCATCCATTGGACGAGAGTCACCCAAAGAAGGAAAACGTCCAAGCATGGACGTCCACCTTCATTGGGCCATTCTCGTCTGAGAATTTGAAAATCCTTCCTTGGACGAGTACCATTTAGACTCGTCCAAGACGTTGTTCCTTTCACTGGACGAGAATCACCTGAATAAGGAAAGCGTCCACACTTGGACGACTACCTTCTTTGGGTCATTCTCGTCTTAGAGGCAGAATGTTTTTGGACGAGTACTATTTGGGCTCGTCCAAGTCATTGTTCCTTTCTCTGGACGAGAATCATCTGAAGAAGGAAAACGTCCTCTCTTGGACGGCTACCTTCTTTGGGCCATTCTCGTCTGAGAGGCTTTAAGTCCTGATACTGGTCGAAGGGTTGATTTCCTGGCCTTGGACGGGAGTCATTTTCGTCCGTCCATTTTTAGGACGGCTTCCTTCTTTGCATCAACTTCGTCTTTATTCGGAAACATTTTCTTTTGGACGAGGTTCCCTTAGGAAAGGAGGTGTCCATTATAGGATGCCTTCCTTCTTTGGGTGATTTTCGTCTGAAGCCTTGCAAACGATTTATAACTTTTGTCCTTTGGCCGACCAGTATGAAAACTTGTTTATTTTTTGCAGAAGAATGCTCCTACAAACAAACTTCCACCTGGGAAGTTGTCCTCGTCCAAGAAGAGGCCTACAGCGGCCGCAGAATAGCCTCCAGCGAAAAAACCTAAGGGCTTCACAAGGAAGAGGGCAGAGAAGACGACTCCTGTTGGTGAAGTTGGGGAGAAAAACATGCCTCCCCCAAAGGACAAGGCCCTGAAAAAGGAGCCTTCAGCTGCTGCCCCTGCCGAGGGGGAAAAAAGTGCGGATCCTGCTGGTCCGTGGGACGTTCTGCCAGCAGACTCTGCTGAGATCAACCCAGAGTCGGCCTTGGCTTTGGTTGTTCCAGAGTAGGAAACGGCTGCTGAGAACTACCCGGGCTTCAGCGGCTCGGTGGCCAAGTTGGTGTCACAGATGCCGCTAGCTGTTAGGACGGCCTCCATCTCGTCTGGTGAGTCGTATTATCCAAATATAGTTAGGACGGTGCGGGTCGGCGGACGATCTATGAGTCCGTCCAATAGACAAGCCATCGTCTTTCCCATCAAGATAACTGACTCTCCCGCTCTTTCAGATAAGGGCAAAGGCCCCGCTTTACCCTCAGCTACTCCTACCATAGACTCGGACGAGGAGTCTTCTCCTGCTTTTGCCAAAATGTCAAAGGTAGAAAAAGATCGGCTTAAGCAGGAGCTCTTCAAGTGTTACCCTGAATCCTATATTAAAGGGTTAAGGGGAGCATCAGCCGGGCATGTGGGCTACATGTCCCAACTTGCTGCTGAGGTATAATTTTCTGCCGTTTTCATTTTATACTTGAACAAAATTGCTTGGTTTAATACTCGTCTAATGACTTGTTTGGTTTTCATTGTTTCCAGCTTTTTGCTCGCAGCATGCTAACCGAAGAGTGGGCTAGGGATCTTAGGAAGGAGAACAAGAAGCTCGTCCATCTTGCTACAACGGCTAGCGACAAGGCTATCCATGACATTGAGATGGCCAACGCTCTCCATCGTCAGTCACTGGACGCCTTGGAGAAGAGATCAGCAACCCTGGAATCCGAGAACAAGAAATATCTTGTTGCCATTAAATAGCTGTATACGGAGCAAGATCGTTTGAAGATGGTCATAGATATTGTCTCTGTTGAGTTGAAGGGTGAAAGAGATGCTGCTCTTCTAGCTGCCGTTCAACTGAGAAGGGAGAACATCCTCCTAAGGGCGAAAATTGCCCGTCTGGAAGGGGAAGCGGCCCGTGCCTTTGACGATGCCAAAGAAGGCTTAGCTTAAGTCGTCGAAACGTCTAAGGACTGGGCCGTCAAGGCCTTTGAGATGCTGGCTGAGAATTCTGAGGTCCCCAGCTTCATTATCGTCTGGAATATCAACAGAATGTTCATCGTGCTATGGTATGTGCCGAGGAACCTCCGGAATTTTTGGACTCAGACGACGAAGCTGCGGTTGAGGAGGAGAACCCTGAAGACAACCAAGAAACTCGCGCTGAGGATGATGCCTAGTTTTAGGTTTATTTTCCTAAGTTTCTCAGCTTGTTTGCCGTTGTAGCTTTATCTCTTCTAGTCTTAAGTTGTAAACTTTTTGCCAAGTATATATATGAAAGACTTTTTTTGCCAATTGCTTGTCTTTTCTCCTCTTGAATTACAATTATGACTAAGTATAAAATGTGCCTCGTCCTGAATGCTGGACGTTCCGCACATATTTTTAAGGTAAGAGCGGCATCCTTGCCTTTAGACGATCATAAATCATTTCAAAATGCATCCAAGTACAAGAAGAGATTCGTCCTGAACTTTTGGACGGTCTACAAAATTATAAATAGAGTAAGCCTGCCAACCCTGATCCTTTCCCTTGGACGATTGTGAATCTTTCCAGAAAGTATCCACATTCAGACGGGTCTCACCCCAAGGAGGAAAGCGGCCAATACATATGGTTTTGTGGACTAGCCACGTTTTAGCCGTTTTTCTCGAGTTGGTAACACTCGTCCTGCAGAATTTATTGCCTGGTTCATCCTGGTTTTTTGGATGACCTTCCCTCTTTTAGCTCGTCCTATAGGCTTGTCTTATCCCCCCCTTTCTTGGGCTAGGCTCAACCATATATAGTGGACAAGCCATAGTCCAAGAAGGAGAGCAGCCAACATTGGCCAAGCCTATTGAAACCGCTAAGGACGAGCTTTAGATACATGGTCTGACCATGTCTTAGCCGCCTTCCTTGAGGGAGCAACACTCGTCCGGAAGTAGTGATCCCTTACTAGGGTCTTTACTACTTAGCTGTCCGTGTATATGAAAGTAAGTATCCTTTACTAAGGGCTTATTTATGGTCAGCCTTCTCTTAGAGACCTTGACGTTTCCCTTGCTAGAGATTGTGTCAAATTGATTGCCATTTATGTATTGTCAACCTTTAAGTTGTTATACTTTTGGCCGGTCTCCTCGAGGGAGTGATGTTCGGTATAGAAGTGAGTATTTTTGACGCTCTATTGTTTTTTATGTTTTTGTCCCAAGTTATTGTCTCTTTTAGACTAGTAACTGATTTAATGCCCCAAAGAGAACTAACATGGTGAAAGTAAACAAAGGCGATAAGAAGGTAGGAATTGTATTATATGAATTTTGCTTGACTAAATGCCAAGATACATGTATAAAATTCTTTTTTCTAGCATGTGCCGTGGCACTTTGGACTTACTACAAACTACCAGCTAGATGCCTGACGATGAATTGAGTTAGACGTGGTACTTCTTCAGATTATCTGAGTTCCAAGTGCGCTGTATAACTCGTCCATCCAGATCTTGGAGACGAAAGGTTCCACTACGCATGTAACAGCCTAAGATTTTAAGCAGCTTTCTTAATTGGTAATTATGATCATTAGTTTAATTAATGTTTTAAGATCTGCTTGTGATTGAGTTTATTGAACTCTTGAAATTATGAATGAAATCAAAGTTGGATTTTTAGTTTTATAATGAAATTACAAAAAATGCCCTTTATGGAAAAAAAAAAATAATGTATAGTAAATCTAATTTTGTTATTAGTAAGCTTACCCATATATTAGAAGTAATTTATGTTTTGGGTTTATAATAAGTTGATATCAAACTTTAGATTATAAAACAAAGGAAAGTGAGGGAAGCTCATCCTCTCTAATTTTCTCTCTCATCCTCGTGTCTTTGGCTCTAGGAGCCACAACAATTGTTCTCCTCCTTCGTGTCTGCTCAAGAAAAAGCCAGCAATGTCAATCCTATGAGTTGTCAAAGTTGGGCATAAATCTTCAATCAACAATTTAATGCTTTAATCTTGGTAAATCTTGAGATCATTACAGAGAAGTATGAGAATAAAACCCCTCAAATTCTCTCTTATCTTCACTCACATCTTCCTCTCTCTTCGGTTGTGTCATTCGGCCACCAAGGTGGAGTTCATGTTGCCGGCGCTGCCATCGCCACCGCGTGCTGGCAGTGCTGCTCCTGTATTATGGCCGTCGCTGCTCTGTCATTCTCTCTCTCTTCTGCCTGCGGTTCTGGTGGTCGCCGCCGGTGCTGCTGTTGGTTGTGCTATGGTGCTGGTGATTTTGTCACCACCGAGCTGTGATGGTTCTGCTGTAATTTCCTCTCCTCCTTGTTGCTGCTGTCGTGGTCTTCTGTGCTGCTGTCTGTGCTCCGGCGCCGTCATTGTTGCTTTGTGATGGTGTTGATGTGGGTGTTCTCTTGTACTTCTTCCTTTCCACTTCTCCTGTGTGTTAGTGAAGGTATAAAGTTCAAATCTTTATCTTATTTTCCTTAAGTTGATAAGCATAAATTCAGATTTCCATTGGTTTAAGAATCAAATTATAAAATTGAAATGGTTAGTTTGATATTGAGAATAAAGATTGAAACTTTGTTTTAAATAATTGATTGAAATTTGTTTTGGAGTTGAAAATCTCAGTAAGTTTGCTAAATTAGATGTTACCAGTTCTGTTTTCTATATTTCAAATCCAAATCATAAATTCATGTCTGCAAATCAGTGTGATGGTTTCCAATATTGCAGTAAGTAGAGTTAGAGATTGTCAATGTGAGTTAGATTGTGAAATGATTTGTATATAAGGGTTGTGGTTAGTTCATAAAAGAGTTTAGGAAGTGATGAGCAAGTCAATTTCTTAGTCTGAATTATAAATTAATGTTGATTGTTGTTGTTGTGTTATGCAGTTGGAGAATGGCTATTGGAGATTTGTATGTTTCAAGCCAAGATGGAGATTAAGGTTATGATCCTTGGAGGTTGTATATAATTGTTCTTGGGTTTGAGGTAACATTTATGTTCAGCAAAATGAATTTACATGCCCGTGTGTGTTATATTATATTTTTGATATTATATATCGTGTATAGTCATGGCCATGGTTATAGATGCATCTGCATTAGTTAGTGTGATTTGTTATTGAATTACAAAAGAGTGCTTTTGTTCAGTTATTGGAATTGTTCGGAATTATTTATGTTTCTTAAGATATGATTTGAGTACGATAATGAGAAAAGAATTTCGTAATTGTTTTAGCCGGCTTAGCTCAGGAACTGAGATGAAAAGTGGGCAAGATACAGGTGGAGAAAATGATTCGGATATAAGTTCAGTTAAGACCAGAGAAGGTCGAATATTATGTTATGTTATGTTACGTTATGTTATGCCAAAGCCTGTACTTGCCAGCGATTTGTGTTAACTAATTGAGCTATGCCAGCGATATATTTTTTTAAAGGATGGATTCTTTTCCGAACAATTACCAAGTTTGTTTATGATATAAAAACCTTTTCGAACTAAAACCGTTTTGACGGGCTGAAGTAAAGTTACTGAGTTTTTCGCTCATTTTAGTTTTGTTTTTGTTTTGTATTCTCCCTCTGTAATTGCAGGTTTGTGTTGGCAGCTCAGAGTGGATTGTAAGATAGAATTGGATCAAGAATGGGTAATTAAATTAGTGATAAGAAATTGTATTTAGAAGTATTTAAGCGCTTATGTGAGAATCATGTCTTCTATAGTTTTGGGAATCGAATAAAGTATTCTGTAATCTGATATTTGGTTTTGGGAGTATCATGTTGTGGGCCCTGACCCACAGGTCCAGGATCGTTTATAGGTTATGTTTCCGCTGCGAGTAAATGTAAAATCCAGGTTTATTAAGTGTTAATTGAGATTTATGAATGTTAAGTGTGATTAGCTAGCAGCTCGGAAGTGCGGGCTGTTACAACACAGCTCTTGGATAATCAGATAAGGTCCTTCCCAATTTGGTGTTAGCTTCCCCATCTCTTTAGCTCATCCAACCGCCTCCATCTTCCTTAGAACCAGATCCCCCACCTTGAGTGGTCGTCTAGGACTCTCTTGTTAAACTCTCGAGCCATTCGCAGCTTGTACAATTGCATTCTTAGCAAGGCATTGGCCCTGACTTCTAGTACTTGCTCCAAAGCCGTGCGTAATGCAGCCAAGTTGGCATCTTCTGTGTACAACATGACTCGCAGGGTGGGTTCTTCAATTTCAATGGGCAAGACGGCTTCAGTGCCATAAACTAACATGAAGGGTGTCTCCCCTGTAGAATTTTTGGCGGTTGTCCTGATGGACCATAACACTAGCTGTAGTTCTTCAACCCATTGTCCCTTGGCATTATCCAACTTCCTTTTGATTCCATTAGATAGAATCTTGTTGAAGGACTCTACTTGCCCATTGGTTTGTGGGTGGGCGACTGCAGCGAAGTGAGCCTTGATTTCTCGTTGTGCCAACCAATCTTTCAGTTTAGGTGTTTCGAACTGCGAGCCATTATCAAAGAAGATGGACTGTGGCATGCCAAAACGAGTTATAATGTTTTTCCAAATAAAACCCTTGACGTCGTTTGTTGTTATTCCTCGCATGGCTTCAGCCTCTATCCATTTAGTGAAATAGTCCACTGCATCTATCACAAACTTCTTTTGCCCAGCGGCCACTGGGAAAGGTCCTCGGATATCCATGCCCCATTTGGCAAACGGCAGAGGGAACAAGATGGGACTTAAGTAGTTGGACGGCTTCTGATGCTGGTTCTATGCTTCTGACAACAATGGAACTTCTTTGCATAGACGAGGGCGACCTCCTTTAAGGTAGGCCAGTAGTACCCCGTCCTTAAAGCCTTTTCTCCCAATGCTATTGCCCCAATGTGAGATGCACAAGCTCCTTCATAGAGTTCCTTCAGAACCTCTAGACCATCTTCTCTGGTGATGCACTTGAGTAGAGGGCGGTTGAATGACTTCTTGTAGAGGGTCTCATCCCATAGCTCAAACCACTTGTCTCGAGCCTTCACATACTTGGCTTCCACAGGATCTGATGGCAGCCGTCCTGTTTTCTTGTATTCTACTATGGGCTCCATCCACACTGCCCCTCGGCTAAGAAACATGATTTGCTCTTGGTCAGTACTGTTTTTGGGTTTAACTTCCCAAAAAACTGTTCTTGGCGCATCACCTTCAGCCGAGCTGGCCAATTTTAAGAGAGCATCTGCTTGATGATTTTCTGACCTTGGCACTTGGTCGAGAACAAATCGTTTCAAAGGCTCAATCTCATCTTTGATCAGACGCACATATTTGCTCATCGATGCTTCTTTACATTCAAAATCCCCGTTGACCAAGAGCGAGTCTGATTTGGCCTCAATTTTCAGAGCTCCTGCCACTTTACACATTTTGATTCCAGCTAGATGTGCTTCATATTCAGCTTCGTTATTGGACGCTTGGAATTGGAATCTTAGCGCATATTCAAACTTGTCTCCTTCTGGAGATTGGCAAATGATTCTTGCCCCACATCCATTGACAGTGGACGACCCATCAACCATGAGCGTCCAATGCTTCCTTCCTTCAGCTGGATCAGATATTGGCTCTATAGTTGGCCGAGTAAGTTCAACTATAAAATCTGCCAAGGCTTGCCCCTTAATGGCTTTCCTTAGTTCAAATGATATATCGAACATGTTAAGCTCAACAGCCCATTTTAGCATTCGTCCGACAGCTTCCATCTTTTGTGGAACTTGCTTCAGAGGTTGTTCAGTATAGACGAGTATGCTGTGCGCCAAGAAATAGGGCCTTAACTTTCGGCTGGCCATGACGAGGGCCAATCCAAACTTCTCAACTTGAGTATACCTATTTTCCGCATCCTTGAGCACATGACTCACAAAGTATATGGGGACTTGCACGGACTCTCTTTCAGCCAGACGGGACAAAGACTCACGACTGAGTGGACACAGGCCAAGTATACAAACGGTTTCTCCCCCACTGGGATCGACCAACCTAGGTACCGCCGAAGGTGATCTTTGACTTGCTGAAGCGCTTGCTCTGCCTCTGCTGTCCATTCAAACTTGGCCTTTTTATTAACTATGGCGAAGAAGTGATGGCACTTGTCACCTGACTTGGACAAGAATCGTCCAAGGGCAGCCAAGCAACCCGTCAGTCGCTGAACTTCCTTTATCTTTGACGGGGATTTCATGTCTAAAATAGCTTGGATCTTTTCTGGGTTGGCTTCTATTCCCCTCTGATCTACCAAGAAGCCTAAGAACTTCCTAGATAAGACTCCAAATACGCATTTGTCGGGGTTCAATTTTAACTTGTATTTTCTGAGGGTCTCGAAAGTCTCTCTCAAATCACCAACATGACCTTCCTCTTGCCGACTCTTGACTATCATATCATCAATATAGGCCTCCATGTTTCTTCCCAACTGTGGCTGAAAGACGATATTGATCAATCTTTGAAAGGTGGCAGGAGCATTGCGTAGGCTGAATGGCATTCTCAACCAGCCATACAGCCCCTTTTCAGTAATGAAGGACGTTTTGTCCTGATCCTCTGACCACATGGGGATTTAAGGAAAACCTGAATAGGCGTCCATGAAGCTTAACAAAGCATGGCCGGCTGTGGAGTCTACCAGTCGATCCAACTTAGGCAAAGGGAAACTGTCCTTAGGACAAGCCTTGTTGAGATCAGTATAGTCCACACACATCCTCCAAGTGCCATTAGGCTTTGGCACCATGACCACATTTGCTATCCATTCTGGATAATAGGTTTCTCTGATGAACTTTGATTCCAACAACTTATGAACTTCTTGGTCGACCGCCTGATTTCTGGCCGGTCCTAAATGCCTTTTCTTCCGACGAACAG
This sequence comes from Beta lomatogona, assembly GCA_947646795.1. NCBI lineage: Eukaryota > Viridiplantae > Streptophyta > Magnoliopsida > Caryophyllales > Amaranthaceae > Beta > Beta lomatogona. The sequence goes on from CANSNZ010000982.1 coordinate 1,756,447, forward strand.
GTTTTAAATTTGGATCAACATTCAGCCGGTGGACGGCTATCTTGGATCAATTCCAGGCATTTCTTCAACACAATAAGCGAACATGTCTTGAAATTATTTCAGCAAGCTTATTAGCAGGCCCCTCAAATTAGGAGAGAGGGAAGAACCAATCTTTAAGGTTCGCTCTGGACGAGCCTCATCCAAACAGACATCTTCTGGAACTTCCACCGGCTCTGGACGTTCTACTGCTAGTCCCATGATGGCCATCACTTCGTCAGACGAAGGAGGTTCTTCCTTGATGGGCACATACTTTCTTTTCTTGCGGGGCAGATGTTCAGACGTTTTCCTTGAGGAGGCGAGAGGCGTCTGAGGACTCTCAATTGCCAGCTTCAACAAGGCCACTTGGCTTTTTACACTTTCAGACGTTTTCCTTTCGCCAACAACCTTCGTCTTATCTTTCCCAATTTCAGACGTCTTCCATTCGCCATCGATCTTCGTCTGGTCTTCATTGCATGCTTTCCATGATGACGGCTTGAGGGTGGTTAGGTAACATTCCCTAGCCGCCTGCTGGTCTCCATACAAGGAGCCAATCTTGCCATCATCACACTCATACTTCATAAGCATCAAGTGAGTTACTATCACAGCTTTAACATGATTCAAAGTTGGTCGTCCGAGTATGACATTGTAGGCTGTCAAATCTCGGACAACCAAGAACTTGATGAACAAGGTCCGCGAGGCCTCCTTCTCTCCAACTCGGACGGGTAACGTGACTGTTCCCATGGGATGGATGACTCCTCCCCCAAACCCTATGATGGGATGATGGACTGGAACCAAGTCCTTTTCATTAAATTTCAATTTGGACAAGCAATCAGCACTAATGATGTCCGTCGAGCTTCCGGTGTCAATCAGAATTCTTCTTACTCTCAAGTTTGCTATCTTCATCTCTACAACCAAAGGATCATCATGGGGGGTCCTCAACTTGCCCCGATCTTGCTCACTAACCACCACTTTTGGGAAGGGCTCGGTCTTTGTCGGATTAGTCAACAAGACTTGGCCGAGCTCCCTGAAGTAGTTTTTGTGCCCTCTATTAGTTGGCCCTCCAGCAGCAAATCCTCCTGAAATAACGAGGACGACATCTTCGTCAGTGCTTTCACTCTCTTTTTTCTTGCTTTGTCGGTCATCTCTCCTCTGAAACTTCTTTCCCCCTTGGGGTAAGTATGAATTCATCTTTCCTTTTCGAGCTAGATCCTCCAAAGCTCTCTTAAGGTGTTTACATTCATTTGTTTCATGACCGCAATCCTTGTGAAAATGACAATACTTGCTCTTGTCTCTGTTTCTGTAAGGAGTCTTCATCTCGGCTGGAGCCTTCAGCTCGTATTGGTCCTTTATCTCCATGAGAATGGAGTATTGGTCCTTGCTGAATTCGATGGGGTTGGATGAAGAAGGCTCAAATTCTTTCCTCTTGCTTCTTCTGGACGAAGTAGTGGTAGAGGTTATGGCCCAAGTCTCGGCCTTTTTGGGGTTGCTTTTCTTTAGCTGAGCAACCTCTTCAGGCTTCTTGGACTCGGGATGCTTTGCCTCAGCACATACTTCAGTGGCATGTATAAAGGCTTCGGCTTCCTTTAAAGCCTCGGCAAGAGTATTGATTTTCTTCTTCACAAGGTCAAACTTAAAACTTCCTGGCCTCAGACCCCTGATAAAGGCGTCAAAGGCCACTCCAGCATTGAGATCTTGAATTTGAAGGGCTTCCAGATTGAATCTCTTCACAAAACTCCTAAGAGCTTCTTTTGGTCCTTGGACGACCTTGCCCAAGTGCATGCTTGTCTTTTGTTCTAGACGATTTGCAACGAAATGACTAGTAAATAATACATTGAGTTCGGTGAAATTGTTGACTGAATTGGGGGGTAGATTATTGAACCACTTCTGAGCTACACCCTTAAGGGTAGCCGGGAAATTCTTGCACCAAGTAGCATCATCTACTCCTTGGACGTACATGTGATGCTTGTAAGCGGATAGGTGATCATCAGGATCAGTGGTTCCATCAAAAGGCTCTATTGTTGGGAGTTTTACCTTTGGGAAAAGGAGCGCCTCCATGATCCTGGCCGAGAACGGAGTAGGCCAATTGTTCCGGAGGGCTCCTAGCTGTCCCTCAATGGGTATGAACTCCTTGCGATATTCCTTCAACACAGGATTGGATGAAGTGTTTGCTGGTACTGGTCGCTTATAGACCATTGGTTGAACCACCGTCTTCTCTTGTCTCGGACGAACTATTGAAGGACCCAGACTTCTTCCCACTGTTCTGGATGGTATCCTTAAAGGAGGATCTCTTATGTACGGGGTAGAGCCAGTATGCTGCAGCTCTCTTTGCCTCTAAGTAATCCCTGGCATCTGTTTCCATTCGGTGTCCACTCGGACGAGCTTGGTATTGGGTCCTAACCACCAAATTCCAGTCCATCTTCCTTCGCTGCTCACTGCCTTCTGGATGTTTTCCCGTAGCTACCCTCCTTGAGGGTTCCTGACGAACACGTCAACTAGGACATGGATGATTCTCTTGGGAAAGTCCCCTAGGAGGAGCTTGATTGTTGACGGCTGGCTCTGGATTATGATGGAAAAACAACATGTTGCTCCTAATTTGTTCCTGGACGACTGCTGCCATCTTAGTCTGAAAGTCATTTAGGACGTTGTCTAGATGGGCAGCCGTCACTGGACGTTCAAGATTTTCCTGAATGACCGGCTGCTGGCTTGGTCCAGGGACATGGACGATGGTTGGAGGTCTATCCCTTCCTCGAGGCGGTAGGCTGAGCTTTCTTGTCTAGTAAGTAAACGAGTATCCCTTAGATGTTCTTCCTTGGAGACTTGTGCAACAATGTCTGAATCAACTTAGTCCGAGCCGGAGCTTCGTTCCCGAACCTGCAAAAAGGGACTCACCTTAGAGGTTTGGGTGGTGGTTCCCCCTCCGAAGCTTAAGTCAGATATCAGGAGTTGTAAAGAGAAAAGTAGATCTAGAGAGAGAAAGTGAGAGAGTATTTTTACAGAGTAACTTTGCACTGTTTGCATTGAATGATCTTTTTTCCTAATTTCAGGGGTATTTATAGTGATATCAAGATGACAATTATCCTTAAAATCTGCCCTAGAATAGTGGGCTCTGATTGGCTAATGAATCAAATCATGACACGTGGCAGACCGTGATTTGTGAAGGTTTATCAACCACTCACTTGCAGCCACCTCACAGGGCTGGGCTCTGACTATCTTTTTGGGCCAGAAAAGTAACCTTTTATCCCAACTGAGTATAACCCAAAGTATGAAACATTTTTCCTCTATTAATTAGGAGAGGACACGTGTGCGGCCCTGATGAGCCCAAGTGTCTTCAAAGGAGCCGTAGATGTCAGGCTACAACAGTTTCATTTACACGAATAAAATATGGCAATCGTTTTTCCTTGAACAATTGTTTAATTATGTCTTCATATATAAATATAGATAAGCGGGTTAGCTCAAATTAGAAATTTTTTTATTACAGTTGTTAATTTTATTTCATAGTAAATAGGTAATTTTTACTTATATATCGCTTAATTTCTTACTTATCAAAATTCATTAAGATCTTGATCGAATATAACGTAAATGTATTATAGTTTTAGATAAATATTTCTTTGATCAACATATTGATTCAGTATATAATCTTTCCCATCTTTTATATAATTTTGCCATATTTTATTTAAGAAATTATATAAACTCATGGTGTTGTAGCCTAGCATCTACGGTTCTCTTAACGACATATGGGCTCATCAGAGCCGTACACGTGTCACCCTATTCAAAATGAAAAGAAGGCTTAACCTCTGGGCTATACTCAGTTGGGGTAAAAGGATTGAATTTCTGGCCCAACAGTTAGAATCCAGTACTACCAGGTGGCTGAAGGAGAGTGGTTAATAGACTTTCACCAGTCCTGGTCTGCCACTTGTCATGATCTGATTCCCCAGCCAATCAGAAGCCGCTATTCTAGGGCTGATTTTAAGGATAGTTGTCAACTTGCTATCACTATAAATACCCTGAAATCAGGAGAAACATTCATTCAATGCAAACAGTGCAAAGTTACTCTGATAAAATACTCTCTCACTTTCTCTCTCTATCTCTACTTTCTCTCACTACTCCTGATATCTGACTTAAGCTTCGGAGGGGGAACCACCACCCAAACCTCCAGGGTGGGTCCCTTTTTGCAGGTTCGGGAGCAAAGCCAAGGCTAAGGACTAAGCGGATTCAGACATCGTTGCACAAGTCTCCAGCTGAAGAACACTCAAGATACTAATTTACTTGCTCGACAAGGAAGCTAAGCTTACAACTTGCTTGTTGGACAAGTGGATAAAACATTTGGCGCCGTCTGTGGGGAGACGCAACGATGACTGATTGTCAATCGTCCAACATTGCCAGGAATCGAAGCCTTCAAGTTAATGTCGAAGATACGGTGGAGCATGAAAGACCACCTAGAGGAAGAGATAGACCCCCGTCCATTGTCAATGTTCCTGGACCAAGCCAGCAACCGATCATCCAAGTGAATCTGGATCGTCCAGTGACTGCCGCCCACCTGGAGAATGTGCTGAATGACTTTCAGACTAAGATGGCAGCGGTCGTCCAGGAGCAGATTAAAAGCAATATGCTGTTTTTTCATCACAAGCCGGAGCCAGCTGCTAACAATCCACCTCGTCCTAGAGGACGTTCTCAAGTAGATCGTCCAGGTCCTAGTCGACATGTTCGTCAGGAGCCCTCTAGGAGGACGGCAAGAGAAAAGCAGCCAGAGGATAATGATCAACGAAGAAAGATGGACTGGAACCTGGTGGTGAGGACTCAGGACCATGTTCGTCCAAGCGGGCACCGAATGGAAACAGATGCCAGAGAGTATCTAGAATCAAAGAAATCTGCTGCATTACAACGATCAGCGACAGGATCTACACCATATTTGAGAGACCCTCCTTTGAGGTTGTCGTCCAGAGGGGAGGGACAAAGTTTAAGTCACTCTCTTGTTCATCCACGACAGGAGAAGACAGTGGCTCAGCCCATGGTCTATAGGCGTCCAGTGCCTGCAAACACTTCATCCAATCCTGTATTGAAAGAATATCGCAAGGAGTTCATACCCATTGAGGGACAGCTGGGAGCCCTCCGGATCAACTGGCCTACCCCATTCTCGGCCAGGATCATGGAGGCGCCCCCCTTCCCAAAGGTAAAACTCCCAACCATTGAGCCTTTTGATGGAACAACTGATCCTGATGATCACCTCTCAGCTTACAAACATCAGATGTACGTCCAAGGAGTGGACGACGCTACTTGGTGTAAGAATTTCCCAGCTACCTTGAAGGGAGTAGCTCAGAAGTGGTTCAATAATCTTCTCCCTAATTCAGTCAACAATTTTACTGAACTCAGTTTCTTATTCACTAGTCACTTTGTTGCCAACAAGCAAGAGCAAAAGACAAGCATGCACCTAGGCAAGGTCGTCCAGGGACCTAAGGAGGCTCTTAGAAGTTTCGTTAACAGATTAATGCTGGAGTAGCCTTTGACGCCTTAATCAGGGGTCTAAGGCCAGGAAGTTTCAAGTTTGATATTGTTAAGAAGAAAATCTCCAGTCTTGCTGAGGCTTTAAGAGAAGCGGAAGCGTTTATCCACGCTACCGAAGTGTGTGCTGAAGCAAAACATCCCGAGTCTAAGAAGCTTGAAGAGGTTGCTCAGCCAAAGAAGAGCAACCCCAAAAAGGCCGAGACCTGGGATATAGCCGCTACCACCACTTCGTCCAGAAGGAGCAAGAGAAAGGAGGCCGAGCCATCCTCATCCAATCCTATTGAGTTTAACAAAGACCAATACTTCATTCTCATGGAGATTAAGGATCAATATGAGTTGAAGGCCCCAGCTGAGATGAAAACCCCTTATAGAAATAGGGATAAGAGCAAGTATTGTCACTTCCACAAGGATTGTGGTCATGAGACTAATGAATGTAAGCACCTCAAGAGAGCTTTGGAGGATTTAGCCCGAAAAGGAAAGATGAACTCCTATATGCCTCAAGGGGGAAGGAAGTTTCTGAGGAAAGATGATTGGCATAACAAGAAGAAGGAGAGTGCAAGCACAGACGAAGATATTGTTCTCGTAATCTCAGGAGGGTTTGCTGCTGGAGGACCAACCAATATAGGGCACAAAAACTACCTTAGGGAGCTCGGCCAAGTTTTGTTAGCTGATCAGCCAAAGGCTGAGCCCTTCCCAAGGGTGGTGGTTAGTGAACAAGATCGGGGCAGGTTGAGGACTCCCCATGATGATCCTTTGGTTGTAGAAATGAAAATAGCAAATTTGAGAGTAAGAAGGATCCTGATCGACACCGGAAGCTCGACGGACATCATTAGTGCTGATTGCTTGTCCAGACTAAAGTTTGAGGAGAAAAACTTAGTTCCCGTTCACCATCCCATCATAGGGTTTGGGGGAGGAGTCATCCATCCAATGGGAACTATTACTTTGCCCGTTCGAGTGGGAGAAAAGGATGCAGCTAGAACCCTGTTTATCAAGTTCTTGGTGGTCCGAGACTTGACAACCTACAATGTTATTCTTGGACGACCAACTCTGAATCATGTCAAAGCAGTAATAGTAACTCACCTGATGTTGATGAAGTATGAGTGTGATGATGGCCAGATTGGCTCATTATATGGAGACCAGCAGGTGGCTAGGGAGTGTTATTTAACTACCCTTAAGCCGTCATCATGGAAGATATGCAACGAAGGTCAGACGAAGGTTGCTGGCGAAAGGAAAACGTCTGAAATAGAGAAAGATCAGACGAAGGTGGCTAACGAGAGGAAAACGTCTGGAATTGTCAAAGGCCAAGTCGCCTCGTTAAAGATGACCATTGAGAGTCCTCAGACGCCTCTCGCTCCCTCAAGGAAGGCGTCTGAGCATCTCCCCAGCAAGAAGAGAAAATATGAAATCATCAAGGAAGAACCTTCCTCGTCTGAAGAAGTTATGGCCATCATGGGACTGACAGTAGAACGCCCAGAGCCAGTTTAAGCTCCTGAAGAGGTACATCTGGATGAAGCTCGTCCAGAGAGGACCCTCAAAATTGGGTCTTCACTCAGTCCTGATTTGAAGGGTCATCTAGTGCACTTGCTGAAAGAATTTCAAGATGTGTTTGCCTATTGCGTTGAAGAGATGCCTGGAATTGATCCGGAGGTAGCCGTCCATCGGCTGAATGTTGATCCAAATTTGAAACCTGTTCGTCAGAAGAAGAGGCATTTGGGACTGGCTAGGAATCAAGCGGTCGACCAGGAAGTTCAGAAGTTGTTGGAGTCAAAATTCATCAAAGAGACTTATTATCCATAATGGATATATAGCAAATGTGGTCATGGTGCCAAAGCCCAATGGCACCTGGAGGATGTGTGTGGACTACACAGACCTCAACAAGGCTTATCCCAAGGACAGCTTCCCTTTGCCTAAGTTGGATCGTCTAGTAGATTCCACAGCCGGCCATGCTTTGCTGAGCTTCATGGACGCCTATTCAGGTTTTCACCAAATTCCGATGTAGCCAGAGGATCAGGACAAAACGTCCTTCATTACTGAAAAAGGACTGTATGGCTGGGTGAGGATGCCATTCGGCCTGCGCAATGCCCCGGCCACTTTTCAAAGATTGATCAATACTGTTTTTCAGCCACAGTTGGGACGAAACATAGAGGCATGTATTGACGATATGATAGTCAAGAGCTGTCAAGAAGAAAGTCATGTTGGTGATTTGAGAGAAACTTTTGAAACTCTCAGGAAATACAAGTTAAAGCTGAACCCCAGCAAATGTGTCTTTGGAGTCTTGTCAGGGAAGTTTCTAGGGTTCTTGGTGGACCAGAGGGGTATAGAGGCTAATCCCGAAAAGATTCAAGCTATTCGAGATATGAAGTCTCCTTCAAAGACAAAGGAAGTACAGAGACTGACGGGTTGCTTGGCTGCCGTTGGACGTTTCTTGTCTAAGTCAGGCGACAAGTGCCATCACTTCTTTGCCACGATCAAGAAAACGGCCAAGTTTGAATGGACAGCAGAGGCAGAGCAAGCCCTTCAGCGCGTCAAAGATCACCTTCGGCAGCTTCCTAGGTTGGTCAGTCCAGCCGAAGGGGAAAACTGTTTGTATACTTGGTAGTGTCCACTCAAGCTGTGAGTGCCGTCCTTCTGGCTGAAAGAGAGTCCGTCCAAGTTCCCATATACTTTGTGAGTCATGTGCTCAAAGATGCGGAAAATAGGTATACTCCAGTCGAGAAGTTTGGGTTGGCCCTAGTCATGGCCAGCAGAAAGTTGAGGCCTTATTTCTTGGCGCACAGTATAATCGTCTACACTGATCAACCTTTGAAGCAAGTTCTATAGAAGATGGAAGCCGCTGGGCGGATGCTAAAATGGGCGGTTGAGCTTAACATGTTTGATATATCATTTGAACCAAGGAAAGCCATTAAGGGGCAAGCCTTGGCAGATTTTATAGTTGAGCTTACTCGGCCAACCATAGAGCCAATATCTGATCCAGCTAGAGGAAGGAAGCATTGGACGCTCATGGTTGATGGATCGTCCACAGTCAATGGATGTGGAGCAGGAATCATTTGTCAATCTCCCGAAGGGGACAAGTTTGAATATGCATTAAAATTCCAATTCAAAGCGTCCAATAACGAAGCTGAATATGAAGCACTCTTAGCTGGAATCAAAATGTGCAAGGCGGCTGGAGCTGTTGAGATTGAGGCCAAATCGGACTCCCTCTTAGTCGTCAGCCAGGTCAATGGAGATTTTGAATGCAAAGAAGCATCAATGAGCAAATACATGCGACTGAACAAGGATGAGATTGAGCCATTAAAACGATTTGTTCTCGACCAAGTACCAAGGTCATAAAATCATCAAGAAGATGCTCTCTCTAAATTGGCCAGCTCGGCTGAAGGTGATGTGCCAAGAACAGTGTTTTGGGAAGTCAAACCCAAAAAGAGCATTGACCAAGAGCAGATCATGTTTCATAGCCGAGGGAGATTCTGGATGGAGCCTATCATAGAATACAAGAAGACGGGACGATTGCCTTCTGACCCTGTAGAGGCTCAGTATGTGAAGGCTAGAGACAAGTGGTTTGAACTATGGGATGAGACCCTTTACAAGAAGTCATTCAATCGTCCTCTCCTCAAATGCATCACCAGAGAAGATGGCCTAGAAGTTCTGAAAGAACTCCATGAGGGAGCTTGTGCATCGCACATTGGGGGAAGAGCATTAGGAGAAAAGGCTTTAAGGACGGGGTACTACTAGCCTACCTTAAAGGAGGATGCTTTAGCCTATGCAAAGAAGTGTGACAGTTGTCAGAAGCATGGAAATGTGCATCAAAAGCCGTCCAACTATTTAACTCCCATCTTGTTCCCTCTGCCTTTTGCCAAATGGGGCATGGATATCTTAGGACCTTTCCCTGTGGCCGCTGGGCAAAAGAAGTTTGTGATAGTAGCAGTGGACTATTTCACTAAATGGATAGAAGCTGAAGCCATGCGAGGAATAACAACAAACGACGCCAAGGGCTTCATCTGGAAAAACATTATAACTCGTTTTGGCATGCCTCAGTCCATCGTCTTTGATAATGGTCCACAGTTCGAAACGCCTAAGCTGAAAGAGTGGTTGTCAGAAAGAGAAATCAAAGCTCACTTTGCAGCAGTCGCCCACCCACAAGCCAATGGGCAAGTCGAGTCCTTCAACAAGATTCTATCAAATGGAATCAAGAAGAAGCTGGATAACGCCAAGGGACAATGGGTGGAAGAGCTGCAATTGGTGTTATGGTCCATTAGGACAACCGCTAAGAATTCTACAGGCGAGACGCCTTTCATGTTAGTCTATGGCACTGAAGCCGTCTTGCCCATTGAGGTTGAAGAGCCCACCCTACGAGTTATGTTATACACAGAGGATGCTTTGGACCAAGTGCCAGAGGTCAGGGGCAATGCCTTGCTAAGAATGCAATTGTACAAACTGCGAATGGCTCGGGAGTTTAACAAAAGAGTTGTTAGACGACCGCTCAAGGTGGGGGATCTTGTTCTAAGAAAGATGGTAGCGGTTGGACGAGCTAAAGAGTTAGGGAAACTAACAACTAATTGGGAAGGACCTTATCTGATTATCCAAGAGCTACACAGTGGGAACTTTTCGTCTCCAAGATCTAGATGTACGACCTATACAGCGTACATGGAATTCAGATAATTTAAAGAAGTACCACGTCTAGCGCAGTTCACTGTCAGATACCTATAAGGTAGTTAGTAGTTACTCCAAAGTGCCACGACACATGTTAGGAGGAAGAATTGTATACATGCATCTTGGCATTTAGTCAAGCAAAATCCATATAATACAATTCCTACTTTCTTATTTCTTTGTTTATTTTCACCAAGTTAATTCACTTTGGGGCATTAAATCAGTTACTCGTCTAAAAGTGACAACAACTTGGACAAAAATACAAACAATAACAGAACGTCAAAATTGCTCACTTCTACGCCGAACATCACTCCCTCAAAGAGACCGGCCAAAAATATAACACATATATGGTCGTCAAATTAACAAAACCTCTAGTAAGAGTAACGTCAAAGTCTCTGAGAGAAAGCTGGCCTGAAATAAGACCTTAGTAAAGAATACTTACTTTCAAAAGCACGGACAGCTAAGTAGTCCAGACCCTAGTAAGGGATCGCTACTTAATGACGAGTGTTGCTCCCTCAAGGAAGCCGGCTAAAACATGCTTTGAACATGTATCTCAAGCTCATCCATCAACTTCAACAGGCTCAGCCAAGGATGGCCGCTCTCCTTCTTGGACTTTGGCTCGCCCACCATATACGGTTGAGCTAAGCCCAAGAAAGGGGGATGATAGAAGCCTATAGGACGAGCTAAAGAGAACAGGTCGTCCAAAAACCAGGACCTAGCCAATAGATGCATCTGTGATGGTTTGATAGTGCAGGACGAATGTTGGTAGCTCGAGCAAAACGGCTTGAAAGTGGTTCGTCCACAATTCAAACGGACATTGGCCGTCCTCACTAGTAGAATAAATGCTTATTGATGCGGTCATTAAGTGGCCTATTGCAGCGGTTTTGACCGCGTAGCAATAAAGGGCGCAACAATATGTAATTAAACTATTGCTGCGGTTTTAAACCGCAGTAATATTACGACATATTGCTGCGGTTTATGGGACAAACCGCAGCAATATTCATATTTTTTTATTATGAAAATATGGATATTACTGCGGTTTTTCCCGAAAACCGCAGCAATATATATTTTTTATTATAAAAAATACAGCATATTGCTGTTGTTGTTGACCAAAACCGCAGCAATATATATATATATATATATATTTTTTTTGTATTTTGTAATCAAATTCGAAATATTAAAACTAGGCAATATTGCTTTTTTTTTAAAAAAAACTTTAAAGGCAAATTGTCATCCAAAAATAGTTGGCGCAAAATAGATGGAAGATTCAAACTATAACACCCAATTACTGCCAAGAAAGAAGGAGCAATAAAATAGAACCTAAAGCACTACTATTAATCGCAAAGTAGTTGAATTTACTGCCAACATTTGTACAAATTTACCAAAAAATCTACCATCATCAAACTAAATAATGTAAACTGAGTATGTAATTTCATCTCTTAAAATGAAACACACATTATTAATTAATCAGAGCTATGATAAATCGCAAAAAAAAAATCAGATCTAAAATAAAAACAACTTGAGCAAACTAAAAATCAGATCTGAGCCATAAAAACAACTCGAGCAAACTTAAAATCAGATCTTGTGGTCATCTTGTGGTGGTCTTACGGGCATTTTTAAAAAAACCGATGCTGGAGGTTGGGTCTTGCGGTGGTCGAACGCCGGGAATCTCGCGGTCGAGCGACGACGCTAGTTTTCTTGTGGTCGGAGCGACTACGGTGTGCGGCGGTTGGAAGAGAGGATGCGAGATGATGATAGAGGAGGACGAGACCGGAGATCGAGCAACGAAATCTCGAAGAACGATGAGGAGATCTGGAGAATCGGCCGACGATATCGGCGAGGACCGGCGAAGTGTGAGGATCGGCGACGAGTGAGGACCGGCGTGAGTGAGAGGGAGGCATGAGTGAGAGAGAGAGGAGGCGTGAGTGAGAGAGAGAGGAGAGAGAGAATCAGTGGGTTTTGTGAAGGTGAGGGAGAGAGGAGTGAGGGTGAAGGTGAAGGTGAGAGCAGTGAGGGTGAGAGGAGAAAGTATAAATGGCGTGTGAGAAATGAGAGAACAGTGAGGAAAAAAGCAAACCCTAACTGATGATAGCACGCGTTTTATACTTTTTTAAAATATTTATTAATGATATTGCTGTGGTTTTTATCAAGAACCGCAACAATATATTAAAATATTATTTTTTTAATATTATTTTAATATATTGCTGCGGTTTTTGACAAAAACCGCAGCAATAGGTTTGGTCAAAAAGTCAACTTTTTTCAAAATTTTTCTTGTTGATACCATATTGCTGCGGTCTTTGGAGGAAACCGCAGCAATATCTTTATTTTATATTTTACCTTTTCTTTTTACGTGATATATTGCTGCGTATGGGTAAAAGCGCAACAATATCATCGCAGCAATAAGCAATTATTCTACTAGTGCCTCCCTCTTTGGGCAAGGCTCGTCTAATTAAGCAGAATATCTAAAAATCCCGGACGAATATCAACAAATACTTAGATATTTCATGAAATAACTGGTAATCGTCCAAGGGCAAGGATGGCAATCTTCTCGATCGTCCAAGGGCAAGGAACAGGTGTTACAAGATTGTATTATTTATATAAGGCAGATCGTCCAACAGTTCAGAGCGAGTCTATTCTTGTACTTGGAGACTATTCTTACAGACTAAAATCATCTAAAGGCAAGCAAGCTGAACTTTCCTTAAAACAGCGGCGAGGATGTTCAACGATCATGACGAAGTTAATATTATACTTGGTCAAATTGGAATTTACAAAAATAAGAGAAGCAATTGGCAAAAAGTTCTTCATATATATCGATAGCAAAAATTTACAACTTAAGGCTACTGAACTACAACGGCAGACAAGCCAAGAAACTTAGAAAAATAAACCTAAAAGCTAGGCTTCATCTTCAGCGCGTGTTTCTTGGTTGTCCTCAGGCTTCTCATCCTCGTCTTCGTCTTCAGGCCCCCCACCCTCGGCTGCAGCCTCGTCGTCCGACTCTAAGAATTCCGGAGGTTCCTCGGCGCATGCCATAGCCCGATGGACACTCTGTTGGTATTCCAGACGACGCACAAAGCTGGGAGCCTCATCAGCCTCAGCCAGCATCTCAAAGGCCTTGACGGCCCAGCCTTTAGACGTTTCGATGACTTGCTCCAACCCTTCCTTGGCATCATCGAAGGCCTTGGCCGGCCGCCTGGCTCTCTAGACGGGCTGTTCTCGCCCTCAGAAGAATATTCTCCTTCCTTAGCTGCGCAGGGGCGAGAAGGGCGGCATTTATTTCATCCCTTAGATCAGTGGAGACAACATCAACGACCATCTTCAGACGGTCCTGTTCCTTGAACATGTCATTAATAGTAACAAGATAATTCTTGTTTTCTGACTCCAGAAGAGTTGATCTTTTCTCCAAAGCCTCCAGAGATTGACGATGGAGTGTATTAGCCATCTCAATATCATGAATGGCCTTGTCGCCTGCCGTAGTCGCCATATGGCCGAGCTGTTTATTCTCTTTCCTTAGCTCCCTAGCCCAGCCTTCAGTCAGGATACTGCGAGCAAGAAGCTGGAACAATGAAAACAAACCAAGTTATTAGACGAGTTACGGAGTCAAAATTTGTGCAAGTATAAAACAAGGCAGGCATTAAACAATACCTCGGCAGCAAGCTGAGACATGTAGCCCACATGCCCAGCTGACGCTCCCCTTAATCCTTTAATGTAGGATTCAGGGTAACACTTGAAGAGCTCCTGCTTAAGCCGCTCTTTTTCCAGCCTTGACATTTTGGCGAAGGTAGGAGAAGACTCCTCATCCGAATCAACGGTGGGAGGAGTTGGGGGAATAGCAGGGCCTTTGCCCTTATCTGAAAGAGGGGGAGAGTCAGTTATCTTGATAGGAAAGACGATGGCTTGTCTATTGGACGGACTCATGGACCGTCCACCGACCCGCATCGTCCTAACTATATTCGGGTAATACGACTCACCAGACGAGAGTGATGCTGTCCTAACAGCTAACGACATCTGCGGCACCAGCTTAGCCACCGAGCCGCTGAACCCTAGATAGTTCTCGGCAGCAGTCTCAGATTCTGGTGCAACCAAAGCTAATGCGAACTCTGGATTGATCTCAGCAGAGTTGGCCGGCAAAACGCTCAGCGGAACAGCAAGATGCGCACCCTTTTCCTCCTCGGCAGGGGCAATAGTTGAAGGCTCCTTTTTAAGGGCCTTGACTTGTGGGGGAGGCATGTTTCTCTCCCCAGCCTCGCCAGCAGGAGCCGTCTTTTCTGCCCTCTTCCTTGTAAAGCCCTTAGGCTTCTTCCCTGAAGGCTGGTCAGCTGATGTGGTTGGCCTCTTTTTGGACGAGGACGACTTCCCAGGTGGAAGTTTGTTTGTAGGAGCATTTTTCTGCAAAAAGTGAACAAGTTATCAAATTGGTCGTCCAAGGAACAAAAGTTATAATTACTATTACAAGACTTTAGACGAAAATCACTCGAAGAAGGAAGGCGCCTTAAAATGAGCGCCTCCTCTCCTAAAGGAACCTCGTCTGAACAAATTTCTGAATACAGACGAGGGTGGCCAGAAGAAGGTAGCCGTCCAACCCTGGACGTTCTCCTTCTCCATGCTGACTTCGCCCAAGAAAAGAAAAAATAAAGTCTTGGACGAGTCCCAAAGGTACTCGTCCAAAGATATCCAAATCGCAGACGAGGGTGGCCCGAAGAAGGTAGCCGTCCAAGCATGGACGTTTTCCTTCTTCATGCTAACTTCGTCCGGAAAAAGAAAAGAAAGGTGATTTACAAAGTCTCAGACGATTATGGCTCTAAGAAGGTGGCCGTCCAAGCTTGGACGCCTTCCTTCTTCGGGCTACCCTCGTCCAGAGAAAGTTAAGAATAGCGCTCGTCCATGGACTACAACCTTTCAGACGAATATGGCTCCAAGAAGGTGGCCGTCCAAGTTTGGACGCCTTCCTTCTTCGAGTTATCCTCTTTCAGAAAAAGTTATGACTGGCGCTCGTCCATGGACTACAAAGTCTCAGACGAGTATGGCTCCAAGAAGGTGGCCGTCCAAGCTTGGACGCCTTCCTTCTTCGGGCTACCCTCGTCCAGAGAGAGTTTCTGAGTGTCGCTCGTCCAAAGGCTATAAACTCTCAGACGAGTATGACCCCAAAAAGGTGGCCGTCCAAGTTTGGACGTTCTCCTTCTTTGGGCGATACTCGTCCAAAAGTTGGATGCCAATTCCAGACGGGCCACAATGATACTCGTCCAGAAAAGAAAAAAAAATAAAAATAAAAAAATAAAAATTAATTGTGTTACCAATGTTTCAGCCCTTTTCTCGGCACTGCTCTTTGCATACTCCTTCCACAGATTGTCAGTAAATTTGGACATGCTGATTTCGCCCGTCCAAGATGCCTTGAGACGTTGTCTAGCCGAGTCTGCAAAAGAAGGACAAAAATGAGTTTGTCAAGTGAATTATGGACGAAGAGTTCTACTTGGAGAATTTGAAGGTATACCTCTGTCTTGGGCCAGCCGCAAGTTGGCGGCGACCAAGAAATCATCATGGTAAAACATTTCTTTAAAGGGTATCCAGTTAGTTGGACCCTTAAAAGATCGTTGGCCGGGCCTGGAATACTCCTTTATTCTGAAGTACTCCACCACCTCTTCGTCAAAGCTGTCCTCCAATTCCAGCCAAGACTGTTTCCTCCTCGTATTTGTGACGAACCGATTATAAGCTCTATAGCTGTCGGTGGTATAGTCGTTGGCCCCGCGTAAGAAAATGAAGTCAGCTTTCCACTCGTGCATCTTTGACGGCTTACCCCAAGCCGTCATGAATCCTGGACGGTTGCAGATGCTGAGCCATGCCCCGTCCACTGCACCTGGTACCTTGGCCGCATAGTGCATGTGAGTAAAGGCTTGAAGGGAAAGAGCCAGGCCGCGCAGTTCGCAGACGGCAATGAACGCCAAGACGTTGTGCCAAGCGTTTGGGGCCAGTTGGTTATGGCCGATGTTGTAGTAATTCAGCACTTGCTCTATGAATTCGTGGAGAGGGAACCTTAATCCCGCGTCCAAAGCCAGTTTGTAGACGGCAAAATGGTTTTTTGGAGCACTCAGTATTGTCGCGTCTTTATTTGGTATGACGAAGGAGAAGCCTAACATAGGCATATAGGACGAGAGATAACTAGGGTCTGGTCCTATTTTCTCTAGCCATTTGCGATTAACTAAGATAAATCTAGGGTCAGAAAGGGGACCTAAGCGCCTTCTAATCTCCGACGAGGTAGTAGAGGCCTCGTCTGACTCTTCGGCAGCATCAGATCCGCTGCCGTTATTCTCTTCGACGGTGTCCTCCATATCAACGTCCCTGCCAGACGGACTGGCCTCCGGGTTTATTTCGGATTCTTCTAAGTCATGGTCAAAGGAAGAAGCCCGGCCCAAAGTCTTCACTTTGAACTTCTCTTGCCTCATCGGGCACCCGTCCAGTAGATTCTTCCATATCTGAACTATCTGACGGGATTATAGCTTTTCGTCTTAGACGGGCCGTTTGCTTGATGCGCGCCAGATTACCCTGCACAGGTAAAGACTGGGTCGTCTGACTTTCTCGGCCAAAAGAATAAAAAAATATATAGTCGGCCAGAAGAGGCCCAACTCTAGAATGCGTCGAAGAAGAAGTATCGGTTCTAGGGTCAAGATAAGTTCTTGGTCGGCTAAGATTATTTGAGGAAGAAGATTCCATTTTATTGATTTTCTAAGAAAAAATAAAGAATAAAGAAGAATGAAAAGAACAAAGAAACGGTACCTGCTAAGAACGTCTGGACGACTCGGAGAAGAGTGATGAAGCTGGACGATCTCTCTCTCTCTCTCTCTCTAGAAAAGTTGCAGAGCTCCTCTCTCTAGAAAAATTCGCTCAAGGTGTGAAATGATTAAATGTCCACACACCAAGAGTACTTATAGGGGAGTAAAAAACTTGTGGAACCGGTCAGAAATGACCGAAGAAAAGAGGGCAACGATCGGTTATGACCGGCAAAATCCTGGAAAGGGCGCGTCCTTTCCTCCATTTTGAATGCACTACCTTCTGTAAAACGGGCCTCAACCGTCAGATGGGCCAACAAAAAGCTACCTTGGGTAAAAGGGCATTAACCGTCAGATGGGCCAACAGTGAAAGCCCTTTTAGGGGCAAATGTTGTAGCCTAGCATCTACGGTTCTCTTAACGACACATGGGCTCATCAGAGCCGTACACGTGTCACTCTATTCAAAATGAAAAGAAGGCTTAACCTCTGGGCTATACTCAGTTAGGGTAAAACGATTGAATTTCTGGCCCAACAGTCAGAATCCAGTACTACAAGTTGGCTGAAGGAGAGTGGTTAATAGACTTTCACCAGTCCTGGTCTGCCACGTGTCATGATCTGATTCCCCAGCCAATCAGAAGCCACTATTCTAGGGCAGATTTTAAGGATAGCTGTCAACTTGCTATCACTATAAATACCCTGAAATCAGGAGAAACATTCATTCAATGCAAACAGTGCAAAGTTACTCTGATATAATACTCTCTCACTTTCTCTCTCTATCTCTACTTTCTCTCACTACTCCTGATAACTGATTTAAGCTTCGGAGGGGGAACCACCACCCAAACCTCCAGGGTGGGTCCCTTTTTTGCAGGTTTAGGAGCAAAGTCAAGGCTAAGGACTAAGCGGATTCAGACATCATTGCACAAGTCTCCAGCTGAAGAACACTCAAGATACTAATTTACTTGCTCGACAAGGAAGCTAAGCTTA
Source organism: Beta lomatogona (assembly GCA_947646795.1). NCBI lineage: Eukaryota > Viridiplantae > Streptophyta > Magnoliopsida > Caryophyllales > Amaranthaceae > Beta > Beta lomatogona. The sequence goes on from CANSNZ010000982.1 coordinate 1,774,356, forward strand.
CAGCTTGCTTGTTGGACAAGTGGATAAAACACATGGTAATCTATTCAAATGTACTCTGAAATAAATATCAATTTAGATGAAAAGAATAAATTTAATCACTGATATCCCTATATTAAAATATTAAATACTTAAAGCATCAATCGAAATATTTTAGCTATATTACATTTACGATTTTAATTAGTTATGATGATGATAATGAATTAAATTAAATAAAATGTATAATCACAATGCTATTTAGGATGGTATTTTCGATTTTTTTATTTCAAGTTGTATAATTACATGGTATGCTAAATTTGGCAAGGTCAAAATATCAACGTATATCAATCCAAAATTATAAATATTCTATTTTTTTTAGAAACAATCAATTAAAAAGCTACAATGAAGCCTTTTATTACGACTTCTAATTTTTTGGATTATGCTTTTCATATCTGGTAGAACTGCCAATATATTCATGCCTAATTTTCAGTATTATTTGAAATATCCTTTTTTATGAAATAGAAAATTCCGTTTTTTGCATAAATTGGTTGATCACGTGATCCACCATGAGGTTAACTACATCAGCCATTGAACATACGGGTTATAAGCCATTATTAAAATATTCTCAGTACAAGATCATAAAACTTTAAGTCACATGCTAATATAAACACCATGATTTTAGAAGAAACATCATAAAACTTAAATTTGTAAAGAAGAAAATTTATCGTGCAATTTGCGCGGATGTAAAAGCTAGTATTAAAATATAACAAGGTTGTAATGACAAACATATTCTCCATGACAAGTCATCAATCTTAAATACAAAGTGCATGAAAATTATGGGCCTTGTTTGGTAAAGAGATGTTTAGGGTAAAATTAGAGGTTTGAGCTCATATTAGAGGATTTGACTAGTCAATCCTCTAATTTGAGTGTTTGGTAAAAAGTGGTTTCAATTAGCTTATTGAGCCCAAAAAGCTCTTCTTGAAAAAGTTTGGGGGATGAGCTTTTTGACATTAGAGGTTTGGGAATGAGTGGACCAATTACATTTATGTCCTAACGTTCTTACATTAATAAATAATAAAAGGTACAACAATAGATTATGTGTAATACCCCTCATGATTGCTTTAAAGGGATTTAGCAGGCTACTCATTCCAACAAAATGCATCTTTCTTTTAGGGAGCTCATTTCCTTAGTTACTCCACAGTTAAGCGTGCTTGGCTGGGAGTAGTCCAGGGATGGGTGACCTCCTGGGAAGTTTCTCATGGTGCGCATGAGTGAGGACAAAATGTGCCGAAAGAACTTGTGTTGGTTATTGAGGACAGTTGTTGGCCCTGGATGCGCATTGGTGACAATATACTCGACTCCGGATGGGTCGTGGTGTTACAAATGGCATCAGAGCAACCCTGCGACCGCGTGTTGGGGCGACCCTAAGGTCGTTAGGCCGAATATTAGGAGTCCTCAGGAGCCTAGTAGGGGAGGATTCTGGGGCTGCATTGTCATAAGGAGCGACCCAGAGGTCGTTAGACCGAATATCTGGAGTCTCCGGCGATCAGTTTCCAGGCTGGGGCGACCCACAAGTCGTTATGGCCGAATATGTGGAGTCCTCAGGCGCAACGAGGGCGTTGCTGTTCTCAAGTGGGGGTGTATGTAATACCCCTCATGATTGCTTTAAAGGATTTAGCAGGCTACTCATTCCAACAAGATGCATCTTTCTTTTAGGGAGCTCATTTCCTTAGTTACTCCACAGTTAAGCGTGTTTGGCTGGGAGAAGTCCAGGGATGGGTGACCTCCTGGGAAGTTTCTCAGGGTGCGCATGAGTGAGGACAAAATGTGCCGGAAGAACTTGTGTTGGTTATTGGGGACAGTTGTTGGCCCTGGATGTGCATTGGTGACAATATACTCGACTCCGTATGGGTCGGGGTGTTACAAATACTCAGTCTAAATTTTAAACTTGTTTGAGTTGATATTAAGTCATAATGGGTGATTCCTTTGACTTGTATGTCAATTTGATAAGTCTAAATTTTAAACTTGTTTGAGTAAATATTGAGTCATAATGGGTGATTCCTTTGACTTGTATGTCATTTTGATAAGTTGACGCATTTTATCTGTTTTGATTTAATTTCCTTTTTGAGTTGACATTAAGTTTATATTGGGTGATTCCAGTAAACTCTAATGTTGATTTGATAAGAAGGCTTTCAAATATTGTTTTGTTGATACTAGATTGCAGTGGGTGGTTCCATGCACATTTGTGTCGACTTAGCAAATTTTATAATTGTTGTTAATAATTTATTACTTTATCGCCTATTTATTATTAGTGGTTTCAATTTCTTTTGTGAACTTTAATTTTCATATATATGTTTAGGAGGCGTACGCTCTTATAACATATGTCATGACTTGTGTTCGTAAGTGCTATTTTAATAAAGCAACTAGCTACTCTTTATTAAAGTGTTCTTATCTCTTTAAGTGGAGTATAAGCCCGTGTGGTTACCTCTATTTAAATTGGCTTGACTATCTATTTACGAACTTTTTTTTTCTTCTTCGTTTCTTTTCTAAAAATATTTAGGTATTGTCGGATTTATTCTTTTATAATTTTACGTAAATAATTATTCCTGCTTCTTTTACAAAATTACCTATAGTTTTTTGTGCAACAGTTTTTACCTTAAACTTTCTAATACTGTCTTTGGTTCTTTCACATTTTATAAAGGATGGTTGTTACCATGCTTCTTTACTGTACAACTCTTTTGGTCTTCCAAAATAAAATATATATATTATTTGAGTTATCAAATTTTATACCTACAAAGTTGTTTAGTTATCTAAAATCCATCGATTTCTGTTTTCTTAATGTTCTTTATCTAGAGTATTCTCTTTTGTCTCTTGGTTGTTTTGAAGTTTCGAGGACGAAACTCTTTTAAGGTGGAGTGATTGTAACACCCCGTAATTTTCACTCTTTATTTTTGGTGTTAATTTATTTTAAAATGATATTCTTTTCGTAAAAAAAATAATAATTTATTATTTTCTCTAGATCAATGATTTTTATTCTTTATAATTTGGGAGCCGAATTATTATTTTATTATATGGTGTGTTAATGTGTGCATTATATTTATATTTATAATATAATTTATTAGAATTATTTTCATTATTACGTATTTTAAAAGTTTAGGCGCGATTTAGGAATTTATCGATTTATCGCGTAGCGGGCTTTTGAAGCATGGACCCTTGTTGATTTGGGCCGAAATTTTTGTTGGTGTGTTGGGCTTTACAGCCGGCCAAGGAGATGGAGAAGGAGAGCTCCTCTTCTTTCTTTTCTTTTTATTTTCCTTGTGACTCTTTGTAGCTTTGTAACTCCTATAACCCCCTAATCATTATACTTCATTAAAACCCTTTATTTCAACCATTAAACATCCACAAAATTCTGATTTTTATTCAAAGAAGTTCAGCATCATTTGCATTAAACCCTCACCGTTTTTCAAGAAAAGGAAGAGAGAAAAGGAAGAGGAAAAGAATAGAAAGGTTCAACCCGGATTTTCCTGTCGCACCTTCACGAAAATAACCGTAGCCGGAGATCTAACCGTTGGATCGTCTTCAAATTTGGACACAACGTTTATAATGTCTTGTTCTACATTCTGCATATTATGTATTTTCGTGAGTTTTTACATGTTATGTAAATTTTTGGTAATTTTTGGGGGTCTGTTTATATTTTTAATTATTATAATGGCTTATTTGAGGAATCTGTATATTAACTCTTAAAAATACTTTTGGAGTCCGAAAATTATAAATAAAAATTGTACCATGTCAGTAGAGCCATTAGGGTCGTATGATAATTTTTGTATGATTTTACTGCTCGAAATTATTAGTTTAATAATTATTATGGTATTTTTGTTGTGAAATTGAGGATACACTTTTAAATTGTTTGAGGGCTTGTAAATCAGAAATAATTCATAATTTATTATATTCTGGGTTGCTGATTTTCAGTAGTATACAGTATGTATCATTGGGTAACCACATGTTTATGTTTGATTTATGGAAGAAAATGATTAATTGTTATTACTCTTTTAATGAATATGATTTAGAGTTAGTTGGTGATGTAATTTTGATTGAATTGTGGTTGCTGTAAAAACCAGTATATTATCATTGATGATGTTTGGAGATGTTCAAGTGTTATTGTGAGAGTTATTTGTTGAAAATTTGTAAGTGATTTATTTTGAGGAATTATGAGGAACAGTTTTGATGAACTGTGGGTATAAGGCCGGGTGGCATCCCTTTTTGATGAATGATATTTGGATTGTATGCATGATTGAATTTGGAGATAAGAATATCCGGTGGGATAGATGTAGTCCCCGGTGAAGAACATGCCAACCACCTGGTTTGCGAACTAGGGGTACACCTGGGTTAATTGTTGCCGTTCGAGAGTCAGAGAGTTCTGCGTGTTCTACCTTGCATCGGGAGTTTGGCCATTCTTAGACACAGGCAGTGGGGAACGTAAGCCCATAGACTGACCTGGAGATTGCGATCTGACAAACCTTAGGAAGTGATTTGCGAATCATTGGCGTTCGGTTTCTGACTCAATAACTTGTTGAATTCTTGATTTATTGCTATTATTATATATTAGAATTATGTTACTCACTCTATCATGTTTACTTATTGTTGATGATCACTTGTTTAATCTATGAGCATTATGATTTCTATGTGCATGCTATTGATGTAATGATTGCATGTTATTCCTTTCTTAATAATCTACTTCTAAATCGTGCTTTGATTGCTATTGTTCTGGGAGAACTGCTAGTTACTCCCCACTGATTGTGGATATTTGTTGTATTTTTTTGCAGGTTTTGTTGATGGGGATTTTCTTTGATTTTGGGCTCGGGTTGAGATGCGAGAAATAATCTATTAGGGGTTTTAGTTCTAGACTTCTCTTTAGTTTGAGATAGTTTTCTCATTTCGATTTTTAATCTAAGTAATTAATTTACTTATAGTATTTACTTATGTTTGTTTTTTTATCACTTAGTTATTTAAACACTATTCTTGTAGTAGTGACATTCCCAGAAGACGATGTTTCCGCCATCGTCCTATTAAATAAATTATTATTTCTTTCTTTTCCGCCTTTGAAATTCTGGGGTGTTACAAGAAATCTAATTTTCAGCATTTTATTCTCCCCTACAAGTAATATCCCCTAATTGGAAAATATTCATCGAAAAATCTGCATGGGTGCTGATTGGGCAAGTTGCGTGGCGCTCAACGGCTGATCACATAATTAAGATACTACTTCTTGTTTTTATGGAGATGACAATTCAAGTTAAAACTTTATGAAAAATAATTTTTAGGTGGGGTAACTTCTAGGTTGGGAATCCATTGGATTTCCACACACCTTTTTTTTAGGGGAAGATTTCCACATATCTAAACTAACTCCAAAGTTTAAAAAAAAGGAAGAAAAGAAACAAAGAAAGAAATTAGTAAGTTATTAAGAAATTAATTAAGGAAAGAAAGAGAACAAGAATTTATTCTACAAGGTGATGAATGATGCAACTCCTTTGCAAATGTTTTTTTCCCCCTTATTTTTTAAAGTGGTTTTCTAAGTATGTTTAACTACTAATTTAGAATTCCCTTTTTTGTGGTTTGATGAACTATTTTTACTTACTTACTTACTTAAGCTCTTTACTACTTATAAGTTGCTTTTTAAATGCTTTTTTCCACTCAACTTTTCAATGCCTGATGTTTTTCCTTCTTCTAATGCTCTTTTTTCTCTTATGCCTCTCTTCTAATCTTCCTTATTATTTTCTTCCCCCCTTAATGCCTCGCAAATGATGGGTATTAATAGTGGAAAGTGATTGATGAATTAGAGTTTGCAATGGGTAGAAAATCAGGGTTTTTGACAAAAAATATGATTTTCTTCCGCCTACTCACCATATTTTCATGGGCAATCCATATATTCTTATTCTCTTTTATAATTTATCTTACCTTTACATTAAGGAAGAAATCTAATGTTTAGAATTTTATTCTCCCCTACACGTACCTTAGATGTCCCCTAATTGGAAAATATTCGTCGCAAAATCTGCATGGGTGTTAATTGGGCAAGTTGTGCCGCACGCAACGAGACGCGCTGCTCGAATCGATGATGCGTTAAACGCATTGCTTATGCATGGCACACATCTTCAATGCGCTGGGCGCAAAGAGGTATGAACCAAAAAAAAGAATCTTATCCCATCTAATAAACTTACAAAATCAGGTTTTAACGCTGATTCTTATTGTCATTCTTTAACTCATGGACAAAAAGATGTAATTGGTGGTTTAGAAGGAGCTTGATCACCTAGACAACTGAATTATACCCAGTTTTGAGGAAGCTGATTAGATTTCTTCACTGATTAGGTGTGATATGATTTTTTCTTTGTCATAATAATGTTGATTTTTTAGACTCCTTAATGAGTGATTAAACAAAATAACATTTAACACATGTTTAACATATCAACATAAATAAGCAAGCTTTACGACAAAAGGCATGTCATTTAACTATACCCGTTATCGTAAATATCGACTACGACTCCCGAAATCCTAAATGTATAACAAACATTAATTACATGAATATTTATATGATTAAGACAAATATGACTTAAAGAACGTCCGAGCTCAACAATCTGGGAAACCATATGCCAAAATGGAGCTTGCGTGGCGGTTTTTCGTCGTTTGTCTTATAAGCTTTTCCTACTGAGTATTCATTAATCTCCTATATCGAAGATCTCGTCTTTGCTTTTATAAAAAACATCGTATTTCGCATTTTTCGAAATTTCCCTTTTAATTATTAATCATAACAATGGTTCAAAATTTGATGTCTACAAAATGACCTACATTTGCCGAATTTTGAAGAAAATGATGACCATTGTTTGAAAAGTATACAAAATTTTGACAGATTTTTTTTTTCCTTTTTCTCGCTCTTTTGAGATAACATATTATCCATAAGAATTATTTGTAAATGGTATACTTTTTGAAACCATGATTCACGAAATCTAGTGTCGTCTTAGTTAGAAAAGCCCAATTAATTTCCTAAAATTACAACTTCAGAAAACCTCAATTAATTTCTAAAATTTGCGACTTTATCGTCGTTTTGGTTAGGAAATCTCTTTCAAAAGAATTGCGACCTTATTGTCGTCTTCATAGAAATCCCAATTAATTTTCTGAAATTGAAAATGAAACTTTGTTGTCGTTTTAAGTAGAAAATCACAATTAATTTTCTGAAATTGAGAATACAACTTTACTGTCGTCTTGGTAGAAAATAACAATAATTTTCTAAAATTGTGAATTCATCGTCGTCTTGGTAGAAAATCCCAATTGATTTTCTGAACTTAAAAATGTGACTTTATTGTTTTCTTAAGTACAAAATCCCAATTAATTTCCTATAAGAAAAAAATGCGACTTTATTGTCGTCTTGAGTAGAAAATCTGAATTTACTTTTGAAAATCGAAAATGCAGATTTATTGTCGTTTTGAGTAGAAACTCCCAATTAATAATCTGAAATTGCTACTTTATTGTCGTCATGATGATTTTTATCTTATAAATTCATTTTTTATTAATTACATATTCAAATAGTTGACAGGCTGACTTCATATTTTAATACAGTTTTTTCTTATTTATGACCTTGATGACAATGAATTGTGAAATCACCATCATCTTTTATGACTCAAATTATTGTCATGTCACCTTAAAGTGAGGCACTGTCATGTCACCTTAAAGTGTTGACAAGTGTTATTACCCTCTAAACTTATAAAGAACCAATTGTGGCAGATTAACCATTATATGTCAAATTTTGTCTTTTAAAAAAAAAATCTTTTGGTAATTTTCATGCATCAAGCTTATCCGCCTTGTGGACATAAATAATCACTACACAAAGTAGCTAGGTTGATCAGGATTGAAAATAATGATCATAAGCTTTTAATAGAAAACTGATTATTATATATTTTTTATTGTGATGGCCATTGAGAAGAATGGATTGTATTAATGTACTTGACTCATCATGGATTCAGAAACTAGGGTATGAACAATATTTTTGCAAAAGTTTTCACACTACAAATGCTTCGTCATTGACCAGTAGTAGGAATGCTTCTTACTACCCTATGGATAACACCAAATTCTATGTCCATGGCATGAACTATAGGTGATCACCCTTTTGTCTTTAAGCACTATAACTGGGCCGGGCATGGTTCTTCATTTACAAATGCACCACCAATTCTATTCTTCTGTACTACAACATTTTCTTTTGTTTTTCTTTCTTCACAAAAAGTGGTTTAGCGATCTTCTTACAAAGATACTAATGAAACAGAGAGTGTCAAAAGGCAACAAATCTTCGTGATCACTAAGAACTTGGAGCAACCAAGGCAAACCGCCTTGACGTCCTATTTTACCAAGTCTCTTACGCCTTTACTATCACTCTTTATATGTTATAAGATGATACATTCTGCATCCCGATTTTGGGATGAATTTCGCCATGTTTTCCACTTTGGGGACAAGGAAATAGTACCTCTTGCAGAAGAGGTTGAAGAGCTACTAGAGTTATTATCCAACGGGCCGACCATTACGCTAGGTCTACTACTAGAGCTTCGGGAAATTTATCAACAATCTTGGGCATTCCCGAGAATCTTCATGGCAATTATATACAATATGGTGAGGTATATCTTCTTAACTTGTTATTGGCTTTTTAAGTTAGGGCTTGGCAATTTCCTAACAATGCTAACTATAAGATTGCTAGAGAAAATGTTTGTATCCTTATGCTTTTGGGAAGTACTCTCATCAAATGGTCTTTAAATGCATGCCATGCACGGTGCATTTCACTCACCCTTCAAATTGATAGTGAGTCTTGGACCACTTTATTTAGGATAAATGTTTCTTGATCCAGATGAACTCAAGCAAAACCCTCAAATTTTTGCTAAGGGATGTCCATTAACTCTTCATTTGTGGCTATTGGAGAAATTTAGTCTCATGAACCCTCATGGAGACTTTCCTTATAGAACCATTCGCATCCGAGAAAAAGGTTTCCATCCTTTCTTCTAACGTCTTCTTAAGGATGGTGGGTGGGAAGATTATTTTCGACAACATGACATAAAATGGGTCACAACTTGCCTTCGTATTAGTGTCATTGTATATTGTAACTCTGGTCGTAGAGGTGTACAATTATCAGGCTTGCCAAGTCACTTTTAATCTTTCATGAAGGTGTCTAAGGAAAATTGGTTAGAGGCAACATCATATTCTTGATCCCGAGGCTCTTATGGCTTGCACCACTTATAATGCTGGCATGAGTGGTATTAGAAGAATGCCTACTATGTGGCATGGAGCTAAGACTATATCAACACTACATGAACCACTCTTTCCAACAATTGATGGCGATTACCTTTCAGTGGCTCCTGGACGACATTGGTCAGGATAATGATTTAGACGGGCCTACCGAGAAGAGGAGGATAATTTGAAGGGAGCAAATGTTTATTTTTATGCTTTTTTTATATAATTATTCTCTTTGTTTAAGCTTGTAGGAAATTGAGGCTTTATGTCTCTTTAATGTATGTGATGAAGTACCCAGTGGGATGATTAAATATATGTGTTTGTGAGAAATTTAATGTTAACACCATTATGCTTAACATTAAATATGACATGCACATTATATAATTAATCAATCATATGACACATAACTGAACATATATAAAGCTATAACTGAACAATTAATTATTTTTGTCCACTTCATCATTATTCTTTTTCTCCCCCTTCTTTTCTTTCCTTTCCTTTTTCCTTTTCACGTTTTTAATATTTTTTGTTGTTTTTCTCTTTTTTTTTCTTCCCTTTTTTTTTTCCCTTTTTTTTAACATACATCATGGATATATATATGAACATATGTGCTTATTTTCTTGGATTGAGCTTAAAGTCCCATTTCAACATAACCAAATGTAATACACTATTCATAAACTATTTGGTTACTTGACAATGACAATTACTACTACTTTGATGCCTAAGCATAATATTTCTTCAACCGCTCAAGATTAGTGAAATGGCTGAATTTATTCCCATCAAAATCCACTAGCTTTACAGCTCCAGCGTAGTGATGTGGTTGACAAGGAATGACCCAGACCAATTAGGCTTCAATTTTCCCTGAGGATCATGTAATGGAGCTCTATTTTCTTTTAAAATCAAATCGCCTTCCTGAATATATCTCGGACCTTCTTGTTAAATGCACGAGCAATTCTTCGTTGATAGAGTTGGATATTATGAAAAGCTTGTAATTAATGTTCATATGGGAATGTGAGTTAATCTTAACGAGTTTTATACCACTGATCTTCTTAAATTTCACCTTTTGCTATAACCCGGAGATATTGTCTTTTCACATCAACTGGCAGGACTGGATCCATCCCATAAACCAATGAATATGGGGTGGTTCCTGTTGGAGTTCTAATTGATGTTCAGTATTTCCAAAGGGCATATGTGGTTTGTCATGCCATTCTCTAGTCTTCTCAGTCACTTTTGCAACAATAGTCTTGATTGTTTTGTTAGATTCTTTCACTACTCCATTGGTTTGAGGGAGATAAGGTAAGGACTGATGAAGCTTGATTGCATAATTTGTGAGATTCGTTTTAAGATGACCCTCAAACTACGATCCATTATCTGAGATTATTTCAAAAGGTATTCCATACCGACAGATAATGTTGTGGATTACGAACTTCAAGACTTGTTTTGCCCCTAGTTTTGAAAATGACGCAGCTTCGACCCACTTTGAAAAGTAATTAATTGCCACGAGAATATATTAATGCCGGTTCGAAGCCTTTTGATGAATTTGGCCTATAATATGTAAGCCCCAACTTGAGAACGACCAAGGAGAAGTCATATAATGACACATGCGACATATGGTTGAAATCATAAAACATCTGACATTGTTTGCAAGCACGGACAAAATTGTTGCAGTCACTATCTAGGGTGATCTAATAGAAACATGCTCACAAAATTTCATGAGCCAACATCCTCCTATTCATATGGGGTCCACAAACTCCCCTTGGACTTCTTCCATGCATGACTGCTTGCTTCTCATTGTCATTTACGCAGAGTGGTAAGTACCATCAAACCCTTTGTGATATAATTTACCTTTCAGTATAATGTAATGAGCAGCTAACTTTCCGATGGCCATACGATCCTTTTTGGTGGTTCCTTCTGGATATTGCATAGTTGTAGAAAAGTCTTGATATCCTTGTACCAGACATCATCATTCAGCTGGTTAAGTCAAACTGGACACAATGTGTGCCACTATCACAGTTGGCCCTTTTCTTCCTTCAACCAACAGTGATTGGATATTCGTACCATTCTCCCATGTCAAAATAACAGCGAGAGTGGCCAAAGCATCAGTGAAGCTATTTTATTCTCAAGGTATATGTTTGAAATTGATTTCATCTACATTGGGAATCAGCTCTTGGAGATACTCTGTGTACAGCTAAAATATCTCACCTCGGACTCTCCAGACCCATATTGTTTGCGATATGATGAGATTAGAGTCTCCAAATACAGTGAGTTGTCTAGCCCCTGCTACAAGAGGGGCTTTTACTCCATATATATATGTTTCATACTCGGTTATATTATTCGTTGTTAGAAAATCAATCTTGACAGAAAATGGACTTTTTTAGAATCTACTAGTTAGACTCTTGCTCCATTACCTCTCCTATTAGAAGCTCCGTCAAAATACATACACCATTATGGATTCTTAATAAATAACAAATGTTCATCAGGAAATGCATCATCATATTCATCTCCCGATATCAGCACTTCAGGTATGACTCTTCCTTTCACAGATTTCTGGTTGACAAATTGAATATTAAACTCAGAAAGCATAGCATGCCATCTTGCCAATCTTTCACTAAGAATAGGCTTCTTGAATAGGTACTTGATTGGATTAAGCATCGAAATCAAATAAGTAGTGTGAGCTTGGAGATGATGTCTTTGTTTCTTCGTTGCATAGATAAAAGAGATATATGCTTTTTCGAATGGGGTACGTCTTGTTTCATACTCTATCAATTTCGTGCTGAGATAATTTATATCAACTTCCTTCTTTGTAACCTTTTCATATTGAGCAAAGAGAGCTCCCATAGCAATTTTTATAATAGTGAGGTACAAAATCAAGGGTTCCTCTAGCCTGTGTGGCATTAGAATAGGTGGACTAAAATTATACTCCTTCATTACATCTAAAGCCATTTGACATTCTTCATTCCACTCCTAAGAGGATCCTAACCTGAGTAACTTGAATATCTGTTAACATCTCATATTGAGTTGTGAATCAACCTACTAATATACCGAATTTTGCCAAGGAATCCTCTTATCTCTTTTTCTGTCTTTGGGGGAGGTAGGTCTTACATAGTTTAACTTTTTCAAAATCCACTTTGATACCATCTTGATTGACAATGAATCCCAACAATTTACCCGAACTGACACCAAATATGCAGTGTCAAATACACACTTTTAAGTATTTAGCCTTAGGTTGTATTTTCTGATTCTTTCGAAGAATGACCTTAATTCACGAATATGCCCCTCACGGTCTTCACTTTTCACGATCATATCATCTACATAGACTTCTACAATGTCGTGGATGATGTCAAGAAGAATAATGGTGGTAGCCCTTTAATACGTGGCTCCGGTATTCTTGAGGCCAAAAGGCATAACTCTGTAGCAGAAAGTTCCCCATAGGGTGATGAAAGATGTTTTTGTCATTTCTTCTTGAGCCATGAGTATTTGATTGTATCCTGAGAATCCATCTATGAATGAAAACATTGCATGACCAGCCGTACTATCAACAAGGACATCAATATGAGGTACAGGGAAGCAATATTTTAGCGATACAACATTTAGATCACGAAAATGTATCTACACTTAAACTCTTCCATCGTTTTTAGGTACAACCACTATATTGGCAAGCCAACTCAGAGGCTTCACTACTTGGATGAATTTGGCATTAAGTTGTTTATGAATTTCTTATTTCACCTTCTGTAACAACCCTGGATCTCCAATTCTCCTAAAAACATCTTATAATAAATAAATTCGAAAATTTCAGAGGTGCTACGCCGCGATAATTAATGATAATAACCACAATGCTAATGGTTCTAAGTAGAAATAATAAACAATAAGTTTTAAGTAATTATTAAAGACCAACTAAATAGAATGTAAATAACTATTACAAACCAATATAAGTTCTAAAGTCAAATAATTAACAGCGGAAGTCTTATTAAATTAAAAGAGATCCAACACACTCTTTAACCCAACCGGAAGCTAACTATCTTCAAGTCTCTGCACATTAAATATTGTAATATCAGCCAAAGGCTAAGCAAGATTTAATACTGTAATAAAACAAAACTATTCAATGTGCAGGCAAAACATATAGGAATATCTTGCAAATTCATTTAAAAGCTGTATAGATTATATATATAATATAGTAACTTTCCAACAACCTCAAATCCAATCTTTCTTTCCTTCTGGACAATTCTGTAAAACATTCAAATATAACTCTTTTGTAATATGTGAGTAGGAAGTATTAAAAATCCAATGAGCTAGCTAGGCGCATTAGATAAGGTAAACACCAAAGTCCCTATTATGCATACCCTTAACTTGATAACATACTAAGAAGGAAGACGAATGGCAAGAATATTGATCAATATACTCCCAACTTCTAAATTAAATTGTTGAGACACCGTTAACTCAACATACTTCCATACTCGAGGAATACCGCTTACCGGCAACCCCACATTTTCATTAGACTTGGTAACAATGAGGAACTTACTCCTTCTAATATAAATCTCATAAATTTATTTCAATATAAATATCGAGAACAATATAAATTTCAATGTATAAACTTCATAAAAACAATCTCATTATTAAAAAAGAACTTCCAAAATAATGTAAAACAATTTCTTAACTCATTTGTACAAGCATAGTAAGACATCTTACCTTATCAGCAATCACATTAAATGAATTTCGATCTCAAGTAAAAAAGGTTCCTCTACAAACCCGCAATCTACAATATAATAATATAGTATAAGTCACTTGACTATACTTCACATGATTCACCTATACATGACATAACCTAGTTAATGAGCTTTGAGTGATTAAGAAATCAATAACGTTATTAATAGCACGATAAACTTGCATAACTAATCTACAAATGAAGACTCGACACTTATATTGAGAGTTGAGATGAATGATTCTAAGAACCATATCTAAAACCATAAAAGCTCATGGCATCCCATACCCAACTTATGTTGGTCCAACTATTGATAACATTTAAGGTTTGCAGTGTACTTGATAGGCGTGTCGCGCACCTAACAAAAATAAATAACCTAATAACCTCCTAACTATATAGTAGGGTAAGTCAAGGTCGATCCCACATAGAGAAAGTTGCTCTATGATTAGCCCTTAAATAATGGTAAGACTAAAGGAGATTAATATCAATAATGGTCGAATAAACTAAACTAGTCAATATATAAATAAAAAACTCTAGAGTTAAGTATCCCCAATAGCATGAATTAATACAATAATAATTCCTACCCCAAACTAATCAATTAAATGATCACAAGGAATAGTACACCCTATAAAATACCATAAACCTCTCCTGAGTATCTATGGCTTCCTTAAAATGCACTCAAGCGTTTATACAATTCCACTACAGCTTAAGCCAAATCAAAAAATAACGCATAGGAACTTTCCTTCATGTTGCTCTCAAGGCGTATGTTAAGGTGAACGCTATCGTGCGCTAACAGAACTCAATGGGTCGAAAGAAGAAGTCGGCGGCGCCGATAATTAGTTCTCCGGGATCGGAAAACCCTGGGGATGAGATTCGTAGCAATGAGAAGACAAACCAAGCGAGTATCAGTGAGAATCCCACTCGAACTCTAACTTCAACTGGAGCTGAAATCCCAGAAATTCGTCCTACTTCTCCGATTGCCGCAGCGGTTGTAAATGATGCTATGTAGAAATGGAAGTCATTCACCTCTCAGAGTAGAATTTCTGATAAAGGTATGGGACTTAAATTCATTGCTCCTGCCTTGGTAGATGGTCATCCTATTGCTAAGTTAGATAAATTTGAAGTTTCTAATCTTAGTGATATCTGGATTAATTCGATCATTGTGTATGTAGTTGGCCAAAATCCTACATTAACAGCTATGATGTCTTATATTAAGACCCAATGGAATTTATTAGTTGAACCTAAAATCTTTAAGCATGAAGAAGGATATTTTGTTGTTAAACTGGAATCTGGGCAGGATAGGGATGCCATTCTTTGTGCTGGACCTCACATGTTTTTTGGGTAACCTATAATAGTGAAACAATGATCACCTAGTTTTAATTTTCACAAGGAAGTTCTGAAGATCATCCCTATTTGGGTAAAGTTTCCTAACCTTCCTCTGCCTTGTTGGAGTAATGATTCCCTTAGTAGGATTGGTAGCCTATTAGGAGTACCAATTTATGCAGATGAATGCACATCTAAGGCTCTTAGGGTCTCGTTTGCTCTGGTGTTGATTAAGATGGATGTAACTTAGGATGTTCCTAAGGAAATCCATATTGAAGAGCCTAATGGTACTACTTTCACTCAGAAAGTTTCTTATGATTGGTTGCCTCCATATTGTGCAAAATGTCTAAAGGTGGGTCATAACTGTGAGACCATCACTGTCAAGCCCAAATCTCAGAACAAGGTGGTCCAAAAGTGGGTGCCTAAAGCTCAGAAGCCATCTAATGCAGGGGCTGCTGCTGGAGCTAAAACTACTACTGGTGATCCTGCAGTACTAGTAGATGCTAGGATAACTGGTAATCCTAGTATTGTAGTAGATCTAAGTAGTGAGGTGACTCTTATAGCTAGCTACTCCTAGTGGTGCAGTGCAAAATGTTACCCATCCTATTGATGAAGAAGGGGCTTGGAAAGTGGTTACTAGGAAATCAAAAGACAAGGGGAAACAAATAGCTTTTCAAAATGCAAGGGCTGTTAGTTTTCACCATAGTAGTCAGAGTGGTCAAAGCTCAGGTGCTCCTGGGGGTGCTAAGGGACCTAACCCTTATTTATCTTGATGTTAATGACTGCTTGGAATGTGAGAGGTCTTAATGATCCTCTCAAGCAAAAAGAAGTCAAAAACTTCTTAAATAAAAAAGGTGTTAATTGTTGTGCTCTTTTTGAGAATAGGGAGAGAAGGAATAATGTTCTCAAAGCTAGGAAGCAGTTTGGCTTGGCTTGGCAATGGGAAGATAACAATGATCACTCTCCTGGGGGTTGGATATGGTTTGGATGGAAACCGGGTGAAGTAATAACTCAGGTTATTTCTAAGTCTGAGCAAGTTATATTCATGGATGTAGAGAATGTGATTGGTAATTTTCAATTCTGCATAGCTGCTGTTTATGGTATTCATACCATACAAGACAGGAAGACTATTTGGCAAGAGCTTTTACAGATTACTGCTGATTGTATCAAACCTCTTATTATCATAGGGGATTTTAATGAAGTTTCTCATGCTCAGGACAGACATAATGGAACCCCAGTTGCTGAGACTGAAACTCATGATTTAAATGAGTTTATTTTTGAAGGACAGGTCATGGAAGCTCCTAGTAGTGGACTTTTTTATTCATGGAACAACAATAGCATTAGGGATGACAGAGTGTCTAGTAGGATTGACAAGGCCTATGTGAATGATCTCTGGAGCTTGAACTACCCTGAGATTATTGTACAATATTTGCCTAGCGGAGTTTCTGATCATTCACCTCTTTTGGTGGATTTTTGTCTTAATGTTCAAGGTAAAGGTAGGCCATTCAAATTTCATAATATTCTAACTAAACATGAGCATTTCTTTGCCATTGTAAGTTCAGCTTGGAATTCAGTCTCTGGACATTATAATATGCAGAGACTTTGGAATAGAATGCTTGCTGTTAAAAAAGCTATTAAAGAGCTTCATGCTAGTGCTTATTCTAAAGCTGCCTTGAAAGCGGAAGATTATAGACAAAAGCTTGTACAAATCCAAGCCAATCCAGATATCATTCACAATCCAGAGCTTCAAGCTGAAGAGAGGGAGTATTATAACCAGCTCAGACATTGGGCTAGGATTGATGACAATATTTGAAAACCAAAATCTAGGATTAATTGGATTTCTCAGAGTGAGACCAATTCTAAGCTTTTCTTTACTGCTGCTAAAGTAAGAAAAGCTAGGAACAACATTATTCTGTTGCATAATGATCAAGGTGAGATATTAACAAGTCCTGAAGCTGTTCAAGGTGAGCTTGTTGGTTTCTACAAAAACCTTCTAGGCTCTTGTGCTCCAACTATTTCTTCTATTGATTTGGTGACTAAGAGATCAGGGCCAAGACTTAGCCATGAGGCTTGCTCTCTTTTGATTCAACCTATCACTATTCATGATATTGATAGTGCTTTGCACAGTATTGATGATTCCAAGGCCCCTGGAGTTGATGGCTTCAACTTTTTTTTCTTTAAAAAGAGCTGGAATGTTATTAAAGATGATGTTTATGGAGCTGTTATGGAATTCTTTGATAAAGCCTTTATGCAAAAACCTCTTAATTTCACTTCCATCACTCTCATTCCCAAGGTGGATGATGCAATTCATGCTAAAGATTTCAGACCAATAGCTTGATGTACTGTCATCTACAAAATTATTTCCAAGATAATTACTAAGAGACTGCAGGGTGTTATTAATGAAGTTGTTGATGATTCCCAAGCTGGTTTTATGCCTGACATATATATTTCAGACAACATTCTTTTAGCCACAAAGTTGATTAGGGGTTATACTAGGAAAGGTATGTCCCCTAGATGCTTCCTTAAAGTTGATATTAAGAAGGCCTATGATTTTGTTGAATGGCCCTTCTTACATAATATGTTGTGTGAACTTGGCTTTCCTCTTAAGTTCATTGATTGGATTATGGCATATGTGCAAAGTGTGACTTATTCTATTATAGTCAATGGCAAGCCCGCTCTTCCTCTCAATGCTAAGAAGGGCTTGAGGCAAGGGGACCCTTTATCCCCCTTTTTATTTGCCTTATGCATGGAGTATCTGAGTAGATGTCTGGGTGAGCTTAAGCATATTCCCGACTTCAATTTTCACCCTAAGTGTGAAAGACTTCATCTTACTCACTTGATGTTTGCAGATGATCTGCTTCTATTCTCTAGAGCATATCACAGTTCAGTTACAAAAGTCATGCATGCTTTCATGAAATTCTCTGCTGCTTCTGGTGTTCAAGCTAGTCTAGAAAAGAGTAATATTTATCTGGCTGGTGTTAATGATGATGATGCTAGAATCTTAGTTGCTGCTTGCAATAAGAACATTGGTACTCTGCCTTTTAATTACATGGGGATCCCTTTGAGCTTAAAAAAGCTTAATTATACCCAATGCAAGCCTTTGATTGAAAGGATTACTTCTAGAGCTCAGGGGTGGGTGCCCAAGCTTCTTTCCTATGCAGGGAGACTTCAATTAGTGAGAAGTATCCTCAGTAGCATGCAAAACTATTGGGGGCATATTTTTCTTTGCCAAAGAAAGTAATCAAAGCTGTTGAAAGTATTTGTAGAAAGTTCTTATGGACTGGTAATACTATTGAGTCAAAAAAAGCCCCTGTGGCTTGGAATAATCTTTATGAGCCTAAAACTTGTGGTGGCTGGAACCTGGTGAATATATTTCTCTGGAATAAAGCTGTTAGTCTTAAACTGCTTTGGGCCATAGCTTTTAAGTCTGATAGATTGTGGGTTAAATGGGTGTATGTCTATTACATTAAGAGACTTGATTTCTCTACTGTGGCTATTAGTGCCAATTCCTCTTGGCTGTTGAGGAAGATTATATACAATAGAGTGTTGTTAGATGATATTGGTGGATGGGATGCCATCACTAAAGAAGGAAAATTCAGTATTAGACAGGCTTATAATTTGCTCAGAAGGGACTCTCAAAGGGTGAGCTGGAAGAGACTGATTTGTAATAATCAGGCCACCCCTAAAAGTAAATTTGTGTTATGGCTGGCATTGCAAAACAGATTAGCTACTACTGACAGGCTAAGTAGCTGGAATATTCCTTGTAGAAAAGCTTGCAGCTTATGTGATAGTGCTGATGAGTCTACTCAGCACTTGTTTTTTTGCTTGTTCTTATGCAGCTGACATTTGGAGTAGAGTCTGCCATATTCTTCACTCCTCAGGTCAGGGTGTTAATTTTGATCTTGAATGTCGGGTTGCTATTTCTAAAGCCAGACGTAGCAGTAGATTTGCTAGGCTCTATACTATGTGCTTTACTAAAACTGTTTATGCTATTTTGTTCTTGTAAGGATGAAGATAGAAAATGTTGCTGTATTGAACCTTTGTAGTCTTTTTGTTGCTTGCCTGTGTGCAGCATTTTTTGGGTTGCCTTCTTGTTGAGCTTGTTCAACAGATGGTTTGATTATGGTGTTTGGTTGTTTCTTCCTTACTATTTTTTTTGGTAGTCAATAAAAATTTTGAATTGCCAAAAAAAAAAATGCACTCAAGCCTACTCCCGTGGAATCATGCAAATTAAAGACATTAAATGCGACACTTTAACTTCCTAACAATTTGTTCTACCTACTCCCGTGGGGAATTTCATTTCCTTAACTGAAATACCCAAATATGTGAAATCCAACTCCCGTTGTGATCAAGACAATGGAATAATAACAATACTAATTATCCCTAATCTAGTATTGGAATATGCACAATCAATTAAGCAAGAACAATTGAACAATTAATTTTGGAATTTAAAGGAATAATCAAGAATTAATTCATACTAGGGTTCAAAGTAAACATAGATAAAAGAACTACTCAAGCATAATTACAATAAATAAATAAACTAGAGAACAATAGTTAAACTTCATAATAGAAAACAAAGAGAAAAGAAGAAGAAAATAAATACTTGAATTAATGGAAGAAAGGTAGAGTCTTGGAGAACAATTAAGATCTACAAGTTTCCCTCTTTAACTTCTCTTTAGAAACCCTAAAAAGTGTATACAATAAACTTTGTCGTCATTAAACAAATAAAAGAGTATTTATAGCTTCCTAAAATAATTAAACCGAGAGAACAAAAAAGTCATGGAGCAGACCAACACGGACATGTCATTATTCACACAGTCGTGTTGACCTGCTACCATATAAACTATTATACGAATATAAGCTATTGCCTCGAAGAAATCAGAGAGATGCAGACATGTCAAAAGTGACACGGACGTGTTAACCTGTAATCGTCAGATTTTCAGCTCAATTTCGAACAACAATAACTTTTGATCTAGAGCTTTGTTTGGCGCACGTTAATATATTGTTGGAAAGCCCTTCAATTATAATTTCCAACCCAGTTGGAATCACGTCATTATCTTTTTTTGTCAAATGTTATGGGTAAAATGGTGCAGAGGTGTCATATTTCACATAAGTACACAAAGTCGTTTGTATCTTCTTCAATTCCAATCCTTTTTGGGCACATGATATATCGTTTTGAAGGTCGTACAAGTGCCTTAATCATCATGTCCTTAAAAAAGAGTCTAAAGTACCTAAGATTACATTAAAAGACCAAATAACCCATGAAAGCACCGTAGTTTATAAAAGGGGCCTAAATATGTATAAATGCAATGTAAATGCTCTAATACTACATGAAAATGCACCCTAATATGCAACTAAATGATGTTAGAATATGCACTTATCAGTACTCAAGAGGAGGGGAGTGAATTGAGTTCTTAAACGATCTGGTGACAAATTCAAATTCTTTCGGTTTAAGAGAGAACCAGTTGGGCTGGTTCCTGACAGCGGAAACACTAGAACTTGAAAGCAGTAATGAAAACGCCAAATTTAACGAGGTTCAGCCAAACAAGGGCCGACGTCCTGCTACGCTAGTTTTCTTATTAATCAACTCAAAAAAACAAGAACACTCTCGCACTCTCCTGTTTCCCTTACTCCCGGGAAACAGCACAACCCACACTAACTCTAGTGTGCTACTTCGCTCTTGAACTCACAAGCAGTCACGAAAGAACTCATAAACGCTACCCAATCGCTAACCCCTTAGAGATTCAATACTATCAATTTCTCTTAAATTACGGTTTCTTACAAAGCAAACAAAGAGTAATATGAATCTCTATGAGATGCACTAAAGGAAAAATGGCCAAGGGCTGCGGTCAAATACGGCTTAAGGGCTGCGTTTCTTGACCGCTGCCCTTGGCATAGCAGCCCTTAACAATTAAGGGTTGCGGTTAATGGTCAAAACCGCAACCCTTTAACAACTAAAGGCTGCGGTTTGGACCATTAACCGCAGCCCTTAAATGATAAAGGGCTACGACTAATGGTCAAAACCGCAGCCCTTAATGACCCAAATTTTTTTTGTTTTTTTTTCATTTTTTGAGTCCTAAATATACCAAAAAGAACAGTTACTTATGTATATAAATTTTTCGATTTGAACATACCAAAATGAACCAAAGAACAATTCATTACTCTACAAACAACCTAGAAATTAATTCCACAAAATCAACAACATACAACAGAGTATAGTCTCTCAAAACAAAACATCAAATTAATTCCACAAAATAAAATAAAATAAAATACCTAAAATACTAAAAAAAATTGATGTGCATAGGCGACAACAAGAGGAGAAAGAGCGACGACAATCACAAACCAACAAATTTCAAAAAAAAAAAAAATCTAAAAATGGCAAAAAACTAATTTAATGCAGCGAACCAACAAATACAAAAAAAAAAAAAAAAAAAATGACAAATAGAATCACGAGCCAAAAATCACGAACCAACCTTAAATCTAGATGCAGTGATGGCGACGACAGGAGGAGAGTTGATGTGCTCGACGAGAGGCGAGAGAAGACGTGAGCGGTGTGAGCGACGATTTTCATGGGCATGAGGAAAGGGGGTGTGGTGGTGTGAGCGACGAATGTTTATGCGCGCGAGGAAAGGGGGTGTGATGGTGTGACCAACGACTGTTCGTGGTGGCGATACGAGAGGAGAGACGAAAGACGAAGGAGGAGAAGGGATGTGGTGGCGTGAAGAGGACAGACGAGGGGGTGTGGTGGTGTGAAGATTTGTGAGAGGATGGAAACCCTAGCCACCGAGAATGAGAGAGGAGAGAGACGAATGAGAGAGAAAGATAAGTGTGAGTTTTGCTCACTTTGCTGCATGCCAATTCATTTAAAAGTGGCCCAGCCCATCGAGAATTCATTATAAAGGGCTGCGGTTGGCCCAAAACCGCAACCCTTAATTACTAAAGGGCTGCAGTTTTGGGCTAACCGCAACCCTTCACTATTAATGGTTGCGGTTAGCCCAAAACCGCAACCCTTAATTACTAAATGGTTGCGGTATTGGGCTAACCACAACCCATCACTAGTAAGGGCTGCGTTTTGCAATGAACCACAGTCGTTGCACTGCAACCCTTGCCCTTTTTTCCACTGGTGATTCTAACTTTATTTTAGGAAACTGTTTAGCTGTTCTCTTTGTGAAGGCTTTCAAAAATACTCAATAGAATCCGGGAGAGCATTAAGGGTGAAGGAGAATCATGATTCAGTATTTATAAACCTAGGTCTAACCTTTGAGCGTGCTGTAACTCAAGATATCAAAGATATAATAATCCTAAGTTATGGAAAGTATATTTTTAAATAATATCTTTCTAGGAGGAAAGATATTATCCAAGATATACACATGCTTTAAGGCAAGTAAATACTGAATAATGATTCTAAAGGTTGGCAAACATTTCTCGTGGAAAGTATTTGAGAATTTTGTTTATGAAAATCTTTTCTAAAATAGCCAGTTCAATCACCCGGTAAAGCAACTGGTACCCAAACCTGTTACCTTACTTAGTAGTGTTTAGAATATGTAACCAATTGGTTCCATATTCAAAACCTTATGTTTCACACTTAAGAACAACACAAACAATTCCACTAGAAATATCATACGCAAATATTACATGAAGACCTAACATGAATCCTTCAAAGAATCCTAAAATATCTTCATGCCCTTCAATTCCTGAAGCTTCCCTTGGATCAACAATGAAGAACTTTGTCTTTTCGTCGAACAATTTCGAAAGGGCTTCTTTGTTTCAAGTCTTGGAATAACCTGTTTGCTACAAAAGAACACATCATAGCATAGCAAATATTCTTTTGAGTGTTTCATTTAAGCAAACAGGAATAGTTGGATACTTGACTATTTCCTAACAGCCTAGAACCACCTGTAATAACAACTGGTCCTAGCAGCTGTTTGTCATCATTCAAAACCTAGGGGACTCAACAAATTTTCCTTTTTATGATGACAAACTCTTCAAAGTTTCCTGGAATCAGCAAGTTAGTAAACACATATAACTTCAATCAAAGCTGAAAAAACTTATGGGTTTTTCTACGTAGTGCCCCTGTGTTTTACGAAATTCTATGTTGTAACCAGCCTTTTTGAACTCTCCACATTGTACCCCTAAACTTTTTAAATGTCACACAATATACCCTTACTAATAGAAAATCCTATTCCAAACCTCAGTTAGCCTGCGATTTCTCAGACCATATCCCAAACCTCAGTCAACTAACAAGGCTAAAAAATCCTACTCTATGCCCACTAGGTAAGAAAGTCTCAAAAACTACTATTTGATATCGTGTTTAAGGGTATTTTGTGTAACGTTTAGAAAGCTTGGGGGTACAACGTTGAAATTTCAAAAAGGTCGGGTACAACATAGAATTTCGCAAAACACAGGGGCACTATGTAGAAAAACCCAAAACTTATTAAAGGAGCTCACTTGACACAAGACTCACAGGGTGAAACAGTTAACTATTTCAACTGTTTCCTAAAACTCTTTTTTTTAATTAACTACAAAACTGTACTAGGACTAACTCAATCTATACTAGACTTAGGCGCTTCAACTTCAAACTCATTTTCCCCCCTTTTGGCATTAAAAAGTACTCAGAAACAGATCCATTGCACATAAGTTATCATCTAATTAAAAAAAGTAGCATCAACTACCAATCAAGTCATCATGCTGCAAGAAATTATGTTAGTCACACAACTCAAAATCCATAACCAAACACAAAGTATCCAAATACAAAGCAACAAAGTTAAACGAGAACACAAATTACATAAGAGAATGTTTTGTAATGGGGGGGAAACAGTAATGCAAAAGCATTTTATCAGAATGAGGTGAGGGAAAATAGCTGGAAATAGCAATCACTCCTTGTCATCCTCTTCCTCCTTTCCTTCTTCCTCTCCATCAGAGGCATCATCATCATCATCTTCTTGGTTGGAGGAGGAATGTGAGGATCCAACACCTTCTTCATCTTCCTTGTCATCATCATCTTAATCCTCAGCCATAGGATCAGCAGGAAGACGAGGATCATCTGGAAGACGAGGATTAGCAGAACCAGTGGCACCCGTAACAGCAGGAAGTTGAGCCTTTACTTCTAGAAGAGAGAGAACAAACAACTCTGTCTCGACCAGCGTCTTCTCAAGCTTGTAACCTTAGACGTGTAGGAATTAGACATACCCTCAATTAGCTTATATATTTTATCCAAAGTCTTCTCCTGGTTGTACAACCTTTCAATCATAACAACATCTGTGCTGGTTCCCCCTATCTTTCTCTTCTTCTTCTCCGGCTTCTTCTTCTCAGCTGGCACTCCTAACTCCTTGAACCTCAGCATATCTGAGGAAACATTCAACCCTTTTTGCCCTAAGATTTCATTTGTTAACACTTAAATGGGAAATGTTTCCGCATTGAGAGGCATTTTTTGCTTCTTGAGCAAGAGGGTGATGATTGAACCATAGGCTACGGCATGGTGAGAGGAGGAACAACAATTCATGATATGATCAATGATTATGATCGGGAGATTGATCTTGATCTTTTTCATCATTAAGTAAATCAACACCTTCTCCATTATACGAACTGTTCCTCTGCCCTGAGCCCTAGGGATTAACACTTTGTCGGAAATGTAGTGGAGCACCAGCATAATGGGTTCACGCAAATTAGCAGATTGGTAAATAACCTTCTTGGAATTGGGAGCAGCAAACAAAAACTTACAAATTTCCTCAGCTATAACCCCAAAAATAGTAGGCCAACTATCCTCAGCATAGTTATCAAACCCATTTCTAGGAACATTAAGTAGAGAAGCAACAGAGGAAACAAACATGATGATCTCACTTCCAGTAAGAGTAGATCCCAAAGACATATCAGGTAATTGCTTCAAATTCACATAAAATTCTCTAACAGCATCCACAAAAGCATTCTTAACATCCTAAAACAAAGGAATCCAACTGTGAAATTCCAACCAGATAACACACTTCTTTCCACAAGAGGAGTAGAGCCAGTGGAAACAGGAGTTTCTACATATTTACCTTTTATAGCGCGAGAGGGTCGAGTTGTACCCCTTTCTCTTGGTTCCCCTAGCAGAACCAGTAAAATGATCCTCATAAACTTATTCTTTTTCCTTCTTCATGGCAGATCTGGTCACTCTCCTTCCTCTAGCCCTAGTAGAGGCAGATTGAGACCCTTCCTTGTGGCAAGTGACCACCAGATCTTCTTTATCCTTTTGTTCCTTCTCAACAGGAACTTCAGTTGGCAACTCATCCAAAACCCTTTCAACAGTACCAGTGACAGAATCCTTTGGATGTTCCCCCTCAAGAAGAGCTTCACCCTTCTCAATGGAAATTAGGTTATGGGAAGCAGCAGAGGTGGCTGGGTTTTCGGTCGAGGAGGCGGTTAAAGGTTTGGCAGTTGAAGGAGTGGGAATGGGTTCATGAGTGGGAGGATGGGTAGGAGATAAAGTTACGGATGGAGGTTGTTGTTATGGAGGTGGATGATTTTGTGGTGGTGGAGGTTGATTTTGTAGTGTAGTAGAGGTTGGAGTTTGAGTGATGGAGGGAGGATTATCGGAGACACTGGTGGTGGATGGATTTTTTTGGGGTTGAGTGACTGTAGGCGTGTTTTTATTTCGCCTACGCGGTGTTAGCGCGTATTAGATTTGACTACCCCACTGTTAAAGTTTTATGGAAAATTGTTTTGAAGTAGCCAACAATTCTTTTTAGGAAGAATTAAAAACCTAATTGGATATGGGAAAACCGTAGGGACAAATTATCCAATGTAGATTTCCCCGTCCTGACTCCATATATGGTCAAAATGAACGAAAGATGGAGTTCTAGGGTGAGGGTACAAATATGGTCATAATGAACCATATCGCCCATTTGCTGGCCTCTACTAAATATCGATTCATTACAGATTTTATGCCAAAGAACAATCATATAATGTTTTCAACACCCTAAAAAATAATTAGTCTAGATTGGTTCAAATAAAACACATAAAAGTCTATTTTTAGTGACAAGTTATTAGGCAATCAATATTACAGGGAACCTAACAGGTTGTCCAAATTAATCTGATCAATGTTAGAATAGTTTTTTAGGTCTTTGATTAGCAAAAATTACATGTGGATGATAAAAACAATAAAGCAGGGACAATCATATAATATGCACAGAGTGATCAGGAAAGCATATAATATACAAAGGCAAGAATAATATAAACATAAAGTAAAGTATGGAAAAGAGGTTAGAATATACAATATAGCGATTATTACTTAAAGATCTACATCATGAAATAAATTGTTAGTAACCTGAAAGCAATAAATATAATTGCTTACTCAAGGATCCTCAGGGATCATACCTATGCAACTTAGATTGAAGAGCGGAACGATCTTTAGGCGGAGCAATCGTGGAACCAAGAGTATAATATGATCAGAAACAGGAATTGATTTGAAAATGTTTGAGTGTTTTAGTATTCGAAGTGTATTTCAGAGTATTCGAGAGAATTTTGTGTGTGTAAAAATAAAAATTCAAAGCCGTCTCTGATTCGGGAAATCAGCCCGTATTTATAGGCAAACCAAAACTTGCGCTCCATGCAAGCCCTGCTCCAGGCGTAGGCCTACGTGGCAGGCGCGAGGACACACATCAGGCGTAGATTGGCCTGCCTGACGTGGTCCGTCCAGTGAAAAACTCACACGTGTAAACGCATTTTTGAAGAGATAAAAGTTTATCTTGCGTCTCACACGGAACTTGCGCCAGGCGCAGGACTCTGTGTGAGTCACAAGTACACGTGTCAGATGCTCATTGGCGCGCCTAATGCGATCTGGCCAATGTGCTGGACGCACGTGGCGCGCTGAGCGCATATTCCAGAATATTCATTTTTTATTATACGTGTGCTTTCAAGATGCTATTTTTATCCCTAAAAATCCGGAGATCGAATTTTACGGGTCAAAAATCTGATTTATGCTCTAAAGATAATAATAAAAACTTTTAAGAAAATATTTATTAAAACAATAAATATTAAGAAAATATCTATTAAAACAATAAATATTCAATTGGGCTTTTAAAATGGACTTAAAATATTACACGGGTTAAACTTACAATTAATCGTCATGGATAATTAATTGGGCTTTAGAATATTATTTCAAAATACATTTTGGATTGGTTCTTTAGATTGCTCTTCCTTTAGGTCGCGCCAACTAATGTCGCGATATGTTTCATCATTGGATCCTTAAATAGGGAGACACGATTATGTGTCTATAGTGACAGACGAGGTTTTCTTTGGAGATGGAGGCATTTCAGAAGAGCTCTTCCATTTTGCACCCTCCTTCCTTGAACTAACCGAAGATTTCTTCCCCATTGTAGAGAAAACAGAGAACTTAGAGGAAACCGCTTTTAGAGAGAAAGATAAAGAGAAATTGCTCCAGTATGACTTGAAGTGATTGTATAGAAAGTGGGGACAAATATAATATATATGCATGAGAGAATAAGTAGAGGAAGAGAAATAGTTGAGATATCAAAAGCAATTCAAATTTTCGGAAGTAATCATAATTTCCCATAAATCTCTCAACTGCTGATAATTCAAATTCGGAAGTAATCAAGAGGGAGGTGAATTGAGTACTTAAATAATCTGGTGACATATTCAAATTCTTTCGATTTAAGGGGGAACCAGTTGGGCTGGTTCCTAACACCAGAAACACTAGAACATCAAAGCAGTAATGAAACCAAATTTAATGAGGTTCAACCAAACAAGGGTGTACGTCCTCCTACGCTAGTTTTCTTATTAATCAAGTGAGAAAAACAAGAATACTCTCGCACTCTCCTGTTTCCCTTACTCAATGGAAACAGCACACCCCACTCTAACTCTAGACTGCTACTTCACACTTGAACTCACAAGCACTCGCGAATGAACACACAAACGCTACCCAATCTCTAAATACAATACATTCAGTTTCTCTTAACTCGCGCTTTCTTACAAAGCAAACAAAGAGTAATATGAAGCTCTATGAGATGTGATGCGCTCAAGTTATACGATGTTCTTGTGGTATTTTAGGTGCACATTGCTAAGGGATTTGTTCGTAATTGTTAAGGTTTGCATATAAAATCATCCTTAGCGGAAGTTCGGAGTTTTGCGATATAAGTTGTGTTAATGTTATGCATTCCGAGCTTCCAAGGTAAAATGCATTTGAGCCGAGCATCACAAGCCACAAGCTCGCCAAGCCAAGCTCGAAGCATCGCAAGCGAGCACGACTGCCCAGCGCCCATCGCCAAGCAGCCCGCACACCCGCAAGCTCAGCAAGCCGAGCTGCCCAGCGCCCATCGCCAACCCAGCCAGCTCAGCCTAGCGCTCGTCCAAGCGCCCAGCAGCATCGCTCGCCCATCGCTCACTGCCCAGCGCCCAGCGCTCGCACAGCCAGCCTGCCCAGCGCCCATCGCACGCCCAGCAGCTCGCACCTCGCGAGCATGGTCGCACCTCGCGACCTGTATCTCGCACCTCGCGAGGATTCTCGCACGGTGCGACCTGCGTGGTTTTGGCCCGGCCTCTTCGGCTCGTTGCGAAGGCAGTAGCTCATCGCACGGTGCGACCTGTATCGCACCTCGCGACCCCTAGGTCGGTCTAAATGTCGGCTGACTTTTGAGCCTTAGTATAAATACTAAACTTTGTTTTTAGACCTAGGGGGCAGCAGCCACAAGGGGATGGAGTTTCCAAAACTCCACTCCTCTCTTGTTGTCTTCTCTTTTTAGTTTTTATTTTCTAATTTAGTTTTTGTAGATTTCAATTATGGGATTGGCTTATGCTATGCCGATTGTAGCTTGAACCGTTCTTGAACGAGATTAATATGGAGCTTCAAGCATTATTGTGAGATCTTTCCCCTCTATTTAATTCCTTTGATTATGGTTTAATTTCTATGCTTGCTTTCTATGATTTTTGCATGATTATGCTAGGAATATTACTAGTTTGATTGTGTAATTAATCTAATGCTAGATTTAAGAATAGGATCGGATTGTTTTATTCTTTTATCATTTGGTAGCAAACTAGGGAGTAATTTAGATGCTGATCATCTTAGTTATTTCTTGGGGAAATTGAATCAACTGTTGAATGTTTATCGCTTGTATGACGTTAGCAGGTCTATTGGTTCTCTGTGTTTATTGCTGCTATCGGATTGAACTTAGACGTAGATCGGACTAGGTTATCCTTTAGTTAGAGTTTTATAGTCACGCTGATCGTGCTATTCAACTAGGAATAAGGAGAACACGAGATTGATTCTCGACAATAGATAATTATGGAAATAATTAGAGTGGATGTTCAATGATCGATAATGAATTGAAGTGCATGTTAATCGGATTCAAGATCCTTCCTATATTGATTTCTCATTTTGTTTATATGCTAGTTAGTTGTAGTTTAGTTATAATCTACTTGAAACCCCCCTTTGTAATTAGGTTTCTCGGCCCTTAGCTTAATCTAGGTTTCGAATCACGCTAAGTACTAAACTCGTCCCTGTTTCCCTGTGGATACGACCCCTACTTCCATTATACTTGTTTATTGTAAAAGAGAGTAGGAGAAATTTTATCTTTGGCCGGGCGCGGTGCACGACGACGCATCCGCGGCCCGCCAAATTTTGGCGCCGTTGCCGGGGAAACGGTGTTACTTGTTTTTATTTAGAGTGATTTTTGGATGGTATTGCTTGTGCTCTTTGTTTTTGGTTGGCCACTCATATAAAGAATTCCTTTTTTGTTTTTAGTTTCAATTTTCATCTTCCATTGAGCTCTATGTATTTCATTTTTGTATTTTGGACAAGAAGCATGGAACTTGTTGCTTAAACTCTCTTGGGAATGGTTGATTGACTCATACTTTATATCTTGGTTATTGTCTAGCTTTAAACATTTATATTAATGGTCATGACTTGGGTTAGCTAGGAGTACTACTAGTTGATGTTTGTTGTTGCCTTAATGCTAGGTTTGGGATATAATCTGATGTTATATGCTCAACCATGTTGTAGTAAGCTAGGTATTAATGATGCATTGCAAGAGTTCTTCTCAATCAATTTTGTAGGTATTTGAAGTGGAGATTGACATGGAACCACCATTGTCACACATGGAGCACAACCCAATGATTAAGCTTAAGGTATTAAGTCGAGCTCACGACTTTAAACAACAGCGCTTCTCGGGAGGCAACCCGAGACCCCTTTGTTTTCTTTCTTTTCCTTTATTTTTCATCAAATTTCCACCACCACAACAAATTTTCTTTCACCCACCACCCACCCACCCACTAAAAAGATCCACAACCAATCTTAATTCACTTGTAACCAAAATCCACAAAAGAAAATCCGTTGGGAGGACTTCAATAGCTAGGAGTTGGTACACTAGAGGATTGAGATTGTTAATGTATCTTTTCGATCTCTTAAGCTAGGTGCAAATCTCACAAATTCAAAACTTTTGAGCTTGTCATTTGTTTGAGTGATTCGAGGAAGAGGGTTGTGAGTTGATTTATGAGATTTGAGTTGGTGTTGTTAAGAAATTTGAGTTTGACGGATTGTTTGGTCATGAGTTTTGAGCATTCGATCTTCGATTTACCCGATTTTTGATTTTCTCCCCCCATTTTCAGTTTACTTTTTCTTCTAATTGTCGACACATTGAGGACAATGTGTAGTTTAAGTAGGGGGGAGGGTATTCTCATTCTCATGTATCTATGTTGTGTATATTACTTTCAATTTGAAAAAAAAAAAAAAAAATGAAATGAAAAAAAAAAAAAAAAAAAAAATTAATTGATGATGAAATGAAACCCGCTGAGTTGAAAACCCACAAGGATGGGCGACTCAGGCAAAAATGGGGGCCCGGATAGGTTGAAAACCCGAAAGGGCAACTTATGCAAAAAAGTGGCTTATATTGAGCGGGTAAGATGGTGAGATAAAAAAATGTGAGAAGCTAGGATGAAAACCCGAAAGGGCTCCTAGGCAAAATGAGAGATGAAAGAGAGAATTTTGAATTTTGAAAACTCATTTGCCGGAGATGGTGTCATAAGGTTGAAAGCGTTTTCGGGTTGGGTTAGTGAATTCATCCTTTGTTTTGTGAAGATCTATTTATTTTGGCTTTCGCATTCTTTTGGTTGATTGTTTTTGGGAGTAAGCATGGAATTTATCCCTTTTTGTCTTTGTTCCATGGCTTGCTATTTTAAGTTAGTTGTTGTAGTAGTAGGTCATATTTTGAGGTTTGGGAGAGCTGATACTTTAGTGTGTCGTGAGCTGGCATTTTGATTCTCGTTGGTGTTGTTGGTTAAACTTGTTGGCGTTGCTGGTTATTATTGTTGTCGCGTCTTTGTATATTTCAGGTGAGCTTGAATCTAAGTGTGGGGGAATCATCATCCCTTACGTTTAGGTTTTGAGCGTATTTTGTTAAGATGTGATGATGATGATGTAGTTGATGGGGAGTGTAGGTTGGTTTCGATAGCTTGGGTGATGATTTATTTGGTGATCCTCATTTTGAGTTTACTCGAGGTCGAGTAAAGTTCAAGTGTGGGGGTATTTGATGCGCTCAAGTTATACGATGTTCTTGTGGTATTTTAGGTGCACATTGCTAAGGGATTTGTTCGTAATTGTTAAGGTTTGCATATAAAATCATCCTTAGCGGAAGTTCGGAGTTTTGCGATATAAGTTGTGTTAATGTTATGCATTCCGAGCTTCCAAGGTAAAATGCATTTGAGCCGAGCATCACAAGCCACAAGCTCGCCAAGCCAAGCTCGAAGCATCGCAAGCGAGCACGACTGCCCAGCGCCCATCGCCAAGCAGCCCGCACACCCGCAAGCTCAGCAAGCCGAGCGCCCAGCGCCCATCGCCAACCCGGCCCGGCTCAGCCCGGCGCTCGTCAAGCGCCCAGCAGCATCGCTCGCCCATCGCTCCACCGCCCGGCGCCCGGGCGCTCGCACAGCCCGGCTTTCGCCAGCGCCCATCGCACGCCCAGCAGCTCGCACCTCGCGAGCATGCTCGCACCTCGCGACCTGTATCTCGCACCTCGCGAGGATTCTCGCACGGTGCGACCTGCGTGGTTTTGGCCCAGCTCTTCAGCTCGTTGCGAAGGCAGTAGCTCATCGCACGGTGCGACCTGTATCGCACCTCGCGACCCCTAGGTCGGTCTAAATGTCGGCTAACTTTTGAGCCTTAGTATAAATACTAAACTTTGTTTTTAGACCTAGGGGGCAGCAGCCACAAGGGGATGGAGTTTCCAAAACTCCACTCCTCTCTTGTTGTCTTCTCTTTTTAGTTTTTATTTTCTAATTTAGTTTTTGTAGATTTCAATTATGGGATTGGCTTATGCTATGCCGATTGTAGCTTGAACCGTTCTTGAACGAGATTAATATGGAGCTTCAAGCATTATTGTGAGATCTTTCCCCTCTATTTAATTCCTTTGATTATGGTTTAATTTCTATGCTTGCTTTCTATGATTTTTGCATGATTATGCTAGGAATATTACTAGTTTGATTGTGTAATTAATCTAATGCTAGATTTAAGAATAGGATCGGATTGTTTTATTCTTTTATCATTTGGTAGCAAACTAGGGAGTAATTTAGATGCTGATCATCTTAGTTATTTCTTGGGGAAATTGAATCAACTGTTGAATGTTTATCGCTTGTATGACGTTAGCAGGTCTATTGGTTCTCTGTGTTTATTGCTGCTATCGGATTGAACTTAGACGCAGATCGGACTAGGTTATCCTTTAGTTAGAGTTTTATAGTCACGCTGATCGTGCTATTCAACTAGGAATAAGGAGAACACGAGATTGATTCTCGACAATAGATAATTATGGAAATAATTAGAGTGGATGTTCAATGATCGATAATGAATTGAAGTGCATGTTAATCGGATTCAAGATCCTTCCTATATTGATTTCTCATTTTGTTTATATGCTAGTTAGTTGTAGTTTAGTTATAATCTACTTGAAACCCCCCTTTGTAATTAGGTTTCTCGGCCCTTAGCTTAATCTAGGTTTTGAATCACGCTAAGTACTAAACTCGTCCCTGTTTCCCTGTGGATACGACCCCTACTTCCATTATACTTGTTTATTGTAAAAGAGAGTAGGAGAAATTTTATCTTTGGCCGGGCGCGGTGCACGACGACGCATCCGCGGCCCGCCAAGATGCTTACTTTATTTTAGGAAACTATTTAGCTGTTCTCTTTGTGAAGGCTCTCAAAAATACTTAAAAAGAATCCGGGAGAGCATCAAGGGTGAAGAAGAATCATGATTCCATATTTATAAACATAGATCTAACCTTTGAGAAAATATTTTTCCAAAAATCTTTTCTAAAACAGCCAGCTCAATAACCTGGTAAAGTAACTTGTACCCAGACCTGTTACCCTACTTAGTTGTGTTCTGAATATGTAACCAACTGGTTCCATATTCAAAACCTTATTGTTTCACACTTAAGAACAACACAAACAATTCCACTAGAAATATCATACGCAAATATTACATGAATACCTAAGATGAATCATTTTAAAGAATCCTAAACTATGTTTATGCACTTCAATCCTTGAAGCTTCCCTTGGATCAACAATGAAGAGCTTCATCTTTTCTTCGAACAACTTCGAGAGGGCTTCTTTGCTTTAAATCTTAGAATAACTTTTTTGCTACACAAGTCACATTATAGCATAGCAAATATTTTTTTGAATGTTTCATTTAAATAGTCAGGAACAGTTAGATACTTAGCTGTTTCCTAACAGCCTAGAACCACATGTAATAACAACTGTTCCCAGCAGCTGTTTGTCGTCATTCAAAACCTAGGGGACTCAATAAACATATACTGTCATGTATGCACATTGTTTTGTAATAATTATTTACATTATATTTAGTTGGTCTGTAATAATTACTTAAAACTTATTGTTTGTTATTATTATTAATTATCGCGGTGTAGCACCTCTGAAATTTTCGAGATTATTTATTATAAGATGTTTTTAGAAGTATTGGAAATTAAGGGGTGTTATAGTTGGTATTCAGAGCTTTAGGTTGCTAAGACTTCTTTAAGATGATCTTAAACAAGAATAGATAAATAAATTTGTTAAAATTGAAAAGCCGTGGTGGCGAAGAGATATGGGAAATCAAGGTTTTAATATTTTGTATTAGGTGTTGATGATATATATACTTCACTTTTAATTTGATTTGATTTATTGGAGTTTAGGAAGTAATAAGAATGTGAACTATTTGTGTTCTTACATTTTTTTCTCTCATTTTTCTTTAAGAATTATTTGCTAAGGGTGAATCACTTTTGGTTTATCTTTGTTTCTATTGTGATTTTAAGATAATGCGTAGGCACGCGCATGCTTGAAGCTTAAGTTTGAATTGTATGATGCGCGAGATAGCTCTATCCACCCGAGCCTTAACTGATGCTATGGAAAAACTTGTTGAGGCTCAAGCTGCTACTCCTATTTCTGGAAATATTAGTTCCAAAACTACTGTGATTTCTAAAGCAATTGAGCAAAAGAAACCTTCTTCTTTTGATGGTAAGGGTGACCCCACCAAGATGGAGAACGTGATTAGAGAGTTTGACAAAATCTTTACCGCTCTCTAAGTCCCTGATGAGATGATGCTTGATGATGCTGCCTACTATCTGGTTGAGGATGCTGATATTTGGTGGATTCACAACAAGTTTGACCTGAATACTGCGGTGACTGTGGATGAGGAAGGGGAGGAGCTCATAGAGGGGAGAGTGTTTGGAGGAAGAGGAAGAGGGCGGAGTTTAATGATCTTGTGCTGGGAGATATGATTGTTCATGAGTTATATGTGAAATTTCAGGAGTTGGCTTGTTTTATCGTTCAAATACTAACCGGCTTAGATTTAGAATTAAATCACGAGGTCAGTTAGTAGTGGAGACCATGGAAGAACATTAGAACTTGGTCTTTTCACCTTCTCTATAAATAGAAATGGATGTTTTGCTTTGAGATACAACAACTGACTTTTTCCAAAAGCATTCTTGAGCTGTCAGTTCCAAGTTCCGAGCAGTACACTACTTGATCTTCTAAATACTAGAGTTTATCTTTCTACAAAGTTGTATTTTGGGGAAAGAGTTGTGGGAACTCTTGTAAGGCTTTGAGTAAAGTCGGGTATAGAGAGAGAGAGAGAGAGAGAGAGAGAGTAGCACAATGATAAAGTTATCATTGTGGGATAGCTAAGTTCCTAGTGGAACCTGAGTTGTGGAGTCTATAATAGATTGTAACTATGTATTCCTCTATTATAGTGAAAGTGTTGAAAATCCCTAGGGGGTCGATGTTTTTCTCCTTATATTGAGATAAGGAGTTTCCTAGCTAAATCTCTCTTGCATACTTTAAGTTCCTATTGCTGTTAAAGTTCTAAATTCCGCAATCAAAGTCAAAAATTCTTAATAGAAACTCCCACTACAATTCACCGCCCTCTTGTAGTGTTCCCCTAGAGTAACAATTGGTATTAGAGAAGGAACTCAAAGAAGTCAGGCAGTTCTATTGAGGCAAAGTTCCTAGAACATCATGAACACGCAAGAGAAACTGGAAGAAGGACACTCAACGCAGAGACCTCGTATGTTAAATGGCAAATTGTATTCTATAGGATAGAAATATTTACACTAGCGAAACACAGCCATACAAACGAAATTAAAAACAAACTAAAATGCATAGAGGACGATAAAATAAACAAAATTAAACCAATAAAATAAAAAAATTACAACAAATAATTACAGAGGACAAAAACATAAAAAACTAGTTAAAAAGAAGAAAAAAAACCCTAATTACAAAAATCAAAATTACAACAAACAAAATTAAAACAAACGAAATTAAAAACAAACTAATTACGGAGGACACTATAAAAAAAACTAATTTAAAAAGACGAAAAAAAAAGCATTATTATTGCCTAATTACAAACCCTAATTACAAATAAAAGCGACGAAATATTGAAAACTAAATTACTCTAGCAAGTTTAAGTTCATAAGAATATTGAAATTATAGATTCACTTTTGTAGCTAGATCAATTCTATCTGGTTTACAGAATAAAAGAAAGGAATTAAATTAGTAGAGTACAATCATAGCAGCATTATCATACCAACACAACTCACACAACCAGATGAGCAACAACAACAATAGTAACAACAACAGTCTAACAACTACCAACAACAATTCCTCTCAACACAAGGGAATAGTACCTTTGGTACTTCGCGAACAACCAGCATACAGCGAGTTATTGAAGTAGGAGACTTCGAGGTAACAAAGATAAATGCTCAAAATTAGGTAATTCTTAAACAACTCTCTGAATATGAAATGCAGGATTTTGAAAAAATGGAAATTAATGATATGGCAGTAAAGCTCCTCCATTGTAGTCTTGGAATTCATGAACATAATAGGGTCATGGGGTGTAAGAACACAAAACAAATATGGAAACTTCTTTAAGTTACCCATGAAGGAACTAACGAAGTAAAGGGTACCAATATTGATTTGTTAATGTCAAAATATGAACGTTTAAAAATGGGTTCTAAAGAGTAAATTTAGGAGATGTTTACAAGATTTACTAACATAACAAATGAGCTAGTTTCCCTTGGAAGAGAAATTCCTATTGATGAGCAGGTAAGGAAGGTATTGAGAATTCTTTCTCAAGATGAAAGGTGGAGAGCCAAGGTCACAACTCTACAAGAAACTAAGGATTTCACTAAGTTCAATTTTGAACAACTTGCAGGTTTCCTTATGACCCATGAGCTACATTTAGGAACTAATGTTCCTGAATGCTCTAGAAACAAGGGACTTGCACTAAGAGCTGAAGAGGAGGATGACTCAGAAGCAGATAAAGAAGAAGCAACCATGTTAGTGAGAAGGTTCAAGAGATTCTACAACAATGCAAGAAAAGGTAAAGGAAGGAACTTTGCAAAGAAAAACCCAAGTTCCAAGCCTGACCTTAGTTGTTTCAAATGTGGGAGCACTGACCACATTATAAGAGAATGTCCTTAATAGGATAGAGAGAAATGAAAAAGGAAAACTACAAATAAGGATAAATTCAACAAATCAACCTTTGTCATTCGCAAAGCAATAGTAGCTGCACGGGGATAATCTGACTCCGAAGATGAGGAACCTCAACCAAGTGAAGATACTCCCAACATGATTCTAATGGCCAAGCTTGATGATCAAGCTCCATAAGAGGTAAGTTTTAAAACACTACATTCTCTAATTAACCAAGAGGCAATTATTAGTAGAGTTAGTAATTGAAAACTTTTAAGTGAATAGAAGAAGTTAAAAGTACTAAAGGAACAAAGTGATAAGGCTCTTGAGGTAATTAAAAATCATATGATCTATCTAAAATCTACTAGGTCAAATGTTCAAGAAAGATTATTCGATCTTCTTGATACGAACACTATCTTAAAAGAGTCTTTTAAAAGAGTTAAAAATGAAAAACGTAATGTTACAAGTGGAACATTATCAGTATAAATTATTTAGCCTAAGTCATGATCCTACAAAGTACATCGAGATGAGTATGGGTAATTTTATCATTGACTTAGAAAGGTTAACTAGTAATCTCATTATAGTAAAGGAACAGAAGGAAAAAATAGAACATGAACTTGCTTTAGTAAAAACTAATTAGGAGACAAGTTAGTCCCATGAAAAACCTTGAATAGATTCTTAATGCTAAACCAAAAGGACTGAAGGTCTAGGCTTTACCTATAAAAGAAGGGCACTAAGAAAAAGAAATAGGTGGAACTTCCAAGTGTTAAAACATGTTCCTACTATGGCAGTGGAACTCATGAACAAAATGAGTGTATTAACAAGAAAAAACAACTGCTTAAGAATGAGAAAGTGGCTAAGCAGGTTTGGGTAAAGAAGAATGCTATAGTAAATGGAAATGAACCCGAAGAAATTAGGGTTCCTGTTACTAGTAATTGATGTTGTTGTAGGTTTTAGTGAGAGGGGAAAACTCGTGGTACCTTGATAGTGGTTGTTCAAGGCAAATGACTGGAGACAAATCAAGATTTTTGTCATAAAAAACTGACTGAGGAGTGCGACCTTCGGATATAACAAGAAAAGTGAAATAATCGTTGTTGGTAAAGTTGGAAGGTCTAGTTCCCTTTCAATTGATAACGTGTTCCTAGTTGAAGGTTTAATGTATAGTCTACTGAGTACTTCTCAGTTTTGTGACAAAAGTAACAATGTAAACTTTACTTCTGAAAAAAATGTAAAATATCAAGAATAACAGTGGGAAGGTTATTTTGGAAGGAACGAAAAAAGGGAATACATATAATTTGGATCTCAATTCAGTTTCTAGGAACAATTTAACATGCATAAGTGTTATTGAGGAAGATCCACTACTTTGGCATAAACACTTTAGACATGCTAGTCTTTCACTTCTTGACAAACTTAGATCAAAAGATCTTGTAAGGGGACTTCCCTCAATGAAATATCAAATAATAGAAGTTTGTGAGGCTTGTGCAAAAGAAAAGCATGTTTGAAGCTCATTCAAGCATAAGAAAATGATAAGTTCCACAAATGCATTGGAACTTCTCCATATGGATTTATGTGGAGCAATCAGGATCCAAAGTAGAAGTGGAAAAGGTATGTACTAGATATAGTTGGTGATTTTTCATGTTTTACTTAAGTAATTTTCTTAACTAGCAAAGATGAAACATTTGAGTAATTTGTAGAATTTGCTAAGAAAATTCAAAGAACAACTAGTCATCAAATAATTCAGATTAGGTCAGACCATGGAACTGAATTTGAAAATAACAAGTTTGATAAGTGTTGCAAGGAACAAGGCATGGATCACAATTTTTCAGCTCCAAGAAAACCTCAACAAAATGGAGTTGTTGCGAGAAAAATCGGACTTTGGAAGAAATGGCAAAGACCATGCTATTAGCAAGTTCTTATCAACGAACTTTTGGGCAGGATTAGTTAATACAACATGCTACATCATCAAAAGAGTAATGGTTAGACCTTTCTTGAATAAAACTCCCTATGAGCTACTCAAAGGAACAAAGCCTAACATCTTCGACTTTCGTATTTTTGGATGTAAGTGCTTTGTTCATGATAATGGAAAGAGGAACTTAGGAAGATGCAAGAAGTGATGAGGCAATATTCTTGGGACATGCCTCAAGTAGCAAAGCTTATAGAGTTTACAATAGAAAGACTATGTGTGTAGAAGAGAGTGTCATTATTATTTCTGATGAACCTAACAATTCTTTGGATGTTGTGGAATCAGATGATTTTAAAATTGGACTAACCAAGTATGCAGCTCATGATGAAGAAAGCATAACTAAGAAGCAACATGATGAGATTCTTATGCCAAGGGTTCATGAAAATGAAGGAAATGATGAAGTTCGTACAGAAGAGGAACAACAAGACATGCAAAGAAATGAGCAAATCGACAATCTAGAGGAACTTGAGAATGTCCAGCAACTCAAATCCCTCCTAAACCTTGGAAATATAAAATGTCACATCCTTTGGATCTTATTATAAGTGACATTGAAAGAGGAACTCGGACGAGATCACAATTGAAGAAGTTTTGTGCATTTCATGAGTTCATGTCCCTTATAGAACTAAGAAATCACATGTAAGCACTCCAAGATGGTGACTAGATTGTTGCAATGCAAAGTGAGCTCAATGAGTTCAAAATGAACAAAGTATGGCATCTGGAACGAAACCCCAAGCATCAAAAGGTAGTTGATTGGTTTAAAGTGGATGTTCAGGAAAAAGCTTGATGAATATGGAACAATTGTCACGAACAAGTCAAAGTTAGTTGTCAAAGGTTATAACCAACAAGAAGGTATAGACTTTGAAGAAACTTTTGCTCCTATTGCTAGGCTTGAAGCCTTAAGAATCTTAATTGCTTTTGCTTCTTTTATGATGTAGACACATAATCGGGTCTCCCTATTTAAGGGTCCAATGATGACATATTACGGTCTCAATTGGTCCGACCCAAGGGCAGAGCAGTCCGAAGAGCCAAAACTATTTTAAAAGTATTAAAGCGTGTTTTAATGATCCAAAATCATATTTCAAAGCCCAATTAATTGTATTTTGAGCCCTACTCTTTGAAAAAGCCCAATTAATTGTTTAATAAGATTAATTGTTTTATTTAAATAAAATAAATATTTTCAAAGATATTTTTATAATTAAAATTGGATTTTATCCCTTAAAATCAGATTTCTGGAGTTAAAAGATAAAAGAAAATCGTTAAAACGCGTTTCTTTAAAAAACCTGTCAAAACATGTAAAAAGCAAGGCGGTGCGCTGAGCACACCAACGTGCGCCGAGCACACCAACGTGCGCCGAGCGCACTGTCGTGTGCCAAGCGCACAAGCATGACACGTGGATCTGTGTGTCACACAGAGTCCTGCGCCTAGCGTACACTCTGTGCGATACGCAACCTGTTTTTCCTATCTTTTTAAAAAGCGCGTACCACGTGTACGCTGTTAATTTAGTCATGCCGCGTCAGGCGCGCCAATGTGCGCCTGACACGTGTGATTGTGTGTCACACAGTCGCTTGCGCCTGGCGCAACTGGCGCGTGAAGCGCAATTTCCTTTTCCCTATAAGTAGGCTTCGATTTTTCGGATTAAAAAAGGTTTTTTTCGACACAATACTTCGACTTATATATCACTTTACGAACACTTACGAAACCTCTCAACAAAAAATCATAATTTCTGACAAAACATATAAACAAACACATTCAAATCTTTCATACAAGTTCAGAT
The DNA here is from genome assembly GCA_947646795.1 of Beta lomatogona. Classification (NCBI taxonomy): domain Eukaryota; kingdom Viridiplantae; phylum Streptophyta; class Magnoliopsida; order Caryophyllales; family Amaranthaceae; genus Beta; species Beta lomatogona. Next base: position 1,815,283 of record CANSNZ010000982.1, read on the forward strand.
TTTCAGGCTTCACGATTACTCCACCCGATGGTATAATCCTGAGGGTCCTTGAATAATTCTATTATTTTTATATTGAAGTTACTAGCTCTTTCTTTCCTGATGTAGATCCTTAATAAAAAATTGTTCTTTTGTACATTTTAATCCTCTTTCCTTTTTATTTATTTTTATATATTATTATATGCTTGACTGATTGTCCTATTATGCTTTCATCACCGTATACGTTATTTTTGCTAATCAAGACCTAAAGAATTGTTATAATATTAATCAGATAATTTAGACAACCTGCTAGGTCCCTTGTAATTTTGATTGCATAATAACATATCACTTAAAAAAATAGTCTTTTATGTGTTTCCTGAACCAACCTAGACTAATATTTTTAGTATGCATAAAAATATTATTTGGTGATTCTATTGCATAAAAAATGACATGAATCAATATTCAGTAAATGCCAGCAATGGGCGAATGTGGTTCATTATGACTGTGTTCGTACCCTCACCCCCGAACTCAATCTATGGTTCATTGACCATCTATGGAGTCAGGACGGGGAAATCTATATTGGATAAGTCCCTAAGTTGTCCCTATAATTTTCCAATATCCAATTAGGTTTATGAGTCCTCCTTTAAAGACTTGTTGGTGACTTCTTTCAATTCAAAACATTTTTCAATAAAACCTTAACAATGGGGTAATCAAATACGCGCTCACACCGCTTAGGCGAAATAAAAACACGCCCACACATGGGGTTTAAGTTATATCAAATGGATGTCAAATGTGCTTTTCTAAATGGATTTATAGAAGAGGATGTTTATGTGGAACAACCCCTTGGTTTTGAAAATCATGTTTTTCCAGACCACATTTATAAACTTAACAAGGCTCTTTATGGGTTAAAGCAAGCACCTATTAGCATGGTATGAAAGGTTGTCCAAGGTCCTCATGCAAAATGATTTCAAATGAGGTAAAGTTGATAAAACTCTATTTTTAAAATCAAGAGAAACTGACTTATTAATTGTGCAAATTTATGTTGACGATATTTTATTGGGAAATTCTATATGGTAGCCCCAAATTTTTTAGAATTACATATGGTAGCTTTTTTTTTTTATTTCATTACACATGGTAATCATCAATTAATGTTATGTTAGTCAACATAACCTTGATGCTTATAAAACGCTAAATAGTTGTTAGTAAGTAGTATAGGTTAGATTAAGTTAGGTTGTTCATTCCCTTTATTCTTTTCCCTCCAAAATATGCCACTCCTTAAACTTTTTTTATAAAAGCACTAACTTCTCTTGTTTTATCTACTGGGAGAGTTGGAGTCTTAGACAACGTGAAATATAAAGCTAGATGAATTACTAGGAGTGTGGTATCTATCTTGTAACATATTTCACTTCCACTTTATTTTCTTGATGGGCTTTAAGCCGACATTGTCAACATATAAGCATCAATCTACTCATTATGGATAACTATAAATTTATAATACCCATAAAAATCTGCACATCGAAACCATGAAAAATGTTGACAAGATTACCATAAAGTGGAACAGACTAGAATTTGTTAAAGCTTGTTCAAGACCAGAACTTCAATCCAAAATACATTAAAATGCGACATCCATTAGATTCAACCTCCAAATAGGTTCAACATCTAAACACCATCAGATTAACAGTCAAAAGACTAACATATTGAACCTTGTAAAATCCAAATAAACTTCAAAGTGCCAAAAGACATAGTTACGATGCAAACTTTACTATCCCTGACTTCTGCCAGCATTACCAATAGGTTGTGATGCAAACAACCTAATAAACCTTTTAGTCTGTAATTTTTCAACTTGTGCATTAGGTGTAGGCTGTGCTGAGGAGACTTTAGTTTTATTTTTGTTGCTCTCCTTCTTTTGCTTTGCTGTTGGACCACCCTTGCATGTTAGTGCATTGTGTCCTAATACTTGACAATTACTACACCTTATTGTCTTTGACCTCTTCCCTTTATGTTGCTCATCTTCAGCTCTTTTCCTATTTCTAGAAGGTCTTCCGGCTCCTCTCTTTATTACAGGTGGTGCTATCTCAAGCAAAGTGATATCAGGCTCAGGACACGGTTCTTTGTCTGGTATGGACTTAGGGGGCATTTTGTTGCTACGGGGTAAAGGGAATGGAATCAAGAAAGGGGGAGAAGGGGAAAGGAAAAGAAAACCCTTAGATTATTTAGAGTGGTGTTTGGTTAGGACAATGTCAATTCTCCTTCTTCCTCCTCTTACCCTCCTTCCACCCTAGCACCACCACTCCTCCCTCTGTTACTATTCCCCCGCCGCCTATCCGCCACCTCGTCGCCCCCCCTCCTCTTCCCCTTCCCGCGGCGGTTCTCCCCTCCTCTTCCTTGTGCCGTCGCTGTCTCCCCCTCCCCTCCCCTGCGCCGCCGTCGCTGTCTCCCCTCCCCCCCGCACCGTCGTGTTCTCCTCCCTCCCCTCCCCTACCCGTCGCGTTCTCCCCATCCCCTCCCCCGCACCGTCGTGTTCTCTCCCCCCCCCTCCCCTGCGTCGTTGCATTATCTCCCTCCCTCCCCCTGCGCCGTCGTGGTCTCCCGATCCCCTCCCCTGCACCACCTCGTTCTCTCCCTCCCCTCCTCTGCGTCGTTTAGGTTGTGTTTCTCGGCGGCTGGTTGCGGTGGTATGGTGTGTTGTGGTGGAGGGGTTGGGTTGCGGTGGTAGGGTGCACAGGTGGTGGTGGTTGGGTGGTCAGGTGTGGTTGAAAGGTTGGGTCAAGTGGTGGTTGGGTGGTCAAAGAGATGGACAATAATAAGTCAAAGAAAGGGTAAATGAAACCCTTGGGGGTTGGGGAATGAAAGTAGAGGACTTTGGGGGTAAGGAGAGGGTAAAGAGTTTCATTAATTTGAGCAAACAAACAACAAGTAAGAGAATCAAGTCTCTTAATTCTCTTACCCTTTCCACAATACCCCCAACCAAATGTCCCATAATGTTATAGGAGTATGCTCTTTTGTAAACTTCAACACTTTACCAGTTGCTCACAAATTTGTGAGGGTCTTATTTAGCATGTAATATAGCTCTCATACCATGCTTGCATGGTATTCCACTTATTTGCCACAAATTGCAAGCACAAGTCTTGTTATTCAAGTTCACATGTAGCACTGACTTTCCATCTTGCACCTCAAATTCTCCTTTAGCAGAAAAATAGGCTTTACATGTTCTTGACTCATGGCACAGGATTTGACCCTCTTTTCAATATTAGGGCATATATCATTCATTTCCCACCATTCACATACCTCTCTTCTAGTTGCTAGCCTGACCATTGTAACCCGTCTTATACCTACACAATATCAAAGAAAGTAGTCAATTTCAATCACATAAACAACACTTGAACAACAGCATGAGACAAGACATTTACCTTCTAACAATGTGAGCGCAGGCCTGCATCTATCAATTCCAAGTGTGGCATTGAAGCTTTCTACAAAGTTTGTCTTGTTGACATCACATCTAATATCAAGATTGAACTTGTATTTAGTCCATCTCTCTTGATCTCCAAGCTTTGAAAGCCACACCCTTGCAAGGGGCTTGACTTTGTCAATATCTTCCATAGCTTTCTTGAAAGTAAACTGTGATGTGGCCCCACGAGCTCTCCAAAATAAACTGTACATTAATGGACCTCCAAAAACCTTTTTCCAGTTTTGGCTCAAGTGCTTGCAACAATATCACCTCCCGGCTTTAGGCCTCTGCAATACCCTAAGAGAGAACAAAGAAACAAGTAAGTTGAGAAAATTGCTGATATAAGTTGAAAAATAGAAGTGAAGAAAGAAGTAGGGATTTACCTTCTGTTTATCACTAATAATACACCAGTTGTCCTCTCTACCACTGTCTTTCAAAGCATTTTTTAAATGCCAAATAACAAATTTCCAATTATCACCATCCTCTTCTAGCACAATTGCCCATGCAAAGGGGTACAATTCATTGTTGCCATCAAGTGCAACTGCAGAAAGAAGTATGCCCCAGTAATTGCTCTTTAGGTGAGCACCATCGACACCAATTAGGCTTCTGCATCCAGTAACTAATCCATCCAGTGGGCCTTTTAATGCGATGAAAATGGAGAAAATGCCAAAGGTGTTTTGGGATGATAAGATGATGTCCATGCAGAATTTGCTATAGATTCTACATTGGTACTCCTCACAACTTCATAATATTTAGGCAACAAAATATAGGACACATCATGCCCTCCATGGATTTCCATTAGTGCCTCTCCTCTCATTTTGTAGATTGTGCTTTGCTTCATTTGAACTACATACCTTTGCCACAATAATTCATTTAGTAACTTAGCACTAATATCATTGCTAGCTCTAATGTCGTCAATGAGCTTGTCCCTAGCCCACTTACAGTTCACCATAGGATTACTCACTTCTAACCCCATACATGTGTGTTCAGGATGTTTAATTGATTTGATGGCCCAAGTAATGCCATCTGTCAACCTAGATCCATGTATCCTTCAACTACAGTTTTGTGCTGAACATATCGCAGTGTACTTACAGTTATCGGCCCTCTCAACAATCACAGAGAATCCAGATTGTATACAATAGTCCCTAACTACACTTCTCAAGTGATGCTTGTCTAAAAATTACATCCTAGGTCCCAAAGTAATCTTCCCAAACTCCTCATTGTAGGCGTGTTTTCATTTTGCCAACGCGGTGTAAGCGCGTATTAGATTTGACTACCCCACTGTTAAGGTTTTATTGAAAATTGTTTTGTATTGAAAGAAGTCGCCAACAATTCTTTTTAGGAAGAATCATTGACCTAATTGGATATAAGAAAATCATAGGGACAAATTATCCAATGTAGATTTCCCCGTCTTGACTCCATATATGGTCAAAGTGAACCAACGATTGAGTTCGAGGGTGAGGGTACAATATAGTCAGGAACTATATTGCCCATTACTGACCTTTACTAAATATCGATTCATTTGCAGATTTTATGCCAAAGAATAATCATATAATATTTTAAACAACCTAAAAAATATTTAGTCTAAGTAGGTTCAGGAAACACATAGAAAAACTATTTTTAGTCACAAGTTATTATGCAATCAATATTACAGGGAACCTAACAGGTTGTTCAAATTAATTTGATTAACGTTAGAACAGTTCTTTAGGTCTTTGATTAGCAAAAATAACATGTGGTGTGATAAATGCATTAAAACAAGACAATCATATAATAGGCATATAATGATTAGGCAAGCATGCAATAATAATAAAATAAAATAAAAAGAAAGTATAGAAAAGAGGTTAGAATATACAGTAGAGCGATTACCAAAGATCTACATCATAAAAAAAAAATGATTAATAACTTCAATATAAAAATATAGAATTTATTCATGGATCCACAGGATTATACCTTTGCGGCTTAGATTGAGGAGCGCAACGATCTTTAGGCGGAGCAATCATGAAACCAAGAACGCAGTGAGGAAGAATTGATTGAAAGTCTTGAAAGTATTTGAGTATTTGAGTGTTTGAAGTATTCGAGAGGATTTTGTGTGCGTGAAATAATAATATGAAAAAGCCGTCCGTAATTCGGGAAATTGCGGATATTTATAGAAAAACAAAACTTGCGCCTCACGCAAGCCTTGCGCCAGGCGCAGGCCTACATGGCAGGCGCAATGCCACGCGTCAGGCGCACATTGGTGTGCCTGACACAGCCAGCCCAATCAGGTTTAGGCACGTGTAAACGCGTTTTTGAAAAGATAGAAAAGAAAGTTACGTCTCAGATAGGACTTGCGTCAGACGCAGGACTCTGTGTGAGTCATCAAATCTACATGTCAGGCGCTCATTGGCTCGCCTGACGCGTTTTGGCCTATGCGCTTGACGCACGTGGCGCGCTGAGCGCAACCCCTGGTCTCCGGCTCATATTCGGGAATATTCGAGCATATTCCTTTGCGCGTCTTTCAAAGATACCTTTTCTATCCCTAAACCGGAGATTAAAATCTGATTTGTTTATCAAAAATAATAAATATTTATGAAAACGATTTATTAAAATAATAAATATTTGATTGGGCTCTTAAAACGGACTTAAAACATTTCATGGGCTTAAAATACAATTAATCATTATCAACAGTTAATTGGGCTTTAGAATATCATTTCAAAACACATTTTGAATTGGTTCTTTAAATTGCTCATCCGTTGGGTCGCGCCAACTAATGCCGCGGTATGTTTCATCATTGGATCCTTCAATGGGGAGACACGATTATGTGTTTACAGAAGCCTCCACTTTGACTGAGGTTCAAGAAACCGATAGTCAAAGTATACGGTATCGGGACGGAGAACGATTCTAAACGCTATGCAGTTTAGAACTGAACTATAACTGCCGGTCTCTGCCAAACAAAGTTAGTATGCACGACAATAACTACAAGCAATCTGATTACCTGCAGGGAAAGATGTTAGCAGATAGGTGCAAACAACTCACATAAGCACCTAGTGATGCAATAATGCAAACTTAGACTCTCTAAGGATGCATGAGACGCAATGCAAGGATTAAGGTTATGCAAAGTTAAAGGGTGACATGTCATGCAAGGTCAGGGTTATGCAGGACTAGAATGTATGACATACAATGCAAGGTCAGGGTTTTGCAAAGCTGCAATGCAAGATCAGGATTTTGCAATGCTAGAAGATGCATAGAAATGCATACAATGATTTTCGAAAATCATTTTTAGTAAATGATCAGGTTTCGTAAACGAGGTCCGCGGATTACAACTCCTCGTGAGTTTGATTTGAATTGGAGGAACCACCACACATAGGAAGCCCCCACTTTGGGCGAGCTTGCCTGAATTTGGCACTATGGACCTTGATTGGAATGTACTTGATTTGATATTGAAACATAGTTGCTATGTCTTGAACATTGAAAGTTTTCACTGGGGATTGTACTGGGGATCTTTCTTTGGAAAGTTGATATAGGCAAAGTCAGACATCGCCAGAAATCATGGAATTATCGGAGAGTCCTTCGTGGAAAAAGAGAGCTTGGATTGAAAAATATTAGGTTTGAATTTGTGACTCAAATGAATGTAGGTGGGAAAAGGCTTTAACAAGGCTAGGTGCTGACTCAAGTCTATGTCAGGATCTAGAGAAAGTATGCTCCTAGATTCTAGAAAATTAAATCATTAGACCATGACTAATTTATTTTTTATTGAAGCGATCGGATCTCGAATGAGGATTCCTATGTATCCTTGTGGAATCAGACCATTCTTAGTTCTGGATCTGATTTTTTTATTCTCTTTTATGTGCCCTAACTTTTGCCTAGGCCGTCCTTTCGGGTTTTCAACCTAGCGGGCTTGGACATGCCTTGAAAAAGGAGTTATGGTTGATGAAAGATTGGAAGGTTTAAACGTTTAAAGCTTGAAGTTTTGATGAAGGTTTAATTGGTTTGGGGGAATGAAGAGTCATGGATTTGGATTAAAGGTTAAGGGTTTTGATGGATTAAAGGATTGGAATGAGGGGTAGAACTTGTGTGCAAGCCCCCTAGCTTGATCTTTTATTTTGCCTTTGGCTTTTTCTTTTTTGCATTTTTTTCTTTTTTGTCATGTGCGTTTTCTCTTGCTTTTGTTTTTTTTCGCACTTTGAATTTTTCACTTTTTTGTTTTTGCCTGGCATTGATTTTTTTTTTTTTTTTTTGTAGTAAGGCTTGCATACAAGTTTGGTTTAGGGTATTGGAAGGCTTGAAGGATATTTGTGGAGCTTTGATGTTGAAGGGATTATTTGGCTAATGGAAATGATGGTTTATGGATGATTGTTTTTCCTTGGTTGTATGACGATGGGTTATGAAAGGTAATGGAAGAGAAAGGGGAATAAATCCTGATCCAAAGTATGTCCTCTTTTTTTATTTTTCTCCTTTTTATTTCAGATCTTTTTTACTATTATTAGTCAAGTTCATTAGGTGATCTAAGTTTCATCATTGAATTAGAAGCATAAATAAAATGATGGAAGGCCAATGAAAATGAATTTTTTTCATTAATCAGAAATAAATAGAACAAGGCTTATTGGAAATAAAAACCTAAATGACATAAACTTGACAAACTAGCGTTAAATGACTAAGCCCCAGCGTTGTTTAGGTGCTGCCCAAAGTGTTGCTGCTGTTGCTGACTTTTGCTGCAGGTGGAATTGGCAATCTATCGTCTTCAACCATATCCTACAGGTGATTCTTTAAGGTCCAGCACGCAGATGTTGTGTGTCCATTCCCTTGATGGTACTTGTAGTAGGCATTTGGATCCCACCTCTTGGATCTATTCTCGGGAGCAGGGTCTGGAGTAGGGCCAATAGGCTGAAGTGCTCCCTTTGCATGAAGTCTAGTGAAGACTTCTTCTAAGGACATGCCTAAAGGTACGAATGTTCTTTAAGGCTTTTGATAGCCTGTCCTTTCAGCAGCTATGGCATTGACCTCATTGCCTTTGGAGCTAGAAGGGCCATTGTTACTTTTCTTGAAAGAGTTGTTGCTGTTGTTGGAACCCTTGTTCTTGTTGGCCTGTATTTCTTCTTCAATCAGCAGGCCTACCTTATAGAGCTTCGTGAAATACTCTATAGGTTGGAACTTAATATGATCCCCATACTTCGGCTGTAGGTTACGGATTTCCAGTCGGACTTGATCCTCCTGAGATGGCCTGTTAATCATTTGTACAGCTTTATCCCTCCATCTGTTAAGGAAGGTAACGAAGTCTTCGTTGGAGTTTTGTTTAGTTAACTCCAACTCACGAAGGCCGAGTATTGTATATGTATTGTTTATGGAACTCCTCTCTGATGTAGTCCCAGTCGTTCAGCTTAGCTTTGTTCAGTGATCTGAACCATTTGGATGGATGTGCATCCAAGGTTAAAGGAAAGACATAAGCAAACAAGTCCTTGCTCAAGCCCTTGAGAGCCATAGAAATGGAAAACGCTCTCAAGTGGTCATTTGGGTCTTCGACCCCCTTGTATATTGAGAGGTCACCCAATGTTACCTTTTTAGGGAGTTTTTCCCTAAGTTCAGGATCAATGATGTCATGACCACGAGCCTGACTCTCGAGTGCAGGAATTGACTGGATCAATTGCTCGAGTTTTTAAACCTCAGTTCTGTGTTGGTTTTGATCGGTGGTGGAGTGTCGCCTTCCCGTCTTCCTCAGTGAGACTTCTCCCTTAGTGCCTAGATCTATTTGTCTTATTCCTCAAAACGAGAGTTCATCAGTGTGAGTTGAGCCATAATGGCACTAAGATGTTCATTAGTGTCTCCCATTTTAGATGGCGATTCGGAAAGTCGGAGGATTCGTCTGAGAAAGTGAGGATGCGCTTGACGAATCTGGGAGTAGGTCGACCTTGTTGCCTCGCTGTCGGACGTTCCCAAGTTATAACCTCACGATCTGCCCTGAACAGAAATAGAATGGACCTCGTAAATTTTTAGAAATGACGCTTTCGAAATGAGAAATGGAGATAAGAAATGGGAAATGGAAGTGGAAATGGAAATGAAAAAGGGAAATGAAAATGGAAAGTGATTTTGAAATGGAAATGGTTATGGTTATGGGTTTTGGACTAGTATAGACTTGACCATAATGGAGACATGGGCCTAACTATATGCAAATGCAGACATGGACTGGACTGGACTGTGCAAGCAGACTAGACTCTATGATTGGGTTTAGTAGAGACTAGACTTTGAACTTACGGGTGAGCAAGCAGGCTAGACTTTAAGGAAGGTTTGACAATAAGGGAGACTAGACTCTTAACTTAAGGCAAGCACGCTAGGCACCTAGACTTTGACCTTACGGGTGAGCAAGCAGGCTACACAACTAGACTTCGGAACTTACATTAGACTAAGTGGGATAGATTCAAAAATTGCCGATGGATTTATGGGATGCTAGACTTTGAACTTACGGGTGAGCAAGCAAGCTAGACAACTAGGAAGGCCAAACTCTTAACTTAAGGCAAGCAGGCTAGGCAACTAGACTTTGAACTTACGGGTGAGCAAGCAAGCTAGACAACTAGACTTCAGAACTTAAATTAAACTAAGCAGGCTAGACTCAAAAATTAGCTATGGACTTAAGGAATGCTATACCTTGAACTTAAGGGTGAGCAAGCAGGCTAGACACAACAATTGCCTATAGACTTAAGGAATGCTAGACCTTGAACTTAGGGGTGAGCAAGCAGGCTAGGTTTTAAGGGATGAACTTTTATAGTCCTAAGACTGGATTTTTTATAGTCCGAAGACTAACTAGGGCCTACATGGAGATGCAAAATAGACCTAGGATATGAATTGACATATAGGTTTGACTTGGACTGAGAGATGCACATAGGCTTGATATTGGAGATGGACTAGGATTGGACTTAGAATGGAATAGACTGGGATTAGACTTGGACTGGGCTTAACATAGACTAGGGTTCACTTAGAGATGCAAATGGGCCTAGCTTTGACTTGCACTAGACTTATATTGGCCTCAGATCGACTCTAATGCTAGCAGGCTTAAAAAGAATGCATGGACTCAAATTAGATGGACCTTATATGAATGCAAAATGGAATCTAATGCATTTGGGCCTAGAATGAATACAAGTGAATTGGATTTGGTTGATTGGATTGAATTGGTGAAGGTATTTAGGATGGGCTTAGAATTTTTTGAAATTCATTTTTGAAAGAAATCCCTTGTTTTTATCTTTTATTAGGAAAAGATTATGGCGACTAAATTACGAAAATTACGACGGCTAAATTGACGAAAAGTGCGCAATGCACAAACGGTGTACCGCGCAACATTGCTGCGCGCGGCGCACAACTGTGCGTCTGACGCGGGAGTGGTGCGCCAGGCGCAACTCAATGCGCTTGGCGCACTATTCCCCGACACGTTTAAACCTTTGCTTGTCCCCAAGCAAAGCACAACATGAACATGAACAATATTGCTTCACCCCTCAGGTAAAAAATTCAGACTGAAACATTTTCAAACTCAAAATCCTTCAAGCAAGCAAAATTCAAGCTCAGTTGTTCAGATCACCCTAACCACCAATCACCTAAGCAAACCATCAAGTGCAGCTGCACTACATAACATGCAAATCTTGAAAAGGTGCTCACAGAGGTGTCACTCCTCTCAATTTTGTAGCAGGCATAATATGTGCCCGAACACTCACCAACCCAACCATAATAGCCCTTCCCACTCACACTCTCATGTGTTTAGAAAGGTATAATATCGCTCATCCTAATCAGGTCGACTCAAATAACAAAATTAATCTTCAACTTTGACATATTGACTCAGTATTATTCCAATAAACAATCAAACACGTGCTCAAAAGGTCTTTCTCAGGGTCGTAATGGGGCTCGGGTAAAGGTACGGAAATTATTTAAGGAATGTGGTGGAAAAGCCAAGAAAGGGGAGCAAAAAGAACACTAGTAGGACTAGGTGTGGTCGAAACAACTCCCATGGCATCAACAACATGACCAAGATAATAACCAACCCTGAAATTTCACGAACCAACCAATAATTGTCTCTTTCATTATAATTTCCAACACTTTTGAAAGTTAATGAGTGAAGATCATAGAAATTTTTCAGATTTTTCACCATCATTTTTCACTTTATTTTTCTATTTCTTTCTTTTCTTTGTACCAACATAGCATTATTTTCCAGCCACCCTATGGAATCAACCACACAATATAATATCAACTTAACAAATGCTCCCCCAAGCTAGGCTTGGGACAATAGTCATTGTAAAGGCTCAAGGCGTGTAATGTGGCTTAATATAGATCCAAAAAGAAGTCAATAGGCTCAGCGGGACTAGGGGGGAAAATGATTCATTAAACAACTCTGAGGCTTAAAGATTAACAAATGAACGCCTCTATCACAACACATGTCGAAAGTCACCAGAAATCAGCGAGTACAATGCCAAAGCCAAGATAAGAATGCTACGAGGAACTAACGCACAAGAATAGACCGGATATAGACATAAATCCGAGGGCTAGAATGAATCCTCACAATCTAACCAATTCAAACATGCAGTTAAAGTAAGCGCTTTATCATCAAAATCCACTCAAGATCAAGGTAATCAGAGATCACATCACAACATCCCAATTACAAATGCCCAACTATCCAGTATAATGAGTTAAATCGTTTTTCAAAGCAAAGTCCGGGGCATAGGGAAGCAATCAATCTACTCATATTCAACTCGTATTTTTTTGTGTTTTTTTTCCAGCAATATTTCATTATTATTATTTTTATTTAACCAAAGCAATTAAACTTTAAACTAACTTAACTAACCTAAAAAGCAGTAAAAAGAAAAAGAAAAGCAACACTAATACTTACAGAAATCCTCCCCCAAGCTGAACTTGGCAATGGCCTCATTGCAGCAAGGGGAAGGAAAGGGACATGGACGTCAGCTACCCATTATCCTGCATCGAGCAGTTTAGTAGCCGCATGTTGTACCACCTCTTGCAACCCGCGTTGGACTATAATGCTAGTGTGGTGTCCCTTATGTAGATGAATGCGGTGCTCATTAAAGTCAGGGCTTATTCCTGTCAAGTCATCAGTGCTATACCCAATGGCCTTTTTGTGAGTCTGTAAGACCATTAGAAAATGTTCATCACCTGCAATAGACTCTAAGACAAGCACATCATTTGAAGTATCACGGGAGGGGGAATGAGGCATGCAATCATGGATCGGTGCATCTATAACATCAACACTATAGCATGATTCCTCTAGCATTGGGCTTTTAGGGGCATTGGTTAGGCTAAACATAACCTTATCATCCCCCACAGTCAGTGTCAGTTTCCCAATTTTAACATCTATAACTGCCCTTGCAGCATGGAGAAAAGGTCTCCCAAGGATAATGGGTGTTTGAGTATCTTCAGCCATGTCTAATATAACAAAGTCCACAGGGATAAAGAATTTACCTACTCTAACAGGAACGTCTTCTAATATACCTAGGAGGTATTTCACAGAACGGTCAGCCATTTGCAGAGTAATGGTAGTACATTTTAAGTCACCCATGTTCAGTTGCTTACAGATAGAAAGAGGCATGACACTCACACTGGCACCCAAATCACATAAAGCTTTGTCAATAAAAATGGTGCCAATGTGACAGGGGATGGAAAAACTCCCTGGATCTTTCAATTTAGGTGGAAACTGGTTTTGTAAAAGAGCGCTGCATTCAGCAGTAAAAGTCACAGTTTACACCTCATTGAGAGTCTGCTTCCTCATCAAAAGTTCTTTTACAAATTTAGAATAAGCAGGCACTTGATTTAATAATTCAGTAAAAGGAACTGTTACCTGCAGATTCTTTACCACCTCTAAAAACTTACCATACTGGTGGTCGAGCTTCTTCTTGAGCATCCGATTTGGGAATGGTAGCTTGATCACCGGAGGCACATTTTTCTCCTTAGTCACCTCCATAGTCTTGTCTGTAGCTCCTTGCTTTGCTTGAGGTTCAGCATCCTCAGGCACTTCTTGTGGTTTCTTAGCAATTGATGATTCCACCTCTAACATTGCCGGAGCATCGTACTGCACTCCACTTCGAAGGGTAATAGCATTGGTAGTGTCCCTTGGTTGCATTGGTTGCGAAGGCAATGACCCAGATGGCCTACTAACAGAAGAACTAGCCAGCTAAGCTATTTGTGACTCTAACATCTTATTATGTGTCCCTTGTAGCTTATTCTGAGCATGCAGGCTCTCAAATTGAGACCTGGTATCTGCTTGAAAGAAAATAATACCTTTCTGCATCTGCAACATGAGATTTTTGAGTTCAGCAATAGCTGGGTATGAAGAAGGTGTGTTATGATGCTGTTGAAACTGATTTCTCTGAAATCCAGGAGAGGCTTGTGGTTGTGGCTGATACTGTTGCTGTTGTTGATGCTGTGGATAATGTTGTTGTTGTGGATTCAGCACATTATTACTCCTATACGAGAGATTTGGATGATCTCGCATCCCAGGATTATATGTATTGGAGTAGGGATCAAACTAGGGCTTGTGTGGTGATTGTAATGCGTGCACTGGCTCACTAGAATGTGAGAGAGCGGGGCACTCTTGAGAGTTATGTCCAGCTATCCCACAAGCGTCACATATGAAAGCATTGTAACCAGAAACACTAGCCATAGCATTGACACTCATGTGGGGGGAGGAATTGTTACCTAGCTTTAAAGAATCAATCTTCTGGTGTAGAGCAGCTAGTTGCCCGGACAGTAAAGAAATGGCCTCAACATCATGTTTGCCTCCCTTTGTCAAAGAAGAACGAATAGTAGACGCTTGATTAGAAGCGAGTTTCTCCAAAAGCTCATACCCTTCGTATATGGCTTTATCCATGAAGAACCCACCAGAAGCTCCATCAATTACCCGTCTCATATCTGCATCAACTCTAGTGTAGATACCACTTGTCAAAACCACGATGAGGACAAAGACGCTGCAGATCTTTGAATCTTTCCCAAGCTTCATACAATGACTCTCCAGGATCTTGGGCGAAAGTCACTATCTCATGACGCATATCTGCAGTCTTTTGGTAAGGGTACCACTTGATGAGAAAGATCTTTGAGAGTTCTGCGCAGGTGGTGATGGTGGAGGGCAGCTTATTATACCATATAGAGCTTTGTCGCGCAGAGAAAAACCAAATTAGATGAGTTTCATCTCATCAGCAGTAACACCAGCTTGTTTCTGAGTAGCACAACATTGTAAGAACCGCTGCAGGTGCTGATTTGGGTCTTCAGATGGTAACCCAGCAAACTGATTATTCTGAACCATATTCAAAACATGAGACTTGATTTCAAAGTTCGCAGCAGCAATAGTAGGCAAACGTACCCCAGTAGGCACATTATCAGGAGATGGTTGTGCATAATCTCTGAAGGTTGGTTTGACTGCATCACCCATTCTAGCAGTAATAGGTGATGCGGGGAATCCTTGTTGGGGTGAAGATCGTGGAGAAGGTGTCTTTTGGGAAGGTGTCCCTGCAGACACTTTTGTTTGCTTAGTTTTCTTTCTGAGTCTACGAGTAGTCTTTTCAATCTCTGGGTCAAATGGAATGAGATTTGGGGATTTCAATTTCCTGCTCATACACCAAAAACACTAAAACAAACGTGAGATGTTCCAAATAATAGGTGTTCTTCGGAGTAGAGGTTAGTGTAATACTATAATTCAGACAAAATAAAAATAAACCGTCTCTCCGGCAACGGCGCCAAAAATTTGACAGGCTAAAGTCGTATCACCTTATCAAAAATAACCTAAGGTCCACTAACAAGTAGTCAGGGAAGTCAGGATCGAATCCACAGGGAGAAAGTTATACTATTGTATCTGAATTCTAATATTATACTAACTAAATCAGTTGAAAATGAGTGTGTGACTAAACTAAACAAATGACAGAACTAAATACGAAGGTAAGAATCAATTAATAAAGAACTAGGACTATGGATCACTATGCATACAATTTGGGAAATCAGAGACGAATAATAATCACCCATCAAGCCAATTTATCTAGGACACGTGTAATTTCTCTCGAACATTACCTCCCTCAAAGATCACCTAGCCGCTCTCGCATGGTCAAGGATCACTATGCCTAATGTTTGAAAGCCTATACGAAATCTCTCCTCTCGAAGCAGATTCAATATTGCGATAATAGAAATACAAATCAGGCCTAATTCATAAATCTAGCATGAACGATTCAATCACATGAAACAATTGAAATAAAGGGTAATTATACTAATCTATCAATCCCTCATTGCATACATAGATCCCCACAATCCTAGAAATAAAACTACTCACTCATGCTTGAGAAAACAATAACAAAATCAATGTAAAAATTCATACTTTGAACTATTGCAAATAACTAAGGAATTAATCTAATCAATAATAGAGAAAGCAATAAAGAAGATTACCAATACTGAAGAACTATATTGAACTTGTGAATAATCCAAAGATTTGATCTTGAATTCCAAATGAAAAGTAGTAAAACTAGGGTTCTTGAGAGAAAACTATTAGAAAATAAGGGCTAAAACTGAGATGAATCCATAATATTATGATTTTGCAATTTATACTTAACCTAAAACTAGGAAAAGTCTTCTAAAAAGAATAGCCCGAAAATCATTAAATAAGCATGCTCGATGAAATCGGCCATAACCAAAGTATCAGCGCTCAAAAAGGACATCTGCCCGATGATGTCGGGCTAGGCCGCCCGATGGAGTCGGGCTCCTCGAGGTTCAGCGTACAGCTCCGCAGACGCACACAGCAACACACAAGGCACCCACCCGATGTTGTCGGGCCATGCAGCCCGATGATGTCGGGCGATGGAACTTCGCAGCACGCGAACACTCATGTATCGCCCAGAATTCCTCAGCCGCACGCGAACACGCCCGATGTTGTCGGGCCTTCTCGCCCGATCGGGCTAGGCACCGAACAATGACAGGGCCGAAGCGCTCGATCGGGCCCGCAACAAATCGTGTTTTTGACAATGATGAACGCCCGATCGGGCATGAGGCGCCCGATGAGATTGGGCGAGGCTCTGTTTCTTCATTCCTTGGCTTCAGACGCCAAGGCTTCACTTCTTCTTTTGTCCAAGGCCTCGGAAAGTATTCTCGGGACCCCGGAACTCATCATATATGCCTTCGAACCTCTCCATTCGATTGTGGTAGACGTAAAGCAGTAGAAAATAGGGAAAAAGTTACCTAATACCTACAAATCATCACAAAACAGAAAACCACAACTAGAAGAAGAAAGTTAGGGTAAAATGGCTCCTAAGAGCACCATTGATACAGATTTTAGCTTAAATATAAGGGGAAAAACTCTATATAAAACCGTAGCATCAACGTTTTTCGGGAATTTAGGCGACAAATTGGCCGATTGACGATTTTTTTTTGTTTGTTAGATGCGATTTTAGGAACGACGCATAATAAAGACAATTTGACGAGATAATAACAGGCAAAAATTGCAATCACAGGCAAATGTCATATAACATGGATGCAAAAGTTCTAACCTAAAGTCCAGTTCTATGTTTGAAACTATTAGTCAGGTTTAGGTTCAGTCTGAAAGGGTCCATGACTAAGAGATTGATCCCACGCTTCATACCCCTGCTATAAGAGGTGGCCACGTGTAAGACGCACTCCAGTCTCAAGTCAGGAACAAGAGAACAATGCCATGGTTGGGTAGGTTTGCTTATGACTAAGATCCAACACTGTTGGTCAAGAAGCTTTTTGGAAGGACAAAGCGCAAACCCCCCGGGGGTGACCTCACACATAAAACATGTGCTAATGAGGCAAGGTAGATTGTCCTTGTGGTGGCTGAACAATATCCATGCATATGCAAAACAATATATTATTCAAAAGCATAAAATAAGAATGAATCGTATTTTTCAAGTTTCACCCACTCATTTTAAAAAATAATAATTTTTTAAATCTCCCCAGTGGAGTCGCCAAATTGTAGGCGTGTTTTTATTTCGCCAACGCGGTGGCAGCGCGTATTAGATTTGACTACCCCACTATTAAGGTTTTATTGAAAATTATTTTGTATTGAAAGAAGTCGCCAACAATTCTTTTTAGAAGAATCATAAACCTAATTGGATATAGGAAAATCATAGGGACAAATTATCCAATGTAGATTTCCCCGTCATGACTCCATATATGGTCAAAGTGAACCAAAGATTGAGTTCGGGGGTGAGGGTACAATTTAGTCAGGAGCTATATTGCCTATTACTGGCCTTTACTAAATATCGATTCATTTGCAAATTTTATGCCAAAGAATAATCATATAATATTTTAAACACCCTAAAAAATATTTAGCCTAATTAGGTTCAGGAAACACAGAAAAAGACTATTTTTAGTGACAAGTTATTATGCAATCAATATTACGGGAAGCCAAACAAGTTGTCCAAATTAATCTGATTAATGATAGAACAGTTCTTTAGGTCTTTGATTAGCAAAAATAACATGCGGTGTGATAAAAGCATTAAAACAGGACAATCATATAATAGGCATATAATGATCAGGAAAGCATGCAATAATAATAAAATAAAATAAAAAGAAAGTATAGAAAAGAGGTTAGAATATACAGTAGAGCGATTTTATACCAAAGATCTACATCATAAAAAAAATGATTAGTAACTTCAATATAAAAATATAGAATTTATTCAAGGATCCTTAGGATTATACCTATGCTGCTTAGATTGAGGAGCGTAACGATTTTTAGGCGGAGCAATCGTGAAACCATGAACGCAGTGAGGAAGAATTGATTGGAAGTCTTGAAAGTATTTGAGTATTTGAGTGTTTGAAGTATTCGAAGTATGTTTTGGAGTATTCGAGAGGATTTTGAGTGCGTGAAATAATAATATGAAAAAGCCGTCCGTAATTCGGGAAATTGCGGATATTTATTGAAAAACAGAACTTGCGCCTCACGCAAGCCTTGCGCCAGGCGCAGGCCTACGTGGCAGGCGCAATGCCACGCGTCAGGCGCACATTGGTGTGCCTGATGCAGCCAGCCCAATTAGGTTTAGGCACATGTAAACGCGTTTTTGAAAAGATAGAAAAGAAAGTTGCGACTCACACAGGACTTGCGTCAGACGCAGGACTCTATTTGAGTCACGAAATCTACGTGTCAGGCGCTCATTGGCTCGCCTGACGCGTTCCGGCTTGTGCGCTGGACGCACGTGGCACGCTGAGCGCAGCCCCCGCGTCCGGCGCATATTCGGGAATATTCGACCGTATTCCTTTGCGCGTCTTTCAAAGATACCTTTTCTATCCCTTAAATTCCGGAGATTAAATTTTACGGATTAAAAATGTGATTTGTTTATCAAAGATAATAAAATATTTATGAAAAATATTTATTAAAATAATAAATATTTGATTGGGCTCTTAAAACGGACTTAAAACATTCTATGGGCTTAAAATACAATTAATCATCATGAACAATTAATTGGGCTTTAGAATATCATTTCAAAACACATTTTGGATTGGTTCTTTAAATTGCTCTTTAGTTGGGTCGCGCCAACTA
The DNA here is from genome assembly GCA_947646795.1 of Beta lomatogona. Taxonomy (NCBI): domain Eukaryota; kingdom Viridiplantae; phylum Streptophyta; class Magnoliopsida; order Caryophyllales; family Amaranthaceae; genus Beta; species Beta lomatogona. The sequence continues at coordinate 1,834,203 of CANSNZ010000982.1, forward strand.
ATGTCGCGGTATGTTTCATCATTGGATCCTTAAATGGGGAGACACGATTATGTGTCTTCACTCATCATTATGCAATTCTCCATTATTGTAAAGCTCGTTCAAGTAGGTATTGTCATCATCCTCACCATTATATTCTTCAAATCTAGTCCCAGCATAAGGATCAAACTCATCATGCATGTCTATCAAAGGTTCATAATTAGACTCATCATCTTCAGGGTCCAAATTGTCATCACTCTCATTGTCATTCAAATTGTCATGTGCGCTTAGAATGTACACTTCATCATCATATAGATTAACACTCACCTAATTTTCAAAACTTTGAGACAAATTCCTCCCAGATGTCGTGCCCTCACCAAAACTAATCTCAGTTGCATTCCCTTTCTTGACTAGTAACCCTTTCCTAACAGCCGATGTCTTAGGAATTTTTTTGAGACCTGTTGATTTTATCTTAGAAGCCTTAGATGAACCCTCATTAGTGACAGATTATGTAGGTTCTATGTGTTGTGTAGGTTCAGGGTTCTCAAGAACCAAATGCATGTCATCTACTACCTTAATGACTGCAGATTTGATTATCCTAGGGCTTCTACTAGATCTCTTCAGTCTTGGTTATGTAGGTTGTGTATGTTCAGCAGTAGTTACAACATTTCTCCCTCTCCCTCTCCCTCTTCCCCTCCCCCTCAAACTCACTCTGCCCCTTCCCCTTCCTCTCCCCCTTCCTCTAATAAGGTTGGTAGAAACACCCTCAATGATTAGATCAGGCCAATACTCCTCTATTGCAGGGGTAATTCCATCATCATTTTTCCATGAATATGGAAGTGAAGCGATAATTGTATCCACAAAGTCATCATTAGAACCCAATTGAACACCTTGCAAACTTTGGCTCCTCTTAGGGGTATTAATGTTAATGTTTGGTGTCAAATTACATGGATTAGGTTCAACATTCTCAACAGTGTTCTTTCTAGACCTCAATGACTTAACAACCTTCATAAGTTCAGATGGCTCACTCTGCTGTCCAATCCATATGTGTATTAGCTTACAATTAGGTAAATTGCCAAACATTTTCATTAAATCTTGGTCAGTAAGAAGTTCATAATGTTTCATCTTGTACACATAATAGAAGTTAGGTGAAACAGCCCGCACTTCCGAGCTGCTAACTAATCACACTTAAGATACACAAAACACAATCAACACTTAACAAACCTTGAATTCACATTTATTCGCAGCGGAAACAAAACCTATAAAAACGATCCTGGATCTATGGGTTAGGGGACCACAACAGAGCAACTTGAAAACCAAATATCAAATTATAGAATACTTCCAAATAAGGCATCTAACTATAACCTCAGGCCACCATTTCGTAACATAAAAATCTTCTTATTGCTCAATTAACATATTCCAAGTCCTCAACATCAATCCTGCAAAATCACTAACAATGAACTCTGCCCCCACCAGGACAGGTTCCAAGAACAAAATCAGAAAAACTGAGTACACACATTGTCCAACCAGAAATTCATTTTGTGTAAGGAGCCCCTCTCTATTCGTGTTCACTTTACCCAAGTAATTAATAGACCTAAATGGTTTTGAATGATCTAAGTGGTGATCTTCACGATATAAATTCTTACTTTAATGTGATTGTGCAAGGATAGTAATTATGCAAGCACATTACTTGTGAAGTATACTGAATTCTAGCATGAATTATATATGAATCTTAAGCCGCCAAACATGATTTTTTGGGGTTGTTCCACTTGATGAGTAATAAACTGCGCAACTATTTTTTAAGCCACTAAAATGAATTTCTGGTTGGACAATGTAAGGAACCGACTGTCTTTAAACTAATGGAGGTCGTCACCCCACCGTTTAAATAATTATGCTTGCAAGCCTTAACCAGGACATGTCCCATTTTAATATCTGCTTGACCTCACCCACCCAACTAGGGTTCGGAAGGAGATCACGCATCCTCTAAGGGTTGTTGTTCATACCGTACCTTATTTGATATCGGCCTTTACCCACTTGTGTTCATAATTTACTTACATAAATAGTTTAAATGCATAGTTTATCGATACCACTTGTATTCGTAGTTTATTTGCATAAATAGTTTAAGTGTACAGTTTATCAATACCACACATGTTCCAAAGAAAACATATTCATCCATGGAGAGGAAAAAGAATTACAACAACTATAGTTTTGTTAATGAATGCAAGACTTAAATCTTCTTGTGAAATCTTTTTTTTTACGTTAACAATTTCACATATTAGTTAGGTATAAAGATATAAAGAAATAATCAATTCTTTACTGCTTGTAAAGTCATATAGGCACTTGGTGGGATCATTTAAACTTTATTAAAAGGGTTGAGTTAACTTGAACATGTGAAACTTTTGTCAAAATAATTGCAGCAAAAACATTGAACTTAAAATGAACATAACTTCCTGCTCGGTACTCCGAATTAGGAATTTCCGAAGCTTAACCTCAAGAACTTTTAGGTCATGACTATTCAAAGGAGAAATACCCGCTCCATAACACATATTGAGCAACTTGCTCCACAAATGTTGTTTACTTTCCCCATAAAACAATAACTATATCATAATCCTTATTTTCTCAATAATACAAACTTATATTTTTCAAAACTTATACTCTTGTTCTCAATTTGTATCGCATTTTCAATTCCAAAGTTTATCAACGACTAAAACTTCTGGCCGTAAATTAATATAAAAAAAACAGAGTTGAATTGTAATTAACATATCTAAAATACCTGAAAGTAATCTTATTATAACACAAACTCGAATCTCAAAATAATCTTACTTACCTCAAATATTTGTTTAAAGGAAGTAATATACATAAAACGTATTCGAAATCAAATGTCTTTCCGCAGTCGAACCCATAACATAATCAAAATGTAAAATATGTTTCTCAAAGACTTATAAGATAATTAACTATTATCGAGACCCAATTCTAAGCTCGTACAATTAACCTGTAATATTTTACTTGTAGACTATAAAGTATCCTCTAACACGTATTGGCAATTCCCTTCATCATAATAGTTTCTCTTTGTACTTGGGCTTCCGTCTTTAACTTATAGCATCTAAACTATAGCATTCCAAAATTCTCATGATATGAATTTTTCCCTTAAAGGTTTTCTTATCCCCCAATACATGAACTCTCATTGCAAGAATATGACCTTATTACATTATCATAAATCACCTACAATTGCTATGGCAAGTCAAAATATCTCACTCCATATTTCCATGTTATAATTAAATATTCTATGATGCAATTCTCCATCTGAACTTTAGTATTTCCCAATACTCAAACTTGTTGTTCTGATCCTTATTAAATTTATAATTCACAACCATACATCCCATGTGTATGTACTGAAAGCTCATATTAGTCTTAACACCATACGCTTAGTATTGTCATATATAACTTTAATTACTAAGCTCTCTATTATCTAGATTTATATATTTATTTTTTTAATCTTACTCATCTAATAGAAGAAATTATGCCCCAAACTCTTTTACTTGACCCCTTTGCGGATATGATCTATTATTACATAAGTATTGTAAATTATATCTCTCTAATCGATACTCCTCTAAATCACCACCAAGATATGGATCTTTTATTTCACTGATACGACATTCTTATCTCAACACCTACTCTTCAAAATTTAATATCTCCTATCTCTAATACTTATTTTGGTACACATCCTCTGAACTCACAAACCTCTCGTAACAACTCCATTAACCCATAAATCAATATTTGACCTTTGAAATTCATATCCAAGTCACTATTCTCTAACTATCTAATCTAAGTCCATTACATAACATCTTCATTTCTTAGTTAGCTAGAACCTCCCAACAATTACTTTGTCCTTCAAGTATGACATCATAGACCTTCATTCTTATATAACCGAGCTCCATACTATTTCCGAAGATATCTTCGGGTGATACCATTCAACCTTGTTTATACGCCATAAGTAAATCTTAGGATAGTTGCCTACTTCTAATAATACCCTCAAAGTGACAATTGTATATCTTAAACAGAACTTCACAAGTACCCATCTCACACCAAACTCATTCTAACTTAGATTCCAAACTCCATAAAACATAATTCATCAATGATATTCTGTAAAGATATAACTTGTTTCACTAGACTTACGTGTTTCCGAACTTAAATCCGAAAAATTATTTATTAAATTGCCCCAAATTTGAGAGACTTTTTCTATGAGAACTTCTTCATAAAAAATTAAGTAGGAGTAAAGATACTCTTCGTCATTATTAGAACTAGAAAAACCTGATTTATAATTTCACGAGTCCATATTTGCTCATAAATCAACTTCATAATTTTCAAAGTTCATGATCATATATAATCAAATCTCAAACCATAATAAAGAGTCTTTCATACTTTCAGAATTCCATATAAAACTTATATCACAAATATTTTGACAATTGTCTTAAACCTGAAATTTTAACTCAACATCCTTGATCAAAACTCCTTTCTTTTTCTCCGAAACTTTCATATATAATTATAGTTTAAATCGAAAGCGAGTTCATAAAGATATCGAGTCGACGTCCCGGCTTAGTTCTTAAATCGGAGTACTTGTTGTAAAATCACTTATATTGTTAGATATACTAAAGATCCTTGCTTTAATTCTCATAGCTACACTTTCATATAAAAGATCAACTTACTAAGCATAAGAAATCTATTATAAATTCAATGTGGAAAACAAGTAGGTTTAATAATATTACACATCTATATTCTTGAAGGATCTAACTACCTCCAATCAGTTTTTCATAAAGATTTCACTCAATAAAACTCATCACATATTTAGCTTTCGCTCATAGCTTAAAACCAGATATGTAGTCAACAACTTTTGTAAACACACGAACAACACTTTGAATAATTCTGTATTTATATAAAAGGCTTATTAAGCTCAGAACATGAAATCACATAAAACACGGATATGGATTCGAAGGTGGAAGGACATGTGTGTTCCTTGAAGTGATTCCCAATAATTCGACATTCTGGATAACCAACTATAGCTCGAACTTCATAAATTATCTCCATATACATACTTGATACGCTCAAGTTATACGATGTTTTTGTGATATTTGAGGTGCACTTTGCTAAGGGAATTGTTCGTAATTGTTAACGTTCGTGTTTTATTTAACCCTTAGCGGAAGTTCGGGGTTTTGTGAGTTAATTAGGTTAATGCTCTAGATTCCGAGCTTTTAAGGAAAAAGGGAATTAAACGATGTTTAAATTGAAGTTATCCTTGAGTGTTCAAGAAAGTTCAACACCATGGCTTGGTGGCACGGAAGCAAGTTATGAGTTGACGACAATGTGCTATCCTAGCATCATCGCATAACCAAGCTCCACCAACTACCGCATGCATGCGCTCGAAGCAAGCTTCCTAGCCCAGTGCTCCATCATCGCACGCTCACCATGCCAGCCCAGCGAGGCCCAGCAGCATCGCCCATCACAGCATCATAGCCAAGCCAGCACAAGCATCGCCCAGCTCAGCCCAGCGCACGCCCAGCGCTCGCACATCGCCAGCCCAGCGCTCGCCCAGCTCAGCCCAGCGCACGCCCAGCGCTCGCACCTCGCGAGCATGGTCGCACCTCGCGACCTCCTGCTCGCACCTCGCGAGCTTGCTCGCACGGTGCGACCTGCTTGGTTTGGCCCAGTTCTTCAGCTCGTGTTGGAAGGCAGAGATCAATCGCACGGTGCGACCTGTACCGCACCTCGCGACCCCTAGGTCGGTCTAAATGTCGGCTGACTTTTGAGCCTTAGTATAAATACTAAACTTTGTTTTTGGTCCTAAGGACACACACACTTAAGGAGAGAGAATATCCAACACTCCATTCTTCTCTTCTTATCTTCTCTTTTTAGTTTTTATTTTCTAAGTTTAGTTTTTAGGGATTTCAATTATGGAATTGGCTATTGCTATGCCGATTGTAGCTTGAACCGTTCTTGAACGAGATTAATATGATGCTTCAAGCATTATTGTGAGATCTTTCCTCTTTATTTAGTTCCTTTGATTATGGTTTAATGTCTATGCTTGCTTTCTATGATTTTTGCATGATTATGCTAGGAATATTACTAGTTTGATTGTGTAATTAATCTAATGCTAGATTTAAGAATAGAATCAGATTGTTTTATTCTTTTATCAATTGGTAGCAAACTAGGAAGTAACTTAGATGCAGATTGTCTTGGTTATTTCTTGGGGAAATTGAATCAACTGTTGAATGTTTATCGCTTGTATGACGTTAGCAGGTCTGTTGGTTCTCTGTGTTTATTGCTGCTATTAGATTTAACTTAGACGCGATCGGACTAGGTTATCCTTTAGTTAGGGTTTTATAGTCACGCTGATCGTGCTATTCAACTAGGAATAAGGAGAACACGAGATTAATTCTCAGCAATAGATAATTAAGGAAATAATTAGAGTTGAGGTTCAATGATCGATAATGAATTGAAGTGGATGTTAATCGGATTCAAGATCTTCCCATATTGACTTCTCATTTTATTTAGTTGCTAGTTAATTTTAGTTTGTTAGTAAATCTATTTGAAAACCCCCCCTTGTTATTAGGTTGCTCGACCTTTAGAGTCATCTAGGTATTGGATCACGCTAGATATAAAACGCGGCCCGCCAAATTTTGGCGCCGTTGCCGGGGAAACGGTGTTACTTGTTTGCATTTAGTGTATGCTTTTGGATTGTATTGCTTATGGTTTTTGTTTATGGTTAATACTCGTGCTACTAACCAAGAACCTTTGCAGTACGATCGAGATCTAGAACTAACCCTTTTCAGGTTGAGAAGAAAATTGCGTGAAGACTTTAGAGAGCTCCCTTTTTCGCTTGAATTTGAAGAAGAGATGCCTCCTAGAGTTGAGCACCGCACTTTAAAGGAGCTCACTGCTCCTAACCTTGACCAACAACCTTTGTGTATCACATTTCCGGAACCGGAAGTGGGGGACACATTTGAGCTAAAGTCGGGGTTGATACATTTGCTTCCCTCATTCCATGGGCTAAATGGTGAAGATCCAAACAAACATTTGTCAGAGTTTCATGTGGTATGCAGCAGCATGAAACCAAGTGGAGTTTCAGAAGACAGAATCAAGCTTAAAGCCTTCCCCTTTTCGTTAAAAGACGCAGCAAAGGACTGGATGTACTACCTTCCGGCCGGCAGCATCACCACTTGGGCACAATTGAAAAAGAGATTTCTCGAGAAATACTTTCCCACTTCTAAATCATCTACATTGAAGAAGGAGATAAGTAACATTGAGCAACGGGGTGATGAGTCATTTTATGAGTATTGGGAGAGGTTTAAGAAGTTATGTGCTAGTTGTCCATACCACGGTTATTCAGAGGAAGATTTGGTGCTATACTTCTATAATGGCTTATGTGATGAGGATGCTAGGATGGTTAATGCAGCAAGTGGTGGATCCATTGTGAATAAAACTGCACTCGCTGCTAAGGAACTGTTAAATGAGCTTGCTGAAAGCTCGAGGCAGTTTAGTAGAAGGTCTGGAACTCGACGTGTGGTCGCCGAGGGTTCTAGTTCTTCTAAGCTGGAAGATCAGGTGCAAGCTCTCACATCCGTGATGCGAGACTTCATAGTGAATGAGAAAACTCACCAAGTGAAGGCTTGTGGCATGTGCTCTTGACATCATCCAACTGATTTTTGCCCTCATCTACAAGAACCGAGTGAAGAGGTTAAGGCGGCCGATTTTCAGGGCCAAGGTTTCCAGAAAAGGTATGATCCATATTCTGGTACCTACAATCCGGGATGGCGAGATCATCCTAATTTGAGGTACGGGAATCCATCAGGGAACCAGCAGCCGCCACAGCAGTATAACCGCCCACCGCCTCCTTATTCGAGGGCACCGGAGCAAGGAGCTCCATATTGTCGGCCGCAAGGCCAACCACAGGGACCGAGTACCGGCATGTCTATAGAGGATATGATTAATGCTTTAACTAAAAATGTTACTAACATGCAGGGAAATATGGTTCAGTTTCAGGAGGAGACCCGTTCGAGCATCAAGAACTTGGAGAGCCAAGTAAGCCAAATTGCAGGAGCTGTAACCAAGTTAGAGGCTAGGGATTCGGTGAGGTTTCCATCCCAAATAGAACTCAACCCTAAGATGAACGTGAGTGCTATCACATTGAGGAGTGGAGCGGAAATTGCAAGCAAAGAGAGGTTGGTGGTTCGAGACAAAGAGATAGTGGAAGAGGTGATCGAGCATGAACCGACAACATATTGTAAATCATTGCCACCTCAACAAGAGGAAAAAGTCCAAAAATCACCTCCTCCCCCATATGAACCAGAGCCACCATTTCCCGAGGCATTGAGAGAAACCCGCAAAACAGAGCGCAACAATGACATTTACGAAATCTTTCGTAAATGTGAGGTAAACATTCCCCTTTTTGATGCTTTAAATCAAGTACCTAGGTTTGCTAAGTTCCTTAAGGAATTGTGTACTTCGAAAAGAAAGCAAAAACAAAAGGGAGTGCAAAAAGTGAAGGCTAGCGAGCATGTCTCTGCTATCTTTCAAAAGAAATTACCTCAAAAGTGCAATGACCCAGGCATGTTTACCATCCCATGTACTATAGGTGACACCATGTTTCCTAAAGCCATGTTAGACTTAGGTGCGTCAATTAATGTGATTCCATATTCATTGTATAAGTCTTTGAAACTTGGCAATTTGCATGAAACTGGTGTGGTGATTCAATTAGCTGATAGATCCAATGTTTATCCTAGGGGTAAATTAGAGGATGTGTTAGTTAAGGTTGGGAAATTGCAATTTCCTGCTGATTTTTATGTTTTGGAGATGGAACCTGATAAGCATGCCGCCCCCATCCTTTTGGGGCGACCTTTCTTGAAAACATCTTGCACTAAAATTGATGTTTGCGCTGGTTCTTTGACCATGGAATTCGAGGGAAAGGTAGAGGCGTTTAAAATCAATGATTCTAAGCCTTTGATTAAGGATGATAACCCTCTTTGCTCTATTAACATTGTTGACTCTGTTTTGCATGATGTTCTTGATATTGAAAAGGTTGATGAGTCGATGAATGTTGATGATGTCTTGGTTGAGGATTGTGCATCTCCTACTAACATGCAGGTTATGGTGCCGGAGTTGAAAGAGCTGAAGAAGCCTCCTTATGTACCACCTTGTTTTGAAACTGTACCACTAACGATGCATTGCAAGAGTTCTTCTCAGTTTGTTTTGCAGGTACTTGCATTGGAGGTTGACATGGAGCCACCATTGTCACATATGGAGCACAAGCCCAATTTTTGAGCTCAAGGTACTAAGTCGAGCTAACGACTTTAAACAACAGCGCTTCTCGGGAGGCAACCCGAGATCCCTTTTATTTTCTTTCTTTTTATTTATTTCTCATCAAATTTCCACCACCACAACAAATTTTCTTTCACCCACCGCCCAACCACTAAAAAGATCCACAACCAATCTTAATTCACTTGTAACCAAAATCCACAAAAGAAAATCCGTTAGGAGGACTTCAATAGCTAGGAGTTGGTACAACTAGAGGGTTGAGATTGTTAATGTATCTTTTCGATCTCTTAAGCTAGGAGCAAATCTCAAAAATCTAAACAAAATTTGAATTTGTCATTTGTTTGAGTGATTCGAGGGAGAGGGTTGTGAGTTGAGTTGTGAGATTTGAGTTGGTGTTGTTAAGAAATTTGAGTTTGACGGATTGCTTTTCATGAGTTTTGAGAATTCGATCTTCGATTTACCCGATTTTCAAATTTTCCCCCCCATTTTCAGTTTACTTTTTCTTTTAATTGTCAACACATTGAGGACAATGTGTAGTTTAAGTAGGGGGGAGGGTATTCTCATTCTCATGTATCTATGTTGTATATATTACTTTTAATTTGAAAATAAAAAAAAAAAAATTGATGAAAAGAATCCCGCTGAGTTGAAAACCCGCAAGGGCGGGCGACTCGGGCAAAAATGGGGGCCCGGATAGGTTGAAAACCCGAAAGGGCAACCTATGCAAAAAAGTGGCTTATATTGAGCGGGTAAGATGGTGAGATGCAACCAAAAAGAAATGTGTGAAGCTAGGATGAAAACCCGAAAGGGCTCCTAGGCAAAATGAGAGATTAAGAGAGAATTATGTATTTGGAAAACTCATTTGCCGAAGATGGTGTCATAAGATGGAAAGCGTTTTTGGGTTGGTTTGGTTATTTCATCCTTGATTTTGTGAAGATTTATTTTGGCTTTCACATTCTTTTGGTTAATTGTTTGTTTTTGGGAGTAAGCATGGAATTTATCCCTTTTTGTCTTTGTTCCATGGCTTGCTATTTTAAATTAGTTGTTCTAGTAGTAGTTTATCTTTTGAGGTTTTAGGCGAGCTGTCATTTTGATTGTGGCGTTGGAGTGGGTTCAACTCCTTTGAGATCCTTCAGGAGTTGAGCTCACATTTTGGTTGTCGTTTGGTGATTATTGTTGTCGCGTCTGTATTTCTGATAGTAGCTTGAATCTAAGTGTGGGGGAATCATCGTCCCTTACGTTTAGATTTTGAGCGTATTTCGTTTGGATGTGATGATGATGATGTAGTTGGTGGAGATAGAGGTTGGTGTTGATAACTTGGGTGATGATTTATTGGGTGACTCTCACTTTTGAGTTTACTCGAGGTCGAGTAAAGTTCAAGTGTGGGGGTATTTGATACGCTCAAGTTATACGATGTTTTTGTGATATTTGAGGTGCACTTTGCTAAGGGAATTGTTCGTAATTGTTAACGTTCGTGTTTTATTTAACCCTTAGCGGAAGATCGGGGTTTTGTGAGTTAATTAGGTTAATGCTCTAGATTCCGAGCTTTTAAGGAAAAACGGAATTAAACGATGTTTAAATTGAAGTTATCCTTGAGTGTTCAAGAAAGTTCAACACCATGGCTTGGTGGCACGGAAGCAAGTTATGAGTTGACGACAATGTGCTATCCTAGCATCATCGCATAACCAAGCTCCACCAACTACCGCATGCATGCTCTCGAAGCAAGCTGCCTAGCCCAGTGCTCCATCATCGCACGCCCACCATGCCAGCCCAGCGAGGCCCAGCAGCATCGCCCATCACAGCATCATCGCCAAGCCAGCACAAGCATCGCCCAGCTCAGCCCAGCGCACGCCCAGCGCTCGCACCTCGCCAGCCCAGAGCTCGCCCAGCTCAGCCCAGCGCACGCCCAGCGCTCGCACCTCGCGAGCATGGTCGCACCTCGCGACCTCCTGCTCGCACCTCGCGAGCTTGCTCGCACGGTGCGACCTGCTTGGTTTGGCCCAGTTCTTCAGCTCGTGTTGGAAGGCAGAGATCAATCGCACGGTGCGACCTGTACCGCACCTCGCGACCCCTAGGTCGGTCTAAATGTCGGCTGACTTTTGAGCCTTAGTATAAATACTAAACTTTGTTTTTGGTCCTAAGGACACACACACTTAAGGAGAGAGAATATCCAACACTCCATTCTTCTCTTCTTATCTTCTCTTTTTAGTTTTTATTTTCTAAGTTTAGTTTTTAGGGATTTCAATTATGGAATTGGCTATTGCTTTGCCGATTGTAGCATGAACCGTTCTTGAACGAGATTAATATGAAGCTTCAAGCATTATTGTGAGATCTTTCCTCTCTATTTAGTTCCTTTGATTATGGTTTAATTTCTATGCTTGCTTTCTATGATTTTTGCATGATTATGCTAGGAATATTACTAGTTTGATTGTGTAATTAATCTAATGCTAGATTTAAGAACAGAATCAGATTGTTTTATTCTTTTATCAATTGGTAGCAAACTAGGAAGTAACTTAGATGCAGATTGTCTTGGTTATTTCTTGGGGAAATTGAATCAACTGTTGAATGTTTATCGCTTGTATGACGTTAGCAGGTCTGTTGGTTCTCTGTGTTTATTGCTGCTATTGGATTTAACTTAGACGCGATCGGACTAGGTTATCCTTTAGTTAGGGTTTTAGAGTCACGCTGATCGTGCTATTCAACTAGGAATAAGGAGAACACGAGATTAATTCTCAGCAATAGTTAAGGAAATAATTAGAGTTGAGGTTCAATGATCGATAACGAATTGAAGTGGATGTTAATCGGATTCAAGATCTTCCCATATTGACTTCTCATTTTATTTAGTTGCTAGTTAATTTTAGTTTGTTAGTAAATCTATTTGAAAACCCCCCTTGTTATTAGGTTGCTCGACCTTTAGAGTCATCTTGGTATTGGATCACGCTAGATATAAAACGCGGCCCGCCAATACTCCAACAATGACCTCAAAACAATAACAACAATCATTAACCATCCTCACAACAATTCAGATAAACAAATTGAATTACTAATACTTTCTAAGCTCTTCCATGAACTAACCACAACCCGTATATGCAACTCATTCTACTAATCTAACTCACAACATCAATTTCTATCTCTAATTAACCTTATTCTGATTTCAGAGAGTATTATCAAACAACATAATTTATAAAAATCAGTTTTTATAAACTTACTTAAGAGGATTAATTCATATTGGAAGCTTCAATCCATTAAGAAAGATAAAATATTCAATCTTTAATTTAACAACTCTTATCATAACTAAATTTGCTAATCAATAACAAAATTGAGAAACAAATTTGTTTCTGAAACAAGAATATAAAATCCAATTGCATCAGACTTGAATTGGAATCTAAGAAGAGGAGAAATTAAGAAAATTTAGCTTATACTTCATATGAAAAGGAATACCAAAATAATGGCAGCAACAAAGCAAACAAGTTAGCAATGACAACGTTGGCAAGCAAAGCCAAACACGGCAGCAGCACAACACAAAGTACAGCAGCAGTGCTAAACTTGCGAAGGGCGTAACTCATAGCTCCGAACTCCGAATTGGGCGATTTGTGTGCCCAAATTCATTAACTCGAAGTGATATACAACTTTGATGCAGAAACAAATAGCAAAATTGGATTGCATAATGTAGATAATTGAGGCAACAGATTGTCGAAAAAAAAAAAGAGGAGAGAGAAATGAAGGCAGCAACACCAAACTTGGAAAGGCCATAACTCATAGTTCGAACTCCAATTGAAGCAATTTTTGAGCCTAAATTCAATACGACTTTCATGGAGCACATATTTCCAAAAACCAACTGCATGCTTAAGATTTTGCGGAAAGAACTCGGCAGCAACTCTAGAACAAAGGAAATCTGAGGAGAGAAAAGAGGGTTTGGGGTTTTGTTTTGGGTTTGGGGTTTCTCCAATTCTCAACCACTTGGGTAATTAAACTAAAATGTTGAAGTTTTTGATCTAGTGAGATATGACTTGGCTTTTTCTTATTAAGACACAAAGAGCAAGATGATGTTTTGTATCCCTTGAAACATGACACGAAGAGAGAGAATTAGAATGAGAGCTTGAAACTCTTATAACATTTGACACCTCAACTACATTGAGAGATACAATTATTATTTTTTAAATTCTAGTCCTAAAACCATATAAGAAACCCTCATTTTTGAATATAAAATTACAGTTCCTTTTTGTCATGAAACCATAAACTTTATTAACAAAATCCATCTAACTAGGCTTAGATATTATTTTTAAGTTAAGGTAGATAATTAATGTCTAATATAACCTGCTTAAAAAGATGGGCTATTACATGCTACCATCCTTAAAATAAATTTCGTCCTCGAAATTTGAGAACTTAAACCTTTAGATTATCTCAAAACGAGTACAAAACAGAAAATATTTTCACAAAAATCAAACTAAAAGAACTCGTAATAGCGGAACTCTAATATCTCAAAAGACAATTTCTCTCCAACCCAATTAATAATCACAAACTTCAAATTACGAATTCCCCACAATCTCAATCAATATAATTTGATCTTCTCCCAATAGTAACTCATACTCAAAGCTAGAAACCCAATAGAACTTTTTACTTTTGCAAATTTTCAATCTCAATACTCAATTCTATACTCAACATTCAATTTGTCAATACTGAACCTTAAGTTTCTTGATATGTTTCTCAATTCTTGACTACTCATAACCCAAATCAATTTCAGACAATCCGAAGTATCTTTTCCCCCGCTAGGTGGCTAACTCGGCACACGGTTGCAGGGTTGCTCTGATACCACTTGAAACAGCCCGCACTTCCGAGCTGCTAACTAATCACGCTTAAGATACACAAAACACAATGAACACTTAACAAACCTCGAATTTACATTTATTCGCAGCGGAAACAAAACCTATAAAAACGATCATGTATCTGTGGGTCAGGGGACCACAACAGAGCAACTTGAAAACCAAATATCAAATTACAGAATACTTCCAAACAAGGCATCTAACTATAACCTCATCCCACCATTTCGTAACATAAAAATCTTCTTCTTGCTCAATAAACATATTCCAAGTCCTCGACATCAATCCTGCAAAATCCCTAACAATGAAATCTGCCCCCACTAGGACAGGTTCCAAGAACAAAATCAGAAAAACTGAGTACACACATTGTCCAACCAGAAATTCATTTTAGTGGCTTAAAATATAGTTGCACAGTTTATTACTCATCAAGTGGAACAAACCAAAAAATTCATTTTTGGCGGCTTAAGATTCATATACAATTCATGCTAGAATTCAGTATACTTCACAAGTAAGTTGCTTGCTTAAAATTTTAGGATTACTATCCTTGCACAATCGCATTAAAGTAAGAAGTTATATCGTGAAGATCACCACTTAGATCATTCAAAACCATTTAGGTCTATTAATTACTTGGGTAAAGTGAACACGAATAGAGAGGGGCTCCTTACATAAGGAACCGGCTGTCTCTAAACTAATGGAGGTTAGAATTCATTCATTCTCCAATTGCTATCAACGTTCAAAACCCATTTGTTTTTCCTCTCACCCATACCCTTGAGCCTAATTCTTCAAAACCATATGAAAAATCGAACATGCAAGATTTTCTGCCTCAATATCTTGCTTCTCCACCACAAAGGAACTTGAAGCGACATAAACTTGAAAAAAAAGAGAAGTCTCAAACTCAGGGGGAAGATTTAAAGAAGGTGAATAAACTGGAGCAAAAGACGAAGAATTTGGTGCCTAGTTTTGGAGTTAATTTGGTATTGTGCAAGTCGTGTAAGTTTTCAGAGTTTCTTGTTTTTATCTAATATTAAAAATGGGAAAATTTAATGGGGGAATGTGCGAAAAAATCCACTAGTTCCTGATGCTATGAAAGAATTCACTAGGAACTTTAAAAATGATAATGGAGTTTGTTCTAGTACTGTTAATGGGGTTTCAATTTCTTTTGATGCATCTTATTTGGCAAATTTGTTTGAAGTGCCAAATGAAGGGTTTGATTTACTTTTTAAGGGAAAATACAATATGCAAGTTGGGGAGGCCGCAAATGATGATCTTGTTTCTTTTATTTGTGGTGATGTTGGAACTACCCTCACAAATCACGACAAATTTATTCCTCTCCTGAAGTTACTCTTTAATCACTATATTTAAGTAAACATATATTAGTCATTGTCGATTAACATAATTACCATTAATTGGCTAATTGATAATTTATTTACATTGGATTAGTTTAACATAATCATGATTAATTATCTACATGCGATTAACATAATCACAATTAATTACCTAAGTGTTATTTGATTTACATAATTATTATACATAATGGTTATTGCTAAAATAATATTAATTTAACATAATCATGAATAATTATCTTAATCATTATCGGTTAACATAATTACCATTAATTAGCTAAGTGATAGTTTATTTACATTGTTATTATTGCTAAAACAATATTAATTTAACATAATCATGATTAATTAACTTAGTCATTGTCTATTAAAATAATTACAATTAACGAGCTAAATGATAGTTGATTTACATAATTATATACTATACATGATTATTATTTCTAACCACCTCTAATTTAACATAATCATGATCAATTCTCTTAGTCATTGTTTATGTATATAATCACTAATAATTAGCTGAGTGATAGTTCATTTACTAATTATTAAACACTACTACAGTTGTTGCATGTTTTAAGCCGGTGGTTGTCGGTTGGATGGCTGCATGGGAATTTTTATATCACCTAACAACTCATGTTCTAATTCTTCGATGAAATCACTATTGTAGACGGATGGTGAATTAGAAGAACCATCCCTCCGACTACTTGAACCATCGCTCTTATCTTCCGGTTATCTTTTTGATAAAAATTTAGACTTTTTTTTTAGATAGAAACTAATGAAATTAAAGTAATATGATAATATTAGAACTAATAAAGTAAAAAAAATAGTAAAGTGATAGATGTAAGAAGTAAAAGTTTGGTAAGTAGACAATAGAAAACCAAACAAGAAATTAAGATATTTTCTCAATAAAAAAAAAATTAGGATCATTAAGTTAAAACTTAGAGAAGTATAGAGAGAAGTTTGAGTATGAGAGATTGAGAGAACTTTAGAGAATTTGAGAGTATGATATTGAGAGATGATGAGAATTATGAAGAATGAGAGTATACGAAGGGGGTATTTATAGGATTTTTTGGGAGGGAAAATTTATATTTTGAAGTTGCATTGGGGTGGAAAAATGATGAAGTTTGTTGGGAGATTGTTAATAATTGACGAATTGGGGTAAGTGGGTGATAATTAATTTGTTGGGAGAGATAATTGAGGAGTATAAGCTGCAAATTTCAGCACTACTCATTCTTGATTCTACCATTCAAGTGCAACAATAGAAGATAGAATAGTAAAGTTGCAAATCAATTACTATTCACTACCCATTCCGAATAGTTACCCCAACAGTAACAATAGTAAAGCAATTGTTCATGTTGATCAAGAAGATAGATCAACTCATCGACATCTCAATTCTCAACTCAATACTCAACTCTCCAAGTCTCTTTCTTCAAAAAAAAAAAAAGGCTCCAAGAACAGAGTAATAATAACACTGACTTGAAGGAGAACCATGCTAGTGGCAAGGCGCGAACCTGCACTGCTGCAGACTGCAAACCTGCAGTTAGTCCACACTCGACCTCATGGTTCCAGGGCTATCTTGGCACGGGTTAGGCAGTGGGTTGTTCGTTGGCGGTACCGTGGGCGGTTCCACTCGACGGGTACGTTGCTTATGTTCTGGTTCCATGGGAGTTTCTGTGGGTGATCTTCATCGGTTTAAGGGCGGGTTAGTCATGTTCCAGTGGGCAGTTCAAACCTCGGTTTGCAAGCGGGTCAGCCCACATTCCTTAGCGGTTTACATTGCGGGTTGTAGGGGGGTCTAGTCCGGTTTTCTCCATTAACCTTTCGAACCAATGAAACTCGGTCACTTTGGTGGTTCTGGGCCAATTTTGAACCGGTCTCTCGTGGGCTGGGTGATAAGTGCGTTTCTAACGCACTTTACGTGCTCCTTTTAGCTAGGTTTAATCCTCTTTCTTCCCTCTTTCTTCCCTCTTTCTTCTTCATTTCTTTCTCTATTTCATTCACTCAATCATTTTTTATCATAGTGACATTTTGCTAGATTTTCGGGTCAATTTTGACTGGATTTCTAGTACATTTGCTTTCACCATGTTTTCCCGTATTTTGATTGCAGGTGTGACCTTTTTCTGAGGTTTAAAGTTAGGAGATATGGCTTAAGGCGAGAGTTATGAGGAGCTTGCCTGCACGAAAAGAGAAAAAGGGAATTTTGAGCAGGGCCTATGGTGCTCTCGCACAACCCTATAGGTGCCCGCACCAACCTAAATTTTGCGAGTTCCAATATCGGACAGATTGGTGTGCCAGCACCAGCCATTGAGGTGCGCCCGCACCTATTCGGTGCGTCGGCACCTTTCGACGCGTAGTGCTACTCTGAGATCAGAAAGAATGGTGCGCACGCACCTGTTACTATGGTGCGCCCGCACCTGTTACTATGGTGCGCCCACACCATTTTATTCCGTCAGAAAAATTATAAGGCTCGTGCCTATCAAAAAAACAATATAAGGTTATTATATTTCGACTATGCGTTATTCTATAGACTATAGAATGATTCTATAGGTCATATTAGAGAGAAAAACACATTGGTTTGTCTTAGATTTGAGATTTTGAGATTATAGTTGGTGATTTCTACACTTCCAAGGTACTTTCTATACAATCAAATTGCAAAGTTTTAGTTTTTATTCTTCCTTTTCATTGTTATTCTATATTCTTCCAAAGTATTAGATCTCCTTTATTATAATTTCATAATTGCTTATTACTATTAGATTAATTATCCCTTAATCATGTTTAGCCCTAGATTAGTTATAAATTTCACATTTTTATGTCTAGATTCCATGATTAGTGCGTAGTCTCGTATCTATGGTTTGGGTGAAAGCATGAATTATGGTTTTCATGTATTGTTAATGTGATTGTGATGATCTAAAGATGAGTATGCATTGATCTTGGTGTTTTGAGGCCTTATGATAGATATTGATCACATTTATGCTTGGGTATTTTGATTTCAAATGTTCTTAATCGAATTTTAGACTCTTTTATCATCTCCATGAATCAACTTAATTTCTAGGCCAAGATATTGGGTAGAAATTAAGGGGATCCTTGTATTAGGGGTTTTCCGTATTTATTGGATCTCTTAATCAATTGAATAAAGACCATTCGAGAGAGGATTTAGTTGATTGATTAAACGGTTATTCTTGAGGACCACTTCAGAGAAGACTCGGGTACTTAATTTAGAGGAAAACTAAACCTGCATAATTGTCGCCTTTGAATCACAATTGCATTAATGATCGTTGTTCCACTTTGATTCATACCAGTAACCTTAACTCTAGTGTCTTCCGTATTGATATTTTATCTCGTATTATTTGCTAGTTCTTTGATAATAGTTAGTTTTAACTGTTACAAAAATCATTCATAACCCCCAAAAATCCCTCAATTAGGTAATTTAGACTTGATAGACTTTGATTAATCCCAATTTCCATGTGTATCGACCCTTGACATGACTTTACTACATTCTTAGTAATTGCTTGTTAGTTGTTACAAATATTTTTTGAAAAGCAATTTTTGGTGCCTTAATAACACACTAAAAACCTCTTATCAAAATGGCGCCGTTGCTGGAGAACTTGTGCTATTGATTGAAGTTTATTTAAGTTTTGCGTTGCTTAGTTGATTTTTCTTTTATTTTATTTTTTATTGTGGTTGTTATTTGCTAATCCTCTGCTTAGCTTTGTTGTGTTACATGAGAAGAAGAGCTCACGGTTCACCTACTTTGCCTCTAGATCCATAAATCGACCATACCTTGTGAAAGCTTTCAGAGAAATTTGGAACTGTTGTCTTTGGGTTCCGAACCATCTTCACCAATCTCAACTACAACAAGTGAAGCTGAATCAGATATGGGTGAAGCAAATGCACAACTCTTTAGGGATTTCGAAAATCCGGGTTCCTATGTTCTACAAGGTGGTATTCGACTGCCCATCACTACTACTAATTTTAGCATTCATTATCCTCAGTTCACTCGGATAGTGAAAGCAGAACAATTTTGTGGGGGGTCATATGAGATTCCTCTTGACCATCTTGATAGGTTTCTTGAGATTTGTTCCATGATAACTACAAATGACGTCTCTCCAAACTACATGAAGATGCATTGGCTTTTCTGAAGAAATACTTTCTAGAGTGAAAGACAACAGACATAAGGAAGAAGATCTCCTCATTTGAGCAAGAGAACGATGAGACACTTGCGGAAGCTTGGGAACTGTTTAAGGAGATGATTCGTTTATACCCTCACCATGAGTTCAACAAAAATCTACTCATGCGGTTCTTCTATGATGGCCTTGATCCTATGTCACGTGCCAACCTTGATGCCGGAGTGGGAGGTCAACTTTCAAAGATCCCGCAAGACCAACTTTAGTCCACAATTGAAGAAGTGATTAAGAATTATTCATGGGGTGGAAGAAGAAGAGGTGCTCAACCTAAGAAGAGTGGTAAGTTTGAATTGAATCCCATGGATCAAATTCAAGCTAAGATGGAGCAACTTGACAAGAAGCTCTCCAAGATCAACCTCGCATCATCTAATCCATCACAAGTAAATTATTTTTCTTGTGATATTTGGAGGTACTAACCATGATACTTCTTATTGTGGAGGTACCAATTCGGAGCATGTGGCGGCAATAAATTCTAGGGGAGATGCCTATCAAGGAAACCAAGAGTATAGAAGCAATCAACAAGGAGGTTGGAAACAGCCTCAACAAGGCTACAATCAAGGTTTCCACCAACCTCAACAAGGATGGAATCAACCTCAACAAGGGTATAACCAAGCTCAAAACCAAGGGTATGTGCAAGGGTATAACCAAAACTATAACCAAGGTGGTTCATCCTCTCAAGGGTCAAATGTCTACCAAACTCTATATCAAAGAGCTAATTTTCAAAAGGCTCCTCCTAATCCTCCGTTCCCTAAACAAAATCCCGAACCTACTCCATCTCTAGAGCCAACCTCTCTCCAAATTCTCCAACAACTCCAATTCATGAACCAAATTCTCCAAAACCCTGAGCAAAGGTTTCAAGAGATCCAAATCCCATAATAAAATGCTTGAAACCCAAATTGCCCAAGTAGCTGAGAAAAACCCCTCCCCTCTACTCCTACAAATCAACTTTCGGGCCAACCCATTCCTAACCCCAACCTTCACCAAGCCAAAGCTATCTATTTGAGGTCGGGCACAAGTTATGAGGGTCCTAGATGTCTAATGAGAGTGAAGAAAAGGAAAATGAGGAGGTAAAGAAGGAAGGAGAAGTTGATGTCGTTGAGAAAGAAGTTGAAGCTGAGGAGGGTGAGAAGGAGAGAATGTGGAGAAAGGGGATACACAAGTTCAAGTTAGTGATAAAGCTCCATTGCCATCATCTCCACCAACTAAGAAGTATGTGCCACCGGTTCCTTACCCTCAATGGTTGGTGGAGTGAAAATTGAGTGACAAGTTCACTAAGTTCCTCAATGTGACGAAAGGCCTTCATATCAACATTCCTTTCCTTGAGGCTATGTTTCAAATGTCGGCCTATGCTAAATTTTTGAAGGAAATCCTTTCCAACAAACGAAAGCTTGAAGATGAGCTTATCACTTTGCCATACCAAGTAAGTGCTATAGTGCAACATGCTATGCCCAATAAGCAAAGAGAATTCAGAAGTTTCACCTTGTCAGAGAAGATAGGTGATTTAGAACCTAAGGGTGCATTGGCCGATTTAGGATCAAGTGTGAGTTTGATGCCACTATCCATAGCTAAGCACCTTAACTTTCCTCTTCATCCCACACGGAAAACTATTCAATTGGCGGATCAAACTGTGAGTGTGCCACATGATGAGTTGGAGGATGTGCCAATCCAAGTTGGTACCTTGCGATTTTGTGGTGATGGACATGGAGGAAGATCCGGAGACTCCTCTCATTCTTGGAAGAGAGGCTCTTAAGACATTGGGTGCCGTGATAAATTGCAAAAATGATACAATCACGGTTGAGGTAGCCAATAAGCGGGTTGTATTTGAGTTCTCTAAAACTTTGAAGAGACCTATGATAGAGAGAATTTGCCGGGTCAATCTAGTGGAGAGTGAGATGAAGGATTTTGAGAGAGTGGTTCACACCGGGGATGAGTTGTATGCTTCTATTACCGATTCCTCGAGCTTGGACATGGAAGAGGTGAAGGAATTCTACATGCTTCTTGACAGCACTACCGTTGAGGAGACAAAAGATGAAGCGTTTGAGATTCTTGCTACATCCACTGATAAAGAGGAGAGTTCTAAGCCTCTTCCCAAGGTAGAGTTCAAAGCCCTTCCTTCCTCTCTTAAGTATGTTTTTCTTGATGATGCATGTACTTATCTTGTTATTGTCAACTCGAGTCTTGATGACATCTCCATATCAATATTGATTGAGATACTGCAAAAATATAAAGATGTCATTGGGTACTCGATTGATGACCTTAAAGGGATAATCCCATCTCTTGCTATGCATCGTATCCATCACACTGATAGTAATGCCTTCTCCATTGAGCATTAGAGAATGCTCAATCCCAACCTCAAAGAGGTTGTGAAAAAAGAGATTATGAAACTGCGTGACGCATAAATCATCTACCCTATCTCAGATAGCAAGTGGGTGAGCCCGATTCACTTGGTTCCTAAAAAGGGAGGCATGACTATTGTTGAGAATGAGAAAGGAGAAACAATTTCTACTGGAACTGTTACTGGGTAGAGGGTTTGTATTAATTATAGGAAGTTTAATAAATCCACTCGCAAGGACCATTTCCCTCTCCCTTTCATTGATCAAATGTTGGAAAGGCTTGCTCATCATTCACACATCTGTTTTCTCGATGGTTATTCAAGATTCTTTCAAATCCCTATTCATCCGGATGACCAAGAGAAAACCACCTTTACCAGTCCGTATGGGACATTCGCATATCGAAGGATGCCCTTTGGTTCGTGTAATGCCCCATCTACTTTTTAAAGGTGTATGACAACAATCTTTTCTGATATGCTAGAGGATTCTATTACGGTATTCGTGGACGATTTTAGTGTGTGTGGTTCGTCTTTTGACACATGTCTTGTTAATCTCGAGTGTGTGTTGAAAAGGTGTCAAGAAACGAACCTCGTCCTGAATTGGGAGAAGTTTCACTTTATAGTGGAGGAAGGCATTGTCCTTGGACGTAAAGTGTCAAAGAAGTGCATTGAAGTGGATCCCGCAAAGGTTTCGGTTATTGAGAATCTTCTGCCACCGAACTCGGTGACAGGAGTTCGTGCTTTCCTTGGACATGCGGGTTTTTACCGGCGTTTTATCAAGGATTTTTCTAAATAGCCAAACCATTGACGAATCTACTTCAAAAGGATGTAGATTTTGAGTTTGATGAGTCTTGTATTAAGGCTTTTGAGACTTTGAAGAAGGCCCTCACTTCTGCCTCCATAGTGCAAGCTCCAGATTAAAGCTTGCCTTTTGAACTGATGTGCGATGCTAGTGATTTGCAGTGGGCGTTGTTCTTAGGCAACACAAGGAAGGAAGGCTACATGTGATAGCTTATTCAAGTAGGACCTTGGATGATGCTCAACGGAATCATGCAACTACGGAGAAAGATATGTTGGTCGTAGTCTTTGCTTTTGACAGATTTCGGTCTTACTTGACTCGCAATAAGGATATTGTGTATACAGATCATTCTGCTGTCCGTTATTTGATGAGCAAGAAATATGCAAAGCCTCGGCTCAATAGGTGGGTGCTACTTCTTCAAGAGTTCGACTTTGAAATGAAGGAGAAGAAGGGGACGAAAAAAGTGGTAGCTGATCATCTTTCTCGTCTCCCTCTTGATGAGAACATATTTTATCCTAACGAGACCCCTATTGAAGAAGACTTGAGAGAAGAAGCCTTATTTGCCGTTATGAACAATAAGATTCCGTGGTTCGCCGACTTTGCGAACTACTTAGCTTATGGGATTGAACCTCATGGCTCCAATTCTCAACAAAGGAAGCAGTTCTTCAAGGAGGCTTCAAGGTTCTATTGGGATGACCCTCTCTTGTTTAAGAAGTGCGCCGACGGTGTTTTTAGGAGATGTGTGCCTAATCATGAGATGACTTCGATGTTGAATCATTGTCATACCTTGGCATGTGGAGGGCATAGTGGAGCAAGCAAAACTATTGCTAAGGTGCTCTAGTGTGGTATGTTTTGGCCTTCAATGCAAAAAGATGTTCATGAGTTTGTTTTGAGCTGCGATAGATGTCAAAGGAGTGGCAGATTCACGATAATAGATGGGATGCCTCAACAAAACGTTCTAGAGGTTGAGCCTTTTAATGTATGAGGAGTTGTTTTTATGGGTCCTTTTGTCCCCTCTTTGGGCAACATGTACATACTTGTGGCGGTTGATTATGTCACTAAGTGGGTTGAAGCCATCGCCTCCCCCCACCAATGACCACAAGGCTGTCACCAAACTTCTTAAGAAGATCATCTTCCCAAGGTTTGGAGTACCCCGAGTTTTGATAAGTGATGGCGGTTCACACTTCACCAAGAAGCAATTGGAGGCCCTTTTAAAGAAATATGGGGTGAATCCCAAAGTTGGTCTTCTCTATCATCCCCAAACCCAAGGTCAAGTTGAAGTTTCCAACCGCATGGTGAAGAATGTCCTTGAGAGAGTGGTAAATAAGACAAGGAAGGATTGGTCTTTGAAGCTTGATGATGCTTTTTGGGCTCTTCACACTGCTCTCAAAACACTTATAGGTACCACTCCCTACCGCCTTGTGTATGGCAAAACTTGTCGTTTGCCGGTTGAGCTCGAGCACCAAGCACTACTACAAAAACACCTTTATAAGTCGGCCTTTTAGAGTCCCCTGTTTTTAATGTGCGACACTAAAACTTTTGAAGTCCCATTTAATGATAGAGGCGACACAAAAAGTTGCTAGTAGATACTCCAAAAGACTAGCATGTTGCGTGTTTTATAAAATGGGACTCTAAAAGTTTTGGTGTCGCACATTTAACATGCGACATATATTCCTCCTGACATTTTATTTCAAATTTTTCTTCAAAATCAAATGAGATACTTTTCATGTCGCCTATTTAGTAAAACGGGACTTTAAAAGTTTTGGTGTCGCACATTTAAAACAGGTGAAACCTATCCATCCTTATTTTTCATTTCAATTTTTTTCTTAAAAAGAAAATGAAATACTTTTTGTGTCGCCTATTTAGTAAACCAAGACACTAAAAAATTTAGTGTCGCACGTTTAAAACAAATGACACCTATCCCTCATTAATTCTTATTTCAATTTTTTTTACATACGCTAATTTAACATTGAAAAAGGCATTAGAACTCTCTTCCACTTTTGTTTTTTTGAGGGGAGAACTCTCTTCCACTTTGAATCTCTGTTGTCTTTCTCTTTCCCTCTTCATCAAACTACTTCTCTTTCTCTCTCTTCCTCTCTTCACTCTCGATCGGCTTCTTCGAACTCATGTCCAGGTAATTTCGTTCAAATTTTATTGTTGTATTTTATGTTCATTTTTTCGGTTTCCTAGATTTGGGAATTTTTTAGGGTTTTGTTTGATCAATAACTTTTTCTCTCACCTCAACTAGCCATTTCGGCCACCGCGGTTAGGTCCCAAATCCTCCGCCACGCTGCTGCCGCTATCGAGTTGCTGCTACTTAATTTGGACTGTGTTGCTGCGTTTCTCACTAGGGATGCGACAATAGTCTGCTCGCAATTAAAGGTACACGTTCTTCTCTTCATCATACTTGATTCACTAAGTTAATTCGTGTGTTCTCTTCAATTTCCCTCTCTGCGATTGTTGCATCAATGAACAACATACCTAATTCGTGCTCTTCCTCTGTAAATACCCATCTTGGTGAGTTTTCTTCTATTAATCTTCACTCAAATTCACTAAATTTGCATCTCTACCTTAAATTGCTACTTAAGACTCGATTTTAGGGCGTGATTTGGGGTGTTGAGGTAATTTGTCTACTCAAAATTTAGGGTTTTAATAGGAAAATTTAGCCAAAATAATGATTCATTTATTCTCCTCTCTAGACTCAAATTTTACAAATTATGGTACTTAGAATTTAGCTGCTGCGAGAAGTTAGGTAGTGTTGGGTTAGATGGCCCAAATTTCTTAGGCCCAAAAGCCTAACATAATAAAGATATATTTTCATCTCATGAAATAAGATCATGATTGATCATGATTTCTCTAGAAATCATTTTGGGAAAAATCCTCAAGGCATGATGTCGGCAAATGTCTAACATTCGACCAGAGAAATCTAGATTCATGAGGAATCATCATGCAAGGCAAATTTGCCGACTTAGTAACCACCATTTACAAGTATAAATAGGAGTGTTGTGGATGCACCAACAACACATCAAATAAAAAGAAGCCATATCACAAGTCTTCCTGCGATACTAACCCTCCTTTCTTGTAATCCACCTATTTTATTAATCCACTATCCCTCTTTTTGTAATACTCCTTAGTGAGTTCCTACTATAGTGAGAGTTTTATTGTATTACTCACCCTAATAATATTTAGGGTTCTTGTACTCTCCTATTTTCATATAGTGGATTTTGGGTACTCGTCGTCCGTGGGTTTTTTTGGCTCTATTTGAGGATTTTTCCCACGTTAAATATTGTGTGTCCTTCTTTTTCTACTATTCTTGCCACGTATTTCCAACTCTATTATTTTTCTCATTCTCTACATCTTTAATCTGTTCCCGCTACGCACTCACAACCCTAACAAGTAGCATATTAGATTGTTTCGGTGTGTAATCCTAGAAACGGAGATCTACAACTCTAGTAACTCATGTCCAATTTCGATGCAACAACTTCTTTGTAATCCAAGTAATACTTCCAATTGGCGTAATTCTCTATTCCATAACATTAGAGATGAAAGATTAGAACTTACTATTGCTGAGAAACTTACGAATGCTGAGTAAACCTCCTCCGTTGTTCAAATTTAAGCTAGGAGTACAATTTTGGGAATATGTTGTTAATGGGTTTGTTTGAAGAAATATAAAGCCAAAAGTAGAAGTGTCTACTTAGGTTTTTTCTAAATTTATGATATTAGGGGGTTTGTTTGATTCACTTGAGTCGATGTATTAGAGTTTGACTTAGTCTATAACTCTATATTATTATAAGGTCGTAGTAGTGTATGTGTCTTGATCTTTTTATTGGAAGTTAATGCTTTTGGTGCTCTTGTTTTGGTCGATGGTATCGAAATGTCATTGTGTCTGTAGTGTTGTAGGAAGTTTGGTACATTTTAATTGCATATTGACGGAGTTTGATTATATTATTAATGTAGTCATGGCTGGAGTAGCACCTGAAGGTTCACAGTATGATGCTCGTCTGTGTGACAACAAGATGAGTGAATTGTAAGTTGTCCTACCTTCATAACACTGAAGTTTAAATTGGTGTTTCTTTTATTAATTATGTCTGTGGGTCGGTGTAAATTGGAGAAACTAAGTCGCTTCGATTTGGGTGTTGTAGAGAACATAAATTAGAGACATCTGGTTTCTTGCTCCGTTGAAGCAAGAGATTGATATTTGAATTCCCTGCTCAGGGCTTACATTTTGCTTGATTTGTGTATTGCTGCCCTTGACTTCACATTTTACTTGTTCGAATATAATTAAGTGAAATCCAACATTTATGTGAACAATAAGCTGTGAGCATATGTGTGTGATCTATCTTAGAAGCCAGTCATTCAACTACAAAGTCTTTGTTTGTTGACATCATTATGATATTCAGATTATAGTTTGGTCTTAGTTTGGTGACTTTGGTCAGTGCCATAGAACTTAAGCTGCATAGGGGTTGTTGTGCCTGTAGTCTCATCTTCTCCTTTCTATGCCCTAGTCACCAGTGGCGGAGCCACGATTCTCAAAGCGGAGGGACAAAATCCGGACGTCGGGAAATCGGAAAAAAAATTAGAAAAAAAAAACACTACAACACAAATTGTTTAATACTTAACGTTTTACATACAAAATTCCAAAATGCTTATAGTCTTACAATCCAAAGAGAAATTAAAAAAAATACATAAACTAGAAATGAAAATTACAAATTCATCCTTCGGGTCTTCATATTTTGAAAGCGATCAACGATTCTTTCATCGGGAACTTGTAAGAACACATCCTTCTCAATAAAAGTTACCAAACAATCATTCATAAATTGATCGCCCATGCTATTTCGCAACCTATTTTTGACACATGTCATTGCGGAAAACACCCTTTCAACAGTTGCCGTAGCAACGGGAAGAATCAACATCAACTTGATTAGCAAATATACAAGAGGAAAATTCTCATGCCTCTTTGTTTGAACAAGCATCATGGAAAGAGAATTAAGATCTTGCAAATTACAAAATCTTTCATCATTTAGCATATTATCCATGAATACATCAAGTTGAAGTTCAAGAGCCATCACATCAAGACTAGAAAATTCTTCGGGATAAAAAGAGGCAAGTTTGAGTATTTTTTCTTTGTCAAAAGATGAAAAATTACCTTTGGGACTTAGGCAAGCCATGCAAGTAAGTAGCTCCATGTTCCTCTCATTAAATCGATTATCAAGTTCTTGAAGATGCAAATCAATCACTTCCAAAAAAATCCCAACCCGAAAATGATGTAGATTAGTTGTTTGTTCAACAAAACGCCTTGATCTTCCTTGGGGAACATAAAGAGCATCCATGTTAGGAACTTCAACTTTATGCTTAATTGAAAATGAAGTAACCTTGTGTAAGAGTGTCTCCCATCCTTGTTCCCTCATTTTTTGCAACACATTTTTTGTGGAATTAACAAGTCCCATGGCATTCACAATATCTTGCTCTTTTCTTTGTAAAGCAACACATAAATCATTTGTGTACCCAAATATAGTCAACATCAAATGAGCCATAAAAATAAAATCAAATGACTCAAATGATCCCAAAACAATTTGAGCTTTGAACTTATCTTCCGACGAACCATTTTTCCCAATATGCACAAGTACCTCAACAATAGAAGAAAACAAGTTGATGATATTTAAAAGACACTTGAAATGAGACCCCCAACGCGTATCTCCGGGTCTTTTCAAACCAAGTTCTTAATTCAAACCCGTTCCACTTTCAATTTCCCATACCTCTAATGCTTGAGCCACTTGTTGAGCTTGGCTTTGTCGAAGCATGTCCCTTCTCTTACAAGAAACCCCAATTACATTTAACAAGTTTGCAAGTATCTCAAATAACCAACCACAAGTATCATTCTTCTTAGCAACGGCAACTAGTGCAAGTTGGAGTTGATGAGCAAAACAATGTATGTAGTAGGCTCTCGGGGTATCATTCATGATCAAAGTCTTAAGACCATTTACTTCACCTCTCATATTGCTAGCACCATCATAACCTTGTCCTCTTATCATAGATGGACTCAATGAATGCTCCACAAGTAAAGACATAATGGCATCTTTAAGAGACAAAGCGGTAGTATCACTAACATGAACAATTCCCAAAAATCTCTCCATAATCTTACCACTATCTCGATGAACAAAACGCAAAACAAGAGCAAGTTGTTCTTTTTGAGACACATCACTTGATTCATCGGCCAATATGCCAAAGTAATCATCACCAAGCTCTTCTATTATGCATTTAGTGGTTTCTTTTGCACAACAAGTAATAATGTCCTTTTGAATCGGAGGAGAAGTCATTTGACAATTTTTGGGAGCATTTTCTAATGTATGTTTTTTTACTTCCTCAACCTTTTCCCCTAACCACCTCAAAAGCTCAAGAAAATTACCCCTACTATAAGACTCCTCACTTTCATCATGCCCACGAAATGCCAATCCTTGACGCAAAAGAAATCGCAAACAAGCTAAAGATGCTTTCAAACGAATATGATATTTCTTTTTTGTCACCTCACTTACATTGTCAAGCACATTCACAATTGATTTCTTTTTTCCATCTCTTAAATTCACATACTTTTCATAAGCAACATTTTGAGCACTTTTAATTCCACCAACATGCTTCTCAAATCTTTCCGGTTTATTCCATGCCCTAAACCCTCCATCAACAAATGCATCACCCCCCATATTAATTTCAACATCTTTTTTGAACAAGTAGCATACAAAACAAAATGCGGCACCTTTTTCAATGCTATATTCAAGCCAATCCCATTTCTTGAACCAATTAACACTAAAACGACGTAAACCGGACACCATTCTTTGAGGAAAGGCATGAGTTTTTGGTTGACATGGTTTTTTAAGAATATAAGCTCTCCTCACCGCATTTCTTTGATTTGAGGGGTAACTCATTATGTTCATTCTTTTTCCCGGATCATGAGGAAGTAATGCAACATCATATACTAATCCTTCTCCTTCCGACTCCTCCTCCTCCTCCTCATTTTCCTCCTCCTCTAATGGTACATTACTAGTACTTGAACCACCAACATTCATATCAACATCTTGAGTTTGGGGAGAACTAAATGAAGGAGATTCATTTTGAGGTGTTTCACTATGAGCGGGTGAAGATGTTTCTTGAGATTTCATTCTTTTAAACATGAATTGTCGAAGATCGGGTTGTTTTCCCTTAGCCTTGGACTTGTTTGAATTAGGTGAATGTGAACCACTTGACATTTTCCTAATTAAATTGATAAACATGAATCAATTACATTATCAAACCAAACTAATCAATTATAAATCAACTCATATTTACAATTTTCAAATTAGAAATTACAAACTACCTAAATCCTAAAACATGATTCAACAAATCGAGTCAATAAATCATGGCCAACATTCCAATTTCCAACAACAAATCATTCAACTAATTCAAGTAGACAGGTATTCAGATTTCAACCATAATCACAATTCACAAATTCACAACCAATTGAACCAAACATTGATATATATTACCTCAAAACAGTAAAATTAAAACTTATGGAGTTAGGGTTTAGAAAAAAACAACTCACTGGTGATTGTGGAGTCGTGGGCTGCGCCGACGCCGCTGCGGGCTGCGGGCTGTGGTTGTGGAGTCGTGGAGTTGCGGGCTGCCCGGGAGGCCGGAGCCGGATGTCTGGACTTCGTGACGACGTGACTCAGTCCAGTGACTCCACAACTCAATCGGAACTGCCTGGCTGCTGCACGTGTCGTGGTCGTAGTTCGATGACGGAAATCCGGCGGCCTGGACGGCTGGATAGAAATCCGGTCGACGGCGAGGCGAGGCAGGGAGTTAGGGTTTTGATTTTTGAACTTTCTCTCTCTTCGTTTTTCTCTCAAAGGTGAAAGACGCTGATGTTTTCACGCGTGAAGTGTCTTTCGTTTTTCCTTTTTTTTTAAATTTTTTTTAATTTTTTTTTTTCCGTGAATTTTTTTTTTTGAAGTGGGGGGACATCTGTCCCCATGTCCCCCCTTCTGGCTCCGCCCCTGCTAGTCACACTATATAAGGCGTAGAAGATAACTTGTCGCTATAAGATAAACTTTGTTATCAGGATTGTGAATTAAGTGTATTATTGCAATACTATATTACGTGGAACCTTTGAAAGATGTTAACCCATTAGAAATATCTGATTCAAATATGGCAAGCTTCTCTGTGTTTTCCAACCTTCTTCAAGGATTATAATTGAGTCTCCATATCAAAGAATCCTGCTCTTCCAAAAAGTGTTGCACCGTTTTCTTTTTAGTCCATCAAAAATCCATGGCTTAAAGCTTGTCTGTTTCTCCTTTGTGGACATGAAGAGTTATAGTTCTCAATCCTTCCTACAAGTTGGGGGGTGAAATACTGATGCAGTTTTAAAGGAGATAGTGGTTTGGCAGTTAGTTGTCTTAAATTTTCATGCATTGTTTGTAATGGTTAATAAATTATGCTTTGAGTTACCAAAATACAAACAAATAAAAGAAACCGAGTAGCCAGGTGTGTCTATATAGCGAGCTATATTTGAAAATCGTGGTACCTATTAGCATTGTTTCATTTTGGGCATTTTTAACATGAATCACTTCTATTATACAAGCTTTACCCCCTTTTTTTATTTTGTAAATGTTATCCTGATTCAATATGGTGTTTTTTATTTTTAAATGTCGATGTGCTTGTGATAATGGTTACAAATGAAGCTCAAGCAGAAAGTGTCCTTTTTGGAGATCAAGGTGCTATCCAGGGTATGTGTTGATTGCTTGTCTGCTTAAAGGATTATGTTTCCATGGCCAGGTTTGTACAGACCTTACAGATCTGGAGGATACTTTGTAGGGTGGATTATATATACATCGAAAATATATCTCAGAGGAAACACCACAATGCTTGCTCTGTGATATGAATGGTTGTGAAGCTCCATATTATTTTCCGCAATGACATAAATACACCGGAAAACAATATTAACCCGACATAGGGTGTTGCTAAATGCAGTATTTTCTATTTTTACTTTTGCAAAACTTGCATTCACAAAATTACCTTCTTCACTTTCAACACTTCTTTGGCCCTCACATTGAATACTCTTGTTTTCTAAAATAAAAAAATAAAAAATAGCGTAAGGTTTGAGACATCATGTACCAAAGTGACTTTATGGGATGAACTAACATCAACATCAGACCAAAACAGTAGATTAATGGAACTGACTCAGTGGTCATCTAATGATTATTTGGAGATTAATTACAGATGGCATTAATTTGCTAAATGTTATTTTTGAAGGTGAAGCAGCACCTGATCAAGTCAATGGTAAATGCTGCTGTTGTTGGCTAGTTGCTGCTTCTACTCAGCTGTGCTGCTAGTTATTGTTGTTGAGCTGTTGTTGGCTGTTCTACTTATCGAGCGAGCTGCTGCCGCTATCACACTTTCCTACTTCCCATGCTCTTACACTATGTTTGCTCAATGTTATTAATATAAGGTTGCATATGTTTGTTGTAATTAGATACGAATAATATATCTTCTTATTAGATTCAATTGTATTGACTATAGCTCCATGATAATATAAAAAGTCTAATTGGCTAATGAGTTTTTTTTTTTTTTTTTTTTTTTTTTTGTCAAAATTCAATTCTTAGGTCGGAGTAAATGGATACAGCCTAAGAGGCGACTTCTAATGGTTAATTAATTTTTTTTTAAAAAGTACCTTTTGTGTCGCCTTTCATTATAATAGGCGACTCATAATGATTAATAAATTATTAAAAATATTCAGAAAATATTTTGTGTCGCCTATAAACTTAAAGGCGACTTAATTATAAAGGTTAGTTAGTTTTTAAAAAATAATATAAAAAATATATTTCGTGTCACCTCTTAGTATAATAGGCGACTCGATATAATTAATAAATTTTTATAAATAATCTGAAAATATTTTTCGTGTCGCCTAGAAACGTTGGAAGTGACTCTAATGATTAATTGATTAGTTTTATTTTTTTCGAAAATATATCTTTTGTGTCGTCTCTTAGATAATAGACGACTTGCATAATAGCATACGTGTCGCCTCAAAGGGGCGACTCTAAAACTCCAAGTTCAGAGTCGCCTCTTAGGTAACACTAAAGACAATTTAGAGGCGACTCGCAAAAGTGTTTTTATAAGCTTGGGGGGCAATAAAAGAGCTAAACATAGATCTTAATTTGGCAGCCGAAGCTCGAAACACTAGTAAATTAATTGCTTATTGTTGCTGCTGAATTGTTGGGGTTTTACCCATACGCAGCAATAAACCACGTCAAAATAAAAGGAAAATTCGAAAATCAATCTATTGCTGCGATTTTTACAAAAAACCGCAGCAATAGATATCAACGGTAAATTTTCAAAATTGTTTGACTAGTTTGACTAGAGCTATTGTTGCGGTTACCTTCCAAAATAACAGCAATAGATTAAAATATTATTTTTTTTATCTATTGCTGTGGTTTGGTAAGAACCGCAGCAACAGGTCCTTAGTAAGTATTAAAGGCTGCTAGGATTATAAACCCATCTCTCTCACCCTCAATATTAAACCGTCGTTTTAATTTTCACCATCTCTCTCCTCTCACTCTGTCTCTCACGCTCACGCCTCTCAATCTCTAATCCTCTCAAACTAACTCATCTTCTCACCTCCTGATCTATCGTCGTTCTTCATCTGCTCGCCGTTATTCATCTGTTCGCCGGCATCCTCAAAGAATCGAGATCTCGGCGGCGTTGGTCGTTCTTGGCTCGTCTCCAGATCTCGGCGGCGTTGGTCGTTCTTAGCTCGTCTCCAGATCTCGGTGGCGTTGGTCGTTCTTGGCTCGTAGCCATTGCCGTCGCCCAGACCATACAATGGGGTTCCAGATTGAACTTAGTCACATCGAAAAACAATGAAGCAAAAGGGTGAAATATCAATTCGCCGTCACCCAAACCATACAAGGATTTGCTTTAATATTAAGGCAAAGGTTTTATTTCTTTTATTGTAGCTTTTATCTTTCTTCTCCTTTGCTCGTTTTAGTGGTTCATCAAACTAAAACTTGTATTAATGCAATATTAGGCGATTAACCAGTGAAAGAGTTCGCCCAAAAGTTTTTTCGTTTTTGTTTCTTACGTTCGGTATTACTGTGGTTTTCTGTTTTTTGGTTTTTTGATTTTTAAAGTCATATGATATATGTCCTATAATGAATGAAAAATTAGTCAAATTTATTGGGAACATGATGATTTTGAAAACTGACAACTAAAAAGTGAAAACCACTTTTTCTGGTTTCCTGTTTTTGGTTTTTAGTTTTCAAAAAAACTGAAAACTGAAAACAAAAAACGATAACGAACGGGCCCTTAGTTTTTCGTTTTAGTTTCTTAGTTATCTAGTTTGTTTTTGTTAGATTTTTTTTTCGTTTGTTTTACTTAGATTTAGTTTTTAATTTTCATTTGTTCTTTGTTTTATGTTTCTTTTGTAATTAGTGTTGCAGTAGCTATGTTTGTATGATGCAATGAGTTTGTTTTTCAGTGATGTATGTTTGGATTTTGGTTATTAGTTTGTTCATTTTAGTTTTTCGTATCTTCGTTTGTTCTTTGTTTTTTAGATATAATTTTAATTGTAGATATAGTTTGGTATCTTCATTTGAAAAATTGTCATGCGACAATATTCTAGTTATTGTAGTTGATTTAAAATTGTCAGGATTTAAAAAGATTTTTTTTTTGTTTTTTTTTACCTGTACCTATTGCTGCATTTTCTACCCAAAACCGCAGCAATAGATTTGTTTTTTAATATTGAAAAAAACATGTTGCTGCAGTTTTAGGTAGGAACCGCATTAATAGGATGTTCTATTGATGCGGTTAAAAACCGCAGCAACAGGTAATTACCTATTGTTGCACCCTTAATTGCGGTGCGACTAAAACGCAGCAATAGGCCACTTAATGACCGCCGCAATTCAATATTATTCCACTAGTAAAAGGAAAAGCTAGTTGAGCTTGATGAACTCCGTTTTGATGCATACGAGAGTTCGAGATTGTACAACGAGCAAACAAAGAAGTGGCATGATCACCGAACTCAACAAAGAAAGTTCCGGGTTGGATACAAAGTCTTGTTGTTTAACTCAAGGCTAAAGCTCTTCCCGGAAAAATTAAAATCCAAGTGGTCGGGGCCATTCCAAGTGGTGAAAACTACACCTTATGGAGCCTATGAGATTTTGGGCAAGAATGGTCCATTTTTGGTGAACGGTCAAAGATTAAAGCTCTACCACGATAATCATGTCATCGATTATGTTGGTTGTTTGATCCTTAGCTCATCCGAGCTCAGCCCTTGAGAGACATATCCTTTTAGTCAAACTAATGACCTAAAACAAGCGCTAAACGAGAGGCAACCCGTTTCCTTCATCTTTTCACTTTTTATTTTTAAATTCAATTTTTATTTTTGATTTTTGATTTTTGATTTTACCAGCTAGCCATGAGAAGAAAGTTGAGCTAAAAAAAAGGAGGAAAAAATATTTGAGCGTCAAAAGAAAAAAATTTGGCTTGACATTTAGTTTGGTATGCCCGCACCAAACAGACAACTTCGCCAAAAAATTGTCAATTAGTTGGGTGTGTCCACACTGCTTTATGAGGTGAATACTGTGGGTGCATACTTGTTTTTATCCTAGTTGTGAGTTGTTCATGAATTTTTGCGCAAATTTGTGATTTGTGTTGAGATGAACTAGTGTAAGTTTGGATTCTTTATGGAAATCTTATAAATTATTTGATTTTTGTGAAATACGTTGCACTAGTTGAAGTGAATTGTTGCAAAATTGTTGGTGAATATGTTGCTTGGATTGTTGAATGTGTGAGTTGATTAAAGTTTGTGAGATTTGTTGAGAATTTGGTGTAGGCGCAAGTTCTTGATTGTTAGCAACTTTGTTGCTATCGATTGTGGGATTTGTTGGCTGGTAGATTTTTTTTTTTTTTGGTTATTTTGTGTGTTTATTAGTGTGGTGATTTAATTCTGAAGGGTCTTGAGTTGTGCCATTGACAAGACCGTGTCTCTGTTCTTCCTCGTTTGAAACGCAAACTTTGCAAAAATTTCTTTTGTTTTCAAAACGACACCATGGGAAAGAAAAGGTCCGATTAGGGAACCTCCTCCGGCCCAAGAAAGCTAGTAAAGGGTCCTCCTCGCAGGCCCCTTCTTCTAGTTCTAATCCCCAACCCCTTTATGCTCTAAATGTAACACCCCGACAATTCTCTATTTTCCAAAATACCATTTTCAATATAAAACTTAGAGAATCATCAAAGCATTATCGCCAGTGTGATAACGTAGCGGCTTATTTAGAATTTGCAGCGGAAATAATAATATTACTAGTTTACTACCTCCGTCCCAGAATAGTTTGAACACTTTCCTTTTATGTTTGTCCCAAATTAGTTTGAACTCTTTCATTCTTGGCATGGTCCCACCATTAATATATTATTTCTTTTACATATCTTTAGCCCACACTCTACCTTTTATTAATAAAAAGTTACTCAACTTTCTCTATCCTCTAATAAAAAATACCCCACCAACTCCTATCACATCTATTTTTTAAATAAAATAACATTTAATAACCACACCACAACTTATCACCTTAAACTACGTGTCCCAACAAGTGTTCAGATCTTTCTGGGACGGAGGGAGTAATAAATAACTTTGAAAGTAAAATTTCGTCAACCAAAAGTCATCTTTCAAAAGTCAAACCAAAGTCAAACCGACAATAAGTCAAAGTCAACTATAAAAGTAAAAGTCAACTATGAATATAAAGTCAACACAAGCTCCCCAACTTCCCCAATCCATGATGTATCATCTTCAAACCTATAATCGACGATGCTCTATTGATCCCGAGAGACTGTTCACAAGATGGGTCATCACAGGATCAATAAGACATAGCCATGATCAGCACATACACACAAAACACGTAATCAGCAAAGTTGAGTACTACATAGTAAATAAACATAAAACCTAACATGATACTAATAAACGTTAAACAGGGATAAATAATAATATAATAATATAATAACATAGCAGACTACTTTACTGAACTAAATTCCACAACTAGTAAATTAATTAATTAACTTAGATGGAATAGACAATGGAAAGAGTTGTTCAAACCAAACCACTCTTCAATTTAGAAGACGAAGTAGGGCGCGACTCCGTACTCCTCTGACCTACGATATCGAGGAACCTTTTAAATAAAAATAGGACACGGTGATCAATCTGGTACCAAGAAAAGCCATGGGCTACCACCATGTACTCCAACTCATACTAGTCCAACACTTCAGACGTGCATAAGTTTAAAGCTATTGCTATTCACTTTCCACTTTAAGTGATTAATAAATTATTACTTGTTATGACTCACAAGTAGAACAAAAAAAAAAATCATCAAAGATACATAAACTTCCATTTGTATCTTACGATTAGATAAGGTGATCATCAACGTACCATCCAAGAATAACTCCAATATTAAATCCATAACCTTAATTTATTTGTTGAACCTAGTCAACAACCAACCAACCTTTTATAAGTTAAATAATCAACTTACCAAATAAGGCCATCGGTCCTCATAAAATAATTAAATAATCCAAAGGGAACAACATGATTCAATCATGATCCAATATCAACATAAATATTAATCCCTCATGTGAATTAATAAAATAAAGTTCCCAATCCCATATGCTTACAACAATCATCCGTACAAACATAATATCATCATCATAACCAACATGCTTCATACAATAGCATAAACCATGCAAATTCAATTTGAATATAAATCACATATGAACTAAAATAGTTCTCTATACATGATACTACATAAATCTCATCCTTAGGACATGATACTAATTCCAACCCACACATAGGTATGTACATACCTTATGTAGACAAAGTTTGAGGTCACTTTAACAAGCTTAAAAGTTGCCTAAAGAGTATTCTCCGCCTAACAATAATCAACATAACCACAAATCAATACTCTTATAAATTCCAGCAATATTACAATACTTCAAAGGAAAAATTGACAAGAGCAGGCCCAACTATGGCCCCTTCCATAATAGATCCCAACTTTTAAATACTCCACAGCAGTCCCAACTTTAGGGATTGTTTTACAATAATGGTCTAAGTGGAAGGGTTACCGGTTCAAGAGGTAATTTTTTTTTCTAATTTTTTTTGACAAGTTTAAGGGGGTTCCCCTGTTGACCCCTTGCCACCCCCACCCCACTGCCGACCCTTGCCACCCCCTCCCTTGCCGACCCCCCGCCACCCCCTCCCCCCGACCCCGTACCACCCCGCTCCCCCCTCCCCGCCCGCTGCGACCCCCCGCCACCTCCCTCCCCTTCGAACAAACCGCCATTTATCTTGCCAACCCACAACCAAGTATAATCCACCGCCGGAATCTAACAATAAGCATTTTCGTCTATAACCTCGGGAGTCTGAGTCAACGACAACACCACCGGAAAAAGACGTAATTTACCGAACTTAGATTGTTCGACGGCTACTAACCAACCGGACGCCCCACTTTCTCTCTCCTCCTCGTTGTTCTGCCGGCACCACTTTCCTTCCGCGACGTCAACCCACCACCCACACCATTTCAGACCCCCAACCTCTAGCCCTCCGTTTTCTAGTACGAACCCTCCCCAACCCTCTTTCCCCCACCTCGACCAACCGCCGCACCTACCTCTCTCTCCTCTGACAAAACCGAAACCCACCAAATTAGGGTCGACGAGGAATTGTTGTTGCTGGGTAAAGTCGTGGGGTTGCTATAGGGTGAGGTGGAGGTGGTGGCTGGGCATGGGGTTGCTAGAGGTGGTGGGGTGGGGGTAGAGTCGTAGAGAGAGAGGGGGTGGAATTGTTGTTGCTGTTTAAAAACATTAGAGGAGTTACAATGGCGGGGGAAGGGGTGGTAGTGCATGGGAGAGGGTGGCAGAGGTGGCAATGGTGGTGGTTTCAAATGTTTACCTGTTGTAGCAGGTTAGGTGACCTGCTAGGACCATTAATGTAAAGCACCCCCCAAAGTTGGGACTAGTGTGGAATAATCGAAAGTTGGGATCTATTATGGAAGGGTGGCCATAGTTGGGCCTGCTCTTGTCAATTTTTCCTACTTTAAATCCTCTTTACAAGTGTTTAAAACATTTCCCATCATTAAAACTTCAAATATTAATACTCCCTAGTATAGTAATCCTCCTTGAACTTAAATATCTTTCATTATATATTAGTAAAAATAATAACGATTGAATATTTATAATGTATTAATTGAGACGAATCAAACAAGACCCCATATGACTATATTTTTTCTTATAAATTGAAAAAAATTGAGAAGATTTTCTCTAAGTATAAATAGTGCCAAGATTTCAAGTGAGAAAGATTAAAAAAAAAACAGAGGGAGTACTACTATACTAGTTGTTAAAAACCCTTAAAAACTCATACTTTGATCATGAAAACTCCATTATAAGCATAGTTATAAAATTTCCAGCAACTTATAAAGTATTAAAACCCTTGTAAAACATACTTAAACATAATAAAAATCATAAGAGTACTCAATTTCACAAACTATAATATATTACTATGATTTTTCCAACTCATAACCCTAAAAATCCATGCTTTGATATTTAAAACCCTAGTTTAAACATAACTATTAAATCTGAAAGTTTAATTACTTCATTACATAAACTACATAATCTTAAATTTATATTTAAATCATCAACTATAACTTTAAACATATACATATTAAAACAATTCTTAAAAATATAAACTTTGCATTAAATATAACTTGTGGAGGAAGAAAAATAACCAAAGAAAAGGAGGGAGGAAGACACGCTGGAACAAGGAGGCGCGCGATTGACTACGGTGGGTGCTGGCGGCGGCTGCCGTTTGCCGAGGGAGGAAGAAAACCGAACAGAGAGAGAAAATAGGGGAAGGCCAAAAAAAAGAAAGGAGAAGGAAGAGAGAAAAAATAAATGTGGAGGAAATTTTGGGTTGGGGTTTTGGGGGTTTATATAGTTCACCCTTTTGGGCTTAGGAAAAAGTGTTTGGGCTAAAATAATATTTAATGGTTGGGTGATTTGTGTAGTTGGGTTCCTCTAACCCAATTTAAATTCTCTTTACTAAACCAAAATGTGTTTTAAGCTATTTAAATAATTTTCAAAGTATGACTATATAGAATGTTTGACTATTTAAAATCATTAAATAATTCTTTGACTTTCAAATAGTCAACCTTGTAAGAATTTGAATCATTTAAACATTAAAAATATATATAGTATACACTAAAATGCATTAATAAAATTCATAAAATTATGGGGGATTACAGTCTACCCCTCTTAAAAGAAGTTTCGTCCCCAAACTTGGCACGAAAACCCTCACAGTTTCAAAATTTTTGACTCAAACTTTCATCTGGAAATACTCATGTCACAACGTGTGCACATTTTTACCAACTTTAAAACCACTTGTGTAACTCATGAACACATTTTCCATGCGGAGACCAATTTATATTGCACCAACATGTGCAAATCGCCAAAAAAAAAGCATAAAAATGCATAAAAATACCATAAAATAAGGTAAAAAGCGCGAAATTCTATCGCATTCTACCCCATTAAAGAAAACGAGTTACGCCCTCGTAACTCACCTCAAGGAATAACTCAGGATACTTCTTCTTCATTTCATCTTCGGCTTCCCACGTTGCCTCTTTAGACTCATGGTTAGACCAAAGTACTTTTACAATATTCACATCCTTATTGCGTGTATTATGCACCTTTTTATCCAAAATTTTCATATGCCTTTCCTCATATGTGAGGCTACTATCGATTTGGATTCTTTTAGGCTCCAAAACACGACTCTCATCAGGGATATATCTCTTGAGTTGGGAAATATGAAACACATCGTGCATTTTCTCAAATTCCATTAGCAAAGCCAACTTATAAGCTACTTTCCCAATTCTTTGCAAAATTTCATATAGGCCAACATATTTAGCACTTAATTTTCCCTTTTTCCAAAATCTCATCACCCCTTTAGTCGGTGATACTTTTAAAAACACTTTATCACCAACTGCGAAATCATCTTCTCTTCGCTTCAAACCAGCATAACTCTTCTGCCTATCCTGAGCAGCTTGAATTATGGCCTGAATCAACTTGACATTCTTAACAGTCTCCTCAATAAATTTTGTCCCCAATACTATATCGTCACTAAAATCATTCCAGCAAATGAGACTTCTACACTTCCTTCCATATAATGCCTCAAAAGAAGCCATCTTGATGCTAGCAAGATAACTATTATTATACGAAAAATCGATCAAGTCTAAGTGATCTCCCAACTACCTAGGAAGTCAATTGCGCACGCTCTCAACATATCTTCCATAGTCTGGTTGGTCCTTTCAGTCCGACCATCGGTTGCAGGATGAAAAGCAGTGCTCATCTTCAACGTTGTCCTAAGATTCAACTGGAAATTTCGAGAGGAATCTCAAATCGCGATATGAAATAATATATGTTGGGACCCCATGCAATCTCACTACATGCTTGATATACGTCTTCGCAAGTTGCTTCTTGTTCCATGTCTCTTTGATCGGAATGAACACGGCGGACTTCGTCAGACGGTCCACAATAACCCAAATAGTATCATTGCCGTTTCTCGACTTCAGCAAAGCAGTCACAAAATCCATCGATATGGAATCCCACTTCCACCCCGGAACCTCTAAGGATTAAACTTTCCCCATTGGTCTCTTATGGTCTATCTTCACTTTCTGACAGGTTAGTCGCTTTGACAAGAATTCAACGACCTCACACTTCATATTCGGCCACCAGTAAATCTCCTTAAGATCCTTATACAACTTGTCATCCCCAGGGTGCACAGAATATGGAGCATTATGCCCCTCATCCATAAGCTTCCTCTTAAGCTCCTCACATCTTTGTGGTACACACCTCCTTCCCTTGAACCTCAAGCTTCCATTATCATGAATCTTAAAGTCAACCTCCTTACCTTGCTTCATCTTCTCCTTAATCTTATCTAGGTGCTCGTCTCCAACTTGACCCTCTTTGATTTCATAAAAAACTGACAACCCTAATGACAAAGCACTCAATCTTGCCTCAATCTCCCTAGGATTTAAAATTTCTAGGATAAGCCTTTGCATACCTCGGCACAATTCTTCGGAAACTACCAACGCATTCATGTTATGGCTCGACTTCCTACTCAAAGCATCGGCGACTACATTCACCTTCCCTTCATGATACTAGATATCTAGGTCATAATCTTTGATCAATTCTAGCCATCTTCTCTGCCTCATATTAAGATCCTTCTGGGTGAAAATGTACTTCAAACTCTTATGGTCGGTAAAGATCTTACAGGTTGCCCCATATAGGTAATGTCTCTAAATCTTCAAGGCAAAAACAATAGCAGCTAACTCTAGATCATGGTTAGGATAATTAGCCTCATACGGTTTCAACTGACGCGATTCGTACGCGATCACCTTCCCATTCTGCTGCAGAACACATCCCAAACCATTCTTTGAAGCATCAATATATACCTCAAATCCCTTATTTCCATCAGGCAAGGTTAAAACAGGTGCAGAGGTTAAACGCTCCTTCAAAATCTGGAAAGCTTCCTCACATTTCTCACTCCACTCAAATTGTGACTCTTTCTTCATCAAATTGGTCATTGGCCTCGCTATCTTCGAGAATTCTCTCACAAATCTCCTATAATAGCCAGTTAATCCCAGAAAACTCCTAATATCTGACACAATCTTTGGAGTAGGCCACTCACTAACAGCTTGAATCTTAGCAGGATCCACAAAGACTCCTTCTTTAGACACATAATGACCCAAAAATGCTACTTTCTCCAAACGAAACTCACACTTAGAGAACTTGGCATACAATTGATTCTTCCTAACCGTCTCCAATATAATCTCAAATGCTCATCATGCTCTTCTACACTCTTTGAATAAATCAATATATCATCAATAAAAACCACAACGAACTTATCTAAGAACTCATGGAAAATCCTATTCATCAAATCCATAAATATCGCCAGAGCATTGGTTAGTCCAAACGGCATCACAGTAAACTCATAATGACCATAACGCGTCCTAAACGCAGTATTAGGTATATCCTTATCAGCTACTCTCAACTAGTGATACCCCGAACGCAAAGCAATCTTTGAAAACATACTCGCTCCATTCAACTGATCAAACATGCCATCTATCCTAGGCAAAGGATACTTGTTCTTAATAGTCACATTGTTTAACTCCGTATAGTCAATGCATAATCTCATACTTCCATCCTTCTTCTTCACAAACAAC
Organism: Beta lomatogona; assembly: GCA_947646795.1. Lineage (NCBI taxonomy): Eukaryota > Viridiplantae > Streptophyta > Magnoliopsida > Caryophyllales > Amaranthaceae > Beta > Beta lomatogona. The sequence continues at coordinate 1,877,224 of CANSNZ010000982.1, forward strand.
ACAGGAGCTCCCCAAGGCGACGCACTAGGCCTAATATAACCCTTATCCAAGAGCTCTTGCAACTGCATCTTTAACTCACTCATCTCAGGAGGTGCCATTCTATAAGGTGCTTTAGAAATAGGTGCAGTGCCAGGAACTAAGTCTATGGTGAACTCAACGGCTCTTGCAGGCGGCATACCAGAAATCTCGCTTGGAAACACATCCATAAACTCGTTCACAATTGGTACATCCTCAATCTTCAATCCAACCTCTTTACCTACATCTTGCACACTACAGACTAAACAACTCACATCCCTTCTTCATCAACTTCTTCACTTGCATTGCGGAAATGACCCCAAAGCTCTTAGGCTTCCCAAAACGTCGGTACGAAGTTAATTTCCCCAAAGGGATTCTCAACACTACTTTATGAGCTTCACAGTCTATTTTGGCCTTATAGAAACCTAACCTATTCATCCCAAGTTTAACATCTAGGTCTCCCAGATTGAACTCTATCAAATTAGAGGGAAATACACAGTCTCCTATCTTTAGAGGCAAATCTTTAAACAACTTGGTACACCTTATGACTTCTCCAGTAGGTATACTAATAGGCAGGTCAATTACCTCAAAATCTACCAACCCCATAGTTTTAACAACGAACGACAAAATAAATGAATAAGTCGCCCCAGAATCAAACAACGCTTTAACAAGAACGGAGTTAATAGAGAAAGTACCAGAGACTACGTCGGCAGATCAATCAGCTTCATTGCGACTCATCACGAATAGTTTACCCGGAGCCTTATTCTGGTTGATGTTGCTCTCACTAGCAGGTTTACTGAAGCTTCCTTGGTTGTTATGTGCCCCTACAGGCTTCGAACTTTGGTTTCCTAACTGATTGAACCCAGACCTCCCCTGATTACCACTCCCATTACCATTTTGCTCTTTCTTCTGCTTGGTGAAGCACTCATACTCCCTATTGCCCTTCTTTTGGCAGTAGTTACAGGTTACTAGGTCTCCCTTACAGTCTCTACTAGGGTGGTTCTTGCTGCACCACTTACAATGGTAAACTCTTTCGGACTGGCCCTTATTGTTATATCCCTTACCATTTCTCCCTTTGAAATTCCCATTTCTGTTCTTCTTAAAATTCCCCTGAGTTCCTCCAGCATTGAAATCCTTTCTCTTCTCACCCACTACAGTATTCTTCTTGTCACGCCTCGATTGAAGACTATAAATATGGGCGACTTTTCCATATACAACATCAAGGGATGCAAAAGTCTCACCACCTAACTCCAGTTGGATTTCCTCAGTCAAACCTTGCTCAAACCTTTGAGCCTTTAGCTCTTTAGTGGCTACTACTTCAGGTGCAAACCTTGATAGTGCTATGAACTTACTATAGTACTCAGAAATAGTCATGCTCCCCATCCTAAGGTTTAGGAACTCCTGAGCCTTCTGTTTCCTCATAAAAGTAGGGTAAAATTTTCCTCTTAAAGCAGATTTAAAGGAATCCCAATTAAACCCTTCAACATCACTAAGTCTATCCCCATTCTCTTTCCACCATAAGTCAGCCTCATCTTTTAGGTATAATACAACTTGACCTACTTTCATAGCATCAGGACAATTCACAGCCTCGAAAATATTTTCAAATTCCCTAATCCAACTCTCTAAGAAGGTAGGGTCAGCTTGCCCCTTAAAGTACAGCAGTTTGATTTTAGCTAATCTTCCAAACATGTCCCCAGAAGGATCGGGACGCTAAGCTCTTTCGCGAGTCAAATTCTCCGCCAATAGGCGAATAGCAGAAGCTAAGGCGTCATCGTTGTTAGCCATTCTATTGCGTGACCTAAAATTTAACGTAACTCCACTTTAGGTTTCAGTACACAACTTACATGTCTTTCTCTACGAAGGCAACTCTTGATTTGACCGTAAAGATCGCATCAACATATAATTCTCATAATACCACAGTATAAATCATCATAAATCATAATCATTCATGAATAGTATTCACATCAATAATAAACACGTGGGAGGATAAAATTCAATCACAACAATAAAATAAAATAAAATGTTGCCATTCACGTGCCAAAATAATTTCGTGCTCACTTGGGTAACTAAATCTTTACTTTTATTCCTCAAAATGATGATACTAACACTTTTTTCCAATCCATAACAACTATAGTTTTTCCTTATCAAAATCAAGGTACTAAAGAAATAAATTTAAACCATTGCTTGACTACTTATCCAACATTTATTCTTAAAGCATAAATACCTAATCTAAGGAGATACATCATCAGTCTTATCCTTAGTTTCCTTGTACTTTTCTGGGGTGAAATTCAAAATCTTCAACGTCCTTAATATTATACTAGAAACATCTTCTAACTCTAGTAGATCTTCGCATCTTATTAGGTTGAGGCTCGTTGCTTCTGACTCAGAATCACTCTCAAGTCTCAAAACAACATGGTAGATGTATATTCTGGTCTGTCCTCTAGCATGATCAAACTCCTGAATGACCTCATCATCACTATTAGAGATGCCTACTTTCAACACATGGTGCAAAATGACCTTTAGGCTAGTGTACCTATCACAGTCAGAATCAGACTCAGATCCTCCATCAATCTCATCATCACTCAACACAATCGGGTTGTAGTAGCTCCCTACTCTAGTAGCTTCTCTATCAGACATGACTAGAGATCCTATAACAGATAAATATGACATCTATAAGTAATTGATACTCTCACTCAGCGCATGTTCCCAACAATAAACAAATAAGCAGGAATAACCAACAATTCAAAGCATAGGAATAACATAAAAAAGTTAAGCAGGAAAGAAAAATATAAACATACTGAACTAACTATTTAATGCAGACATATAATATTTCTATCCTATATGCCCTTCCTATACTACCGATCTCTCACAAAATAATAAAGTAAACAAAATAAACTAGAAGTATTAAAATAAATAAATAATACATAATTTTTGAAATTATATAAAAGAGACGAAAAAAATATAAAACTAAATAAAATTTTCGAAAAAAAATAAATTCGAACCGAACAATAATAATAATAAAAATTTCGGACCTTTAAATAAATATTTCGAACCCAAATAAAATAAAATATCTAAAATCTTGAATCCTTGAAACCTCGAAACATGTTTCAAAAAGTAACTTAAACACAATGAATAAGTAGGAGCTCGATTTCTATGAAATTCATTTTAAGTAACTAGCTAGCTAGGCGCCTAAAAATTTAAAGTTCGCACAAAAGGCCAATAAAAACCTAAAGCTCTACATTACCACTTTGTAACACCCCGACAATTCTCTATTTTCCAAAATACCCTTTTCAATATAAAACTTAGAGAATCATCAAAGCATTATCACCCACGTGATAACATATCGGCTTATTCAGAATTTTTAAGCCAAAATAATAATTGTTGAACCCTAGTTTTGATGATGACAAAGGAACAAAGATACAAACTAAGTATTGGACTAACAAGTTGTTTAAGTGAATGAATTTCAAGGTATCAATGAAAGGAACAAAGAGAATACTAAGTCAAGGAAGAAATCAAGTTGGGATTTTGAAGACTAAGTAAAGATGTTTCAAGATTTGGTACTGGAGCATCATTGGAGCAAGAAGACTAAAGCGAGGCTTTTTGTTTCTAGTTCCATTGTAAAGGAACGAGTAAGAATGGTAAGGAACTATGGCAATTTAGAATGAGAATGAACGTTTGTTCCTTTGCAAGGAACAAATGAACTGTCGCTTAACTAATAAGTTAAAGGAACTAACTATTTAAAGGAACTAGACCTAGGATGAAGCAGTACAATGGTTTAATTATGTCTGCTGAGTAATTTATGCCTAGATTCTAGCTAACCGTTTTATTTAAGGAAAAATCTGATTTTAAGGAAAATCTTTTTAAGGAAAAGATTTTATTTTTATAAAGATAATAAATATCCTTTTTCCGTTTTTATGGAAAATATTTTAAAGATATTATTTTTTGGTAAAAGGATTTTATTTTGGTTTTAATAATTAAAATAATTTTTTAATTAAATCATGTTTTAGAATTACTGCTTTATGTGGTTGCTATAATTAAGGGAGCAGTAACACAATTATCTCCCACGTTTAACAGTGATCTTGGAGATCATGGGTTGAATGAGGAACGTGTTCCTCTAAGTAAGGAACATCATGGGATAATGGTTTTATCACTAACACATGTTTTAATCCCACGTTCTAAGTTATTACTACGATAAATGCTAGTGTCTAATGAGGTTCCAATTTGTGTCTGACCAAGTGAATTAGTGACTTTAACTAAATAAAGTGTCGGTGCCTTCATTCTCTCATAAAAGCCATTTGTTCTTTGCCTTCTTACTCTAATTCCACAAAATTTATTTGATCGAGTGTATTTTGGTTTTTGGGGTAAGGGGACTTTGAGTGAAGTTCTGTAAGAGAGACGCTTTGAATGAAGCGAGTTAAAGTAAGAAAACTTCAAGTGAAGTTGAGAGGAACAATTGTTAAGGGAACAGTTGTTCAGGAACTTGAGTTTAGGAACTCGAGGTGTGGCTCGTGAGTAGAATTAGGTTGTAACAAAGTTGTTTGGCCTAATTAATGAAAGAGTTGAGTTTAAAATCCCTAGTGATCAAGGTCGTTTCTTCTTGTTGGGCCCAATAAGTTTTTCCTTGTAAAAATCCCTTGTGTTCCTTTAGCTTGTTTCTTTGTTCAAGTTTAAAATTCTGCAAAAAGTTACGTTTATTTCTACCCATACAATTCCCCCCCCTTGTATTGTTCATTGTGAAATAACAATTGGTATCGAGCTAGAACTCACGAAAGATAGGAAACCCTATTGAGAAAAAGATCCAAGGAACAATGAATACCACTCGAGAAACTTGAGGAAGGTTACTCTACGCAAAGGCCTCCTATGTTCAATGGGAAGTTCTATTCCTACTGGAAGAACAGAATGAAGATATTCATCAAGGCCGAAAACTACCAGGCATGAAGAGTCATTGAAGTTGGTGATTTTGAGGTCACAACTACTAATGACAAAAATGAGGTAATTCCTAAATCCTTCTTTGAATATGACAAAGCTGATTTCGAAAAAATGGAAGTAAATGCAATGGCTGTTAAATTGTTGCAATGTGGACTTGGCCCCATGAACACAATAGGATCATGGGATGCAAATTCGTAAAGCAAATATGGAATTTACTAGAAGTAACCCATGAAGGAACTAATGAAGTCAAGAGATCTAAAATTGATTTACTAATGAATCAATATGAATTGTTCTCCATGAAGACTAAGGAAAGCATACAAGAGATGTTTACTCATTCTACTAACATTATTAATGAGTTAGCTTCTCTTGGTAAGTTTATTTCATCAGAGGAACAAGTTCGAAAAGTTCTTAGGAGTCTTCCTAAGGATAGATGGATGGCTAAGGTCACTGCTTTATAAGAAACAAAAGTCTTCACTAAGTTGAACTTGGAACAGCTTACTGGATCACTTATGACTCATGAGCTCCACCTTGATACTGAGTATGGTGAAAGTTCTAAGTCAAAGTCCATTACCCTCAAAGTAGATGATGAAGATGACTCTGACTCAGAAGAAGAGGAAGCAATATTCATGGTCCGAAAATTTCAAAAGATGTATAAGAACATGAAGAATGGGAACTTCAAAGGTAAAACTAAAAGGTTTTCTAACAAAGCTGCTTGTCATAAATGTGGTAGTACAAATCACTTCATCAAGGAATGTCCACTTTGGGAAAATGATAAGGCCAAAGAAAGGAACAAGGAACGCTTCGCTGAAAATAACAAGGAATCTAAAGCACCTTTCTCTAATGCTAACGTTCGAAAGGCTATTATAGCAGCTTGGGGAGATTCAGAGACTGAAGAGGAAGAAGAACAACAAACTAAAGAAACTGCAAATCTTTGCCTCATGGAAAACACTGCGGAAAAAGAAGATGAAGAAAATGTTGAGGTAAGCCAACATGGACTTGAATCAACCTTAGATGGAAAAACTAGGCCTGAAATTTATGATCTTCTTTATGATGCAATTCTTTAATGTAGAGATGAACGTGAACAATGTCAGCAAACTGAACAAGCTGTTAAAGTTTGTAAAGAACATATAGAATGGATTAAGAAAATGAGAACGGATGTTGAAACTAGGTTCTTTGATTTATTTGATAAAAATTTAAAAATCAAGGAATTATATGAGAGTGTGAAGAATGAAAATTATCTAATCAATTTAGAAATTTCACACTTAAAGGAATTTGTCCCTGTTCTAGGTTCCTTTGATATTAGATCAATTCCTTTGAAAGGTTACAGATCTGAGATCGAAAATTAGAATAAAGAGAAAAATGTTTTAAAGGAACAAAATCTGTAATCTCAAGAAGGAACTGGTTGTTGCAAGAAACAAAGGAAAAGTGATGGCTATTCCTAAATGGATTGAGAGACCATAGACTAAAAGAAAAGAAGGTATTGGTTTTGAAAACTACAAGAAGAGGAAAAAGCAAAAGAAATATGTTGACCTACCTAGTGATAAAATTTGCATGTACTGTGGAAAGACAGGTCATTACATAAATCAATGTCAACTAAGAACTGGAATGATTGGCAGAAATGTGAAGTTGAGCAACATGAAATGGGTTGACAAATCAAATGCTAGTCAAGAACAGGAACCCACAAAACAAGGGGTTCCTACAACTAACAACTAGTTGATTTTTGCAAGTTGGAGTGAGGGGGAACAACACTTGTATCTTGATAGTGGTTGTTCCAAGCATATGACAGGAGACAAATCTAAGTTTCTCTCACTCTCAACCTATGAAGGTGGAAGTGTAACTTTTGGTGACAATAAGAAAGGTAACATAGTTGCCATGGGTAAGGTTAGTAAGTCACCATCACATTCCATTGATAATGTATTTCTAGTTGAAGGTTTAAAGCACAGTCTTTTCAGTATTTCCCAATTCTGTGACAAGGGAAATGTTGTTAAACTTAATAGTGAAAAATGCTTGATCGTTAACATTAACTCTAAGAATGTCATATTGGAAGGAACAAGGAAAGGGAACACATATATTGTGGATATTGATCTTGTTCCTAAAAACAATTTGACATGCCTTAGTGTTATTGAAGATGACCCACTCTTATGGCATAAGCGTCTAGGACATGCTAGCTTTTCATTACTTGACAAACTTCGATCAAAAGATCTTGTTTTGGGATTACCATATATAAAATTTCATATTGATCAGGTTTGTGATGCATGTGCCAAAGGAAAGCATATTAGATCCTCTTTCAAATCTAAAACGGTTGTGAGCAGCACAAAACCTTTAGAATAAATTCATATGGATTTGTGTGGCCCTATGAGAATTCAAAGTAGAAGTGGAAAGAGGTATGTGTTAGTTATTGTTGATGACTACTCTAGGTACACTTGGATTATTTTTCTCTCTAGTAAGGATGAGACTTATGATGAGTTCCTTGTCTTTGCTAAAAGAGTTCAAAATTTGAGTGGTCACAAATTGATGCATATTTGATCCGATCATGGTAAAGAATTTGAAAATTATAAATTTGATGACTTAAGCAGAAACCATGGCCTAGATCATAATTTTTCTGCCCCTAGGACACCACAACAAAATGGGGTTGTATAAAGGAAAAATAGAACTTTGGAAGAAATGGCTAGGACCATGCTAATTGCTAGTGAACTTCCAAGGAACTTTTGGGCTGAGGCTGTTAATACTGCTTGTCACATAATAAATCGTGCCATGATGAGGCCTATCATTAACAAAACTCCTTATGAGCTTTATTTTGGAAAGAAACCCAATATTACTCATTTTAGAACATTTGGTTGCAGATGTTTTGTTCATAATAATGGGAAAGATAATCTTGGAAAATTTAATGCTAGGAGTGATGAAGCAATATTCTTAGGATATTAATCACATAGTAAGGTTTATAGAGTTTACAATAAAAGAACTATGTGTGTTGAAGAAAGTATCCACATAATCTTTGATGAATCTGATAATTTTAATCCAAGCAAACAGGTTGATGACTTTGAGATTGGCTTGGTACGACCAAATGAGAAAGATGCAGATTCAATTGAGAAAGAAGAAATAAAAGAGGAAAGGAACGAAGTAGATGAAAACATTTATAACAATGATGTTCCTGTTCCTCAAGATGATGGAGCTGTTCCTGTTCCTACTAAGAACGAAAATGTTGAAGGAACTAATTCAACAATTGCTAAAAGAGGAACAAATGAACAAAGCTCCTCATCCTCTTATGAAACTCAAGAGGAACAACCTGTTCCTATAAGGGAGTTTCAACCAAAACCTTGGAGACATCAAAAATCACATCCAGTGGAACTCATAATAAGTGACATATCCAAAGGTACGCAAACTAGATCTCAGTTAAGAAATTTTTGTGCATTTCATGCGTTCTTATCAATGATAGAACCAATAAATCATGAAGAAGCCCTAACTGATTATGATTGGATCACTATTATGCAAGCTGAATTAAATGAGTTTGAAAGAAACAAGGTATGGCATCTAGTTCCCTCTTCTAAACAACAAAAAGTGATTGGCTTAAAATGGGTGTTTAGAAATAAACTAGATAAGTATGGAACAATTTTAAGGAACAAAGCTAGACTTGTAGTAAAAGGTTATAATCAACAAGAAGGAATTGACTATGAAGAAACCTTTGTTCCTGCTGCTAGACTTGAAGCCATTAGAATACTAATTGCATTTGTTGCTTATATGGGATTTAAACTATATCAAATGGATGTCAAGTGTGCATTTCTAAATAGCTATTTAAATGAAGATGTATATGTTGAACAATTCCCTGGATTTGAAAGCAATGATCTCCCAAACCATGTCTACAAGCTTGACAAGGCTCTTTATGGGTTAAAGCAAGCGCCTATGTTATCATGGTATGAGAGATTATCTAAGTTCCATTTAGAAAACAACTTTATATGAGGAAAGGAGGATAAAACTTTGTTTCTAAAATCGAAAGGAACTGACATAGTACTTGTTCAAATATATGTTGATGACATTATTTTCGGAGCAACTAATGAATCATTATGCAAAGAATTCTCAAACCTTATGCGTAATGAATTTGAGATGAGTATGATGGGTGGATTAAATTTCTTTCTTGGGTTACAAATTAAGCAAACTGAAAAAGGAATAATTATTCACCAACGAAAATACATAAAGGAACTGTTAAAGAAATATGGCCTCGAAAATTCAAAGATAAATCACACTCCTATGGGAACTTCAACTAGATTAGATGAAGATTCCATAGGAACAAGTATTGATCAAACAAAATATAGAGGCATGATTGGTTCACTTTTGTATCTAACTGCTAGTCGTCCAGATATAGCTTTTAGTGTTGGTTTATGTGCTAGATTTCAAGCAAATCCCAAGGAGTCTCATCTAACTGCTGTGAAGAGAATTCTTAGATTTCTTAAAGGAACAAATGATCTTGGACTTTTCTATCCAATAAGTGATACATTTGAGTTAAAAGGATATGTTGAAGCTGACTATGCTGGAGATCTTGTAAATAGGAAAATACCTCAGGTATGGTTCAATTTCTTAGTCATAGTTTAGTTTCTTGGAGCACCAAGAAACAAAACACAGTTGCTTTATCCACTGCTGAAGCAGAATATGTAGTTGTTGCTGCATGTTGTTCTCAAATGCTTTGGATAAAACAACAACTTTGTGACTATGGAATAATCTTTAATTGTGTTCCTATTTATTGTGATAATACTAGTGCCATTAGTATTTCAAAAGATCCAGTGCATCATTCAAGAGTTAATCATATACATATTAGACATCACTTTCTAAAAGAAAATGTGGAAAAAGGTTTGATTAAACTTGAGTTTTGTCAAACTGAAAATGAGATTGTTGATATACTAACCAAGCCTCTATAAAGAGATATATATGAAAAATTAAGGCTTGAGTTAGGTTTAATAAAAATTAAGTAATTGTTCCTATTCCAATCCCCCATGTCTGAATTGATTTGTCTTACTCTATGTGATATTAAGTGACTGTGATTAATTGCCTAAGACCATTGCAAATTAAGATGTTGAAAACATATACATAGATTCAAAGAAATAAAGCTACTCACAAATGTCACATAATACTCCCCTTATTGTTCCTAAGTTAAAGTAACATGCATGATATGAAGAATGTTGACAGTTAGCATAAGTTGTTCCAATAGCACAAGTTCCTTAGAATTTATTTTCTTTCCATTAATTAAAAAGTCCTTAAAAATCAAAAATCCGAAAAATCCCAAAAATATACGAATCAGATTTAATCAAGTCATGATTTCCTTTTTATCTTTTCTTTTACTTTTATCTTTTATTTTTGTTTTTATCCTTTTAATTTTTACGCGTGTAACTCTTCATTTACTGTTACATGCATCTTCTTCCTTCTTTCCTTCCAAAATCGTGTTCCTTAAACGCTTCAACTTCACCATTGTTCATCTCTTTCACACCTCTTCGCACCACATAAAACCATAATTTTTTTTCACCAAATGGCAAAAACCTCTCTCAATTCACCTTTTCCAAAAGCAAAAACTCCCAAAACCTCTCAAATGGAAAACCCCTTTTCTCCATAGAAAACCCTAGAAACCGAAAATTCTCAAGAAACAACAATGGCGGTAGAAGAGCAAAAATTGGAGTCACCAAGGAGAAGTGTGAGAAGAAGAAAACTGATTGGGGAAGATGATGAGGAAGAAACCCCGGAACTAGTTGAGGGGGAAGAAGAAGCTACACCTGTTCCTTCCAAAGGAACTGCTACTTCTTCCTCCAAGAAAAGAGTGGAGCGAAGTGATTCAAGGTATGTTTTAGAATTTTTTGTCGATTTGGAGTGGGCCAAGAAAGTTAGATTCAATGAATTAACGGATATACTAAAGGAACATGGTATCGAATACCTGTTTGAAACCGCATATAACAATGCCTTAGTTCCTTTAGCTTTGGATGAATTTTGTGCAAACTTCATCAACACTGATGGAGTATGTACTAAAGAAGTTAGGGGGAAGAAAATTAAATTTTTCCAAGAAACTTTAGCAAAAATATGGGAAGTTCCTTGCAAAGGAACTGATCTATATTTTAAGAGGAAAGGAACTATCACCTTTCCCAATTTCTCCCAAGATGATATTGTTGAATTCTTTGGGGGAACTGCTGGCCAAAACAAAATAAATCACAATCTTCTCTCTCCTGTCCACAAAATTTTATTTAATCTTGTTTGGAGAGCACTCATTCCTAGAACTGAAAAAGAGGAATGATGTGGATCTCTTGGATATGTGTTATATGTTTTGGCATGACCACCACATTCAAATTAACTTCCCTTCTCTCTTTATCCAACATCTAACTCATTGCATTGAGAATCACTGTGTTGTTGGCTATGGTGCATTGATCACCTCTCTTCTTTCTCACTTTAAGGTCAAGACTACTGGGTGGCCTACCTTGGGTATAAAACAAGGTAATATTTTAAATAAAAAGACTTTGTATGGATTGGACCATTCTGTCCAAGATGGAGTGCTGACTCAAGGGAGGAATGCTACTAGTTCCTCTCACAAGAGAAAACTGCCTAAGGCAGTGGAAGAGGAACCAGTGGAAGTAATACTGGAGCAACAAGTTCCTGCCCCTACAGAACCAAAGGAACATAAACCAAAGAGGCGCAAAATTGTTGCCAAAAAGTCTTCCCCTCCTGTTCCTAAAAGGGGTAGACATAGCACTAGGTTGAAAACCTGCTAAAACTACACTTGTTCTTCAAATAAGGACTCTCCATTAGTCCTATCTGATGCAGAGGAACAGGATAGCAATTCACCTAAGGAACCTACCCCTCCATCCTCACCAAAAATACCATTAACCCTCACAACCATCTCTTCCATCTCTCCCTCATCCTTTTCTGTTCCTTCCAGTTTTGAACAGTTCAAGGTTGAGATGAAAGACCCAAATCCTTTCTCCTCTACATCTACTGACCTTCCACCACAACCACCTTTCCTTCCTTCTATTTACACCACCATCTCACCTTCTGTTTCTCTCAAAGGAACAGAAGGTCCACCCCAAGAAAACACCCCAGTTCCTCCACCTAAACCATCCACTGCCTCTAGTTCTAAGGGAAAGGAACAAGTTCCTTCGGATGAATTTGGTTGGGTCAATGAACTATGTCTCCCTGCTCAACATATGATTAAGTTTTACAATCACCTTCACTGGACTTTAGATGCTAAAACAGATAAGATGATGGGTTTAATGAAAGTCCTTAGTGATACTGTGGTAGAACAACAAAAGAACATGGAGATGATGGCCCAAGCCATTAACAGTTTGAAGCAACAACTTGATGGGCACCATGAAAAGGTGATGAAGAAGTTGGAAGTTGTGGTTGAGGAAGAAGTCGTAGAGGAACACAACTCCCTTTCCATTCCTAATGTCTAGTTCTTGTTTCTCTTAAAGGAACATGAACTCTTAGCTTTTGTTTCTTTTCTTTTCTTTTCTCCTTTTTCTCTTTTGTACTTTAATGGAGCAAGTGCTATAAATATAAATGACTTTAGCTATATTTGTCTTCGTTTGTGATTTGAGTGCATAATTTCTTACTTGGAATGGCTAGTATTATGTGATTGATGTTTGAGCAAGTCTAACCTTTGAAATTCCTAACTTAACTATTTTTTTGGTGCTTGCTAATGGTATCAAGGTCTTGTAAATATCAGTCTTACCAAAATCACCAAGCGTTTGATCTTTTTGACGATGACAAAGGGGGAAAAGATAAGGAACAAACTAAGTTGAAAAATGAAAAAATGAAAAATTTAATCCTGAATCTGCCTTAATTAAATTATATAAATTGTTATTTTATCTTTTTCATTCTCTTATGTTATTTGTTGTTTTCCTTAGTTTGTAACTTTGTTGTCATCATCAAAAAGGGGGAAATTTTTGAACCCTAGTTTTGATGATGACAAAGGAACAAAGATGTAAACTAAGTATTGGACTAACAAGTTGTTTAAGTGAATGAATTTCAAAGTATCAATGAAGGGAACAAAGAGAATACTAAGTCAAGGAAGAAATCAAGTTGGGATTTTAAGAACTAAGTAAAGATGTTTCAAGATTTGGTACTGGAGCAGCATTGGAGCAAGAAGACTAAAGCGATGCTTGTTGTTTCTAGTTCCATTGTAAAGGAACGAGTAAGAATGGTAAGGAAATATGGCAATTTAGAATGAGAATCAGCGTTTGTTCCTTTGCAAGGAACAGACGAACTGGCGCTTAACTAATAAGTTAAAGGAACTAACTATTAAAAGGAACTAGACCTAGGATGAAGCAGTACAACAATTTAATTATGTCTGTTGAGTAATTTATGCCTAGATTCTAGGTAACCGTTTTATTTAAGGAAAAATATGATTTTAAGGAAAATCTTTTCAGGAAAAGATTTTATTTTTATAAAGATAATAAATATCCTTTTTCGGTTTTTATGGAAAATATTTTAAAGATAATATTTTTAGGTAAAAGGATTTTATTTTGGTTTTAATAATTAAAATACTTTTTAAATTAAATCAGGTTTTAGAATTACTGCTTTATGTGGTTGATAAAATTAAGGAAGCAATAACACAATTATCTCCCACTTTTAACAGTGATCATGGAGATCATGGGTTGAATGAGGAACATGTTCCTCTAAGTAAGGAACATCATGGGATAATGGTTTTATCAATATCACATGTTTTAATCCCACGTTCTAAGTTATAACTACGATAAATACTAGTGTCTATTGAGGTTCCAATTTGTGTCTAACCAAGTGAATTAGTGAGTTTAACTAAGTAAAGTGTCAGTGCCTTCATTCTCTCATAAAAGCCATTTGTTCTTTGCCTTCTTACTTTAATTCCACTAAGTTTATTTGATCGATTGTATTTTGGTTTTTGAGGTAAGGGGACTTTGAGTGAAAATCTGTAAGAGAGACGCTTTGAGTGAAGCGAGTTAAAGTGAGAAAACTTCAAGTGAAGTTGAGAGCAACAGCTGTTAAGGGAACAATTGTTCAGGAACTTGAGTTTAGGAACTCAAGGTGTGGCCCGTGAGTAGAATTAGGTTGTAACAAAGTTGTTTGGCCTAATTAGTGAAAGAGTTGAGTTTATAATCCCTAGTGGTCGAGGTTGTTTCTTCTTGTTGGGCCCAAGAAGTTTTTCCTCGTAAAAATCCCTTGTGTTCCTTTAGCCTGTTTCTTTGTTCAAGTTTAAAATTCCGCAAAAAGTGACGTTTATTTCTACACATACAACTCACCCCCCTCTTGTATTGTTCCTAGTGAAATAACAATAATAATAGTAAATAACTTTGAAAGTAAAACTTAGTCAACCAAAAGTCAACTCTCAAAAGTCAAACCAACATTAAGGCAAAGTCAACAATAAAAGTAAAAGTCAACCATATTTTGATCAAAGTCAACAATAAGGCAAAGTAAAACCTTTCCCATCATGAAAACTTCAATTATTAATACTCCCTAGTATAGTACTCCCTCTGTTTTTTATCATTCTCACTTTCTTGTGTGTGTCTCTCAATGCACCTCCTTGAACTCAAATATATTTCATTATATATTAGTAAAAATTATAACGATTGAATATTCATAATGTATTAATTGAGACGAATCAAACAAGACCTCATATGACTATATTTTTTCTTATAAATTGAAAAAAATTGAGAAGATTTTCTCTAAGTATGAATAGTGCCAAGATTTCAAGTGAGAAAGATTAAAAAAAAAACAGAGGGAGAACTACTATACTAGTTGTTCAAAACCCTTAAAAACTCATATTTTGTTCACGAAAACTCCATTATAAGCGTAGTTATAAAATTTCCAGCAACTTATAAAGTATCAAAACCCTTGTAAAACATACTTAAATATAATTAAAATCATAAGAGTACTCAATTCACAAACTATAATATAATACTATGATTTTCCAACTAATAACCCAAAAATCTATGCTTTGATATTTAAAACCCTAGTTTAAACATAACTATTAAATCTGACATTTTAATTACTTCATTACATAAACTACATAATCTTAGATTTATATTTAAATCATCAACTATAACTGTAAACATAAACATATTAAAACAATTCTTAAAAATATAAACTTTGCATTAAATATAACTTCAGGAGGAAAAAAAATAACCAAAAGAAAAGGAGGTAGGAAGACACGTCGGAACAAGGAGGCGCGCGACTGGCGGCGGTGGTTGCCGGCGTGCTGGCGGCGGCGGTGCTGCCGGCTGCCGTTTGCCGAGGGAGGAAGAAAACCGAAGAGAGAGAAAAAATAGGGGAAAGCCGAAAAAATGAAAGGAGAAGGAAGATAGAGAAAATAAATGTGGGGAAATTTTGGGCTTTTGGGAGTTTATATTTTTTTTTTTTTTGAAAGAAAGATAAATTTCATTAAATGAAGGCCAAACGGCATCTACAATAAGTATTAAAGAAAAACAAGATATAATCAGACAAGATCAAATCAAATTCGTCTTCGAAGAAACTACAATGAACCAGATCGAGCAATACAAAGTGCGGCCCCTTGTATTTCTTTGAATCATGCAGCTATTGATGGGGAAGTCTATCATTCTGACATAGTTTGGGGAAGAAAATTCTTGATTTAACCATGTTGACCGCATCTGAATTTCCAATACTTCGATGTTGATGGTCTTGAACTTCAACCAATAGGAACAATCTCTCATACCAAATTTTAAACTTCCACGTGGGAAGAGACTAGAACTAAACTCCAAACTCCTATAAGAGGAGAGAAAGAACCCAAAAATTGGGTAGAAAACTCTCAAAAAGAGAGAGAATGGAAGATTATTAATAACAAAAATAATAAAAACTAGAAGAAAAAAGAAGAATTGGGGGCTTACCACCATCGAAAGGATGATGGCAGCCCCAAACTAGAAGAAAAGGATTAGGGTTTTTTTGGGAGTTTATATAGTTTCCCCCTTTTGGGCTTAGGAAAAGGTGTTTGGGCTAAAATAATGTTTAATGGTTGGGTGATTTGTGTAGTTGGGTTCCTCTAACCCAATTTAAATTCTCTTTACTAAACCAAAATGTGTTTAAAGTTATTTAAATAATTTTCAAAGTATGACTATATAAAATGTTTGACTATGTAAAATCATTAAATAATTCTTTTACTTTCAAATAGTCAACCTTGTAAGAATTTAAATCATTTAAACATTAAAAATATATATAGTATACATTACAATGTATTTATAAAATTCATAAAATTACGGGGGATTTCACTAAAATTCGCGAATCCATCACAACGAGCGATTTTTACACGGCTTTTAAGCCGGACTCTTCGTCCGACAAAGTTCTATGACTCTGGTACTTGCATTCTCCTTCATATCGATTCGATTGTAAGGCAAATGGCAACTAATCTAGGGTTATCGGACTTCCTTAACATACATGAGCCTACTTATGATCAACTAACTCTTGAATTTCTGAGTTCGTTGAACATAGTACGGCTCCATACTCCGGTGCTCTGACTATACAAGGTCGCCTTTTTAATCAAGTCAATGCCCTGTCCTTTGACGAAGTTTGTGATGCATTTGGGATGGATTACAGTGCCCCGTGCTATGCTCCCTTAGGGAAGATTTTGGTGGGGTACGATGAGCAAGCGTGGTGGGCCAAAATAACTGATGGCACCACGCAATTTAGGACGAATTCGTCCAAAGCCTCTGAAATCATCCATCCCGCCCTTCGCTATTTTCATCATATTTTGGTTAATACCTTTTTTCCTAAGCAAGAGGTGGGACAATTCAGGAAGGAAGAGCTTTTGGTTCTTTGGTTGGCCACTGACGGGGCCTAACATAGAGCCCGAATTAATTTTACCTATCTCTTCCTTCAACGATTGCCGGAAATTCGGGATGGTACTACGGTATCCGAGGATCGTTTGTGGTCGAATGATCACCCGGATAGCGACGTACCTCGATTTGGGTCAAGACCTGGCACGCTTAGAATCAAGCATGCCTTCTGTTGGTCAGCCCAACTCAGTGGATGGTGCGGCTTTGCAGTAGATGAAATTTCTGCGTGGTTTTAGGGGTCACTGCACTGGCTTGTGGGTGACAAACCCTATTGTTATAAGGGTTAATTGGCTAGTACAGCACCACCTTTGGCCTAAGTGCAAGAAACAGCACAACCTTAAACGGGTGCAAAGCGTAGCACCAACTTAAAGGTGGGGTGCATAAAATAGCATAAATAACGCCGGACAACGGAGATTCCACCGGAACTAGGGAATCTCCATTATTTTAATATTTTTGTTAATTCCCTCCCTTTTTTTTAGTAAGTCACGTGCCCCTCTTTTTTTTTTTTTCCTCCTTTCCATTTCTTTTCTGTTTCTCTCTCTTCTCTTCTTCTTCTTCTCCAGGCTTTTTTCTGCACATTCCTCACCCAAATAAGGTTCAGCAGAATGCTCTCGAGATGAGGTTAAGTGGGCATAACAACACCTTGTATCTGCAAAAGCTAGGCACTCTGGAAACCAAAGATGCGAAAAACACCTGCCAAAACCCCACCAGAAAAAAGGGTGAAAATGTAAAGATTGTCCTCCCAAATTGAATTGAGCTACAGAAGTAAAGTATATAAATGTCAAGTTCAGTGGAAAGAGCACTGAAATATTATAACCTTCATCAGCTTGGTATTTGTTTTTATCATCTCCAGCATAAGCAAGCAAATTGGAATTTGGATTCCATTCAACACTATTCATTGCCGCCCGACAAGGTATTTGATGAATAGACCGTCCAGTTTCAACATTTGACTGTAGTATGAAGATTCCTCAAATCAGATCAATAAAAGTAAAGATTGCCTAAACCTAAAAAGATTATATAACTTGGTTCTCCATGCTAGTTTGACGGCAAGGAGTTCAGTTACCAAATTTTGATAGTGGGTTTAGAACTGGTTTGGTTTCAAATTTATTAATAAAAGGATATTTAGAACTGTTACTATGTCAATAAACAAATCTTTACTAGATGAAGCAATATATTCTCCAGTGTGATTGAAACTTATTTTTCGGACTGGCCACCTGAAATTATTAGAGTAATTACAGGATGATAATTGATAGGAGATAACAAATATGTATAAACATCAAGAATTCAAGATAAATACAAGGTAGTCTTACTCGAGTTTTACAAAAGTTCGCACACATAGCATCTTCGAGATTGGAAGATAAAGGTCAAGAACCTTCTGTTCTTTCTAAGATAAGTCGAGAGCTAGTTGCAAATCCAGCACCTCATACGTCAACTGAAACGAATCCCCTGCCTAGTAATCAGGCCAAGCAGGACCATCATAAGAAAAGTGAGGATGCTCTCGCAGCTGCCAAAGAACGGTTCCTGGCGAGGAAAAAAGCAAAGGTGCAAGAATGAATTAAAAGCAAAGGTGGAAAAAAGCAAAGGTGTTAGAAGAAGAGAAGAGAGAGAAACAGAAAAGAAATGGAAAGGAGGGGAAAAAAAAAAAAAAGGAGGCACGTGGTTTACTAAAAAAAAGGGGAGGGAAATAACAAAAATATTAAAATAATGGAGATTCCCTAGCTCCGGTGGAATCTCCGTTGTCCGGCGTCATTTATGCTATTTTATGCACCCCACCTTTAAGTTGGTGCTACGCTTTGCACCCGTTTAAGGTTGTGCTGTTTCTTGCACCTAGGCCAAATGTGGTGCTGTTCTAGCCAATTAACCCTTGTTATAAAAACAATGAGTTCATTTGGAACCCGACCGCTGATTGTCCTGACAAATGGCAGGTTCCTCCTACCCCTATTAACCCTCGACATTGCTTCGAGTTGTCCTACCTTCAGTCCACCACTGTGGAGAGGGTACCGAGGGCTCCAAGGTCCGACCGCCACACTCCCGTGAGTGAGGAGGCCGAGCCTTCTTCCTCGCAGTCCTTTGATATGGCCTCCGTCATGGCCGCTATATCCCAGATGCAGGCCACTCAAGTAGCCAATCACCAACAAGATACAAATAATATTCGCGGTATCCGGACCGACCTAGACCATGTGTCTAGGGTGGCTTGGCGAACTCATCCCGCCAATGTCCAGTCCGAACATGTGCCACCCTTCCCTAACCACCCCCACTACCCTCCTGCATTTGACCTCGTGAAGGGCCATTTGGAGAGCCCCTTTCCCGCCCCAACCCTACTACCCGCCTTACTACCAAGGTGGGTATTCGAGTGAGTTCTACCCTCCTCCCGATGGCTCGATGGTGGGTACTACTAGGTGCTCTTTTTTACCCCCCCTCCCATTCCCTACTTTTCCAACTCTGAGCACGGAGTTTTGCTTAAACTTGGGGGTCCCTTGCATGTATGCCTATATTTTTGGGAGTTTGGGTTCCTAGGTGGTTAGTTATGTGGGCATATATCGGTATTGGTTGTGTGCTTGGTGATTCTTTAGTTTTGCTGATTCCTAATTATTCTACTTGGTCTTACCCCCTTTAATCCAAATCACTCTTGTATAGCTTGTTTTTATTTCTTTTCTTCTTATTTGGTAGGTTTGCATAAAAAAAAAAAAAAAAATCACAAAAAAAAAATTCTTCTTTCTTTTTCTGCATTTAGGGTAGCTTGGTTGCATGGATGATATGTTGTTAAGAGTGTTCATAACTTGATTGGAAGACCTTGCGTTTGACTTGATGGTTTTGGAAGCCTTGTGGTGACTTTAGGTGATTTTTGAGATTGGTAATTTTCGGTAGAGTCTTTTTGAAATTGGTTGAGTTGGTTGATTGGACTGCCTTGTCCCTTGTGCGATAAACCCGAAGGAGGGCCATGAACATAGTAAGACTCATTTACAACCCTCGCCATTGATTGCCTAATTTGTGACTTGCATTTTAGCTCCCCAAGATTGCATATGACCGAACTAATAGAAGGATGATTTAGGGCATTTCATTTTGCTAGAATTAGGAGTTCAAAAGCCACAAAGCCTTTTATTCCGGCATAATTATCCGCTTCTCAACCCATTTGAGCCTTTCTATCCTATTTTTGTTTAAACCTCATAATAAGTCCTGGGCCAAACTTTCCTCAAAGTGGAGTACATGTCTTGTTTGTGTTGAGTTGAGTTGTTTTGATACTAAGTCTTGGTTGAAAGTAAGTTAATGTGCTTGTATAATTGCAAAAGATGAAAAACAAATTTACGAGAAAAGAAAAGAAAAGGAATGAAATGAAAGAAAAAAAGCTCTTATTGTTTCATTTGGATTACAATTGAAATAAAAGAATGAGAGAGCAAATTGATGAGCAAAATGAAAATTATGTTCAAAAAGTGAAAATCAAAGTGAAAAAAAGAAAAAAAAAATGGTTGTGTTTGAGTTCTCAAATTGAATTGGTGTTAGGACTAGCTTGGGCGAGTCTTTTTCCCCTAGTTTGTACTCCGCTTTACCCTTTTTGCACCACATTCCCAAATTGGTAGCCTCACCCCTAACCTAGCCCCGTTACAACTTTAATAAAGTTCCTTTTGACTTATAGACTAGTCTTGGTCAATTTAGTAGTGGCGGGTGAGATTTTGTGCAAGTCAAGATGAGGGTCATCAAAATATGGTAGAGGCGAGCTATTATGGTTGAGCATCGCTAGAGCGGAGTCAATCTCGGGACTTGGAAGTGGAGAGGAGTGAGAAATCACTCTTAGAAAGCCTAGTTTTCAAGAAGACTCGGTTGATCGGTGGATTGGATCTCTCGAGTCACTCTTGTGCTTCCTAGTCATCTTCCCTCTTGTGTTTGGTTAGTCTCCTAAATCTTGTTATGAACTCATTTAGCTTGCATGTCATGTTTGTAGCTTAGCTTTTAGAGCATTTAGGCTAGTGTGTTGCATGATTTTTCCCTTTCTTCTTTTTCTCCCCTTTACTTTCTTCATTCTTTTTCTTGGTTTACTTGAGGACAAGTAAAATGCTAAGCTTGGGGGAGTTTGATAAGTGTGTTTCTAACGCACTTTACGGGATCCTTTTAGCTTTGTTTGATCCTATTTCTCCCCTTTCTTCCCTTTTTCTTCTTCATTTCTTTCTCTTTTTCATTCACTCGATCATTTTTTTATCATAGTGACATTTTGCTAGATTTCGGTCAATTTTAACTGAATTTCTAGTACATTTGCTTTCACAGTGTTTTCTCGTACTTTGATTGCAGGTGTGACCTTTTCTAAGGTTAAAAGTTGGGAGATACGGCTTAAGGCGGGAGTTTTGAGGAGCTTGCCCGCACGAAAAGAGAAAAAGGGAATTTTGAGCAGGGCCTCTAGTGCGCCCGCACAGCCCTGCAGGTGCTCACACCATATTGGTGCGCCCGCACCTGACACTATGGTGCGCCTGCACCATCCTGAATTTCGCGAGTTCCAAGATCAGACAGATTGGTACGCACGCACCAGCCATTGAGGTGTGCCCGCACCTATTTGTTGCGCCTGCACCACTCACAACGGTGCGCCCGTACCTTTTCGACGCGTAGTGCTACTCTGAGATCAGAAAGAATGGTGCGCCCGTACATAGTACTATGGTGTGCCCGTACCTATTACTATTGTGCGGGCAAGCTCCTCAAAACTCCCGCACCATTTAATTTCGTCAGAAAAATTGTAACGCTCGTGCCTATTAAAAACAATACTCCCTCCGTCCCACAATACTCTTGACACTTATCAATGCACGTAGTTTTAAATGATAAGTTGTTGTTTGGTTATCAATTGTTACTTTATTGAAAAATAGATGTGATAGGAATTACTAGTTAGTAAAAGTAGTATTATTTTATTTTAAGGAGAGAGAGTGTGGGCCATGTTTAGAGTTGGTGGGTAGTAGGAGTAGTATTATTTTATTTGAAGGAGAGAGAGTGTGGGCCAATGCTTACAAGGTAGAAGGAGTAAAATAATAGTGGGTTATATCCAAAAATAGAAGTGTAAATAGTATTATGGGATAGATGAAAAAGGAAAGTGTAAAGAGTATTCTGAATGGAGAGAGTAGAAAGTTATTATTTTTTGACTATGCTTTATTATATAGACTGGAGAGTGATTCTTGGGTTCATATTAGAGAGAAAAACACATTAGTTTGTCTTAGATTTCAGATTTTGAGATTAAAGTTGGTGATTTCTACACTTCTAAGGTACTTTTTATTCAATCAAATTGCAAAGTTTTAGTTTTTATTCTTCCTTTTAATTGTTATTCTATATTCTTCCAAAGTATTAGATCTCCTTTATTATAATTTCATAATTGCTTATTGCAATTAGATTAATCATCCCTTAATCATGTTTAGCCCTAGATTAGTTATAAAGTTCATTTATACCTAGATTCCATAATTAGTGAGTAGTCTCCTATCTAAGTTAGGGTGAAAGTATGAATTAAGGTTTTCATGTATTGTTAATGTGATTGTGATGATCTAAAGATGATTATGCATTGATCTTGGTGTTTTGGGCCCTTAAGATAGATATTAATCACATTTATGCTTGGGTATTTTGATTTCAAATGTTCTTAATCGAATTTTGAACTCTTTTATCATCCCCATGGTTCAACTTAATTTCTAGGCCAAGATATTGGGTAGAAATTAAATGGATTTGTATTAAGGGTTTTCCGCATTCTTTAGATCTCTTAATCAATGGACTAAAGACCATTCAAGAGAGGATTTAGTTGATTGATTAAATGGTTTTCCTTGAGGACCATTCGAGAGAGAACTCGGGTATTTTAGAGGAAAACTAAACCTTGCATAATTGTCGCCTTTGAATCACAATTGCATTAATGATCGTTGTTGTTATTTCACTAGGAACAATACAAGAGGGGGGGTGAATTGTATGTGTAGAAATAAACGTAACTTTTTGCGGAATTTTAAACTTAAACAAAGAAACAAGCTAAAGGAACACAAGGGATTTTTACGAGGACAAACTTATTGGGCCCAACAAGAAGAAACAACCTCGACCACTAGGGATTTTAAACTCAACTCTTTCACTAATTAGGCCAAACAACTTTGTTACAACCTAATTCTACTCACGGGCCACACCTTGAGTTCCTAAACTCAAGTTCCTGAACAACTGTTCCCTTAACAGTTGTTTCTCTCAACTTCACTTGAAGTTTTCTCACTTTAACTCGCTTCACTCAAAGCTTCTCTCTTACAGAACTTAACTCAAAGTCCCCTTACCCCAAAAACCAAAATATAATTGATCAAATAAACTTAGTGGAATTAGGGTAAGAAGGCAAAGAACAAATGGCTTTTATGAGAGAATGAAGGCACTGACACTTTACTTAGTTAAACTCACTAATTCACTTGGTCAGACACAAATTGAAACTTTATTAGACATTAGTATTTATAGTGGTAATAACTTAGAATGTGGGATTAAAACATGTGTTAGTGGTAAAATCATTATCCCATGATGTTCCTTACCCGGAGGAACACGTTCCTCATTCAACCCATGATCTCCATGATCACTATTAAACGTGAGAAATAATTATGTTACTGCTCCCTTAATTTTAGCAACCACTTAAAGCATTAATTCGAAAATATGATTTAATTATAAACATTTTAATTATTAAAACCAAAATAAAAACCTTTTACCAAAAATATTATCTTTAAAATATTTTCATAAAAACCGAAAAGGATTTTTATTATCTTTATAAAAATAAAATCTTTTCCTTAAAAATATTTTCCTTAAAATCATATTTTTCCTTAAATAAAACGGTTACCTAGAATTTAGGCATAAATTACTCAACTAACATAAATAAATCGTTGTAATGCTTCATCCTAAGTCTAGTTCCTTCTAATAGTTAGTTCCTTTAACTTATTAGTTATGCGTCAGTCCGTCTGTTCCTTACAAAGGAACAAACGCTCATTCTCATTCTAAATTGTCATAGTTCCTTACCATTCTTACTCGTTCCTTTACAATGGAACTAGAAAAAAAAGCCTCGCTTTAGTCTTCTTGCTCCAATGCTGCTCCAGTACCAAATTATGAAACTTCTTTACTTAGTCTTCAAAATCCAAACTTGATTTCTTCCTTGACTTAGTATTCTCTTTGTTCCTTTCATTGATACCTTGAAATTCATTCACTTAAACAACTTGTTAGTCAATATTTAGTTTGCATCTTTGTTCCTTTGTCATCATCAAAACTACGGTTCAACAGTTGTTCCGCTTTGATTCATACTAGTAACCTTAACTCTATTACGTGTCTTCCTTATTGATATCTTCATCTCGTATTATTTGCTAGTTCTTTAATAATAATTATTTTAACTGTTACAAAAATCATTCATAACCCCCAAAAATCCCTTAATTAGGTCATTTAGACTTAATAGACTTTGATTAATCCTAATTTCCCTGTGGATCGACCCTTGACTTGCTTTTACTATGTTCTTAGTAATTGCTTGTTAGTTGTTACAATATTATTTGAAAAGCGATTTTTGGTGCCTTAACGACACACTAAAAACCTCTTATCACCGGGCTAGTCCGGTCTATTAGCGGGTTGGTCCAGGGATGGGTTAGGTTAGGCCCGCCCAATGGCCACCTCTAGTCTCACTTATGGCATAATAAAATAATAAATGGCTTGCATATTCATACTAAAAGAACAATTAGAAACTAATAGGGGAAGGAAATCACTCTAGCCTCTAGGCGGCAGAAAGCCTACGCTGGGCGCGGGATACCCCTGCGGGCTGGTAGTAGCAAGCTTGCCTTGGGGCGCCAAACCTGTGGGCTCAGGCCATGGATTCTGAGGGCTACTGCTGCTCTTGAGCTCGTCACTTACTACTGCTTTGCTGCATGTTCTTGTGGTTGCTACCTAACATCATGCATTCACTAATGCTCGAGCTTATCGCAACACACACACATAAGTAGATGCACACAACAAACGTCTTAATTCCTTCATCGATAGAAACTTCGACGATCTTCAACACCATATCCAACAATCTCCCACCTTGAAGACTCGTACGGATGAAGAACTCAACCTTCTATAAATATAGCCCCAAATCATCAGTCACCATATGTCACGTAGTGTAGCACACCTCCAACTTACATAGGAAGCAAAACCGAGGCCTCACCGACCTCGAGTCTCTATCACCATAATACGAACCATAAGGACTCTTCATAGTTTTTCGAGCATTCCACTGATGCTCCCACCAGAACAAAACATCCTTCTCCAGGCTCTATTGCTCACGCACCACACTCATGTGTTCTTTCTTCACCTTATTCGTTCCACGGTTCACTCTAGCCGAAGAGACACGATTCCTCTCCACGGGTCTACTGTATACATATTTGACAGAACTATACTCTTTGTGAAGTTTTATGCATCCCTTCCTTAGCTACCTTTGTCTTGTTCCCCGTGGTGTACATCGTGCAGCTGCTTACACCTCGAGCTACTACCATAACATCCTTAGCAACTTTCCAGGAACCACCCTCGGACACTACCTTGCAACTGGACTTGTCAAGTTGACTAATTGATATCAAATTTTTATTTAAATCAAGGATGAACTTAACATCCTTCAACTCAAACATGTCCCCACGTGCAAGTTTCACGTTCACATGTCCCTTGCCCTTAACCTCTAATGGTCTATCATCTCCAAGGTTCAAATTTTCGAGATTCTCAGATCTTAAGTTATGAAATAACTCCATGTAGGGCGCAGAATGAAACACTAGTAGAAAAATAAGGAAGGGTTGCAATCAAAACAGCCCTAAGGGTTGCGTTTTTGGCCAGCAGCCCATTCCGTAGTAGCCCTTGATAAGGGTGAATTATTATATATTTATAACCTTCTTATTTACTCTTACTAGCTCTTTATTAATATTATAAACTATAAGTTGTTGGTTTTAATCATTTTTATAGGTTATCTAATAATTGGGTTTATCTTATTATTTATTAGTTTGACCCATGTCATATGTTATACTTTTAATAATTTATCTCATGTTGGCAGGTATATAATTATATTGGAGTCAAATAATTGGATATTTGGGCTAAATCCAATACTAACACGTTAACCCGTGCAACAAGAAGTGGAGGAAATTTAGCTTCATTTGGTGAAAACACACGTGGCCACTTAGAAGTTGAGATAAAGCCCAATTGTACCAAGGTACTGCAATCAAATGAAGAGGAAAGAAGCAAACAAAAGAGAGAAAAAGAAAGAAAGAAAATAAAAAAAAAGGAAGCCCAACCAAATTGGGCCATAACACACGCAGCATTAGGGGGGCGCATAACAGGGAAATAAAGAGGAGATAGCAGCACGAAGAAAAGGGAGATCAGTTTGGAGCACAGCAGTAGCAACGGCGAAGGGATCGGTAGTTCGACGAAGTACAAGACAGCAGCAGGACGCGAAGAACAGTACGGAGCCGAACAGATCTTTCGGACATGGTTTCTCATATTTGGGTGATGTTCTCTTCAATTATGAGTAGCTAATTTTCTATTTCTAGGACTTATAGACCCTAATATTATGAATTGATAGTTTTATTGTGTTTGAGAATTGATTTTGGTTTATGATTGCATAGCTATTGAGATTATTATTGGGTTAATTATTGTTTACAATATAATTGATGGTTATTCTTGTATAATTAATTATTGATTTTCATTGTTATCAAATTTACATACTTTGTTCTTGTAGTTCAAAGTGTGATATTATGCAATGGTGTTTGATGATTTGTGGTTAAAAAGTTGAATAATTTATGCTTTGGTTAGATAAGTTATGTCACCTAATTAATCGCAATACTGTTTATGTGACTATTCCAGCTTGTAGTTTAGGGTACTTGATAAACCTATTAATTCTCATTCTAATTAATCTATTAGTCATATTATTAGTGGTGGATTCGACCGTCCTAGATTCCGTATTATTGTCCGTTCTCCGATCTTAATAGTTTACTACCTAGCTTATTTAATTTACTTTATATTTCAGACTAGTTAATTAGTTCACAAACAAACCATTATATTCATATTTAGGATTAAGTTAGTAGACATTAGACTTATTTTTAGTCAACTGTTCCATGTGGATACGATACCCTATTAATTATCACTTACTACTGGATCTTGTTCACTTGTAAGAATAGGGTTTTATAACTTGTTTAAAATCGCTATCAAGTTTTTGGTAGTAGCCCTTCACAACGAAGGGCTGCGGTTCAGGCCAAAAACGCAGCCCTTCCAGCTTGGAAGGGCTGCGCTTTTGGCCTGCCCTTCGTATTCGGCATTTTTAAAAAAATAAATAAATATGCTAGCTCAGCACCCCTACCCCAACCCCCGCTAGCCCCGTACGCCCACCCCTACACTCCCCCCCAACCCTACCCCCCAACCCTTCCCCCACCCCCAGCCCACCCACCCCCTCGCCCGCCCCCGCCCCCACCCCAACCCACCCCCTTGCCCACCCCCTCGCACTCCCCCATCCCCGCCTACCCCCTGCCCACCCCTGTGATGAGTCATATTTATACATAGATTTTAGGTTCATGTAGGTTGCATTTCAAGTTCAAATGAGAGCATTTAGGTGCATATTTGCATGATTTACTCAAGTTTGGCTATACTGCTCTCCGTTTGCTTGTTTTGATGAATTTCAGGTGATATCAATGCAAATAGACTATGGTTGGCTAATCTTGAGTCAAGAAAACATGAATAAAGAAGGCAGATTGCATGAGGATCACAAAGCATCTCTCTGGGATGAATTTGGGCTAGAATGAAGCAAAGCATTGCTGAAAGAAGTGTCAAAACTGACTCTTGTATACTATTTTACTCATAACTTTTGATACACAAATTATAATTGATTGATTCCAATTGGGTTGGAATGTAGACTTGAAGAGCTTTCCAACGATTGGTAATTTCGACGAGAGACGAGAAAGTTATGAAGTTTTGAAAATGAGCAGTTTTGGTATTTCTTGCGGGCCCGGCCGGGCGGATCGCTGTTTTACATTTTCTACGGATTTTGACTTGTCAACCGCCCGGGCGGGGCGATTTTTAAGGAGTTTTAAGCGCGTGTTGCGCTGACTCTTATTATCTTATAAATACTTATCCTTTTAGGGTTGAAGCATGACGTTTTTACACTATAGTTTCAGTTTTAGTTTTCCTAAGCACATTTTAATTACTCAAGAACCATAGTATTACTCTTTACCATTTTTACATTGGATTTTCAATAGAAGTTTGGATTTTTGCAAGATTGTCCTACATTGGTATTTCTTCTCTTCTCTTGTTATCCTTATTCAATCTTTGATTATTGATTCACCATGTTTACTTGTTTCATCATGAATATGTTTTCTTTAATTATGATTGAGTAGTTTATTTCTAGGGTTAAGGGGATCCATGAATATTTATGAAGGGATGTTTATAAAGTATTGATTTTTGATGATGTATGTTGATTCCTATTGAATGTATTATCTCTATTCAGTCCAATTTGGCTAGATTTGATTGTTATAGTATTGCAATATTAGGTTATGCGCCGAGAGGTTTAAACTTGATATTAAGGCTAGTTTCAATAGGTAGAATTGGTATTAATAAATTGCGAGAGCCTGTTAATATCATTCTATGGTTAATTTCGACTTGAGAGAGGAAATCAACCTGTTTGACTGCATTATTTATTATTGATTATTGTGTTTCGTCCTGGATTATTGTTCATTGGTGAACCTATGCCCTAGACTCTTTATTATTGATATTTCTCGATATAGTTCTTGACTAGTTTAGTATAATTACAACCTAAACACTCGTTCCCTATAATCTAGATTTGATCACAATTAGGAAAAGAACATTGTTTCCCTGTGGATTCGACCCTACTTCCCTGACTACTATTTGTTAGAGGACTTTAGGATTACTTTTGATTAGGTGATACGACTTTAGCCTGTCAAAATTTGGCGCCGTTGCCGGGGAAACGGTTTTGTTTAATTTTTAGTTGTGTTAGAGTCTAGATTATTCCTTGTCTATACTAACCCCCATTCGAAGGAACATGTGTTTCCTAGAATTGTATATATTTTTCCTTTTCTTTGGTTTAAATTTCCTCTGACTGTGTTATAATGGAGTGGAATCACCATTATGGAGCAAATTTTACTGATTGTCAGGGACAATATGGTTATAATTGTTGGGATGGTCAAGTGCCTGATTATGATGCATCTTTTGATTATTCGAATTCTAATTTTTGTGCATCTTATGATAATCAATATTCTTCCAATCCTAACTTAGATTATAATGGATTACCATATGCTCCCTATGAGTCTTATGTGCATAATTGGAACTCCCCTCCCGAATTGGACTTGCATAACTATCCTCAACAACAATCATCACAGTGTATGACAGATCTTCTTGATTTAATGAAACAATTGAATGAGTCTGACAAAGAATTCAGTGCTAGCCTTATGCAATTGTGTGACCAGCAGCAGTTGATGGTTAATCAATTACGAGGCATTCAACAAATGAGAGACCAAAATATGTTTTCCTATGATGATGATGATTGTGTTGAGAATGCCATGTCAATGGAGAATGGTGATTATATGACTCCCGATATCGAAAGGAATGATGAGAATGAGAAAAATATGGATAGGATGAATGTTTTGGTGGAGGAGAAACTCTTAGTTACAAACCCTTTTGTTAACGAGCTTATTTTAGAGGGTGGTGACATTGTAAGTGAAACTGTAGAGGTTGAACCTATAATTTCTTGTCTCCATTTACCATTTTCAAGAAGGCTTGATCTTGTTTCTTCCCATCCTATTTTATTTCCCTCATATTTTCTAAAAGGGCCACCATTAAAAGATACATTTGGCCAAGTTGACATTGTTGATATTCTTTCCTTGAGATCTCTGGTGTCTACACAACAGATACAGGAAAGTTATACTTTGTCTTCCTTTTCTCCATTTTCTTTTAATTCTTCTTGTCTTCACTTTTATTTTGTTCCTACTGACGTTATGTTTGTGAAGATAGATGTGCTTACAATCAAGCCATATCTTGTTTTTAGTGACATGTTTGCAGGAGCATTTGATAAGTTACTCAAGGCATTGGATTCTTCTGATTGAGGTTGAAGTGAGGTGCTTTTGGTTGTGGTGGAAGTGTCAATACTGTTTGGCACACTCTATGTTCATTATCCGCCTTTTCTGTGAGTTGTACTCTTCCCTTTCTTTTTCTTCATTGTTCTTCTCAGTGTTCACATTGAGGACAATGTGAAGTTCGGCTTGGGAAAGGATGTCACTTCGTGCATGTTAGTTGCATACTAGTTTAGATTTATTGCTTTAGTAGGATGGTTACATGGTTTGTACAGCTCATTAGGGGACGGAGTTTACATGTAACGAAAAAAATATACTGTTTTCTTAGTTGCATTAGAATTTTTTTCATATCATGTTAGTTTGCATCTATGAGACTATTGCTAGCACTTTTTGAGAACCTTGTTGATATTTCACTACACCTCCTAAGCGTCATTCATCCTGTTCATGATTCTTCATAGCACGATTGTTTTGCAATTGATTGTTTGTGGTAAGATTGTTTGATCTCTCTCTGGCTCGATTTAACTTTACTATGCAAACACCTTAACCCAAGTGAGCTTTTGTGCCTATGAACTGACGTATCCGTGTCAGTTCTGTTCTTTCATGTGTGATTAGTTCCTCAGTTGTCGGATTGATCTTGATTTTGACTTGGTACTCTTTGATGTTTGATAGTGTAGACATTTTGATATGATTGAGGCAATTTTTTTTCGTGATCTTAGCTCCAAAGTTATTATTGTTTTCATATTATCCTTTCTCTATCCCCATTGAGCCTTTCTGACATTATTAAATTGATATTTACATTATAAACCTTTGACCTCATTTGATCCTTGTCCCAAGCCTTGCTTGGGGGAGCGAGTATTAGTTTTGGTTTGGTTATATTGAATGATAAAACTCGATTTGTGGTGTAGTTGGATGGAAAGTATGTTTAGTGAGCTTGGAAATTGAATTGAAAGTTTGAAAAACAAAAATAAACAAAAAGAAATCAAAAGAAAGTTTGTGAAAAATGAAAAAAAAAAGTGAAAAAAAAGAGTTTTGAATAAAGTGAAAGAAAAAGGGTTATGATTGAATTTCTTGAGTGAAAAAGGTTGTTGATTATATTTGGAGATTGTTTGGTTGTTGCGTGGAGTTGTTGTGACCTTTCTTGGTCATGTTTTTAGTTATATGATGCTCCCCCTTCTTGGTTTTTCCACCACAATTCCCAAATTATTCCATACCTTTAACCTCATCCCCATTACAACCATTAAAAGTCCTCTTGATCATTGTGTATTGTATTGTTGAGTATTAAGTGAGTCAAAAAGTCAAAGTTAAAGAGTATATGCTTCATCTGAGTCGACTTGATTTAGGTTGAGTGTTATTTATTATCCCTTAAACACATGAGAGATTCGAGTGCACATGACCATAGTGAGGTCTGTCAGGTTTAGTTAAATCTAGCTTGGGGGAGATGGTTTGTGGTATGTTTGGAGAATTGATTGCGATACATAATATGCTATGCGACTTTGTTCGATATTGTTTCGATGCTTGTTTTGTGTAGTGGCTATATCTCTCGTGTTTTTAGTTGAGTGTTTGGCTCTATTGTAGTCTCATATTGTAGGTGTTTTTCTTCTCCAATGTCTATATCTTATTGCTTGAGGACAAGCAATGGTTTAGCTTGGGGGAGTTTGATGATTCATATTTATACATAGTTTTTAGGTTCATTTAGGTTGCATTTCAAGTTCAAATGAGAGCATTTAGGTGCATATTTGCATGATTTACTCAAGTTTGGCTATACTGCTCTCCGTTTGCTTGTTTTGATGAATTTCAGGTGATATTAATGCAAATAGACTATGTTTGGCTAATCTTGAGTCAAGAAAACATGAATAAAGAAGGTAGATTGCATGAGGATCACAAAGCATCTCTCTGGGATGAATTTGGGCTAGAATGAAGCAAAGCATTGCTGAAAGAAGTGTCAAAACTGACTCTTGTATACTATTTTACTCATAACTTTTGATATAAAAATTATAATTGATTGATTCCAATTGGGTTGGAAAGTAGACTTGAAGAGCTTTCCAACTACTGGCCACACGCTGAATTTCGACGAGAGACGAGAAAGTTATGAAGTTTTGAAAATGAGCAGTTTTGGTATTTCTTGCGGGCCCGGCCGGGCGGATCGCTGTTTTACATTTTCTACGGATTTTGACTTGTCAACCGCCCGACCGGGCGGGATCCGCCCCGGTCGCCCGGGCGGGGCGATTTTTAAGGAGTTTTAAGCGCGTGTTGCGCTGAATCTTATTTTCTTATAAATACTTATCCTTTTAGGGTTGAAGCATGACGTTTTTACACTATAGTTTCAGTTTTAGTTTTCCTAAGCACATTTTAATTACTCAAGAACCATAGTATTACTCTTTACCATTTTTACATTGGATTTTCAATAGAAGTTTGGATTTTGGCAAGATTGTCCTACATTGGTATTTCTTCTCTTCTCTTGTTATCCTTATTCAATCTTTGATTATTGATTCACCATGTTTACTTGTTTCATCATGAATATGTTTTCTTTAATTATGATTGAGTAGTTTATTTCTAGGGTTAAAGGGATCCATGAATATTTATGAAGGGATGTTTATAAAGTATTGATTTTTGATGATGTATGTTGATTCCTATTGAATGTATTATCTCTATTCAATCAGATTTGGCTAGATTTGATTGTTATAGTATTGCAATATTAGGTTATGCGCCGAGAGGTTTAAACTTGATATTAAGGCTAGTTTCAATAGGTAGAATTGGTATTAATAAATTGCGAGAGCCTGTTAATATCATTCTATGGTTAATTTCGACTTGAGAGAGGAAATCAACCTGTTTGACTGCATTATTTATTATTGATTATTGTGTTTCATCCTGGATTATTGTTCATTGGTGAACCTATGCCCTAGACTCTTTATTATTGATATTTCTCGGTATAGTTATTGACTAGTTTAGTATAATTACAACCCAAACACTCGTTCCCTATAATCTAGATTTGATCACAATTAGGAAAAGAACACTGTTTCCCTGTGGATTCGACCCTACTTCCCTGACTACTATTTGTTAGAGGACTTTAGGATTACTTTTGATTAGGTGATACGACTTTAGCCGTAGTTAGTAGTTCTAAAAATGACATATACCTTCCAGAAATTCAATCAAAAACAAATGAAAAAACTCTACACACTAGTTATATTATACCTCATATTATCATGCTCAAAAAGAAAATGGAGTTAAATGACTCGAGAAACGGGAATTGGACGCGAAAAGGCAAAAATAGTCCTAAAATCTCATTTACGTTCCCGAAATTCAACCAACAACAAATGCAAGCCTAAAAATCTACACAATAGTTACATTATACCTCATATTATCATGTTCAAAAAGAATTTGGGGTTAAATGACTCGATAAGTACGAATTGGACGCGAAAGGCAAAAATAGGCCTAAAATGACCTTTTCGTTCCCAAAATTAAACCAACAACAATTGCAAGCCTAAAAATCTACACAATAGTTACATTATACCTCATATTATTATGTTCAAAATGAATTTGTGGTTAAATGACTCGATAAGTACGAATTGGACGCGAAAAGGCAAAAATAGGCCTAGAATGACCTTTTTGTTCCCAAAATTTAACCAACAACAAATGCAAGCCTAAAAATCTACACAATAGTTACATTATACCTCATATTATCATGTTCAAAATGAACTTGGGGTTAAATGACTCGATAAGTACGAAATGGACGCGAAAAGGCAAAAATGGGCCTAAAATGACCTTTTCGTTCCCAAAATTCAACCAACAACAAATGCAAGCCTAAAAATCTACACAATAGTTACATTATACCTCATATTATCATGTTCAAAATGAATTTGGGGTTAAATGACTCGATAGGTACGAATTAGACGCGAAAAGGCAAAAATAGGCCTAAAATGACTTTTCGTTTCCAAAATTCAACCAACAACAATTGCAAGCCTAAAATCTACACAATAGTTACATTATACCTCATATTATCATGTTCAAAATAAACTTGGGGTTAAATGACTCGATAAGTACGATTTGGAAGCGAACAGGCAAAAATAGGCCTAAAATGACCTTTTCGTTCCCAAAAATATGCATGTGCTACTTTGATTTCTGAACCACTTAAAACCTATTACCAATCGATCTAAACTAAACTAACATATACTAATAAGTTACATACCTTTTGAAGATCATCGACGTTAGTGCAATGGTTGACGATATCGAACATGTACCTCCTCACGTAATAGCCACATGCAAGTCCATCATCTTGTTGCAGACACTAAATGTTCACCAAAGGATGCATCCAATGACATTCATGTTAGATGTGTAGTATGTGGCGAAAAGTGTTTCTATATAAGGACAAATAAATTATTTATGTTACCTCGTCTGATATCCAAGCATGAGCTTTTGGTGCTCGAAGTCCTGTTGCACTAATATGCTTCATCACACTACATCAATACATTATTATAAGATTAGATGTACTAACTGTTTATATATATAAAGATGATGAATAATGTGTAATATTAATAAGTGCGCATATATTGAGTTTCGATTAGTCTACCTATTTAACAATGATTTGATTAGTAAGGACCATGGTGGTTGTCGACGCAAAGAATCAAAGTGGTAGACTTCGTTACGTGACAAACATATCGCAAGCAGTGTCCAATGAGCCCTACAACAAGAAAATATAGTTATTATTAATAGTAGAACAATTAATAGGTGAATTTAATTATCGAATAATAAAAGTAAAGTGAGTTTAACAAGCATACTGTTCAATACTCCCTCCAATTCCTAAAGATCTTCCTTGTTACTGTTCCTACAGATACCAAGGAGGATTCATTGATGTGGGGTCTAGGGTGGATAAATTATAATAAAGTAAGACCATAGAGGAGAGAGAGGGTAATAAAGTATAATAAAGTAAGATCATAGAGGAGAGAGAGGGTAATAAAGTATAATAAAGTGCAATTGTGGACCCATATGATAGTGACATGAGAGGGTAAATAGGGAAATTTATTTTGCCAAATAAGGAATAAAGCAAAAGAGGGAAGATCTTTTGGAAACGCACTTAAACGGAAAGAGGGAAGATCTTTAGGAAACGGAGGGAGTATAAGGGACAAGGATGATCTGATGATATCCAAAACGAGATGATGCTTTGAAACTCATATAGAGATACTCTTTCACTTCGGCTTTGTTTTTTAAGCAATTGTCATCTCATATTATGTTTGGACATAACCAACCAAACATTGACTCCTCACTTAATGTTGCAATCAATTCATTGTATAATAACCTGAGAAATCATATTGATTAAAAGTAAACTTACTTATTATGGAAGTTGAATTGAAAACTACTTAAGGCATATGTATATATATATTTAATTTATATACTTATGTATTACCTCATGAAAGTTTGTATCATGGAAACATTCAACTCTACCCCACATAAGAATTCTTTAATATCGAGCTTAGAAATGAATGTCGATGACTCCTCAAAGTAGTGGAATTGTTGCTCCCCCAAATGAACCTCTATTGTACTATCATCGGGTAAATCGCTAGCGCACTCATGTAACTAATAGCATGGAATACTAAGGCCTCGCACCACCTCTGGCTCGATAATAAGTGGATTCTTTGTCATAGAAACATTTCCCTTCGACACATTTCGTTCACCTTCATCATGTAAACTTGCCTTCTTATCAGGTGAACAGACCTTCTTTGCCTTGTTGTCATGTGAGCCGGCCTTTCCCCAAACCTAGTAATTAGTTAAAAGTAAAGATATTACTGCCTATCATAGGAACTATAAAAGAAAACACGCTTATATATATGTATGTTAATCATTGTACCTCATCTGACAACCGCACCAATATACGCGGCCATAGAACATAACTGACAAGGGCATCATTAAGTAACTGTAGACCAACTTCTGGCTTCGGCAGCGGAAGAGGTAATTCTTCGAAACCAGACACAATTTCAGTGAGGGTGACCACATAGTGATTATCATCCACTAACTGGTGATGCAATCGTACTCGGTCACTAGGGGGTTGTGCATGGCCATAAGCTACCAGAATGAAACTATCATAACCATCTCCTCGAGCTAATAGTTCACATGGTGTCTCCTCCTTTAAAAAAAACTCCATTTATAGTTAGTCTATGAAACAACATTATTATAGTAAGAATTTCATGCATTTAAGAACAATAGTTGTTTAACAAAGCAAAGGGATTAAGTGATTACCTTCAACTCGGGTACTACAGGTGGATCAGGTAAAGATATCATCTGATCAATAATAGATGTTGGAGGATCACTCGTCGGCTGGCTAGGTGTAATATCACTACCCTTCTTCAACGCAGCAAAAGTCGGTAAACCCATTTGCTCCAAAATGGCGTTGAAGTTATGTGTCATCTCCTCCCTAAGCTCCTCCCGAATTGCAGTTTTCATAGCCTCCACATCTACTGACGCTGCCGAATTCACACTACTTGCACTTGATTTTGTCGCTGTAGTGTATTGATCACCATATACCTTTGTCAAACCGAGGCGGACACCTCCTACGCCCCTCACGCGTCCATTGTGGTCCTTTCGTAAAGTTTCATGCAATGCATCAATGTGTCCTTTAGGAGTGAACTCACCAGTTGCCTCTTTTTCCTTCAAGCCAATCTACATAAGGATAAGAGAGAAATGCTCGTGAACGCAAAAGTTATATTATATATACCTTATATAACCATATAATTTGTACTTACAATGGCGTTGGCTATCTGTTATGTTTCGGGATCAGGCAAGACTCTTTTTCCCTTTGCATCAACCCCATGCATCGAACACCACCAATCGAGGACTCTATCTGGTTGCCGAGGCTGTGCAACTGTCATCGTAGAGCTAGTCCCCGTTGCCGTTGTCGACCCTATTGTGGGGTAATGGCTGAACATCCACTTCTCTCTCGCCTCATTGTAAGAATGAGCACCCAAATGATGATAATACTTCCTAGCTTTTGCACTCGGGCTACTTTTCTCACGACTTGCCTAAAACACATGCAATTATAAACAAAGGTTAGGTACGGTGTTATACAATAATACTGGATCTAAGTGTAGTAAATCTTAATAAAATATTCTTACAATAGCTTGTGGGGTTGTTTTTTTGGCAACAAATGATTCCCACTGTTCAGGTTTGATAGTTTTCCATATCTGAAATGGTAATTTGGAGGGTCCAGATGATGTTTCCGGTGAAGCCTCAGGACCGGATGGTGTTTCTCCGCCGTAGATGTTCTTCTTCTTTGTACCTACTACTTTCCTCCGCTTAATGATCCACCCAGACACTAACTTAGCCTTGAAATCTCTGAATCTTTGGGCAACCGCGGATAGAAATACATTCTTCTTGGCTTCATCATCTTCGATATTGAATTGATTCTACAAAAAACGCAGTTCACAAATTAGTTTTCGCAAATGTTGTAATTTATATGCTATCAGTATTATTACACATATATTTAACTAAATAATTAAGAAACTAAACGTTATTGTACGTGAAGCTTACCATAGTATCTTCCCATAGACACCGCTTCAACCCCTCGGGCACCTCTTTCCATGAGTGCAGAATGGAGAGTTTATGCATGCAAATGTCAACTTGCATGCCATACTTTTGACGCCACTTTCCACAAGGTTGACCCATATTATCGTACTCCAAAGTCATATTTGTGTGTTTCCCTAGTGACTTTGTAGGTCCCCTTCCTTTTCTCATTTTCGTCGCCAATGACTTCCTAGGCATTTGTGCATTTATTTCTTCACGGTGAGGCCGAGCCAAATTGCCCCGTTCCTTTCTCACATCGAAAGACTCATCCTCGGTAGTGTGTTCAGCATTCGTGCTGTTATCCGTATGCACCTCCGCCATCTCCCTGAAATTGTACAAATATACGCATTAATATACATAAAGCTCAAGATAAAAAAAAAAAATCACATTGCCACTAAGGGAGGAGGAGTGCAACAAGGGGGGAGGGTCTGCGTGTGCAGGGGGAGGGATCGTGCGGTTGGGGGTCGGGCGGGGAGGGGAGGAGGGCAAGAATGGGAGGGAGGTCCGGGGGGGGGAAGGGAGGGGCAGCGGTGGGGGGGAGGGGAGGGGGCAAAAGTGGGGGGAGGTCTCGGGCGGGGGGGAGGGGCAGCGGTGGGGGGAGGGGGGGTCTCGTGCGGGGAGTGGGGTGTTTGTGCGGGGAGGGGGGCGGGCGGGGGTGTGGGGAGGGGGTGCGTGTGCGGGGGGTTGGCGGCGGTGGGGGGGGGTGCAGGCGGGGGGGGGGGGGTGCGGGGGGGGGCTTGGGCGGTGGGGGCTGTCCCCCTACCACGGCCGGCGGGTCCCTCCTGGCCCCCCGCACAAGACTCCCTACCGCACGCCCGACCCCCTTCCCCCCCCCCGCACACCCCTCCCCTCCCCCCCGCACCCGCCCCCCACCGCCACCCCCCCCCCGCACACGAGACCCCCCCTCCCCACACTCGCCCGACCTTTCCCCTCCCATGCACAAATAACCCCCTCCCCGTACGTAACCCTCCTCTCCCCCCCACTGTTGCCCCCTCCGCACAACTCCCCCCCCCACCTTTTTGTTTCCCAATTTCATTTACATGAAAATTTATGCACAAATACCTAATATGTAGTTTCATTCTACCTCATATTGGCATATGCAACAAAAGTTTGGAATTAGGTCAACAAAAATTAAAAAAATAAGGCGAATCGGCAAAAATAGGCCTAAAATGACCTTTTCGTTCCCGAAATGCAACCAACAACAAATGCAAGCCTAAAACTCTACACAATAGTTACATTATACCTCATATAATCATGTTCAAAAAGAATTTGGGGTTAAATGAATCGATAAGTACGAAAAGGACGCGAAAATGCAAAACTAGGCCTAAAATGACCTTTTCGTTCCCGAAATGCAACTAACAACAAATGCAATCCTAAAAATCTACACAATAGTTACAATTTACCTCATATAATCATGTTCAAAAAGAATTTGGGGTTAAATAACTCGATAAATACGAAAGGGACGCGAAAAGGCAAAACTAGGCCTAAAATGACCTTTTCGTTCCCGAAATGCAACCAACAACAAATGCAATCCTAAAAATCTACACAATAGTTGCATTATACCTCATATAATCATGTTCAAAAATAATTTGGGGTTAAATGACTCGATAAGTACGAAAGGGACGCAAAAAGGCAAAACTAGGCTTAAAATGACCTTTTCGTTCCCGAAATGCAACCAACAACAAATGCAATCCTAAAAAACTACACAATAGTTACATTATACCTCATATAATCATGTTCAAAAAGAATTTGGGGTTAAATAAATCGATAAGTACGAAAGGGACGCGAAAAGGCAAAACTAGGCCAAAAATGACCTTTTCGTTCCCGAAATGCAACCAACAACAAATGCAATCCTAAAAATCTACACAATAGTTACATTATACCTCATATAATCATGTTCAAAAAGAATTTGGGGTGAAATGACTCGATAAGTACGAATCGGAAGCGAATCGACCAAAATAGGCCTATAATGACTCGAGAATCAGGTCACATGGCAATGGAATGCTCATCAGCTGGTAGCGGCGGAGAAGGTAGGAATTGCAACAAATGTGGAGAGAATTCCATTGCCATGTGACCTCACTCTCCACATTTGTATCAAAGTCCTACCACCACCCCCACTACTGCCCCCCCACTGCACTCCATCATTGCCATGTAGGCCCAAAATGACCTTTTCGTTCCCCAAATTCAACCAACAACAAAAATAAGCCTAAAAATCTACACAATAGTTACATTATACCTCATATAATCATGTTCAAAAAGAATTTGGGGTGAAATGACTCGATAAGTACGAATTGGACGCGAATCGACTAAAATAGGCCTAAAATGACCCGAGAATCAGGTCACGTGGCAATGGAATGCCCATCAGCTGGTAGCGGCGGAGAAGGTACGAATTGTTACAAATGTGGAGAGCATTCCATTACCATGTGTGACCTCACTCTCCACATTTGTAACAAAGTCCCACAACCACCCCCAATACTGCACCCCCCATTGCACTCCATCATTGTCATGTAGGCCTAAAATGACCTTTTCGTTCCCCAAATTCAACCAACAACAAAAATAAGCCTAAAAATCTACACAATAGTTACATTATACCTCATATAATCATGTTCAAAAAGAATTTGGGGTGAAATGACTCGACAAGTACGAATCAGACGCGAATTGACCAAAATAGGCCTAAAATGACTCGAGAATCAGGTCACATGGCAATGGAATGCCCATTAGCTGGTAGCGGCGGAGAAGATAGGAATTGTTACAAATGTGGAGAGCATTCCATTACCATGTGACCTCACTCTCCATATTTGTAACAAAGTCACACCACCACCCCCACTACTGCACCCCCCATTGCACTCCATCATTGTCATGTAGGCCTAAAATGACCTTTTCGTTCCCCAAATTCAACCAACAACAAAAATAAGCCTAAAAATCTACACAATAGTTACATTATACCTCATATAATCATGTTCAAAAAGAATTTGGGGTGAAATGACTCGACAAGTACGAATCAGACGCGAATTGACCAAAATAGGCCTAAAATGACTCGAGAATCAGGTCACATGGCAATGGAATGCCCATTAGCTGGTAGCGGCGGAGAAGGTAGGAATTGTTACAAATGTGGAGAGCATTCCATTACCATGTCACCTCACTCTCCACATTTGTAACAAAGTCCCACCACCGCCACTACTGCCCCCCACTGCACTCCATCATTGCCATGTAGGCCTAACATGACCTTTTCGTTCCCCAAATTCAACCAACAACAAAAATAAGCCTAAAAATCTACACAATAGTTACGAATTGGAGAAATTAGACAGACCTGAGTATATGTCTCATGATTTATTAACCTTCCGCCGTTTCTTAGGATCTTCAAGTACGTGTATCCCTTCCGCGTGATCTACACGCATATAGTTCTCTGTTATATTCACATCATCTTCCACACTATTTTCAGGATAGGTGAAAGTTGGGATGTCCTCAAATGCATCATATTCTTCCTCATTATCAATATCACCAATACCGAGGATAATCCTTTTACCAGGTACAACAATTGACCACTTATTATCAGCAGGATCAGTTACAAAAAATACTTGCTTAACTTGTGATGCAATTACAAATGGCTCCTGAATTTCACGTAGACGACTAAGGTCAACAAGAGTGAATCCGAAAGGATCATCTTTTCTTACGCAACGTCGATTATCGTCAACCCACTTGCAACACAAGAGGCAAATATTAAAAGTACATTAGTCCAGCTCCCATATTTGTTGTATTCGCCCATAATAATTGATGTCAGCAAGTACATGCGACTTATCCTTCGAGCTTGCGTATTGTGTAGATGACTCCACAAGTGAAACACCACTATTTTGCTGCGATGTTGACTTCAGATTTTGATGTTCAGTCCAAAACGTATACCCATTAATATCATAACCCTCATAAGAGCGTACAGCTTCACGAGGACCAAATGCTAACCACTTAACTATTTCAGGAACACTTTCATCCAAATTATTCACTACTCGTTTATGAAACCAATCAATGAAAGTCTTGTTATGCATTTGCGTCAATGCCCTTACTCCTTTTTCAGGATTGCTAACACGTAATTCCTCCATATGTTCATTTAAATAAGGATGGACAGCTGCTACGTGATGCAATACAAATAAGTGAGCTTGTGTACGCTTTTCTACGGAAGGTGTGATCAATTTTGAACCAATTGTACCCTTACCCTCAAGTCTGCCCTCGTGTCGGGATGTCGGAAGTCCAACCGGATCAACACTAGCAAAATACTCAGCCACAAAATTACTGATCTCTTCACCCACAATTTCTTGAATTATACTACCTTCTGGTTGTGCAGGATTCCAAACTTTATCCTTCAAAGTACCCATATATATCTCAAAAGGATAGCACCACCTCAAAAACATTGGACCACACAGCTTAATTTCTCGAACTAGATGGACAATGAGATAGACCATAATGTCAAAGAATGCGGGGGGGAAAAACATCTCAAAATTGCATAGAGTTTCAACTACTCTGGCCAGCAAGGAATCGAGGCTCGACGGTTCTAGGACTTTGCTGCATATTGTATGGAAAAATGAACAAAGTTTTGTAATGGTGTGCCTCACATGCTTTGGAAGTATCCCATGAATTGCAATCGGTAAGAATACTTGCATCATGACATGACAATCGTGAGATTTCATACTCGATAACTTCAACTCACCATTTAAGGTAACAAATCGCGTCATATTCGATGAGTAGCCAGTTGGAACCTTAATGCCATACAATGACTCGCAAAAAATCTGTTTCTCTGCACTCGACATCGTGTAGCAAGCTGGTGGCAAATAATTCTTCTCCGAATCCTCCACCTTCTTTTTACTTTTCTGAGTTACATCATCAACCCTTTCCTCCACTACTTTCTTCTTCCTTCCGTCCCTTTTCTGAGCCCACAACTCTGGTCGAAGCCCCTGTTTTTCCAAGTAAAGTCGTGACGCCTTAACATATTTTGTCTTGCCCGGAATATTCATAAGTGTCGCAAGAATAGCTTCACAAACATTCTTCTCTATGTGCATGACATCCAAACAATGTCTGACCTTTAGATCTTTCCAATATGGGAGTTTCGGAAAAATGGACTCCTTTTTCCATAATCCTGTAGGTCGATCAACCTCACTAGCAGGTTTACCAAAGATTGTTTCAATGCCCTTCACCTGATTATAAATTCAGTACCAGTTAATGGTCTACGAGCAACTTCTTCTTCAACCGTCCCATCGAATGCCTTCTTCTTAAACCGATAGGGATGGTCGCGCCTGTGGAGCCTTCGTGTGCGCATACAGACATGTTTGCAACCCTTAAGGTGTGTAGACTTCATGTCATCTACACAAATCGGGCAGGGTTGTTTTCCTCTAGTCTTATACCCAGATAAGTTCCCATAAGCTGGATAATCGTTCATAGTACAAAAAAGCATGGCACGCAGAGTGAACATCTCATTAGCATACGCATCAAATACTAACACTCTTTCGTTCCACATCTTCTGTAAATCTTCAACAAGCGGTTGGAGGTATACATCTATGTCATTTCCAGGTTGTTTGGGCCCCGATATAAGTAGCGACAGCATCATGTACTTGCGTTTTATGCACAACCAAGGAGACAAGTTATAACCACTAAAACTACTGGCCATGTACTATGCTGCAAACTAAGATTGCCAAAAGGGTTCATGCCATCCGTACATAATCCAAGCCTCAGATTCCTATCCTCATTACCAAATGCCTTATGCACCCTGTTGATACTTTTCCACTCAGGCGAATCAGCCGGATGCTTGAGCAGACCGTCTTTCTTCCTACGATCTGCATGCCACCTCAAATTCTCCGCATCTCCTTTAATTGAGAACATGCGCTTAAATCTAGGTATTATGGGTAGATACCACAATACCTTAGCTGGTGGTCCTTCACTACCTCCGGCTCCTTCACGCTTGTACCTCGACAATCCACAACATGGACACTCATGTAAATGCTCATACTCATTACGATAAAGCACACAATCGTTGGGACAAGCATGTATCCGCTCGTACTCTAAACTGAAAGGACACATTAGTTTCTTCGCATAATAGTATGACTTTGGCAGTTCATTTCCATCAGGGAGCATATCAGCTAAAACTTCCAACAACGATGTGAAACTAGAGTCCGTCCAACCAGCTTTCGACTTAATGTTGAACAGTGTTATCACGCCGGAAAGTTTGGTGTACTTTGTACAACCTGGATACAACGGCTTTTCAGCAGCCTCAGACATAGACTCAAAAATACGAGGTCGTTTACACGACTGATCTTCAACCTCGTGTATCATCTCGTCTACCTGATCCCTATTATCATCTGCAAACTCATCATCCCAATTCTCATCCCCGAACTCATCATCCTTCTTTTCTCACATACATCGTTCATTACTCTAGAGCTTCCTATATACTTCCCCTGCTCACCATGCCAAACCCATACGTTGTATTGAGGCCTAAACCCACGGCGAAAGACATGCTCCCTAACCAAATGTATACTACTAACCTTGCTCACATTTCTACAATCGACACAAGGATAATAAAAGTCGACTGCTCCTGAGGATGCTTGACATTGTAATGCAGATGTACAGAATTCCGAGACCCCATTCACAAACTCAATTGATTCACGACTACCATACATCCAAGTACGATCTATCTCACTCAAGAAGACCTCTAATAATTAAACACAACCAATAATTATAATGCATCAATCATTATTTAAGTACATATACTCACATATTCAAATCACAATGCAGCCGAAGGTCCTTATCACTCCAAC
This sequence comes from Beta lomatogona, assembly GCA_947646795.1. NCBI lineage: Eukaryota > Viridiplantae > Streptophyta > Magnoliopsida > Caryophyllales > Amaranthaceae > Beta > Beta lomatogona. Next base: position 1,921,336 of record CANSNZ010000982.1, read on the forward strand.
CTAACCCATCCTTGGAAGTCTAATCTCACTAGTGAATATATACCAACTTTTCAATTCTAAGGAAAATCCGGCAGCATTTCCCTACAGTTCTCCAAGTACACAATGTAGATAATTGCTTATCTACATATGTACCCAGAGAACAATGTAGAGAAACGATAATCCAAGAATTTCCTCAGAATTGATTAGAAGACACACATTCACCACCTAAGTGAGATCAAACGTCCAAGAACAGTCCCAAACCGGGGACTATTCAAGACTTACTCATTAACGGGTTTCTAGGCATATGATGATGATTCAAACAACTTGTAGATTTCATAGCTAAATTACATTGCATTTTCATACAATCTCATATCAAGAAATATACATACACATTATCATATATCTTACTCAAATTGAAACAGATGACAATTTTTCCTCATCAACATCTAACAAAAAACAAGAGAATTAGGCTAATTACGTGCCTCTCAACACCAAAGAGGAGCAATTATGAGAAGAGAGATAGTTTTGCCTTCCTTAACTTCTTTTTCCTACAATTAACAAATCACACACGGCACATTAATCACATAATTCAATTAAGAAAACCAAAACTAACTAACAACCTAGATTAATTAACCATAAACTACACAAAATTGATAATGTGCCCACCCCGAGCCCTCCCTAGCCCTCCCCCCACCCCTTGCCCAGCCTCCCCAACCATCCCCCCACCCCCCGCCCCCCTCCCCCACCCCCGCCCAAAGATCCACGCCCCTCCCCCACCCCCGCCCAAGCATTCCCAGCCTCCCCCCCCCCCCGCCCAAAGATCCCCTACCCCCGTCCAAAGATCCCCAGCCCTCCCCCCCCCCCGCCCATCACCCCACCCCCTACCCACCATCCTCCACCCCTCCCCCACCCCCTACAATCACATTTTACAACACAAAATAGAAGAGAAATGAAATTAAACAAATTAATTAGAGAAATGACAAAGAGGAGAGAGAGTGAGAGGGGAATTACCGACAATGCACTAGTGGTGGTGGTGGCGTCAAGGTGAAGTGGAGGAGAGAAGAGAAGAAGAAGGAGCGCGGTTCCGGCGATGGTGCGTTGCACAGACGACGCACCGGCGCTGGTGCGTCAATGTCGGTGCTCAGGCGAGGGTCCGGTGATGGGGCGTTAGGGTTAGGAGTGAGTGAGTGAGTGAGTGAGTGAGTGAGTGAGAGGGAGTGGTTTTTCGCTCGTCCAAATTTTTCTAAGGGAGCGAGGGAAATTTGGGTGTCTAATTGTGTATGCGCGCAAAACTGAAACATGTGAAGGGCTGCGAAGGGCTGCGGTTAGCCTAGAAAACGCAGCCCTTTGTGTATGAAGGGTTGCGGTTTCTAAGCTAACCGCAACCCTTCATTAATAGGGTTGCGGTTAGCCTTAAAACAGCAGCCCTTCATACAGTACGAAGGGCTGCATTTTTTAGTTAACCGCATCCCTTCATTAAAAGGGTTGCGGTTTCCTTGAAAACCGCAGCCCTTCCAGCGCAGCCCTTTCTTTTTTTTCCCCTAGTGAAACGAAGAAACCCAAATCCTAGATCCATGAAACAGTTGAGCTCTCTACACTGCTTACCATCAAAACATCAGAAACATACTCCATGACAGAGTCTGTGGAAGCAACACTATCTTCATTGCTATCTTGATACTCCACCTTATATTCTTCTCCTTATCAATGTCATTGGGATTTTGGCATTGCCTCCTAAAGTGACCTTTCTCGCCGCATTCACAACACCACTTCTGCCTTACCGACTCTTCCACTACTCTTACCCCTAGACTTTTCCAGCATATATCTCCAATGTTGTCTCCTCCCTTTACCGTTAGCGTTGTATGTTCCACAAGATGACTCCTGGGAATCCTTCCGCCAAGTGCTCCCACACAACACCAAATCCCTAACATCATCCAACTTTCGTGCTTCCTTCCCCACAGAATTACTAAAAGCAGCAACCACGGTCTCCCACTCTCCAGGTAAAGAGGACAACAAAATTATAACTTGTATCTCATCATCAAAGGTACTTTTCACATAGGCTAATTGACTAATAATTTTACCAAATTCATTAATAAATGGAAACATTGATTACCAACCTTTGCCCGGTTCACTAATTTAATCCCACCTATTGATTATTTTTTTAATAATCCGAACTTTTGGGGTTAGCTTCTCAAAATAATCTGGTATCTTAATTTTTTGCCATCACCTATCCGTTTTGAGTCTACTGTATGCAAGAAAAATAAGAGTTTGGATTATTTAGAGAATTTATCCCCCAAGGTTTGGATTATTCTAAAATAATAAAAAGGTGGGATTAAATTCAGCAAACCGACTAAAGGTTGAATTATTAGAATCAAATTTTCCTTAATAAATTTAGTAGCAGATTCACCATCAATCATCTCAAGTTCAAACAAACAACGCATTGGATATACCTTATTCATGGTAGAAGGCTTCTCGTACATGTCTAAAAGAGTCTGGATCAACTCCATTATTGTCTTCACGTCTTTGACATTGAAAGAAACAGTCTTTGCCAATGTCGATCGAACCACACCTAATGCTTTCCGGTACAAGGTTGCCCAAACTTCATCTTTCATTGCTACATGCTTCTTTTTCGACAAACGTTGGTACATGTCTTTCTGGTACACATAATCCTCCATTTGCATCTTCCAGAAACCAAAATCCTTACCATCGAATTTATCGATCATCACCCTCCCGTCAACTATTATACCTATTCAACACGAATCTAGCCATACAACGATTTAACCTAGCGCTTGATACCAGCCACTTGATAGGAATAAGTATCGTAGGCGCTAACAAATTGAGCAACTAAAGTATAATAAACACAAATAAAGAAATTAAGGCAATAAAGAACACACAAGATTTAACGTGGAAATCCTTGAATAGGGAGAAAACCACAAACTATGCTAGGACTTTGAATATGTAATGATGATACAAGGAAAATTCTTAAACTCTATAATTCTCTTTTGGAGTCTCTTTAGATCTAAGAATATATGTCACACTTATGGCATAATAAAATAATAAATCGCTTGCATATCTCTATTATATAAGTGAAGAGGGGAGAAATTAAAGATGGTGTCCCCCTTAAAAAAAGTCTGATATATCCTTAATAAATTTAAATTGCCATGTATATTAAATAATCTTTTCTTCTTCCTGCTTGCCATATATATTGAACAAGTTAACAATAGAATTGAATTTGAAATTTCAATTAAATATTAAACTAAGGAGAATTTTTATCTCTTCTTACATATGTGTCAAAAACGCTGATGAAAAATTAAATTGACAATATAACTTGATTGACACAAGCAGAAGAAAAAATAAAAACTTGAATTTCATATTAATAATTATACTTACAATATTTTAAACCTAAATTTTGATTATTATTCGGTAATCTCTATTATATGAATCAAAATCTTCCACTTAATTTCAACGATTGAATCTGATACATAAATTCATTACTTTACTTGAGCACAAGCTTTCTTCTGCTTTATATTTCCTTCTCTCAATACTATATTTGAATAATGATGAACAAATAACTAAAAAAACCAATGAAACATTGATTTAAGAAAAACATATTAAAAAAATTAAACATAATTATAAATGTCTGTTCGAATCAATTTTTTTGTAACGCTGATGAATAACCAATTGAGAAAAAAAACGTTAATATGACATGCACGCATAGCATGCAAAAAAAAAATGCTAGTTTATATTAAGAGAACAATTAGAAACCTAATAGGAGAAGGAAATCACTCTATGCGACAAAAAGCCCACGCTAAGCACGGAAACCTGCCGATGTGGGCTACCCCTGCGGGCTGGCAGCAACAAGCTTGCTTTGGGGTGCCAAACCCTGCAGGCGTAGGCCACGGAGCCCGCAGGCCGCTGCTATTCTCGAGTTTGTCGCTTGCTATCGCTTGGCCCATCCGGCTTTTGCCAAAAAAGTGCCACTTATTTTATATTTGGCAAAACTGTACTCAACCTAACCCAAGATCACCTAACCCAAGATCACCTCTAAGACTCTACTTGACCTCCAACAAAAAAAAAAGGAAAAAAGGGCCTACACTGCTACACATCCTTTAAGTCAAAACCTAGAAGATTTTTTAACATACGTCATCTTGAGAGACACTAGACAACCCATTGCATCATCTCATGTGTCTTAAAAACAAAAAAAAAAAAAAAAAAAGTTAATACATCATTACATTACTATCTACTTACATTTAGAGCTGTCAGTTTGGTTAATAAACTGCTGGTTGAACTGAAATAACTGAAATTTGAACTGAATTAAATTGAACTGGGATTAATCAGAATCGAAATCAACGAAAAATGATAATCGAAATCGAAATAAACGTAAATAAATAACCAAAACTCGAACCGCAAATGAATCGAAACAAATCAGAATCGAAAATAACTGTGGAAAACTGAAAAGTTGACCGATCAATTGAACTGAACTGAACTGAATATGTAACTGAATTAACTGAACTGATTCAAACTGAAAATGAAATTGAACTGAACTGAAACTGAAACTGAACTGAAATCGGAACTGAACTGAAACCGATTTAAGGTTCATTTTGATAGATCATTGCCCTTTTCAGTTACATTGTAAGTTTACATTGATACATTATATAATCTAGTATCAACTTGTTTCAGTTAAATTAGATATTTGAAATTCAAAATAATGGTAACTTATAAACGATTAACTACATTGGAGTGTTCTTATCTTCATTTATGTTATCGTTTCACATTGATACAATATCTGATAACCTTATACTAACTTGTTTCACTTCAATATTATTTTCGATATCGTAATGGAGGCATGGAGCAATGTTATGTTCAATCAATTGGTCTTGTAACTTGTAAGAGACAACATACTCTTAATTTTAAACTGGACAACGGTCCAATCCCAATATTAAGAAGAGAACAAACCATCTTTGTAATATAGTAACTAGTTTAATCTAATTAGTGACAAGTTCAATCCATTTGGTTCTCACATTCTTTAATCGTTGTAGTTCGAGATTCGTTGTAATCCAATATCAATTTGGTTCACTCGAATAATATGTTTTAAAATCAAAATGGATACAACTTAATCTTAATTTAAATTAAGCAAAGTGATTTTCAATTACTTTATTGTCACACATAGATACCTTGATCTGATATAATATTAACTTATTTTACGTCGATTATATGTTTTTCAGCCTCAATGACTAGTATCGTTATAGATTTATAGTAAGCCCTTATAGTTAAAGTAAGACATTAATATAATCAACTTCTTTACGATGTCTAACTCGTCTTTTGAGGAAGTTTACAATAATTTATATTGATATGAGACGTCCTTTTTAAACCAAATATGATATGATTTGCTTACAACTAAAAGTTTGAATGTCGACTTATATAAATTTGTCTTATTCCAAATCATATATATCAGTAATAAAATACACTTTTACCAATGTCACTTTCATACACGTTTTTATGAAGTACAACTATTTTTTTCGAGGCAATTGCGGAAGTGCCGATAACACTTATTTGTTGCATTAATTTTTAACCGGACCCGAAAAAACATCTGGCCAAAACCTGACATGAAGCTCAATTTTTCCCGAACATATACAAGAATGTGATTAACTTCTACCCAAATCGATGCGATTATCGCCGAAGTTATGTGGTTTTCGTCAATAACTGAAATAAACCGAAACGAAACTGAAAATAACCGCAACAAATTTTAACTGGTATGGATTCAACCGTTGGTTGGTTTAACTGTTTGGATAAAACTGATTTAAACCGCAATCGAACCAACCGAAAATGGAAAGGAAAAAACTGAATTAAACTGAACTGAAAAGTTTGTTAACTGAACTGAACTGAACTGTTAATTATTTCAACTGGTATCAACTGAACTGATATCAACTGAACTGATATCAACTGAACTGTTTAGTTATAACCATAACTGAACTGTTGAACTAAATTGACACCTCTACCTACATTACATATTCATCTTAATACTAAACACCAAATCACTTACTTTTTGAAATAAGAAGATGAGTAAAATCACTATCCACAAAAACTAAATCCGTGAGCTCTCACTGTTCTTTGGCAAACTGTCTCTTTCCTTTTTTTCTACTGACTACTGTAATAATAATCACACAAAAACCCTGCTCATTTTATTTCTTCTCTAAAAACCTCAACAAACTTACCAAAAATTCATTCCCCATTAATTATTTATCTCTCCCAACTGAATTATACACTTAAAATAAATGCTACTCATTGCAGTTAAAATCATCCTCGTAACTTAAAGCTTCAAATTCAAGATTCTTTTGCTTGCTTACTTCTAACGTTAAACCCAGCAAATCCCAATTTTTTGAAGATCTACAAATTAGGTACTTGAAAACACTTTTCTGTCTTATAATTTGGGTTTATGGGTTTTTCTTTTTTAAAGAAAAAGAAGGATTTTTTTTTCTTTTTCTATTAATACTTTGGTCCTGAGTTCTGTATTGAGTTCTTGACTTTTTGGGACTTGTCTATTCATCATCAATCAATACCCAAGTTGCAATTTTTTGTAACCAGTTATTGATTTTTCCTAAGATTCAAAGCACATTGCTGAAATTGGGAGAAGTAGAAGCTGATTTTTGGGTCATTTGAAGAAAACCCAGTTCAGAGATTTTAGCTAATTGTTTGGACTTTGAACTTTTAGAGGTAAGATTTTGGGAGTGTTGTGTTTGTATTGCATCATTTTCTATTTTATTTAGATGTGAAGTGCAAGATCTGCTTTTGGGTTGTCTTTTTTATGCCAAGGATTGCTGATTTTTAAGTGCATTTCTGCAAATTTGGAGCTAATTAGAAATGAATCAATCTGAATATACTTGTTTTCTTCTTTTCTATTTGATTTGGTTGTAGATGTACTTTAATTATTAAAAGTTAAGGGGACTGTAGCTTAAGTGATCCACATTAGTGTAAAAGTTAATGGGTTACTCTTGATAAAGAAAAGATGATTGTACTTTCTGGTTTGTTTGAAATATAATTTTTTTTTTAAATCTTAGCTATGTTACTAGAGGCTGTTCTTAGATACTAAAAGTGTGGTATGATTTTGTTGTAAAATTTTAATTCTCAAATAAATAATGGAACTGTTGTATGAGATTGTTGACTTGCATCAGTAATTGTAAGTACAAAGCGAATGAGTAATGAATCACAGAAGTAATTAGTGAAATTGTCGTATGATTTTGTTTCGCATCTTGTAGTAGTTTATTAAAGTTGTCATTCTTGAAATAGTGACATCTTTCCTTAAACTGAATGGTGTTTGGGAACAAGTTAGTCACTTACATTGTTTTTGCTTATTTATAATAATCATTTATTGCTAATGGCATCCGAAGAAGGCCTTATTTTGGTTCAGTGCAAATTGGTTGAAATTCTAAATGTCAATGAAATTATGAACAGGGTTACATAAAATTAGTCAAATGGTCTTCCCTTTATGATACTCTGATTGTCAAGAATGTCAAGGGCTGCAAAGTGGAAACCTGATAAGGCCAAAGTAAAAGTTGTATTTCGACTTCAATTCCATGCTACACATGTAAGTTCTCTCTTATGAATGTTTGCAATGCATACTAATGAAGCTCTCCATCTTACTTACTATGACGTTCTATACTTGAAGCTCTTTGCTTATGTTGGATTCGGCGAGCATAATCCTTCAATACAAGAACTAAGAACTAATGATGATGCTCAAAATTATTCTTTTTGCATGACCAAATGCTTTTTTATGTTTGATCTTAAGTGTATTCAGTATTCTAGATCATTAAGCTTTTAACACCAGCATATGCCGTACAAACAATTATTTGCTTGATGGAATTGTACATGTTGAAATATACCTTGAATTATCGGGCGCTAGGATTAACCAAGCACGGGGTCTAGGGGTGAAACGCATGAAACGCCCTGGTCCAGGCGTGGGGCACACCCTCGAATCTTTTCGGTATATGTAGTTTAGTATAGAGTTTGTGTTTTGGGTTCGATTTATGTCCATTCTGTTTAGTTTAATTATAGAGGTACTATATATATAAACCCTATAATTAACTTCTGCCTATATTATTCTGTAATCTGTAATCTGTAATCTGTAAACTGTAATCTGTAGTCTGTAATCTGTAATCTGTAATCTGTAATCTGTAATCTGTAATCTGTAATCTGTACTCTCTCTCCTAAACCTAATAAAAATCAGTCCTCCCTGTTGCTGTTTGGACGTAGCTAACACATTGTTAGTAAACCACGTTAAATCCTTGTGTCAATTGTTCATTAATTGTTTCGTTAATTGCATTTGTCACAACAACACACTTAACTCTTAATGCATGCTTGTGGTTTTACACGGAATTGTGTCACCTGCAGGATGGTATGTTTTGGTACATGTAAAGCTATGGGGACTCAATATGATACCTAATTTTAAAACTTGTACGCTACTATGTCATTGTGCCAGTATGCGTGTTCCAGAACATGGTTCGCTGGAGTTTGTGTGTGTGTGTGTGGGGGGGGGGTGTTGAGCGAATCAGGTCACTTGTTATGTAGACACTTGAACAAATATGTCGTAGATTAATCTCTTTCCTCTATGAAGGCATTGATGGATGCCTCTTTTGAGGTATAGGGGTAATGTTGATGTTGTTGTGGTTGCTATATGCTCCTTTATGCGAGATGTTGCACCACTATTAGTGTACAGAAAGGAATTTGTTAAATATCTCTGATCTCAATGAAGTGATATATCTGCCTTATACAGATCTCACAAACGGGATGGAATAATTTGTTCATTTCATTAGTTCCGGCTGATTCTGGCAAGGCAACAGCAAAGACTAACAAAGGAAATGTTAGAAATGGCTCTTGCAAATGGGCAGATCCTATTTATGAAAGCACAAGACTTCTTCAAGACGCTAAAACAAAACAATTTGAAGATAAAGTTTACAAACTTCTTGTGGCAATGGTAAAATATTGTCCTACTTGCTTCATATGTTTCCTCTATTTGGATATTGCTTATAGACCTGTTCATGGATATTTCTGCATGATTGATGAGGTTTTTAATTTTTCTTGTTATTTTTACTTTGCTATTATCAGGGAACATCACGGTCTAGTCTCCTTGGTGAAGCTAGCATAAATCTTTCTGACTATGTTGATGCGTTGAAGCCCACTCCTATTGCATTGCCCCTCCAGGGGTCTGATTCTGGAGCTATATTACATGTAAGGATCTTGTATGTATGTATATACATATATGTATATATATGTATGTATATACATATATGTATATAGCAGTTATATTTGAGAATTCAATGAGGAATATGGCCCCACTTCAAAGGATATCATGAATTAGGTCCATGATGTTCCATAAGCAAGACTATCTTAATCCTGTTTATTGTTTTTCTTTGTTTGGGCGAAGGGTGTGCGTTAGGGCAGATTCTAATTATCATCCTCTTCCGTTCTCATGAATTATGATTATTGGGTACTTAAATTGCAGTGCAAATGTAAACATTTAGTGGCTCCAAAAGTGCACCCCTAGAGGTAGGGAGGGTAGCAATGGCCAATTGGACAGTGCTCTTAAGAATAATAAAAGATCTGAATGCGTTGAATCAAGTAGTTTTTTCTTATTCTTTTCTGGGTATTCGTGGGGAAGTCAACATGATATGAACATTTACATGGGTTTTCACCTCAGTCTATATGCTTCCTTGCATCTGGTCAATATCTCCATGACTTTCATTCTTCATTCAACAGTATGGTTTTCTGGAAACTGTCTTCGCTTTATAGAGATAAGCGAGTTCTCATTGGATCTCCAGACACCACAGGGTGTGGGAGTTTTGGCAGTTGTGTAGATGCCTCAATTCTGAGTGCCTCTTTTGATGCATGCCTTTCATTTTTTAAAGAACCAAGTATTGCTCATAAGAAAAGGTGCTAACTGTGATTCAATTACAGGTTACGGTGCAGCTTTTGACTTCTAAAACTGGTTTCAGGTACAGTAAACTGACTCCTTGTAGAGGTTAATAATGCCAATATTTAATTAGTAGGTCATAATTTGTCATTTACATGTTCAGGGAATTTGAACAGCAGAGGGAAGTTAGTGACAGAGGGTTCCAGACAAACACTGATCATGATAGTGGAAAACTGCCTACACCAGGGGATGTGGTGATTTCTCGTACTGACAAGGTATGAAACTTTCATATATTCTTAATATTTGTCTTTATTTGAGATGCTTGTTCATTAGTGCTAAACTGTTGAATGGTTGCATTTGCCATGATATTTCAAATAGCCCATATGTTTCAACCACATGAGAGCAATTATTGTCTATGTATTACTATATGTTTGACATCTGGTCTACGGAGTTATCGCAAGTTTGTAAGACTTGGGACTATCTTGCATCTTAGTATGCGTTTAATTAATTCATGATTAATGGTATTTTAATTGCATCATGTCTTGTTGGTTTTGCTTAGACGGTTACAAGATAGGTTGTGTACTTGTGTCATGGTAGTCAATTGCCCACTGTGCGCTTAAGCTCATTAAGAAACATGGGTTTGGGGATAAAGGCTAACATTAAAAATGTACAGGGATTTTGAAGCACCAAGTTCCTATGGTATTTACCTGGAACACGTGTGTGGCTTAGCCTAATTAATGTTTGGTTTGAGCCAAGCTAGCAACCAAGTCATGTTGGGTTGGCTTGAATGGTACTTGGTTAGAATTCTCTCAATTCAGATCTAATCTGTCTATCACTAATCACTATACTAATTATTATACCAAGCTAATGTTTGTAATTTCTATTACATACTATCAAAATAACAAGAGAATATTAATCATATTTTGATAGTTAAAATATGGAATACTGTAATTTGTAAACCCAAAACCAGAACCGTTTGGCTTTACACAAGAAGTTGACCATAAACTCTAACCCAATTGATAAATTTTATGAATTCAATGTTCATGGCAAATTGAGCTGAAAATTATTTGCAAAACGTAGAGTTTCTACCTAGGCTATAGTTGATAATTAGTTAAGTTACTTTTTCATTGGTCTACCCAACAAACATATTTTTCAAAACATGCTATGTTCCTCAAACTCTTCTTTTTTATATCAAGTACCCATGTCGAATCCTTGACACATGACATGGATATGGACTCTCTACACTCCATTCCCAAAACATGGAAAATATTCCTAAGATAGCTGTGTCTTGCACTTGGACATGAAACTGACACTAATACCCTAGTTTGAGTAACATAGACAATATGTTAAAGCAGTTGCCTCCATTGTGATCACTGAAATCAGAATGCCACTGCCCTCTGTTATCATTTCTAAATTAGGAAATTCCATCAAGACGCGTGTGTTTCAGAATTCAGTATTGGCCACTTTCCAAATTTCTCATGGTGCTGCTATGATATTGCGTTATCTCTTAAGTGGTAACTCGTAACCTTTTATTAAATTTCTTGAGAAAATTGGCTTAATGTTACTAATCTAACATCATTGACAGGTAGCCTTTGTCCTGTGGCCTGATGGCATCTATAATTCACCAGATTCTGAAAAGGCCACTGGAAAATTTTAATGCTTTTAATTTTCTGTAAGATAACTATTTAGATTGTGGAGCACAAAAAAGAGAAAATTTCAAGCAAATACCAATAATGCATCCAATAGCGTCCTTGAGGTAACTGGAGACAGATTGAACGCGCTGGAGGGATTTAGTGTTGAGAATTAGACTAAGCAAAACACTAATTACGTACAATTAACACTAATCAACAACTAATGGAAATTAATGAAACCAAGCACAATAAAGAAAGCAATGAAAACAGACCGAATAACGTGGGAAGACCCGAGCATCGGGGGAAAAAACCCACCAAGCAAGCACCTTTGATTAATGGTAACAATGGATGAATAATACAAGCATTAATGGATGAGTTTAATACTATTTTCTCTCTCCTCTTTCAATAAACCCTAGGAAATCTCTCAAACCAGTAAAAAATTCCGACGGGTCTGGGTTGCCCGGACGAGCACGAGAAACCGCCCACCCAGGCCCAAACACAGCCTTCCCGGGGAACAAGATTCCCAACTTCCTGCCTCATGACCCCTGAATTTATGCAGGGCAGTCCGCCCGCCCACCCGGGCCTCTAGGCTTCCCTCCCGGGGGGAGAAGGACCACCTTACTGTCTCGCAGCTCACAAAAGTAGCCCGCCCAAGCTTGTGATCGCCCGCCCGGGCCTTGATGCCCGCCCGGGCAGCTGAGCAGTTTGGGCCTGCTTCCGAGTTTCGCTTCCTTCGTTGTTGGACTCCCAAGTTTGCTCGACTCCACCATTAACCCCAACATTTAGCTGATGAATCTTAGCCTTTTGTAGCAAATACACGAATAAAGGTTACCGCTTCATTGGTTGTCAAGAATATAGAAGCGCCCTGTTGTTTAAAAGTCATAGTGTCATCCTCTAAGAAAAGTCCAAGATGTAGGGCCTCTTGTAGAATATTTTTTACTCTTGGGTTTTTTTTCCCTTCCTTAACTATTGGGAATTTTGTTGATCAACCAAAGCGATCCAAATTTTGTAATAATTAGTAAGCCTTGTGTAAAGAGGACTTACAACAAAGTTATTGTAAGACCACCTCACTTTTTACCCTAAACGGGTGACTTTTTAAGTTAACATTTTACTTTGAAGGGGCCACTTCTACAGTTCTACTGTAAGTGACCCCCGTTAGGACCAAAAGTTACCCCTATCTTACCATAAACTATTATACGACGGTCTTAAATAAGATTTTGTAATAATACTATATGGCTGATGTTTAACATGAAAAAATGAGCATATATGAGTTCCGAATGAGTATGAAGTGATATTGTGAAAGTGCTGTTGGCCTCAACTATTCTTTGTCTCGGACCAGTGAATTATCTGTTACTTCTGTTCACCTGCAGTCTCCTCCAGCTTATATGACCATAAAAATTTTACATCATTAAGTTTCCTCAATATATATATATATATATATATATATATATTATATATATATATATATATATGTATATATATATATACATATATATGTATATATGTATATATATATATATATGTGTGTGTGTGTATTAAATGAAATCTTTAATATAGAAATACAATATTTATCAAAATATAGACATAATAAACAACATATATAATGGAAACTGTTTTGTCCCCTTACCTGAGAGGATAATAGCCAAATATCCAGTTCCATGTATTTCTTTATCTATCTATGAGTGTATGTTTGTAGCAAGAAGCAGAGAAAATTTGCAGTTCCAACCAAGTAGGCATATTATTGCCTGTGTTCTAGTTTTTTTTTTCTCTTGTGGTGAAGATCTCAAAAAGGAATCCAAAGCAGAAAACTCAAAATAAAATGTTCAGGAAAATGAATCTCTGTTATTGGTCTGAGTGACGTTAACTGGAAGGCTCACATGACAAGGATATCCAGCTCCAATTATAATTTATAAAATATACTTCACAAACTATGTGTGTGTACAAGTGTGTATTGGGCTCGAATTTTTTTCTTCTGTAATTTATAATTGGTTTATTTTATACTTTTTTTCATACTTAGAAAGGCATGTAGACCTATAACATGAAGCAATATATTTTTTTTGAAGATAAAAGCTTAAAAGCAATATGATTAGATGTGTAGTATCTTAAAGATCTAATTATATCTCCTATATGTGTAGGTTAACCCAAGACTTAAACCAAAGCCAGAACCTAAAGAGCTGCCATCACTTGAAGAAGAATCAGGCATCAGTGAAGAGTATGCAGACTCAGCTGCTGGCTTTGATGGATCATCCAATACTTCAGGAAGTTTGAGTGCAGAAAAGCATGAAAAATCTAGCACTCGGGAAATTGACAGTGTTAAAAGCACAGTCTCTGGTGATCCTGGAGGAGTTTCTCTGACTCTAAGCTCTATGACTGAGAAAGGGGCATCTGATCATCGGTTTTTGGTGCATGGTACCAGCGATTGGATCCCTCAGTGGGGTGCAGAAAACTCAACTGACGATGAAATGGCAATGGTTTATGAGGAAAACAACAGACTTAGGGGAGCCTTGGAAGCAGCTGATATGTCTATCCATGAGCTTAGGCGGGAGATAAGCTCTGTACAAAGTTATGCTGATGAAATAGGTGTTGAAGCACAAAACATGAGAAAAAATTTGGCAATTGAGATTTCTGCAGATCAGGAACTTGTGAAAGAGGTATCTTTGCTCAAATCAGAGTGTTCTAGGTTCAAACATGATCTTGAATGGCTAAAGAATTTAAAGATGAATTCTCCCATTTCTAAAAGAACAACTGTAGATGCAGATCAGTACAATTTAATGCAAGACATGAGTCTGAGATGGCTGAAGGGTATTTCAGTTGTGGAGGATAAAATGAGAGAAGTTCAGGACAAGGTGCATATTGAGAAGGATTCAACACTTCTGCACACAGATCTGGAGGCATTGTTCAATATCTTGCAAGATCTCAAACATGGGATTGAGAATTCTATTTGTCCGCTTGATGGATTATCAATTGGAAAAGCAAAGACAAATATTAGTGGAATGAATTCTCTTAAAACTGATCATGTCATGTCAGATACTGGTCTAGGTGTTGAGTTGTGTCATCCAGAAGGTGTACTTTTACCAGGGCTGCTGGCTCCTGGGACCGGTTCTGCGGATGCCACAAATGCAATGCAAGGAGAAATCTTTAAACTTCTGAGGGAGTTGGATGAATCCAAAGCTGAACGGGAATGCCTCATGAGAAAGATGGATCAGATGGAATGTTATTATGAAGCACTTATTCAAGAGCTGGAGGAAAACCAGAAGCAGATACTTGGTGAATTGCAGAATCTCAGAAATGAACATTCTTCATGCATATACACTGTTTCATCCACTAAGGCTCAGATGGAAGCAATGCATTTACAGATGAATAATGAGCTGCTACAGCTTGCCGAGGAGAGATGCAACTTGGATGCAGTTAACAAAGAACTTGAGAAAAGAGCTCTTTCATCAGAATCAGCACTGAGAAGGGCAAGATTAAATTACTCAATTGCTGTAACCCAGTTACAAAAGGACCTTGAAATACTTTCTTTGCAGGTTCATTCTATGCATGAGACAAATGAAAACCTCATACGTAGAACTTTCTTAGAAGCTACACAGCCATTTCTTCAGGGGTGTCAAGTTGCTGCGCCAAGTGACCTTGCTAATGGCTCTGACACTGACAAATTAATGACGTCCCAAAGTAATATTATGGGTGTCAAGAATCAGCTTTTGGGAAGTGATAGACTCTTGGATGACTTAAAGAGGTCCGTGGCGTTGCAGGAAAACCTGTACGGGAAGATACAGGAAGAACTTTTTGAAATGCATCTAGCAAATGTACATCTTGATGTCTTCTCAGTGACGTTACGTGAAGCTTTAGTAGAATCGGCTTTGGGGAGTACATTCTCAAAGGCAGAGGTGCATGAATTTGCAAAGCAGCTGGAGCTTTCATCACGGGCCAATGAATCTCTGGAATTGAAATTGCAAAATATGATAGATGAGGTACGTAATCTCAGTGAGGAAAAGGCTATTTTTGTTTCAAGGTGCAATGACCTTGCTTTAGAGAATGGGAAACTGGAAGCAAATTTGAGGAGTATTTTTGCTGAAAAGATTGCTCTTAATGAGAAAATTGGAGAAATCGAGATTCTGATAGCTGACTACAAAAGTTACCAAAGTAATTATGAAGATTGTAATGCTGAAAAGACAAAGTTAGCAACTCTGCTAGAGCAAGCTGCTGCTGAGAAGCGAAATCTTTCGAGTGATATTTCTTTGTTTCAGGAAGAACTGATGAGCATGAAGAGCCAAGTGAGGGAAAAGGAACATTTGCAGAGTATAGTTGATTATCTTCGTGAAAAATTGGAGAATTTATTGGCATATGGGAATAAACTAGTTGATGATTGGGCTTCCTGCAGCAAAACAGAGAAAGAGAACTCAGAGCTTGAGAAGTTCACGAGTATTATATTGCAGCTGGAAGAGGGTCAGCAGAAGCTCCATGATAAAATCCTCCTACTTTCGAAAGAGAAAGAAGATCTGCTGAATGAACGCGATAGTGCTAAGCTCTCTTTAACCAGTGTAAAATCGGAAGTTAAGATTGTGACGCAGAAATTGCAGTGTGATATAGGAGATATGGTTAAGGCACCTAGTACTCTTGTGGAAAAACTTCAAAAAGATCTTGAGGTGCTTGGTGATAAACTCAATCTTAGCTCAGAGGCAGAGGAAAGATATACGCGGATGACTCAAGATCTTCTGTCTGATTTTGCAAAGATGGACGCTGCACTACTGGAACTTACTTCCAAGAATAATGATCTGGCTGCAGAAATAATGGCTTTAGGACATGTTACAAATGAGCTAGAGGGGGATAAGTTGACTATAGATAGAATAACACAAGAAAACCGGAGCCTAACTGAATTGTTATGTAATAAGACCAACGAATCTGGTATGCTTACGTTAGAGGTCAATAAGTTAACAGGAGCTGTGGGGAGCTTGCAGGATGAGTTGTCTCTTCAAAGGGGCTTCCGAGATCAACTCGTGGCTGATGTGTTGAATCTGAATACTCAGTTGAAGGAGACATACCAGAAGTTGTCCCATCTTGAACAGGAAAATGCTGAAATGAGCCAGTTGAAACGCAAGCTGTCAGACATGGAATCAGAAAAATCAAGTCTCTACCATCAGCTATCGAATTTCGAAGAGCACTTAAAGAAATCAGCAGAGGGATCCTCTGCTGATTTAGAAGTTCAGCTACTGGATATGCATGCAATTGTAATAGCTTCTGATGTTACGTGTACAGTTGTTATGAAGCGGTATCAGGGCCATGTTGAAGCACTCCTGCGTCATCTGGAGTACTTGAATCAACATCTTCTACAGGCTAACAACCAGAATCTTGATCTCAGTTCCAGGCTCCATAACTGTGTAGCTAGCAAAGATATATTTTCTGAAGAAAATGCTAAATTGCTGTCAACTCTTGAATCTTTAAGATCTGAGTCAGATTCGTATGTTGCGTTGAACAAAGCTCTTGAGCATACCAATAGTGTTGTAGCTGCTGAACTCGAAGAATACAAGAAGAAGAGTGATCTTTTAGACACAAGGTACGCAAATGCTAAAATTGAACACAGATTTGACGTTGAAGAGCTTAAATGCTTGCTTGGAAGTTGTCAAAAAGAGAGTGACAATTTGATTGTCTTAAATGAAGAGCTGGAGATCAGGTCTCTGGTGCTGAAAGCATTATTGAATGAGATGACTGCTCATAGAAATTTTCACGAAGCAGAATGTAAAGGAGAACTGACAATGCTGCAGAAACAGTGCTTTGATCTTACTCGTAAGCTCTCTGAACAGGTTTTGAAGACAGAGGAGTTCAAGAACTTGTCCATACATCTAAAGAAGCTTAAAGACAAAGCTGATGCTGGGCATATTCAAGCTCGTGAAAAGAAAGAAGCTGAAGGGTCTTCAGTTGCAATGCAAGAATCTTTGAGAATAGCATTTATTAAAGAGCAATATGAATCTAAGATACAAGAAGTGCGACAGCAACTGGCTATTTCCAAGAAGCATGGTGAAGAGATGCTCTGGAAATTACAGGATGCTCTTGATGATATTGAGAATAGGAAGAAATCTGAAGCATCTCAATTAAAACGAAATGAAGAACTGCTCTTGAAGATTACTGAGTTAGAGGCCGAGTTACAGTCAGTGCTCTCAGATAATCGCGAAAGGTTTATGGCATATGAGCAGCTAAAGGCGGAGTTAGACTGCTCAGTTATGAGTCTAGATTGCTGCAAGGAAGAAAAAAAGCAGCTTCTGGCATCTTTACAGGAAACGAATGTTGAGAAAACTAAATTGGCTGATGAAGTTAATTTGATGAGAGAACAGATAGAGAATCTCAAAGCATTCATGACAAGTCCCAAAAACAATGAGAATGGGTGTCATATACTGCAGAAGGGTTTGTGTGAGCCACCTACTGTGGAGAATTCGGTGGAGAATTCAATTTTAAGTAGGGCAGAAGTCTTGGATAAGGGAAGTAATTCCTGGGATGATGAGGCTAATCACTTGTCTCAATATGTAACTATGGAAATTGGAAGGGAGGATGGAGAATCTATGAATCTGTCAGAAGTACAGGTACTTTTCTTCATGCTCTCTTACGATATAGATTTCAGAAGAGATAGTTTAGCATAATATATTGAGGCAAGTTGGTATTCAATACATGTCAAATACGGAACAAGGCAGTCCTACATGGAGTGTCTGCAACTTAGGTTGTAAGTTGGTGATGCCTGCAACTGGGACCTCCTTGCTTCTATTTTTACTTCTCTGTTTATATTTGTCTGGTCTATCTTTCTAGTTTGATTTGTTTAACTCTAATTCGTCATCATCACTCTGTTCACTTAATGCACAATATCAACTATTGCTCCTTCTCCTGATATGCATGATTTTTATCAACTAGAACAGTCATGGTGAAATGTAGGGAACTTCTTTTCTTCTCTTTTGTCTTAGACATACCAACATGACAGAGCTTTTGCTTAAGTCTTGAGATATGCTGAGCACTATCAACTTAGGTCCACATTGCACTGAGTTTAATGTTCAATCTTCTTTACAGTGGACTACTCGTTATGTCTTCTCTTCCTTCTCTGATAAACTGAATTTACAGTATATGCAGGATGATTTGGTAACAAAAGCTACAAAGGACCCTTCAGGGGTAACAAAAAATGAAAATGATAATGATTCAATGCACGTTGCTTTTATCAATGATCAGCTGAAAGCACAGAGTTTATTGTCAACTATGGACCGCCTGCAGAAGGAGGTATGCAGACTTTGCAATAAATTAGCGAAGGCAGACAAATTTGCAGATAATAATTCCTACTAGTGCCCTCATTAAGAGAGTCGCATTTCTTTTATGAGCTGTGTTTGTACATTTGTTTTTGTTATCAAATATGCAATATTCAATAGAAACTGAGGCATCCAAGGTAGTTCATACGTGGAAGAGGGTGTCATATAGTATAATATCTATCTTAACTGCCTTGTCCTCCTATTCCACGTTGGAAACCTGTGGCTTTGAGTTATAGAGAAACGGCATTACTAAGTAACCTGTGTTTTGTTTGTATGCAGTTAGAACGTATGAGAAACGAAAATACACTTTTTGAAGATGAAAACTCAGATGAACCAGACTCTGAAGGATTACGAAAAGAGCAAGGGCATCTAGAGGAGGTATTTATTGAGTTCGTATGTGATGTGTACAGCATTATCTGGTTCTTTGGTTCATCTACTTATGATGCAAGGTTGCACTGCAGGTTACCAAGGAACTTGGTAATATGTCTTCCCTATATAATGATTCTTCAAGAAGTGGGAATTCGGTAGAGAGAGTGCTAGCTTTAGAACTGGAACTTGCTGAAGCCTTGCAGGCCAAGAAAAAGTCGAGCATCCAATTTCAGAGGTGAATATTACGAGTGTTACTTCTGCTCTTTTTTTAGGCTCATGATTCAAGTTTTATGTATACTCCCCCCCATCCCAGTATTATCGTCACATTCATATACGATTTTGGGTTGTCCAAAAATATTGTCACTTGACCTAAATTGATAATTGCTTATGATTGACTTTCCAAATATGCCACTTCTGAATTTTTGTTTTTGTTTTGTTTTGTTTTGACGGTTGCCAATTCTTATATTGAAGCATGGGGAGAGTATATATATGATAGCAAGTTAGCAACTATTATAAAGGATCCTTTTGTGAAATATGTCATATCCTTTTATTTTGAAAAACTGAGTCAATGTGTATGTGACAAATAATTTCAGATTGAGCACATTGTAAATGTTATTGTGCTTCTTTCAGCACCTTTTTATGTGATCATTGATATTGTTGTGAGGGCAAATTTTTGGCCATTGCTATTAATTTGTTGTTGAGATTTTAATGAGTTATATGCTCTTTTCTTTTTCATGGCATAGTTCTTTCTTGAAGCTACACAGTGATGAAGCTGCAGTATTCCAAAGCTTCAGAGACATTAATGAGTTGATTAAAGACATGTTGGAGATGAAGGAAAGATACAGTGCTATGGAGGGTGAACTGAAAGAAATGCATGAACGGTATTCTCAACTAAGCCTGGACTTTGCTGAGGTTGAAGGAGAGAGACAAAAGCTTACAATGACGCTAAAAAACGTGCGTTCACCGAAAAAGCACGTAAGTCGGTCTCAATCGTCCAGGCATGAGGATTCATCTTCTTGATCTTTCACAAAATTTTGTTACAGCTAGTTCATTATCCATTTTGATTATATGAGCATTGAATCAAAGGGTATCAACCAGTTGCCTTGTTAAGGGGTTCAAGAGATCAGGAATGAAGCATGGATTACTGTAGGGGGAAGTACACTCATGCTTGTGTAAATAACGAGCATTGTATAATGTCTTCATTATAGGTTAGTTTAATATTTGCCCAAATGTTCTTTGAGGGCTCACATAGGTAATATCGGGAATTATTTACCGGTATTTATGTATCCATATATGTATGTATAGAAAGTATAGTAAACCATCTAGTTGTTAAATGATAAATTTTGGCTGCATCAATATTTAATGAGATTCATATTCTAGCAAATTTACTGATTGTATTTAATGGGGTTATATATATATATATATATATATATATATATATATAAGTAAGTTCATATGAGAATGCATACTTGTATGAGAAATGAGAATGGATTTTACATGTTATAGCTCTAATGAACAAATGATGTAACTCTAATGAAAAAGTGATGCAACTCCAAAAAAAAGAATATTAGAAAAAAAAATTCAAAAAAATTTTTTTTTTTGGGCTCAAAATATTCTAGCAGGTATAACTCTAATGAACAAGTGTTGTAACTCTAATCCAATCGTGTGGTTGAGATTCATTCTCATTCCTCATGTAAGGAGCATTCTCATGTGATCATGCCTATATATATATATATATATATATATATATATATATATATATAGAGGCAAGATCATGTGAGATAGGAAATTAGGTGAGAAATGAGAATGAATCACTGCCATTAGATTAGATACTATCAGCGGCCAAGATCTCAAGCTAATATTAACACAAACCATCTTTTTTCGTCCATTCTGACCTAATTTTCTCTCTCCTCTCTTCTCCTTCTTCTCGACTATGTCGTCTCTCTCCTATCGTCTCCTTCTGTACATCTTCACTCTCCTGTCATCTCCTTCTGTTCAAGAATTTCATGGAATCCATTAGCACAACGCAGGAAGCTTAGTTTCTTTCAGAAATTTAATTGTATGCTTGTTCATAATTTGTTTTCGAAATTTCTTTGCTTCTACATAATTTGTTTTCGGAATCCAATTAAGGTTGTATTCGTATGATTGTTTTCGAAATTCGTATGCTTCTAACAATTCGGAAATTCGTATGCTTGTTCACGTTCACATTTATATGGAAGTATATATGTTATTGCACACGGAATTCACGGCTAAGACTTCTCTGTTACTTGTTTGTCTTCCTTGTCTTCTGTTAACTTCAACTATGATGAATCGAAAGACAAAACTTAAGTCACCTCCAAAAAGCTATAACTCTATTATTAGATAGCTTTGTGCTCATTATGATGCCTACATATTAACTTAATTCTCCATTAATCTTTATCACTTCACTATTAGTTATTTTTTGCCAATATGTTTTTAGAGTTATAGGTAATATTAGTATAGCATTGCTTGCTCGGAGTTATCTATCTTTTTTTTTTTTTTGTCAATATCAATTCAGTGAATTTCCATGACTCATAACTTTATTTAGAGTTATAGCAAGTAACTAGAGTTATAATAACATTTGATTAGAGTTATAGGAACTACTAATTAGAGTTATAAGAATTGTAGGAACTAGTCATTAGAGTTATATTAACACTTCCTTAGAATTGTAAGAAGTAGTACTTAGAGTTATAGCAACATTTGTTTAGAGTTATAGGAAGTAGTAGTTAGAGTTATGTTTACACTTGATTAGAGAATAGGAATCTATAATTAGCAACTCATCTAACTATTGGAAAATAGTGATTGCATACACTTCGATGAAGAAAGTTGCAATATCATGCTATTGCTCGAGATATAAAATTAATGATTGTATGTTGGACTTTGGTTTATGCATATGAGCATATTTGATTTTGTGGCTTGATTCACCAAGGCATAACTAGTTTAATTACAAATGACCAATTTAGGTTCATGACAAGAATGGAAACTTTAAGGAGTACTAAGAACTTGTTTAGAGTTATAGCATTATGACAATAAATTAAGGGATGTATGCCATGTCTTAGCATCTCAGAAATTTGTTTAGAGTTATATCAATTACCAATTAGATTTATGGCTACACTTGATTCGGGTTGTATAGAGTAGTAGTCAAGAGTTATAACAATGCTTGTTTAGAGTTATAGGAAGTACTAATTAGACTGATGTCTATATTTCTTTAGAGTTGTAGGAAATAGTAGTTAAGAGTTATATCAATGCTTATTTAGAGTTTTTTATAAAAGGACTTTTTTAGAGTTATATGAAGTACTAATTAGAGTTATGGCAACACTTATTTAGAGTTTTAGGAAGTAATAGGTAGAGTCATAACAATGCTTGTTTAGAGTTATATGAAGTATTAATTAGAGTTATAGCAACACTTGTTTAGAGTGTTAGGAAGTATTAATTAGAGTTATAGCAACACTTATTTAGAGTTTTAGGAAGTAGTAGGTAGAGTAGAGTTATAGGAAGTGTTAATTAGAGTTATAGGAAGTATTAATTAGAGTTATAGCAACACTTGTTTAGAGTGTTAGGAAGTATTAATTAGAGTTATGGCAACACTTGTTTAGAGTTATGGGAAGTAGTAGATAAGAGTTATACCAATGTTCGTCTAGAGTTATAAGATGTACTAATTAACTTATACCAACACTTGCTTAGAGTTATACAAAATTTTATTAAGAGTTGCAAAATGTATCAAAGAGAGTTATGGCGATATGTTATTAGAGTTGTGTTAGCTATGAGTTAGAGTTATTAAAGTTGCGGTGGTATCAAGTAGAGTTATGGCAATGTGTCACTAGAGTTGTAGAAAGTGTGAGTTAGACTTATGGAAACATGTCATTAGAGTTAAGGGAGGTATACTAATTGGAGTTATACCAATGTATCACTAGAGTTATGGAAACATGTTATTACTTTATAATCTATGAGTTATGGCATTTGGCTTAACTTAAGGGTGTTTGCTTGGTATTGGAATTATGCTTGCAGTTTGATAGCATGTTAGCTCAATTAGTAGAGTATTGTGTATGCAAATACAAAAAAACGTGGGTTCGACTCCCACACAGGCTCTTATTATTTGGCATGCTTCGAGCACTTCTTATTGACATGGTCGTGTTCGGCTTTTAGCATGTAATTTTCTCTAAATTCTAACCTAATAATGTGGTAAACAGAGAAAAAAAATGACACTAATTTGAGTTAATATAGTGACCATTTTCAAATTTAGTTTGTGTAAATGAATGTTATTGTACTTAATTCTTCTACTTTATATATATTTAGGATTCCAAATAACCTATGTGGGAATCAAACCCACATCTTGTGCATAGCACAATGCTCTATCATTTGAGCTAATAGGTTTTAAAGTATTAGTCAATCTTTTAATGGATACTTAGCTATCATAATCCAACAACCTCTTTAACTTTTCTACATAATCTACTGAACAAACAACATTTAATCTTGTATTTATCATCCAAACCCTCATGTTTCCGTTCCTTCAAAGCCTCCCCTAATTTATTCAATAGATTAACATTCAGTGGGGGGTGCTGCATACCTTTTCCTCAAACTTACTCAACCGCCCATCAACTTCCTTCACAATGCCACTATTGATCCTAGAATTATCAGTCTCAACATCCTCACTATCATCTTCATCATCACTCACATCCTCAAAATCTGCTTCACCATTCTCTAACTTTTTCTTTTTCTTTTTCTCAGCCTCTCTGACCTCCCATGCCATCTTTCTAATTTCAGTAATCTTAGCTTCCATTTCTGCCTCATCCACATTCATACCAGCCAATTTCTAATAAAAGCATTCCCATCAATCCCCACTTCTGCTTCTCGCATCTGCAACCTAGGATCCCTTTTTCGATCCCCACTTACCAAATTGCCATCCTTCTCTTTGGAACTATCATAACCCACTACCCAAACAGTAACAACTGTCTGTATAGTAAACAGTCCCACAAATGAACCAACAATCCTAACAACGGTACGACCTGAAAATCCCCCAAAAAGCACTAAATTTTGAGCTTCCAAATCTCTAACAACCTCCACTTGACTCATCCCAGACCCATCTCCAGCAACTGCCGTCTCCATAGACCGATTCCTCCGCTATAGGCTCTATCGAGACCTCAACATTTGGTTCAATTGGCTGAATGGGGGTTACTATTGGATCTTCTAGAGGGACATTATAGGGTTTAGTAAACGTTTTAAGGATCTTAGGACGTAAGTAGTTTTTCCTCTTTGTACGCCTGAAAGACAACGAGGGTACATGAATCAAGGATCGAAACATGGTAATTCTAGATGATTTGTGAGCCTTGTATGTCATAAAGGTGGCAAAGGGATAGGGCAAACTCGCCAATGCCACCATATTTCCCATTCAAACTCAACTTTTTGAATCTTATCTTGCTACACTCTATGAACAACCAATATGATTCTCAATTTTCAATGAAACGAAACATAGCAACAAACTAATGGATGTTAAAATTGCAACTGAAATAAGATGCTACTTACTGGAGTATAAATGAAATAAAATCGATTGAAGAATCCCAATTCCCATCATTCATACCCTTCAAAAGTAAAGAAAAAACAAGCCCATATCATCAAATTCAGCAAATCATCAATCCTAATTCCAAACAACACCTCGAATTGCATTCAAGATAACAAATACATTTAAATTTGACTAAGAAGAATAAATAATTAAATAATTGTTTTAACGTTGCATAGTTAACCTCACTAAACAACCAAATCACAGTAAGGGTTGAAGAAAAAAGGGAAGGTTGGAATTGAGCTTAAAATTGAAGAAGAAATGACAGTTAGGGTTTTCAATTGTGAAATTCGGAGGTGAATAATGGATGAATGGAGATGAAGCACTTACTGAGTGCAACTTCAACCATACTTTATCTTTCTCTTTCCTTACGCACCCTCCCTCACAGCCTCTTAATCCGTTTTCTTCTTCTTCACCAGTGATGCTTCTTCCCTCTTTGTCAAAGCAACAATTCACAAAATTAGGGTTTTATCTTCGTCCGCCATTGAGGCTTAGAGGTTTTGAGGAGGAGAGAGTTCTGGTACGGTAGTACGGTACCAAGGAGAGAGGGAGGAAACTGTCAAGAGTGAGATGCTGAGAGAAAAGAAAGGTTGGGGAAATAATGCGAAACTCCGAGTTATTGACGCAAGAGTAGGAAATTTCAAATGGTGCCATTAATGATACGGGTGACCGTTGGATTTCGCCAGATTTCTTCTCACTTCTCATATAAAACATCTTTCTCACCCGAACTCAATTATATATAGGGCCAAGATCACATGAGAATGGTATTTAGATGAGAAGTGAGAAATAACGTGGACCGTTAGATTTGACAAAATTCACGGCTAAGATCTAAACATAATTGATTAATTGAGAGTGCAATAATATTCACGTGCGTTACTCTTTCCCACCGTTTTCTCTCTTCCACGTAAGAACGTTGTTTTGGGTTTCTCATTCAATCGGTTGACCACTCTTTTAGTATCTGGAAATCGATGATCTTCAACAACCTTTGGAAAAAAATTATACTCAATCTGGATTCGGACTCATGAGTTAAGACTGAAGCAGGTGAGAAATATTTTAATTTTATTCTTATGATATTCTCATTTTTTCGAAATTTAAGTTTTTGATATATATATATATATATATATATATATATATATATATATATATATATATATATATAACTACCAAGAATCGGTGCACAAGGTCGTGACATTTAACGTCCTTATCGTAAGTGGCGGATTATAGAAGGGCGGGTGGGGGCTTGGCCCCCCATAACTGTATGAGACAAATTAAGCAAACTGCAGTTTAGTTCACAAAACAAATGGTGGTACAGCGGCTGTGAAGCAAGGCCCAAAGAGAAGTTTGAGCGCTATGGTTCCCTGTTCGCACCATCCATCAACATATTTGGACTATTTTTTGTTTTTCTTCATTTTAAATGCATCTCTTTTTTCTTTTTTCTTCACCCCCCACTATCTTTGGCTTATATCAATTTGCCTAATTTAGAAAAATCTTTTCCATTGATTGTTACTATCTTCTATTTTTCTTCTTTTAAAAAAAACTTCCTTTTTTAAAACTATAATAGTACTTTTTATTTTCTCAAATCATTCCTAACGATCATAAAATATAAGTTTATCTCTTTTTTTTGTGACTTAAGAAAGCAAATTGGTAATTGATTCAGTTGCTACTAAAACTATTCCTTCCCCCACTATCTTTGGCTTATATCATTTTGCCTAATTTAGAAAAATCTTTTCCATTAATTGTTACTATCTTCTATTTTTCTTCTTTAAAAAAAAACTTCCTTTTTTTTTAACTATAATAACTTTTTATTTTCTCAAATCATTCCTAACAATCATAAAATATAAGTTTATCTCTTTTTTTGTGACTTAAGAAAGCAATTTGGTAATTGATTCAGTTGCTAATGAACTATTCCTTCAATAATTTCTCAAAAATTTAATCAATTTCTTGTAGATTTTATAATGGTCAAACAAATAAATGGAAAAAATTACTTAAAAATTGAGCGTTGAGATTTTGATCGATTACAGTAGCTACAAGCTCTTTGTGGCCATTAATAATAATATATTTAAATTTGGTGTATATTAGTATTTTTATTCATCATTTAATATTTTACACTAAAACTTCTGTAAAATAGTTGGTCAAGATCTGCCACTACTTATAGTCGCCATTTATTGCGTTTATTGAGTGTCATGTTATTATTTTAAAAAATTTATTAAAATTGCTAGTTACTGACCATTGATTGAATTTTTTTTTAAAAAAAGTGGGGCAATGCCTTGACAAACAAAGAAGACAAACACTAATTAACTATGAAACGTGGCCAAGCCACTTCTAAAATATCATTTTCTAACATATGATAAAGGATCTAATGGAGCATTTGAAGGATGTCGATTTTGTCCGACTATTCCACTCCCTTATTATTAGTAAGCCTAGTTCTTCACTCAATTTCCCTTCCTACAGGAGTGCACTATGCTGATTTCCCAATTTGAATTTGAATTATTTATGGCCCTATTTGGCAATTAGTGAATAGCTGTTAGTTGTTAGCTGATTGTATTAGTTGATAGTTGTTAGTTGATTGTATTAGCTGATTTGACTAGCTAATTATATTAGTTGTTTGTATAAAGGTGTTTGGTAAGTAACTGATAGCTGACTGCTACATTAATGTGTAAAATGACCAATAAGGACATGTGCATAATGTAACACCCCGACCCATCCGGAGTCGAGTATATTGTCACCAATGCGCATCCATGGCCAACAACTGTCCTCAATAACCAACACAAGTTCTTTCGGCACATTTTATCCTCACTCATGCGCACCATGAGAAACTTCCCAGGAGGTCACCCATCCCTGGACTACTCCCAGCCAAGCACGCTTAACTGTGGAGTAACTAAGGAAATGAGCTCCCTAAAAGAAAGATGCATCTTGTTGGAATGAGTAGCCTGCTAAATCCTTTAAATCAATCATGAGGGGTATTACATTTCATCCTTTATAATGTAAAAGAAAAACAAAATAAAAAAGAGAATAAGAATATTTGGATGGCCCATGAGGATAAGGTGAGTAGGGGGAAGAAAATCATATTTTTTGTAAAAAAAATCATTAAGTTGTTTAGAAGTGTCTGCCATCTCGGACGATGATTCAGATGTTTTAGACGACCGTCTAAAAAAAGTGAGGATTCGTTTGACGAGTCTGGGAGTGGGTTGACCTTTTTCCCTCTCTATTGCAACTGAACAAAAATCGAATGGACCTAACTTGTGTGTTTTAAGAAATGAAAAATGGAAACGGGAATGGGAAATGAAAAAGGACATACTTTGGATAAGGAGTTATTTTCCTCCTCTCTTCACCATCTCCAATAAGTCACCACATCCTTTAAAATATTCACATGCAACCAAAATAAAAATATATAACCCCTTAAATCATCGCCTCCATTATTCCTTCAACTCAAAGCTCTACAAAAGACCTTGAGGCCTTCCAATACCCGAAACCACACAAAAACAATAAGAGTTTATAAGTCATTTAAAAAATAAATTTAAAAATCGTCCCCAGTGAAGTCATGTTTTACTTGCCTACGCGGGATGAGCGCGTATCTGACTACTTCATTGTAAAGGTTTTATTGAACAATGTTTTGAAGTCGCGCAACATGTCTTTTAAGGAAGACTCATAAACTTAATTGGATATAGGGGACAATTTAGGAAATTATCCAATGTAGATTTCCCCGTCATGACTCCATAGATGGTCATTGAAACCAAATATTGAGTTCGGGGGTGAGGGTACGAATATGATCAGGAATCAAAATTGCTGGCTTCTACTTAATAACAATTTATGTCAAGTATTATGCAATTAAACAACCATGTAATATGTTAATACAATCTAAATTTAATCTATGTAGGTTATTAAACACATAAAACCACAATTTTTAGTGACATGTTATGATACAATCAAATTATTTGGAAAAAATTCTAATTGTCTAAAGGAAAAATTAATAGGAATAATACCACCTTTGACCGATTTTCTCATAATAATCCTACCTTTTAATAATCTGGGAATAACCCCACCTATGACCCATGTCTTCTCAAATTGGGCCATTTCAACTTGATACCTTATTCACTGGTTAAAATTACCTTATTCAACAGTTTCCTTTTCAAAAGCAATCATCATTTCAATAGAAAAAAACTTAACCTCTCCAAAGCACCCCTCCCCTTCCACCAGCACCGCCACCCCAGAACCACCACAGAACAGCTCTTCGACCCCCCCAAACATGATCCCCCACCTCCGCCACTAGTCCTTGGAAATCTCAAACATAGCTTGATCATGAGGACTCCTGAACACAAAATCATTATCATTCCTATTCTTCTTATTCAACATCCTCAATTTCTCAACCAAGTGATTCTTATTAAACTCCAATTGAAGCTTCGACTTGATCTATTCACAAAACGCGGCGGTACCATGGTGGTGACCAGACGACTCGTACCACGGCTGGAGGTGTACTCGATGAGAGAAGCTCGATGAGAGAAGAGGATGACGACTAAACAAAAGAGGGTTAAGATGGCGACGGAGATTGAGGAGGAAGGAATGGCAATGGTAATAGCGGTGGAATATGTGTCTCCATCTCCGGCGATGGTGGAATTTCTAGCGGAGGAAGAATCGGGATCTCCAGCGACAAAGTCATTGGGAACGACGTTGTTTAGTGGTTCGTTATGGTTGTCGTCGTCAAAGTCATCGTTGAAGGGAGGGTGTGGTTGTTGCCTCGAAGGTCATAGCACCATGAAAATTGTGAGTAGAGAAAGAGTGTTAGGATCGGGCTTGCTTGTATTGTTGGTAGTTGGTACTCTGTTTTGGGGGTGTGGTGGCTGGTGGAGGGGGAGGGGAAAAGGGTTTAGATTTTTTTTGTTTTAGTGAATTTATTAGCAACTAATTAAATTTAGGTGCTTAATTAAGAATTTTATTTTAAAACATATTAAACAAATTTTAATTGCAAAATTAGAGTATTAACTTGTATTTGCAGGTTATCAACAGGTAATGATCCATTTTGGGCAGACATACCTCAGAGGTGGAATTATTCCCAGATTATTAAAAGGTGGGTGGTGGGACGCGGTCGTACGCGCTACCAAAGATAAAAGTTTATTTTCCTTCTTTCCAATACAAATAAATGTAAGTGGCAAGTAGGGTCGAATCCACAGAGACTTGGGGACTAACTCGTGCGTATAATAGATCAAATGGAGGTTTTGGGATTAAAGAAATGAATAACTAGATACGAAGAACTAAAGTATAATAAAGAAGTGATTTAATCAAGAAGAGAAGAATCTTGAGTTCGATTAATGGCCACTTCGATTCATACTATTGATCATTGGTTTCTCAAATGTGTAACTTTACTCTTAATTACTCAAAGTTGGAAATCAAATTCCTTTCCTTCAAAAGTACCGTTAAACAACCACAATCAGATGATCATAAAACTTGAACTAAAGATTAATCTAATCTAATCAGAGATTAAATTCAAATCAATAGAACATCAACGAACTAGGAAACAATGAGCCAATTAACAAATTGCTAGCACAACATATTCAAATTGGAACTTGTGATTTCTCTAGTGATTAATCAAGAATAATCAGATTCATTAATCAAACCCTAAATTGCTACTCATGAAAGAAGAACAGATGAATCGGCATCAATTCTAAATTCTAGCAAATGATAAATCGAATGTATAAACTAGTAGTACTCCTAGCAATACATACCACAATCATAGATTAAAATCAAGAAATCACAATTATAATTAAGAAAAAGTTAACAAAGAGAAACCTCACAATAATAGACCGAAGCTTGATTAACCGTTCTCAAGACTAGATTTAGGCTACGATCGACATAGCATCCATCGAAGAAATCTTCAAACTAATGATTCGAAAACTCCAAAAAGGGAAGATAGGGATTAGAGTTATTCTTCTCTCTACTCTCTAATTCAGTTCCGAAATTACAAGACATCCCCCAAACAACGTTTTTTTCATTAATAAAACCTAAGGAAAGCTGAAAACTGCCGAAGAGTCGTAGCCGCGTCGAAGTGCACGAGTCGGGCTCTCCTAGTGCGCGAGTCGGGCCTTCACTCCTGCCCAAAAACTTCAGCTTCGCTCGAAGTGCGCGAGTCGCGTGATGCTGGTGCGCGAGTCGGGCGTTTCGATGCTGACAATCTCATTCCTTCGCTCGAAGCGCGCGACTCGTGCGCTGATGGTGCGCGGCTCGGGCTTTGGCTGCTGCCAAGATTCTGCTTCCAGTTGTTGTGCGCGAGTCGTGCACTTGTTGTGCGCGAGTCGGGCACTCGCCACTGCTCATGATTCATCTTCTTCAAAAACGCCCGAGGTGGGCACACAATGCCGTAGAGCTACAAAGAGATGAACTTGGATGACAACCATCAAAATCTAGACTTCAAGGAACTTTGTGAGCTTAATCCACCTGTAAATGATCAAAAGCATATGGAACCACAAAATATCCTTAAATCTCCTCTAATACTGCAAATTCATCATAACTCCTTCTTCTCCACACTAAGGTTTAGATGAGTAATTAAAACTCTCCTTCTTAAACCTTAAACCTTAGTAAAATGGACTTGTCAACACTCTATAATCGCATATAACTTGGTCACATCAAATACCCCCGCACTTGAACTTTACTCGACCTCGAGTAAACTCAAAATAAAGGTCAATGAGGCACCCCTTCCAAGCCATTGCTCACCTTTCACTACTCCCCTTATCTCTCCATCCTAGTGTATGATAAAGGTTTGCTATTTCCCCCGATTCGCTCAAAGCCAAGTCTAAGGGTAAGAGTCACCCCCACACTTGAGCTAAAAGCCCTCCTGAAATAATGTAAATAGCATTCTCATACTATACTCAGTACCAAGATAATAAAAACGCATGTCTTTGAACCCCGAAAGATCTCAAAGGATTCAAAGCCATTCCAATCTGCACAACACCACAACCATCCTCATGTTATGAAATGACAAAAGCAAACTCGAATCCTGACAAATCTCAAAGGACTCGAACTTGGACCATCTAAACACAATAACAACCACCAAACTCCTTATTCCTCCAATGATGAGCGAGCTCTAACCTATTCGCCTCTAACTCCGAACATCAAGATGAAAAACCTACCCGAGGCACTCCTTATATCACCAATCCTCCTTATGACACCAACTCCGGCAAATGATTTCAAATTTTCTCTCTTTTATCTCTCATTTTGCCTAGGAGCCCTTTCGGGTTTTCATCCTAGCTTCACACATTTTTTTTTTCATTTATGAGCTCACCATCTCACCCGCTCCAATTAGCCACTTTTTTGCATAGATTGCCCTTTCGGGTTTTCAACCTATCCGGGACCCCATTTTTGCCTGAGTCGCCCGCCCTTGCGGGTTTTCAACTCAGCGGGTTTTCGTATTTTTTTTTTTATTTTTTTTTTCAAAGAGAAAACATCAAATAAAACAATGAGCAATTCCTCCCCCCTACTTAATCAAGACATTGTCCTCAATGTGAGAGCAAGTACAAGAAAAACACAAGAAATGAAAAGAGGTACACTCAAAAACCAACTCTCATAAAAATTCTCACTCCCTCAATCAATATCCATCAAAAACAAATCACACCCCAATGACATAAGAAAACACAATGACGACAAACACACACACCATCTCACAACCCGACTCTCTATAACACCCATGTAAATGACTAATCCAAAATTAAATTCATTGGGAGAATATAATTTCGGAATGTGCACCTTATAGCAGAACCAAATCCAGTATGCAAATGCGCATCATTGCTCATAAGCATTGCCTACGCAACTCCTTTATCAATCTCGACCCTCCAATTTTACCAACGTCTCTCAAATGGACACCTCTCAAAGGTTTTTTTTGATGTATTTTGGCTTAAGTTGGATTATGATTGACTAAAAGTGTTTTGAATTATAGCTCGGGAAACAAGAGGGGTAACGGTGGGTGAAGGATAATTTGTTGTGATGGAGTATAAAAATGGTGAGGTTTAAGAGTAAGAAGGAAAAGAAAAGGAAGAAAAATAGAAAAGAAAAAGAAAAAGAAAGAAGAAAAGAAAAAGGGGCTCGGGTTGCCTCCCGAGTAGCACTAGTTTAAAGTCTTTAGCTCGACCTTATACCTCCCACAATCAGTCCGGGGATGGTTCAACTCCTTGTTCCAACCCTTGTACCTGTAAGTTTGATGAGACAACTTCCTGCACAGCTAGCGTTAGTGAAAAAGGTGTAAAACTATGCAGTAAATCAGGTGCTCTCTCATGTTTTTGCACCCTCACTACCTCCAATGACTCATGTCTTTCACTGGTATCATAAGTATCACACTCTATGGACTGAATAGTACCCACAAAGCATGATGGATGTTCAGTCGCTAGGGAATTTTTAGACTCATGAATACCAAATGCTTCTAAATGTCCCCCAAATTCCACAGTTAATGACCCAGCACCAACATCAATTTTTGTACTGGATGTTTTTAAAAACGGCCTCCCTAAAAGAACGGGAGAAACATGACTATTAGATTCCATGTCCAGTACATAAAAGTCTGTAGGAAACTGAAGTTTACCAACATGAACTAACACATCCTGTACTTTACCATTGGAATAAGAGTTGGATCCGTCAGCTAATTGTACTATGACATTCGTTGCATGCAAAGGGCCAAGCGCTAAAGACTTATATAGCGAAAATAGAATCACATTAATTGAAGCACCTAAGTCTAACATAGCTTTAGGAATACCAATGTCATTAATAGTGCAAGGGATGGTAAACATGCCTGGGTCATCATATTTGGGAGGAAGTGCATTATGAGAAATAGCAGAAACATGCTCACTAGTTTTCTCTATGTTGGGTAAAACAGGAGAACTTACCTCACATTCGCGTACGGCCTCATATATACCTTTGTTGCTCTCATACCTTCTATCAGCCCGCAAAGCTTCTGGAAAAGGTGGGGGAGGTCGATGCTTTGGAAGTAAAGTAACTTCCTTCTTTCCTGCAACCATGCTCTCTCCCTGGGTCAGCTGTGTATCACCCCTTATCATGATAACACTCACATTCTTCATCGGGTTTACTTCTGCTTGGGAGGGTAATTTTCCCAATTCACGAGCCTCTAGCCTGCTCACTACACTCGAAACCTGGCTCATCTGTGTTTCCAAATTCCTTATACTAGAGCGGGTTTCCTCTTGAAACTATACCATATTCCCTTGCATAGTGGTCACATTCTTGGTTAAGGCATTGAGCATATCTTCAGTAGACATTGTAGAACTTTGCCTCATATCCGAATTCTGACCCTGATGATGACCCTGAACTGGAGCTTGGGGTCTCATGAACTGTTGTTGCGGTTGATGATTGGGTTGTTGGTTACCTTGCTCATTACCATACCTCAACCTCGAATTATCTCTCCAACCAGGATTGTATGTGTTGGAATAAGGATCATATCTCCTTTGATTCCCTGAGCCTTGAAAACCAAGAGCGTTGACTTCCTCACTTGATCCCTCTTGAAGTTGTGGGCAATAATCAGTGGGGTGATCTGAAGCACATATCCCACACGCCTTAACTTGTTGTGTGTGTCCCTTAACAATGAGCTCTCTTACTAGTGAGGTAAGAGCTTGAACCTGTTCTTCAAGTTTGGGATTTTGCGTGTTTGAGCTACTCACATTCACCTTCTTGTGCGTGGATCGCCTACTAAAATATCTGGAGCCTTCAGAAAGCTCCTCTATCAAAGCTCTAGCGTTCGCTGGAGTCTTATTTATGATCCATCCACCACTAGCTGCATTAATCATCCACACATCATCATCAGAAAGTCCATTGTAGATGTATAAGATCAAATCTTCCTCACTATATCCATGATACGGACAGCTTGCACATAGCCTCTTAAAACGCTCCCAATATTCATACAAAGGTTCATCATATCGTTGCTCTATGTTGCTGATCTCTTTCTTGAGTGTGGATGACTTTGAAGCGGGAAAATATTTATCAAGGAACCGCTTTTTCATCTCAGACCAACTAGAGATACACCCCGGTGGAAGATAATATAGCCAATCTTTGGCCGTATCCTTAAGAGAAAAAGGAAACGCCCTCATCTTAACTTGCTCTTCCGTGGCATTACTCGGTTTCATGCTTGAGCACACAACATGGAACTCGGATAGGAACTTGTTAGGGTCTTCACCAATGAGCCCATGAAAAGATGGTAATAGATGAATGAGCCCTGACTTGAGCTCGAAAGTGGTACCTGCCTTCGGTGTTGGGAAAGTGATACATAATGGTTGCTGATCAAGATTAGGAGCGGTGAGCTCCCTCAGAGTACGAGTCTCCACCCTAGGTGGCATTTCTTCTTCCAAATTCAATGAAAATGGAAGTTCTTGAAAATTTCTTCACAATTTCCTTCGCAACCTGAAAAGATTCAATTCTAACTCGGGATCGTAATCCACACAATCTTGGTTAGTAGCACGGGTGCCAACCATATACTAATCAAAAAGTGAAATTTCAAAACACAATCTACAATAAACACGTTTTAGTAGTTGCCAAGTCCCCGGCAATGGCGCCAAAATTTGGTGGGACGCGGTCGTACGCGCTACCAAAGATAAAAGTTTATTTTCCTTTCTTTCCAATACAAATAATTGTAAGTGGCAAGTAGGGTCGAATCCACAGAGACTTGGGGACTAACTCGTGCTTATAATAGATCAAATGGGGGTTTTGGGATTAAAGAAATGAATAACTAAATACGAAGAACTAAAGTATAATAAAGAAGTGATGTAATCAAGAAGAGAAGAATCTTGAGTTCGGTTAATGGCCACATCGATTCATACTATTGATCATTGGTTTCGCAAATGTGTAACTTTACTCTTAATTACTCAAAGCTGGAAATCAAATTCCTTTCCCTCAAAAGTACCGTTAAACAACCACAATCTAATGATCATAAAACTTGAACTAAAGATTAATCTAATCTAATCAGAGATTAAATTCAAATCAATAGAACATCAACGAACTAGGAAACAATGAGCCAATTAACAAATTGCTAGCACAACATATTTAAATTGGAACTTGTGATTTCTCTAGTGATTAATCAAGAATAATCAGATTCATTAATCAAACCCTAGATTGCTACTCATGAAAGAAGAACAGATGAATCGGCATCAATTCTAAATTCTAGCAAATGATAAATCGAATGTATAAACTAGTAGTACTCCTAGCAATACATACCACAATCATAGATTAAAATCAAGAAATCACAATTATAATTAAGAAAAAGTTAACAAAGAGAAACCTCACAATAATAGACCGAAGCTTGATTAACCGTTCTCAAGACTAGATTTAGGCTACGATCGACATAGCATCCATCGAAGAAATCTTCAAACTAATGATTCGAAAACTCCAAAAAGGGAAGATAGGGATTAGAGTTGTTCTTCTCTATACTCTCTAATTCAGTTCCGAAATTACAAGACATCCCCCAAACAAAGTTTTTTTCATTAATAAAACCTAAGGAAAGCTGAAAACTGCCGAAGAGTCGTAGCCGCGTCGAAGTGCACGAGTCGGGCTCTCCTAGTGCGCGAGTCGGGCCTTCGCTCCTGCCCAAAAACTTCAGCTTCGCTCGAAGTGCGCGAGTCGCACGATGCTGGTGCGCGAGTCGGGCGTTTCGATGCTGACAATCTCATTCCTTCGCTCGCAGCGCGCGACTCGTGCGCTGATGGTGCGCGGCTCGGGCTTTGGCTGCTGCCAAGATTCTGCTTCCACTCGATATGCGCGAGTCGTGCACTTGTTGTGCGCGAGTCGGGCACTCGCCACTGCTCATGATTCATCTTCTTCAAAAACGCCCGAGGTGGGCACACAATGCCGTAGAGCTACAAAGAGATGAACTTGGATGACAACCATCAAAATCTAGACTTCAAGGAACTTTGTGAGCTTAATCCACCTGTAAATGATCAAAAGCATATGGAACCACAAAATATCCTTAAATCTCCTCTAATACTGCAAATTCATCATAACTCCTTCTTCTCCACACTAAGGTTTAGATGAGTAAAACTCTCCTTCTTAAACCATAAACCTTAGTAAAATGGACTTCTCAACACTCTATAATCGCATATAAATTGGTCACATCAGTGGGACTATTATAAGAAGATCGGCCAAAGGTGGGATGATCCCTATCAGTTTTTCCTTGTCTAAATTATGTGAATTTAGCATTGGAATATTTATTTAGGTCTTTGATTAGCAAAACTAAATATGTGCGGTGATGAAAGCATTAAAACAAACAATCATGCATATGAATAACAATAATGAAAAAAAAGAGAGTTTAGAGAAGAATGTACATAATAATGTTAATCCCTTTAAGATCTACATCTTGAAAGTAGATTGTTAGTACAAAAGAATATAAATTAGAACTGACCGTCAGGAATTATACATTTATCACCTGGTCTTGTATTACAGTATGAAGGATGAACAATCTTGAAGCTTAAATACAATTCAATGGAGGTTGAAAGTTTGAATGTGTGTTTGAATGTATTTGAATGTGATATGAAGTATATTTATGTGTGTTGTAAGTGTTGAAGCGTATTATGAAGTGTTGTAATCGAAGGGAAAAAGTACCTTAAACCTTAGAAGAAAGCACGCCTATTTATAAGCAAAAGAAACGAAAACGAAGTTGTGCGTCTAGCACACAGCTCGTGCGCTAGGCGCACGGCTTGTGCGTCTCGCACACTGGCTGTGTGTTTTTAGTTTTTGTGTACGGCATCGACGTTGCGCGCACGCAATATGTTTGATCTGGCCGGTTTTTTATAATTTTAAGATTCTTCTTTATCTTTTGATGAAATTTATCCTTTAAAATCCGAAATAAGCTATTTTTAGGAATAAATATTTGATTTTCAAAATGTCCTTTAAAATTTAATTATCGGGAGTAAATAATATTACCTCCGTCCCAGAATAGTCTGAACACTTTCATTTTATATTTGTCCCAAATTAGTTTGAACACTTCCATTCTTGGTATGGTCCCACCATTAATATATTATTTATTTTACACACCTTTGGCCTACACTCTACATTTTACCAATAAAAAAGTTACCCAACTTTCTCTCTCCTCTAATAAAAAATACCCCACCAACTCCTATCACATCTACTTTCTAAATAAAATAACATTTGATAACCACACCACAACTTATTACCTTAAACTACGTGTCCCAATAAGTGTTCAGATCTTTATGGGACGGAGGG
Source organism: Beta lomatogona (assembly GCA_947646795.1). Lineage (NCBI taxonomy): Eukaryota > Viridiplantae > Streptophyta > Magnoliopsida > Caryophyllales > Amaranthaceae > Beta > Beta lomatogona. Next base: position 1,959,268 of record CANSNZ010000982.1, read on the forward strand.
AGTATTAAAATATTAAAAGTACAATTAATTATTAGGAATAATCAATTAGGCCTTTAAAATTGGGCTTGGATTTTCTAAATAAACTTTATGTTTTAGAAACTCTTTTGGACTTAACTTGTTCGATTGCTCTTCCTTTGAGCGGGACCAGACGACAATATGGTTCATCATTGGGTACTACGTGGGGAGACAAGATTTTGTGCCTATAATAATGGCGTGAACCAGTTTTAAAAATGACATGAAGTAGTTTAAAAATGATATATATTAATAATGACATGAAACAAATTTAAGAATGACATGAAACAAATCCAAAATGATAAGAAAGATATCAATAATGACATGAAAGAGTTTTATAAATGACATCAACACTTATATTAGATTGCACATATGAGATTTTGTTACACAATAAGTTATGGTGTAACATGTTACAACCAAGATGCACTCTAATAAATATGTAGAATTTTGTATTCTGATTACAAAACTATTTTCATTTTAAGAAAAATTATGATTGATATATGTAGATTTTCTTTGCTACACTTATTATTAACTTAAATTTTCTTTATCGATTAATATCAATCAAAATGAGTCAATTAATGTTTTTTAATTATATATAGGATTTATTTTAATTATATGAATATGTTTTCCCTTTGTTATACATTCTTTGTTAGTTAATACTTTATCAGTTCAGAAAAATCTTCCTGTTTACCAAACCAAAAGATACTAAAGAACGAAGAAGAGAGAATATGAAAGTTGGTCATTTTTCTTTATTCAAATAACAGAAAGAATGTGGTTGTTAGATAGTGTAAAATTATATGGGTCTAACAGTAGAGAAAGGGAACTTTTACCACATACAGAATAACAAAAAAATAGGAAAATGTTTTGAAAATAGATTTAAATAAAAAGTAGGAAGAACATTAGTAAATAGAGGGAGTAATTCCTATCCATTTTAGATTTTCTATATAGTTTTTTTTTCCTTATATAAAGTTTTACCAATCTATTTGTTTTAAATAAAAAGTAGGAAGAACATAATGATCCTTTTTATTGTACAATCTATTTGTTTAAAGTCTTTCAACATCTTTTTTTTTTTGTCACAGGTTTATTTTCTAAAAAAAATATGATATTTTTTTCTAATAACATACTTCCTTTTTTTCTTAAGTCTTACTTAATTACTGTCTACTTCACTAAAACCACATAAAACTGTGGGTAGCTTCACATATATAAGGAGAAAGAAAGTTATACCATTTTTAATAGTCGTACACAAATGACTTGACACATTTGCCAATGTAAAAATTTTCAACATAAATATAATTAATTATGCATAAGTAAATTTTTAAAGAGATAGTTAAAGTAGAGAATGTAAGTAACGTCAAAATGGTACAAACATTTAAAAACAGAGATTGTAGAAAGTAAGAAATTTATTATATCCAATAGAACTCTTCAAGGTTTGAAAAGGGAGATGAAAAAAATGATATAGAAGACTGATACCAAGGGAAAAAGGTAAGAATGAGTAGTACATAGGAAAAGGGATGACAATTTTTTGAGAAGAAAAGCCAACTAGTGCATTAATCAAGGGACAAAAAGTCCGAGAGTACATAGGGAGAAACCTCATGAGGACAATGATTTTCCCATACTTGTTCAACACTAAAAGGCACTAGCTTAGCAAAATGATGGGCTACACAATTCCCATCTCTTCTAACATGAGACCACACTACTGAAGTAATAAACAAATAAAGTGACAAAATATCCTCTAAAACATTATCAAAATCTGAAAAATAAACCAGAGCTTTGGAAAGACGATTCACCAACACTTGACTATATCCGATTCCAAGATGACATTCTCGTAACGATAGCGTTTGGCGAGCCATATAGCAAATAGAAGAGCCTTACTTTATGCAAATTCAGGAGGCCACCAAGCACGAACTCTTAGTGTTGCTGCTAGGAGCACTTCCCCCTTCTCATTTCGCGCTACTACACTCATTCCAATCCAACCTTCAGTTGCTAGGGAAGCATCAAGATTTAGCTTCACCACGCTAGCAGGTGGTGCAAGCCATCGCATTGAACTTCTCGGTTGGCGTGGCACAGTTTCTACATAGCCATCGCATTGGAAATGGAGTAGGGTTACAAAAATGGTGGTAGTATATGATATTAGGAAAAATTTATGGAAATCTTTTTTTTTTCTAAAATGTTTCAGTTACCTTAATTATTCGATTAAATTAAGTTATTATGATGAGATTTTTCTTCGGTATAAATTTCACAGGTAATTAAAACCTTTATTTTGAATAATTACGATCGACAAAAATGAAAATTAATCATTCTTGACTCTGTTAGAACTTTCATCTCGTTTATACTACCCAGAAGGAACTTCAATAGCTTTATAAGATTGCATCTTATTGCTACTTCATAAACGACAACATTTATTTATATTGCCTAAAAAAAGTGAAATATAACAATAATTCTTTGCTTTTCTTATTGTACCAATTTTTTTTGGGGAGATTGTCATACCATATTGTAAAGGAAATAAGGGGTAGCATATATGTGCAAGACATGTGTTGTGCACATGATATCAGTCTGTCCATGTCGTTACTATAACTTTTGTCTGTTTCTAGGTCCTTGTGTAAATATCTTTCTAGGGATTGTAACCTAGTATAGTACCCTAGTATATATAGTGTGAGGTAGATCATTGTATCACACACAACACACACAAGATCAATATACAAAAGGTGGAGCCGTCACTTTGGCTACCAACCCTCAATCAATTCTCTACTGCTGCTGCTGCTGTACATTGCAGATAATCTCATCTCTCTTGTTTTATTTTAATCTACATGGTAGCAGAGCCTAGAGAGGTAAATGAGAATCTGTTGTATTAAAGTTCATTGCTTTATTTGTTCAGCAAGTAGTTAAAGTTTGTATCTTTCATTTGAAAAAATGGCTTGTGGAGAAGCAACAAAAATGACAATTAAGTGCAACAGTCCTCTGTATCTTCATCCCTCAGATGGACCAAACTCATTGAAGGTAGACCCACAGTTGACAGGGACTACAGATTAACAGACCTTGGAAGAGGTCAATGGAGATATCTCAAGCAACAAAGAGATAACTGGGTTTTGTCACTGGTTCTCTAACTAAACCCAGTGAGGATCCAGTGAAGAAAGAAGCTTGGGAAGCTTGTAACAGCATGGTTACAGCTTGGCTTCTCAACAACATGACTGAGACTCTTAGGAGGTCAGTCATGTACATCAAGTCTGCTAAGAAAATCTAGTTTAATATGAAAAATAGGTTCACTGTAAGCAATGGTAGCAGAAAATACAGAATGAACCAGAACACATATGAAGTCAAGCAAAACAAAAGGCCTGATTCCGAGTATTATACTGATCTTAGGGTTTTATGGGAAGAGATAGAGTCTCTAACTGATTATCCAGCTATCACTAATGTGAATGCTGAGATAACAACATTTATAGAAGCTGTGAATCAAGAAAAGGAAGAACAAAAACTTTTTCAGTTTTTGAATGGATTAGATCTTGGGTATGGAAGCTTGATAAGCCATATATTTCTCATGAATCCTCTGCCTACTGTGGACACAGCAGTGTCAATGGTTCGGCAAGAAGAATCTCAAAATGAAGTGCTTGTAAAGGAGGAAGAAGAAAGTGTGGGAACAACTCTTTACAGCAAGAATGAGGCTAAGAATTTATGTACTGTGTTTAAGAAAACCAATCATGTTGCTGAAAAATGTTGGTTTAAGATTGGTTTCCTACTGGTCATAACAAATCAAAACAAGGAACAGGCACTATGAAAACACTCGAGAGAATAGAGGTAGAAATTACAAAGGAAAGAATCAGGGGTACTCTGGAAATCAAAACTTCAAGAAGAAGAATGTGTCAAATGCTCAACTTAATGTAGGTGGTGCTGACCTTGCTACTGCCATAGCACAACAGCTACAAGAAATGTTGAAACTGGGATCAAGCTCTAGCAACTCAGCTGTAAAAAGGAGTGATGACACATATGAGGAGCTAGACAACCATTTTGCAGGTTTGATACCCTGCCACTTTGTGAAAAACACAAATGATGCCTGGATTTTTTATTCAGGAGCTAGTGACCATATGATTGCTAACCTTGAAAAATTACATAATGTGAAGCAACTGTTTCATAGGCCTAAAATTAACCTACCTAATGGTGGCACAACCTATGTGACTCACATAGGAGATGCCTCATTGAAGAATGGTATTGAATTGAAGGATGTGCTTTATGTCCCTGAGTTCAAGCAGAACTTGTTATCTGTTCAGAAACTGAATGAACGTGACAATTGTTCTGTTTTGTTTTTTTTAAAGATTTTTGTGTTATGCAGGATTGCACAACACATAAACTTAAGGCAACTGGCACTGTCACTGGTGGTCTTTACTAACTACAAAATCAACCTCTCACTAGCCAAGACACAAGAAATCTTATCCTCACAACCTCAAATCAAGAAAACAAGCTACAAAAATCTCCTAGTAAACCTAAGGCAAATGTTAGCCATACTTGTGATTCAAATGTAGTTGCTGTTAACAAATGCTTTGTAGATGTAACAGATTCATCTTATGATGATTTGAAATATGAGAAACTTTGTAATGAGATTATGTCTATGAATGCAAAACTCTCTGATTACTCTCTTTGGCATATCAGACTAGGTCATACCTCTATAGACAAAATGAGACATATACCTCACTTGAAAGGGTATATAAAAGATGCTAATAAAGAAATTTGCTTGTCCTGTCCCATGGCCAAACTCACCAAATTACCCTATCCTAACAACAATACCACAGTGACAGGTCCATTTGACTTAATTCAGATTGACATATGGGACCTTATAAGGTTCCATACAAAGAAAGATACAGATTCTTTCTTACAATAGTGGATGAGTACACTAGAGCTGCCTGGGTGTATCTTCTAAAACACAAATTAGATTCTTTTGCAACATTAAAAAACTTTTGTGCATATGCTGAAAATTAGTTTGACAGAAAAGTAAAGATTGTGAGATCTGATAATGCCTTGGAATTCAAGGATCAAGAGTGCATAGCCTTGTTCATGGAGAGGGGCATTGTACATCAAACCACCTGTGTGGATAGACCACAACAGAATGGTGTGGTTGAAAGAAAACACATACACCTACTTAAGATAAGCAGGGCATTGAGGTTTGGAGCTGGACTCTCTCTCTCTCATATTGGGGTGATTGTGTCATGGCAGCTGCTTACATAATTAACAGGCTTCCTTCAAGTGTTCTAAAGAACAAAACTCCTTTTGAGAAGATGTTTGGCAAATCACCTAACTACTCCAATTTGAAAGCCTTTGGGTGTCTTGCTATAGCTTATACCCCAGATAGGCACAAAGATAAATTCACCACCAAAGTTGTACGTTGTTTATTTTTGGGTTATCCTGCTACTCAGAAGGGATACAAGCTAGAAAATCTCTTAACTAAACAACAATTTGTTTCAAGAGATGTAAAATTCTATAAGCATGTTTTTCCTATGCAAATCAATCACTCTCACAACTTCATGAATCCAGTTCCTATTGACATAACCAAATTTACACCTGAATCTCAACCTCCATCCAATGCTCCTGTTCAAAACAACCCAGTTTATGATGATGAACCACCTCAAAATAGTTCCACTCAGCCTGTACCTCCACCTACTACACCTATACCTACCAGAAAGTCAACAAGGCCAACCAGAGCTCCTATCTAGTTACAGGATTTTGTAACAACTTCTCACTCCCATCACAATACAGAACAAGCAGAAAAAGCTTAACCACTGATGTTGATGCTCACTTTACTAATATGGTGGGAAAGATTGTGGAAACCGAGGAACCAGGGTCATATTATGAAGCTGCAGCCCAACCTGGTGGGGTAGATGCAATGAACAAAGAGCTGCAGGCTCTTCAAGACAATGAAACATGGGATATAACTCCTCTCCCTTTTGGCAAAAAAGCTATAGGCTGCAGGTGGGTCTATAAGACGAAATATAAAGCAGATGGTAGTGTTGAGAGGAAGAAAGCAAGATTGGTGATACAATGGTGTAATTAAAAGAAAGGTGTTGAATATACTCACACTTATGCACCTGTGGTAAAAATGAGTACAATAAGAGCCTTACTAGCAGTAGCTGCTATGAATCAATGGCATACATGCCAGATGGATGTGCAAAATGCATTCCTTCATGGCGATTTGAAGGAAGACATATACATGCATATACCACTTGGCTACTCAGATACTCAAAGAAATCAAGCTGGTGATAGTCTAGCTAGACAGAGGGAGAATGCACCATTAGTGTGGAAGTTGAAGAAAGCTCTATATGGGCTTAAGCAAGCACCTAGACAATGGTTTGCAAAACTGTCTAGTGCTTTGCTTTCATTTGGCTTTCTACAATCTCATGCAGATCATTCACTCTTTGCTCAAGAGACAAATGACACTTTCACTGCCATCCTGATTTATGTAGATGATTTGATCATCACAAGCAACAGCAACACACAAACAGACCAAGTCAAAAAGCTTCTATGCTCTAAGTTTCATATGAAAGATCTGGGGGACCTGAGCTATTTTTTAGGCATGGAATTCACTAGATCCTCTCAAGGGATTTTTGTATCTCAAAGAAAGTATGATCTTGACCTACTGAAGGAATATGGGGTGGACAAACAGAAGGCCTTAAAACTTCCCTTAGATACTCATCTAAAACTTGAGCCTAATAAAGGCACACTTCTTCCTAACCCTGAGTCCTACAGGAGACTAATTGGTCAATTGATTTATCTGACCATATCCAGGCCAGATATTACTTTCTCAGTTCAACTTCTGAGTCAATTCATGCGTCAACCTACTTCAGTCCATATGCAGGCTGCAAGAAAGGTTCTCAAGTACATTAAACAAGCTCCTTCACAAGGTATTTTGCTAGCAAGTCACATATTTATTAATTTAAGGTACATTAAACAAGCTCCTTCACAAGGTATTTTGCATTAATCTACACATATTTATTAATTTTTATGCATCATATTAATGGTGATTAAATAAAAGAAATTGTAAAAAAAAATTGGTATACATATATATTTCAATATTTGGGTACAAGTGAAATTTTTACACTATATATCAACTTTTGGCGGGGCATCGGCACGATATAGTCATATAGACGATCATATTAGATAAATTCATATCGAAGTTCTTTTTAATTTTCATTTTTTGAACTATTTACCATTAACATACTCCCTCCGTCCCAAAATACTCTTGACACTTATCAAGGCACATAGTTTTAGATGATAAGTTGTTGTTTGGTTATCAATTATTATTTTATTGAAAAGTAGATGTGATAGGAGTTAGTAGTTAGTAAAAGTAGTATTATTTTATTTTAAGGAGAGAGAATGTGGGCCATGGTTAGAGTTGGTATGTAATAGGAGTGGTATTGTTAGGAGAGAGAGAGTGTGGGCCAATGTTTAAAAGGTAGAAGGATTAAAATAATAGTGAGTCATATCCAAAAATAGAAGTGTAAAGCGTATTCTGGGACAGATGAAAAAGGAAAGTGTAAAGAGTATTCTGGGACAGAGGGAGTATGACAAAACTCAAGTTTATATTATTACATTAATTTTTTTCCATATTGGTGATGAACCTTTAAAATAAATACATTAACATTCATGCGCTGCACAAAAATTAATCTACGGTTTTTTCACCATATGACCCCGACAAAGTTTTTATTAACCATATACCCTCGCACTTTTTAAAATTCACCACACTCTCTCCCATGGCAAAATTTAAATTTCATCTCTTCCACCATTAACTCTGATATTATATCATCCAAATTCAATCAAATTCACACATTCAATTTCCAGATTATTCACTTATATTTTGAAGATCTGAAATCCAAAAATTGTATTCACTCACCTCAAAGTCAAGAACCCCCCTCACTTCATCTTCCATTTCTCTCCATGGCTTTCACCTATCAGGTGAGCCACCAACCCCACCAATGTTGTTGTCACTACCAACTCAAGAAACCTCCTCAACAACGTTGTTGTCACCAACAACCCCACCGACGTTGCTGTCCGACGGAGGAGAGAGAGCAGCGAAGAGGAAGGAGAAGGTAGCACGGACATAAGATCCGAGAGCTGCAGTAGCTCAACGACGAGCAGCGGTATATGCAGACCAAACATCAGAGTCCAGAAAAACAAGCAAAGATTGGTGGTGGACTGAAAATGACGACTTATGTCCAAATGCCGGAATAAGGACGTTGATGTTGGTGGAGATTGTGTCACTATTTTTGTTAGTCTAGGGTGATAGAAAATTGATGAGATGGTGGTGGTGATGAACTGGAGTTTGGTGTTGAATCTTATAAAGAAGATGAGACACATCGGAGTCGAAGTAGGCGAGAGTATCAAGATGAAGACGAGGGGAATCTAGAGTCGCGGACTTGAGCAACGACAACCAAGCGATTATGCTCAACGCTGGTGATATTTTGCATACAAGGGGGAAATTTTTTAGGTGTGCGACAATAGTGGGTGGGTGATGGTGGCGATTGAAGGAAATAGAAAATAAAGGAGGCAATTGGAAAAAGGAAGAGAGAGAGTTGGGGGGGGGAGAATTAGTGAAGAAGGTGGCCAGAGAGGAGAGGGGTGGACGGTGATGATGGCTGGAGGGTGAGGGTGAGGGGGAGGGGGTGGGTGGATTATAAGCTAGTGGAGGAAAGTAGTGGAGGAAGAGAGAGAAAAGGATTAGATATGTTTATTTAGAGGTTAAGTAAGGATTATAAGCTATTTAGGGATTAATGACTAACGGAGTTAACCGTCGTTAGTCATTAAGGGCATTTTGATGTATTCTCAACAAATTAAGGGATATACAATGAATTCTGAAAAATGCTAGGGTATATGGTAGAAGAAAAAAATTTGTCGGGGGTATATGGTGAAAAATACGATTAATCTATTATTTCTACGGTTTTTTCACCATATACCACTGACTAATTTTTTTTTTGCACCGTATACCCTCGCAAGTTTCCAAATTCACCATATACCCCTCACTTTTCATAAAATACATCAACATGCCCTTATGACTAACGGTGTTAGACTTCCGTTAGTCATTATGCCCTAATCCCCCCTAACCCTAATTAACAAACTCTAAACCTAAGCTAAACCCTAACCCTAACCCCCTAATTAACAAACCCCCTAATCTAATAACCCTAACCCTAACCATCCTAACCACCACCCCTCCCCCACCCCTTACCCCTAGCCACCCACTGCCCCACCACCCAACCCCCTTCCCCTTCCACGGCCAGTCGCGCCGCCCCCCTCCCCTTCCACTGCCCGGCCGCGCCGCCCCCCCTCCCCTTCCACTGCCCGGTCGCGCGCCCCCTCTCCTCCCCCCCCCCCTCGAATCCCGCAGCCCAACAGCCCTCCCCCCCCACCCTTCGAATCCCGCCGCACACCACACGCAAACCCACCCCCCGCTCTCTTCGACCGCAACCCCGAGATAATGTGCATTCGAGCAAGCGGCAGGGCTGCGGCGAGGAGAGAGAGACGCAACTCGGGGAAGGGGTTGCACGACAAGGAGAGAGAGGCCTCGAGGGGGGCTCAGGGGAAGAGGTTGCACGACGAGGAGAGAGAGAGTCCGCCTCGAGGGGCGCGACTCGGGGGAAGGGGTTGCTCGACCTGTCGGGGAAGGGGGGAGGGGGAGGGGGCTCGCGCGATTCACCAAGGGAAGAGGGGAGAAGGAGGGTGCGGGGAGGGTGGATGGGGAGGGAGGGGTGCTTTGGGGAAGGGGGGGTGCGGGGAGGGGGTTCCGGGGGAAGGGGGGCTCGGAGGAGGAGGGAGGGGGGGGAAGGGTGGTGGTGCAGTGGGGGGGTGGGTGGGGGGTGGGGTAATGGGGTGGGCGGGGGTGGGGGGGGGGGGGGGTGGGGGTGTTAAATGTTAGGGTTAGGGTATTAGGGTTAGGGTTAGGGTTAGGGTTAGGATTAGGTTAGTTAATTAGGTTAGATGGAGGGATTAAGGGTTAATGACTAACGGAAGTCTAACACCGTTAGTCATAAGGGCATGTTGATGTATTTTTTGAAACGTGAGGGGTATATGGTGAATTTGGAAAGTTGAAAGGGTATACGGTGTATAAAAAAATTAGACAGGGGTATATGGTGAAAAAACCGTTATTTCTAATAAGCAAGAACAAACATCGTTAGTGGAGTTAAGAGATTTACGTACGGCATGTTGTGTCTGTTCTTTTCAACTTACGTTTGTTAATAAAAAGTTATCGTAACTTAGTTGAACTTAATAGACCTTATTAGTTCTTATTAGACCTAATATGAACTTATTAGACCTAATTGTGTGAATGTGTTAATCTTATTTTAATTATTTAAACTTATATAGACTTATTAATTACTTGAACTTACTTAAACTTGTATAATTTTTTATAAAGACTGAAAATAAGGTGTAAACCCGTTGTATACTTATATATCTGTAGATTTAGCACATTGGCATGGCAATAATCAAATTTACCTTACAGATTTTTTTCAAGTTATGGAACAAACAAGTCAACAGAAAAACACTGTTCCAAAATGAACGTTAATAGTAAAACCTAATACATGATTGACACAAAACATCAGCAAATCCCTCCCACATGCAAGACCTTGATTGATAACTCTATATCAAAATTAAATACAAGAGAGAAATGATATGGACCTACTAAATTTATTTTCCCGGATTTGTTGGCACTTGAAAACACCCCTTTCTACCAAATTCCTTTGCCACCTGTCTCATTATATTCATTCTTATGTCACATTTTCATGCTCCCCTAGACTTCTTTCTGTTTTTTTATAATAAAAGTATACTTCTAATTTCTAAAATATAATTATATCAAGTTCATCTCTACTAATCAAGCAAAGTCATAGTCAGTCCAGATGGTTGGTTCCAATATTTTCAAAATTTATAGTGTAATTTAATTTCAAAGTTTTATCTCTTTCATTAGTTTAGTGTTACCTGGGACATTAGTTCACCCTTGATTTCACCCTTCTTCCATGTGTCATTATCTTAAAGAGTGACTTGACTACTTGAATTTTCATGAGTTTATTGTCTTCTCTATCATGCACCATTTTTGTAAGAAAAAAAATTCCTTGAAGATATAATAATTGAGCAACTATAGGTATTTAGTAACAAGTCATTTTCACTCCATGCAATTTCTAGGGGCTTTTACCGCATGCTCTCATCTACTTTAGTTTCTTGCAATAGATAATGTTGTACAGTTGGGTGCTTTGAGCAACAACATGTTACGTTTAACTTGCTATATTAAAGATTTCTAGAAGAAAATAAGATATTTCGAAAGATTAAGTTCATTAACACAATCAGAAAATCCGTTATTTTACAGCGCTTCTTGTTGGGCTATTTTCCGACCCCGAAGTTCGTTGAGAATCAACACTGATGAACAGCGTCGAGAAAAATACCGTTGAGAATTTTCCAAATACCCCAAACTTCATCAACAAAGTTTGACCCATACGGCCATGGATTTCAGATAGCTCCCACTTGATCTCTTACTAAGTCATGCCTGTGCTGCCTCCTAAGAGGTTATTGAAGTTCTTGTCTTCCTTGCAATGGCTTATGGCTGGCACGCATGGGGCCTTAATTGCTAGCATTAGGAGCAGGGAAATGGGGTGTTCAATATCCTGCTCTCTAAAAATTATCTTCTTTAGTGTAGCAACAAAATCCAACACAGAGAAAAGAGAGAGTGAAAGTGAGTCCTTTTGTTTATTCAAATAAGGGGGATTATTTAGAAACGAGATAGTGTAGACTGTAGACTACTTATGTGAGAAACGAACAAGTGGGGTAAAGTAGTGTGATCGAAAAGGGAACAAACTTTTATCAAATAAGAAATGAAATAAAAATAGGAAAATCTTTTAGAAACGAAATTATATAAAGAGTAGGAAGATTTATAAAAAATGGAGGGAGTAAACGGCTAATTTATAGAAATCTTTAAATTATCTGTACGTGCAGCGGAGGAAGTACCATCTTCTTACTGCCTTTCGTAACTTCTTAGAAAATTGCCAAAAAAAAAATTATGATCATCATTGTAGAAACCCTTCTTGCATGTAAATTTGATTATACCTACGTGCGGGCAGTAAGTCAAACTTATTTAGCGCCTGACCTGATTTTTTATGGACATGTAATTAGGCGAAGATTGTGAAAGAAGGTTCTAGGAGACCAAGGACAACTAACCTTGTATCATGTCCTTAGTTTAAATTCATTATTTTATCAATTAACACCCAAAATATGACCTATCATTATATTTATCACATACTCTTCTGAGTAGGACCACCCAATATCGATCACTAGCGTGGAATGCTATATAAATGCAAAAATATAATTTAAGGCTACCAAATCTACCACTCCAACAATAGCTTCTTGTCCTGTCACTCTTTTTGTCCCTCTCTCTTCTTCATCAATAATTCTTCCCACTATATATGTTAAATTTATATACAGGTTCCTTTTGAAACCAACTAGCTAGTAAATTCCATCAAAAAAATAAACGTAGTTGTGAACTGTGATCAAGTAACAGCCACTATATATATACACATATAGTAAGCATATAGGTAGTGAAGTTAAGACAAGAAAAAAATATGGGTGTGCAGGGAACTTTGGAATATTTGTCTGACATGATTAGCAGTGCCAAGAAAGGAAAAAAAAAGAAGCAATTTAACACAGTCAATCTCAAGGTTACAAGAATTGATTGTGAAGGATGTGCTATGAAAATTAAGAAAGCTCTCTCTGGACTTAAAGGTATCGTTTTATTTTCCTTTTTTTCTTTTGTCTTTTCACTTCAATTTGCTCATTTTCAACACTCTTTTTTTTACTGTTGCTTTTACTTTTTATTTTAGTTTTAAATTTCTATTACTAGTTCTCATCCCTCGAGTTGTTTTATGTATTTTCTATCTAGATTTTCAAAATTCTTTTTTCATCTCTTTGGTGTAGATAATCGCGGAAAGCATAAGAATTTTTTGTGACATTTGAGGAATAATTGTCAAATTTTGGAATATGAGAATATTTTTTATAAAATGAATTAAAATTGACATTCATGCATCTATTATATTTAAGTTTTATATTGCAATATTTCCTTAAATCTCTCGTATGTTTGGGGTTTTTTTTATTTTTCCCTGGTCTCCAAAATATTCACGAATGGCCCTGACAAGCTAGAATTCATGCAACCAAAATAAATTAAGGCATCATAACGCAACATACAATATAGGTAAAATTGGCCTCAACACCCTGAACTATAGCTCGGTGCACCTGACACCACCAACTACAACTAGTAACCTAAACACCACCAACTATGGGGTGGGGTGCATTCCGTACCATAAATGAGGTCGGAAGCCTAAAATGCTGCCGAAGACAGTGGGTTTTTATGGTACACACTGCACCCCACCCCATAGTTGGTGGTGTTTAAGCTACTAGTCATAGTTGGTGGTGCTGGGTGCACCCGAGCTATAGTTTAGGGTGTTGAGGTCAATTTTGCCTACAATATACCAATGAAGTTTGGAAAAATAATGACCATATCTATTGGAACTTCCAATCTTTCATGGCCTTTTTTTTATTTTTTTAAATTTAATATAATTATAAACTCTTTTTTGGTATCGTTGTATGTACAATATGATAGATATGATCAAATTTAAGTACTGCACAATTTTCCTATTTTTGTTGGAAGAAATATTCTAAAGGTATATGGCAGTCAATAAGTTATAATTTTAGTTAAATTAATTGATATTGAGGGTTGCATACAAATTATAAACAAAAACAATAAATTTTGGTTGCAGGAGTGAAAACTGTGGATGTGGATATGAAGCAACAGAAGGTGACAGTGACGGGATATATGGAACCAAAGAAGGTGTTGGCAGCAGCGAAGTCAACAAAGAAGAAAGTGGAGTTATGGCCGTATGTGCCTTACACTATGGTGGCACACCCTTATATGGCTGGGGCATATGATAAGAAGGCACCTGCTAATTGTGTGAGGAAAGTGGATGATCCTATGACCCCTATGGAAGAGCAATATACCACCATGTTTAGTGATGAAAATCCTGGTGCTTGTTACATTATGTAGTTTTGTATGATTTTATCATAGTATATATACACGTTAGGTTTTCATAAATATATGCATATATGTATTTGTATATCATGGTCTTTTTGAATTGTGAGTAAGAAGGTTTGTTGGTAGTCTAGGAAGTAGAGACTAAGGGTTTGTTCGGCAAAGTTTTTAGAAAAGAACTACGATTTTCTAAAGCTTTAGATCGAGTCCTAGAGTATAGAGCTTTTGGGGTTTTTTTTTTTTCCATTTAGGCTTTTGTTTTATTTTCAGTGTGTGATTGCTTTTGGCCTTGGTTTGGCTTTTGTTGAAACAATGATGGAACTTTGACAAGATATATGATGTAGATGGATCTCTAATAGTGGTGTTAGAAACAGACTTGACCGATGGGCCAACTTTATATCGAATCGACTTGAACTTGATTCGATTTGCGAGGGACAGTCTCCAGACCTGACCGAAACCCGACCTGAAATCAACCAGATCTGATCGGCACTCGACAATATTATATTCTAATCACCTGACCACTTGCATTCAAACTCGAACATGACCGTAACCCAACCCGATATTAGCCCAAAACCTGATTAGACCCAGTAAATATAAAGTTCAACCCGATTTGTTTATGACCTACCCGAATTCAACTAGAATTCGATTTAACTAGTTAAAATGAGATCTATCTGATTTGATCCAATTTGTCAAGCCAACCTATCTGGACGATTAAACCCAACAAATATACTAAAATTCAATTATTGTTCTATAACTACAAAATCATTGAATATGTTAATTTTATCATATTGATTCCTTTCAAGTGTCTATAACATATAAGTAGAAGATCTAGTTATAATATATGTTATTAACGTAGAAATTGCTGTAGTTAGTAATTAATAAATAAAACTCTCTTTTTTCAATGTTTAAGTAAACTAGATAAATAATTTACCTAGATAAATATTTCCTTGGTTACTATCAAGATAAGTAGAGCTTATGATTTACACTTGACCGCAATATTTAAAAGACAAAAGAATACTACTATTAAATTAATAAAAAATCTTTCAATTACAAAATAATTACAACATAGAAATTCAATCAATTAATAGAAATTCAGTCCATCTTTGAGCATCTCCTCTTGTTCAATTTCATTTGTCTGCAACATTGAACAAAGAAAAATTAGATACAGATCATGATCTATTTATAATCAAGCTCAAACCAAAAAAAAAAATAAATCAGATAGAATACTAGTACATTACAGAAAACAATCTTTAAATTGACAAACTACATAATACAAACTTGATTTTTAAAATAAATATCATGCTCAATGTATTAGAACTTCTTAACTACTGGTTGCTACAAATCTTGTTCCATCAACAAGCACCAGCAACAATATTTATCATTTCTAGAAAAAGCAAGAGAAATTCTACGTACAATAATGCCTTATCATAATCACCCACCCTCACAAGTCACAACATCCCTCCAAAGCCTACAAAATACAACCAAACGAAAACAAAACCTTAATAATTTGAACAAAATTCAAATTATCACTTTAGACAACCCTCTACTTAAAACATACCAAAAGCATTTGTAAATTGTAATAATTTGACTAAAATAGATGGTACACCTAAAAAATACGTACAAGTTACAACCTTTTAGATTAGAAGTAATGAGTAATGAGGCTCCCTAAACAAGTAAGCAAGCAGTAGAACAAGGTGTCAAAAACAAGACCAAGTCACTCATACTCTTCACTTATTCCGGCCAAAAAAATCCAGAAAACAAGAACCCAGTAAAAAAATAAAATAATATTTTGATATGTAATTTCACTCAATCCATTATTAGATGACGAATTCCAAACTCACGACATAGATTTAGGTGGAGGAGGCAAGAGTAGAGCGGCGGAGGAAGAGGCAAAGAGTGGGCTAGAGTTTTCTAGAGAGAACTCGGTTGTTTTTTTTTTCTTTTTCAAGGTTAATGGAAATGAGGGGAAGTGAAGGAGAGATTAGGGTGGTTGATTTGAGTTGTATCCAACGGTTTGAAATGTATATCCGTGTGTAGTTGTGTTAGTGATGTTTAAGCCATAGATTTGAATTCATCAACGGTTAGAATTTGTTGAGTGCTGATTTAATTGATTGAAGTTTTCTTACCAAGATTACATGAGTGCTTGATTTGATTTCATTTTATTTCTTATTTTTTGAAAAAAAAAATTGTTTGAAATTTCAAATGAAGTTGAAAAAATTGATTTAATCAGTCCCAACTATGGGCGTCCTAACAAAAACAGTCCCAACTATGGACGTCCTGACAAAAACAATCCCAACTATCGTTTTTTATTGTTCAGTCCCAACTTTGACCCCCCCTTTACACTGGTGCTCCTAGTGGACTGGTGACTTGCTAAATCAGTCAAGAAACCCATATTTTCCTTTTCACTTTTTTTTCACCTGTTTCTTCTACCTCCTCCTTCAGTCTTTCTCTCTCCTCCCTCCTTTCTCCCCTTCCCCTGCCACCTCTCCTCTTCCCCCTCATTTCCACCCAAAAGACACCTCTCTCTGCGCAAACTCCAGAAGCTTCCACCTGAAAAATCAAACTTTCAGGTGGCTTCGGGGAGAAAGGGAGGGGGTTTCGGGGGTTGGGAAGGAGTTTTTGGGCGATAGAGTAGGGGAAAGAGTTTTAAGGGGCCAGAATCTTCGCTGGAGGACTCGCCTTGAAGTATCGGTGAAGGAAGGGAGGTTTCGGGGAGGGTGGGTGGGGCGGGGAGGGTTTCGGGGGTAGGGGAAACGGGAGGTGGGGTGGGGGAGGGTAGTGGAGGGGAAGGGGGGGGTGTCGGGGCGGGGGATGGGTGGGTGGGGCACGGGGAGTTTTAGGGGCCGGGGGAGAGCTGGCTGGGGCAGGGGAGGGGTGGTGGAGGAGGGGAAGGAGAATGAGAAGGTGGGGGAAGGGGAGGGTACTTGTAACGCCCCGACTTCTAAGCATCATTATTAGGTTAATTAAATCAATGTTTAGCAGCGGAAGACCTAGCCTGCTTAGTCGGTGCGTTAGTGTCGTTCTTTCCATTCAGGAAAGCACAAGGCAAACATTCTTCATAAACTAAACATGTTATAAAAGTTATAGTGAATCTATAAATATATATAGTTATCGTTAACCTAAACATAACTAAAGTTGCGTAGTTTACTGTTTGTAACCTTAGATTACATAACTATCATAGTCGCATAATTTAAAGTAAATGTTCCTCACTGCTACGCAATCCCGTCTTCATGTGCATGCCTAAAACAGAAAAACAAAACGTCATGAGCCGAGGCTCAGTAACATACTACTCTAACAACGTAAATTCATTTTATTAGCAAACATGTAGGAGAGAATATAGTCAAACCATTTCGTAAACATGCACTTCGAATCAGGAATTTAAAAGCCATTGTTATCATTATCACATTTCATTATCAGAATACCTTGTTTGGTTACTTGGCGAGTACAACAGAAGGCATAGCCACCGAGGACATAAGTCCCCCATAAGAAGGTGGCATATAATGCCGTAGATTGTAACAGAAGGCAAAACTAGCCACCGAGGATATTCATCCCCTATCCAAAGGTGGCATATAATACCAATAGTAACATAAGGCAAAGCCACCGAGGACATGGTCCCCCATCAGAAGGTGGAATATAATGTCAGGCAAAGCCACCGAGGACATTGTCCCCCATCAGAAGGTGGCATATAATGCCATCATGCGGGTGCCACCGAGGACATCGTCCCCCATCAGAAGGTGGCGTTGCCGCCAGATAACAGAACGACACGTGCACGGCCCAGAGATAGAACATAGTATTGCCATTCACCATCTTTAACTTTCATTTATAATTTTTTGTTTCTTTTAAGTACTTTTCAGAATTCATAGCAGAGTCATTGCATAACGTTATATCAAATCATTCACAGAATCATACTTCTTATAAACATCATTTGCATAATAAAACAGTTCACATCTCGCACACCATAAATATCATAGCATAAACATTATAAAAGCATCATAAAACATAGTCGGAAGGGAAGTGCGGGTGTTAGCAGTAGACATTACCTCAAATCCTGCTTTACAACCTTGATAGCCGGGGGAGGCTCGTAATATCTCTTCCTTTTTATTATAATCAATTCAAGGATTAATAGAAGACGTATTAATATTTTATTCTAATTTTTGAGTTTCTTGATCTATTTCCATCATTTGTCCATTTTAGGATGTATATTTAGGAGTTTTATATTTAAGTCTTTGGTGGTTGATAAAAGTCATAGGTACTCTTTCTACTTAATGATTTAGTGCCTAAGTCGTAGTTCATTATTTGTGAGTTGTGAATATGGACGTCTTATTGAAACTACTTCTTATCTTGATGAATTATCATTAAGCACATGTTACAATTTTGTTAACCTTAATTCAAAACTTCACCCTATTAGTCATAGGATCCCTTTAAACACCTTTTGTCACTTTATAGTCTAAAACAGTGGCCGTTAGTTTCATGGTTCATGACTCAGGTTTAATAACTTGTAATTATGGAACTTGTAATATAACTCTTTCATTCTCGTAATATAAACTATAAATAAGTGTTTGGTACTTTAACTTAAATTTAACAAGTAAACTATACTTAATTAGTATTATTCTCTAGTTTATATATTAGAGTTAGAAATAAATATGAAATATACTATCAAGTATTATCACATATATAATCTTTATTTAATCATTTATTAGTCAGAATAATCTAATTTACAAGGTTCTAGTGAGTTTTTAGTTACTAGCTAAAGAAATCATCAACATAATTCATTAACCAACTCAATTAGTCCATTCTATTTACTGAGTTAGTAAAGTCAGCCCAATTAATTCATCAAACCATTAAATCTAAAGCCCAACCAAATATAACTAAGCATATAAAGGGGAGAGGTATGTTTTACCCAATTGCTATTTACCGTCCGTATTTACTTAAAATCGTCCGTATTTTTTTCTTTAAATACCCCCATGCCCCTCCCTTTTTCACCTCACTTTACCCTCTCCACTCTCATCAAACTTCATCCCTCTCTCTACCATGAAGCACTAACACCACCACCACCTTCCGAACACCACCACCGGACCACCACCACCGTACAACCACCACCGGCTCACCACCTCCGGCACCGACGAACCACCGGAGCATAACTAAAAATGTCCGAGGAAGAACCCTCAACGCCGCCGGAACGAAATGTGGTAAGTAGTTTTTTTTTTAACGCTGCCGGAATTTTTTTTTTTGGGCCACCAGAGCAGGGTAAATTGTCACCATTTGGGTAACGGATTTTTCATCCGTTACCCTGCTCTAGTGGATTTCTGTGAGATTTTGCCGCGGGGGGGGTTAGCGGTTTTTTTTTCTTTTTAGTAATTTCTGTTTTATTTATGTTTTAATAATTTGTGTTTTTAATAATTACTGTTTTAATAATTGATTTTTTTTCTTTAAAATAATTTATGTTTTTTATAATTACTGTTTTAATAATTTATGTTTTAATAATTAAATATTATGTGTTTATTTGGCTTTTGATAAAATATGTTATTTTAATTTATTATTTTAATTTTACTAGTTATTATGTTAATTTGTGTGATTATGTAGTAATTAGGATTTTATTATGTTAATGCATGTTAGTAACATGTTAGTATTATTGATAATTATTTGTTTAATAGCATGTGATAATAGTTATTATTTAATTAGTTAATTAATTTGTTTGAGCATGTTATTATATTATAAAAATATTTTAATGATATTAGCATGTTAATTTGTAGTTAATATTTGTTGATATTTTATTCAAATAATTAGTATAAAAAAACATTTAGTTAATATTTGATTTTCCGTGATAATTAGTATTGATTTTGTAATTAGCGAATAATAATACATCCATTTCTGTTAATTTTGTTAATGAATATTTAGTAAATATTTGTTGATATTTTATTCAAATATGTATGCATATTATTGTAATTAATTTGATAATAAGTTGTAATTTTATAATAGTCGTTGCAAAAAATTTATTTATGAATGGTTGTTATTAAGTTGACAAATTGAATATTTAGTTAATAATAGTTGTGATTGGTAATTAAATAATAATGATTATTAGTTACGATAAGTAAGTAAATAATAGTGATTAATATTATTGATTATATGTTGTCTAAATGGAAAAATGTTAAACATTATAGGTTTATTTGCCGGATTTTGGGGGTGATTATATAGATTATAATCACATGTTTTATAATGAAACACTATGGGCTTAGAAAAAGGAACTACAAGATTGGGTTAAGACAAGGGCACATGAAATCGGGTTTGTGATGGTCATTATGTCAAATCATAAACACAATCCTAGTGGTCGACCATATGTATATATGAAATGTAACTGGGGCGCACCATATAGGGGTGAATGTAGGGATCTTTGTGTAGCAGAACGTGTAGCTACAAAGACAAAAGCCTGTGGCTGTAGAGCGGGAGTTAAGGTTGAGTATTTGGAGTACCCAGAGGTTGTAGAGCGGGAGTTAAGGTTGAGTATTTGGAGTACCCAGATCGAACTGGATGGGTGATCAAAGCAGAACGGGGGATTAGGGGCATGCACAATCATGAGTTCATTCATTACCGTGAGGGCCATCGACCCATCAGCGGCCTTAGTGCAGCGGCTAAGGTTTTCGCTCGCGATATGATAAAGTCACACGTTAGGCCTGCTAGTATCATGAAAGCTGTGAATGAAAAATTTTCCGATGATCATCCAAATATGAGACACTTGTACAACCTGAAGGAAAAGGATAGAAGGGAAGCAATGGATGGTGGAGACGTGATGCAACACTTCCTTCACCTTGCTCGAGAGAGCGGCTACCTTCATTGGATTAGGCAAGACGAGGAGACAAATGCAATGACTGCGGCATTCATGGTGCACCCTCGTTCGGCAAATATCCTCTGAACTTATCCGCTTGTTGTTGGTATGGATGCAACATATAAAACCAACAAATATAACATGCCTTTTCTAGCGCTCATTGGGATGACGCCTTGCAACAAGAATTTTATGGTTGGTATGCTCTGATGGCCAACGAAACAGCTGATAGTTATAATTGGGTGTTGGACAAGTTTAGGTTGCTTATTGGAGTGAATGTTGTCCCTGTTACACTCATTACTGACCGTGATTTGGGCCTTATGAAAGCGATCTGGGAAGTGTTTCCTAACTCTGCACATTTGCTATGTAGACACTAGTGCATAATTGGCCTAAAGTATCACCCCAAAAGTGTTACTTAAAAGCCTAAAAGTGTTGCTTTAGGCAATAGGTAACACTTTTATAGGTGAAACATCTGTCCGTGCTACCTATTCTCTAAGGTAACACTTTTCAATGCTAATGTTTTACTTTCTCAAATGTTACTCAAAATTCTCTAATGTAACACTTTTTTTAAACTAATGTAGCATTTTTACAGTGTTACTTATAAATTTTTATGTAACACTTTTCCATCTAAAGTATCATTTTCTATGTCATCTCTTGAATTATAGTAACACTTTATTAGCTGTTATGTATCATTTTAAGTCAGTATATGTAACACTTTCTAGATATTAGGCAACACTTTTTTATTATCTAGCTTTATAGTAACACTTCTATTTCACATGTCTCTTAGTAATATTTTTTAATTTGTCGGCACGTATACAATGATAATAATACTAAAACTTACAAACGAAATAAGCGAAGATGAAATAAAATGATATTATAAATATAAATGAGTAAAAATACTCAACGGTCATTGTAAAGAATGAGACAAAGAGTAGTAATCATCAATTAAAAAATTATACTATTGCATCAAATATAAATAGTTGATCTAAAAATCCAATAATAATATATATAACTCTCCTAAAATAAACCTAAATCAATCTTTAGGTCATTTCTTTCTTTCGTCTTCTATTCCATCACTCTATCCATACATGCATGTTTCCCGAAGCATCATGCCATTATCTTCATCATCCTGCAATAAGAACAAAAAAAGATCTTCAAAGTCTTTTATGATAACAGAGAAGAGTAATAGAGATGAAAGTTCATTATTTAACACAAGCCTAGTCTCTAGAGGAACATTTGATGCTGTAGCAAAAGCCAAATTCATATGAATGTTAGTGGAGAAGAATTACAGAGATGAACGTTGTAGTTCAATACTATTCTTAGCCACATCAAATTTGAAAAAAGCTAATTTGATTACTGCATTACAAAGGCCTTAACGACACCACTATCCCCCTTTTAGTTTTCAAACAATTTATACATCAAATTTGAAAGATGATAAAGTATTCAAAGATGATAATCTGAAATTAAATAAGCATATAGACCAAATAATTTGAAATTAAACTGGTTTCAATTCTTAATGTTAAAGCAAACAGGTTCTTAAATCAAATAACCTTAAAATGATAAGAGATCATATAAAAGGACAAAAAACCAATTATATACAGAAATGAGCTTCATGCATCATATGATGTGACTGAGAAGCTTCAATCGTGCTCCATGTATAACATTGCTAGGTAGTAGCTACCCTAATGATGGCAAATACATTAAATACTACGTTACCAAGTTCTAACTTCCATACAAAAAGGAGGTACAGAACCATAAACAATAGCCTTTGCACTACACTGCAAAAATGTACCAGAAGGATCTGTATAGTATCTACACAGCAGATATAAGAAGGTTCAAGCTTCTGATAGACGAACACCAAAAGCACCAAGACTACGGATGAGGTAGAATTTAATAAAAAACAAATTCAGTAAACTGTTCCAGTGAAATTTTAACTTACAAGCTTGGTCCATTTTTAATCATGCCCCGCAATGAGAAGAGACACACCAAAAGGGCGAGACTGCACAAAACACACAAGACATTCCATCAGAACAACTGTGAACTGTGAAATCAGAAGATTCTATAAAGTAGTGAATTACAGTCAGAGATTGAACTCTTAAACAGCTACAAATAGTTAATACTTCATAGCACTAGAAAGGAAAGGGAGCTATCTCCAACAATGACAGCTTCGTATTACAGGAAGGTTGTCTCATTGCTAATATTACAAAAGTTAGATCCATAAGCAAGGGTCCGCAATTTATTCAAGGAAAAAAAGACAACAAGAATTACTACGTGGTATTAGAGGCAGCTCAATAGTTAGCCAAACCACATGGAGCTGGATAACTTAAATAGAAAGAAAATATTATGACCCAAGCAAATGACTTCCAATAAGCACATCATCAACTAGTTACAGATTGATTTTACAGCTTGAGAAAGTGGATTAAACCTTCTAATCTACTCTTCAGTTGTTTATGGAACCAGATTCAAGCTTCCAGTAAGCAAAGATAACCAATTAAATGGTGAATAAACAACTAGATCCAAACAAGGTGTAGACTAAAGTAGTCATATTCATGTTTGTCATTGTCTTAGAAAAGCTTAGTCTGCAAAATTCCAGAAAATCTATAGATAGCAATGCTGTGTACACAATATAAGAGCTCCATGTTGTCAACTTATCATCCCTCTCCAGTCCAACAGCAGGTATCCAACCTCTTCTACTACCCACAAGTCACGGTTTGCATAGCACATTTTGATAGATAATTATCGCATGGAAGAATTTCAATTAACCAGCAAAAAAACCCAATACAACAACAACATTAAAATCTTCAATTCTGTTACAAATAAGAACAATCCAATACAACAACATTAATATTGTCAATTATAAATATTTTCAACTTTAGTAGTACAAGTAAAATTTAGCCCTATTAACAATTAAGAGAAAGAGAAAGAATGCACAGTGAGGGTTTATACTAGTTTGTTATTCTACTATTTGCAACTTAGTTTTATCATAAACCAAAGCCAATTAGTACCAACAATAGACGAAGCAGCTCGATGGCGGCACTACCACCGGCCACGAGCTGCGCAACCAGCAAGAGGAAGGAGGTGTAGAGCCACGGTAGCACCAGCGGCACACAAGCAACAACAACGGCAACAACGGTGCAGAGGTGAGAGAAGATCGTGGAACAGGACACCAATAGACGCGAGAGGAGAGAAAGGACAGTAGTAGTAGCGGCAAGACCAACAGAGGAGTAGCACCACCACAAGGAAAAAGAGATAGATGCGACGAAAAACAAGCAGCACCAACAGCAACACGGAGGAATGAGAGAGATGCAAGGAGCGAGGAAGGAATAGGACACGACAGAGCTCCGGTCCAAGGACCGGCAATTGGCGGTGGGTAAGCGCACACCGGCGAGGCAAAGGAGAGAGACGAGGGTTTGAGAGAGAGTGTGAGGGGGTTTCAGGGTCAGAGAGAAGGCGGGGTTTGGGGAGTTTATTTGGGTTTAGCTGACCGACAAGGATAGGGCCTAGGGGGGTGTTTCGGTTTTGGGTTCTCAAATGAACCAACAAGGGAAAACAAAGGGATCGGGGAAACCAGCCCAAATTGATAAAAGCAACAATTTGATTTCGTATTTTGGGTAAATACTACTCAACAAATATTGAAATCGAAAATATATAATAACAATATTGTTAGTAATAACTTCATAAAAGTAAAATAATAAATATATTAAAACATAACAGATCAATATTCACATTCCAAATAAAATAAAATGAGGATATCCAATACATAATTAAATTAATAATTATAGTTAATAAACGCTTTTAAAATAAGCCAGTTATATGAATGAAGAAGGAGAGCGAGCGAGTCTGACTGAAACGAAGAAGGAGGCGGTGGTGATACACTGAAACCTAAGCAGCATTACTTTGTAATTAGAATTGAAAATAAAGTAAATGTTGTTTTTTTTGGAGTTTAATTCTCTTTGACGGCTGATTAAGCACCAACAATAATTTTGGGATCAGCCCTCAATTGATTTAAGATGACTTTTTTTTTTGTTGAGAGAAGATGAGTTTGTTAAGTACGTTGCTCCTATAAGAAATAATACGAAGTAATTTAAAAAATCATAACGTTATACTAAAATTATTTTTATACTCTTAAGAAAATACTTATCCTAAAGTGTTACCTTAAAATGTTACCAATATGTAAGTGTTACCTATCTGAAAGTGTTACATTAAAATGTTACCTTAATTGAAAAAAAGTTACTTCAAAATGTTACTTATAAAAAAGTGTTACATTAAGTGTTACATATTGATTCAGTGTTACCAAGGTGTTACATACATATTCGACATACTTTTGAAAAGTGTTACCTCATACATGTTACCTTAGACCAACTTTGTTCTAGTGAGATGGCATATCAACAAAGATGTGCAGGCTAGAGTGAGTAACATCATGGGGAACACCGATGCGGGTCCGCGATTCGTGAGCCGAACTTGGTATCGAATAGTCAACACGACCGACGAGAGGAGTTATGAGGCCGAGGTTGAGAATATGAGAGATGTTTACATAAAGTGGCCTAAAATCATCCAATACGTTGAAACAACTTGGCTTGTGTACAAAGAAAAGTTTGTGCGGGCATGGACGGACACAACTGCGTTGGACATCATCTTTTCTATTGCTTACAGTGAGATAGAAAATCAGGTGAAGAAGGTTGAGAATGATTTGGAGGAAAGTCGGCGTCGGCACGGAATCTTGTACAAGACTCAGGCTTTGTATCAGTTAAATGGTCGAGTCTCGCATTACTGTTTAGAACTCTTACTGCAGGAGGAAAATCGTATGCGGGAGCTAGGCTATGAGGTATATCAGCGTTGTGGTTGCTCGTTAAGAACCACACATGCAATCCCCTGTGCATGCGTCATACGCAGACGATTGGAGGCGAAAGAGAGTCTGTACCTGACAGACTTACATCCTTATTGGACAACTTTGATCATTGGTGATGGTGTTAACAACCCTGTGTTTGTATCTGAGGCAGCACAGGATTCTCAGTACTTCTTAGAGTTGGTTGAGCAGGTTCAAAGTAGTGATCCTGCCGTATTGCGGAGCGCTACCCGGGTTCTAGAGGAACATCTGCGTAATCCTGGTGATTCAGCTTTTGAGCCCGAGATTATCGAGAACCCCAAAGGGAGACCACGACGAAAGAATCACCCGAGTACAAAACGAAAGAAGAGTGGTTTTGAGCACACATCCAGTTTGTCTTCAAAGAGAAGCAGATCTGTAGGTTCAGTTATGAGCTTGTCAACGTCTACAGGTAATATGTTTGTTAATTGTATGTATTGATTATTTATAACTTTATTTGCTACGTACTGATAAATTTAATGGTGAATAATTTGATTGTTATAGGTCGACAAAGCGTGGATGGAGAAGAGGGTTTTAGTGGATTTCCATTTTACCGCAGGATTCCTGCGATTGTTGGGCCCATTCATTACTAGATGGAAGAATGTCCAGGCGGACGGTAACTGTGGATTTTGAACTGTTGCAGATTGTTTTTTAGGGAGTGAAGACCATTAGGGTTTTGTCCGCCAAAATATGGCAAATGAGATTGCTGCTCATCGGGATGTTTACACACGTATTTACTATGATGGGATAGACGCAGCAATAAGGCGCATTACTTGGAGTGGGGGGCCAGCATCTGAGGTTCATTGGATGGTTACTTCGCAAGACTTGTTTCCTATTGCCCAGATATTCAATGCCGCAGTCATTTTGGTAGGACTGGGCCCAGAGGGACAACTATATCCGTGTATCACTGTCCTTCCTTGGCGTGCTTCTGAATACACAATGGGTCCAACTAACGAACTCGTGATAGCACATCTTGGTACCTTTCAGCGTTATATTAGACTCGAGTTACTTCCCGGATCACCCGTACCACCAATTCATAACTTATGGCATAACATGCATGAAGATAGTGTTGATGGTTGGGATCAGTTGTATGGTGTGAGACGCGCTTTATGGGAGGAGTTACTCTCTACTTAGTATATAGTATATAGTGAGATCTATTCATTGTTATATATTTTATGTATTCTATTTGATAATCGCATTTGTAATGATTAGTATTATTTGATAATCGCATTTGTAATGATTAGTATAAGTTGATATGATATTAATATATAATGTTGGATTATAATAAGTTGCAATGAGTCAAAGTGAAATAATAAGTTGCAATGATTAAAAGTAAAATAATAAAGTGCATCATAAAACCACAGTTATAGTATGTAACAAAATAATATCCGGACAAAACGTAACTACATAATACACCTGTACATAAAACATGGAATGAAAACACTGATATGAACTAGTACATGTGATGATCATGCGCATCCTCATCAGGGTCCCGTGCCCGATCTAACCGCAATGCAGCATTCCAATCCCGAGCGAGGTCATCCAACATCTCATATGCCGAAGAAGTGTTGGGTCGCTGGTCATTGTGCCGATCCTCCGTCAAAGCTCTCGTGGCGTCAAAATGTCAGGCCATCCACTGCAAAAAGTCAGTTAGTTATGTTATGTTATGTTATGTTATGTTATGTATCAATAGTTTATCAACGAAATGCTAAACATAGAATAATTAAAATTGCATACGTAGTCGGTGTTTGTAGTGTTGGGTCGGGCCGGAATATGCGTCCTATCTGCAGCGATAAGGGTAGGATGGGAATATGTACAATACCAATTCATGTACTCCCTCGAACACTGTCCTGGACGACTAACCCGTCTCAACTGTGCTACATTGAGACCCCAAGAATATGGCGTGAAACGCTGCCATGTAGACTCTGCTACTGATACCGAGAACTGAACCTCATACTTCTTCGGATTTCTCGGTCTGTATGCGAAATCAGGCTGAAGAGGAGGGGTAGGAATGACCTGAACATAACCCAACTGTCGCAGTACACAATCTGGGTTGTACGGCTCTATGATACCTCGATAACGTATGAAACCGACATACAACGTCCTCGCAATCATGGCAGCCTGGTCATCCTCATATGGCGTCCACATGACCTGAAATAGGATAAATGTAATAATTTCATTAGTCTAATGTAGTAGTAATATATGACAACATAATAATATATATTTTATTAATGCAATAAATTTCGTACCTCTGAAACCTGAAGGGTGTCCAAGCGTCTACGAATGAACTCTAGTCGGATGAACTCCTTGCCGACGAGGTGGTAATCCCACCTTCGTGCCCGGGGATCATGATCACTCACTAGCCCTTCTCGCTGAGGTCGAAAACATGGGAAGTACTCGTATATCCAGCACTGGAGGAGCGTAAGACACCCGGTAACCTGTTTGCTCTCCGCTCTACTCGCCACCCCTAGCTGACGATATAGGTACGCCAAAGCAGCTGAGCCCCATGAGTAAGTATGAACTGAATCAAGGTCATCCAGCTCACTAATGTTCTGGGGAATGAGGCAGGAACCACTCTTATTAGTGAAAAGGGTACACCCAAGTGTCAAGAGCATCCATGCGCGAAGCTGCACATCAGCTGGACGACCCTGAACATTGCACCTATCGAGAAACTTTTGAACGGTAACGCCACCGTTCTTCCAAACCCGTGACTCCTCACATAATAACTCCTCACGAGTCAAGCCCATGAGCTCCTCAAACCGTACATATAGATCAGAAGTAGGCAGAACAACACTCACAGTCCGACCCTCAATAGGAACACGTATGATCTGCCAAACGTCATGTAACATGATCGTCATCTCTCCAAAAGGCATGTGAAACGTGTTTGTGTCGGGCTGCCAACGCTCTACAAACGCTGTAAGCAATGGAAAGTCAAGGTGCCCAAACATAATCCGTTGGTAGCTAGGCAATACATGATCTATCCGTGCGCTGCAACGACCGCTGCGGAAAAGCCCAAGTCGTCAACGCGTCAAAGGCACTGGAGCAGTTATGGCACAACAAAACATCACTAGCCGTCGAATTGTGGTATATAAGGGAGCCGACGTGACCCCTCCAACTAGGAATCACGATACCGTCAAGTGGGCCCCCAGGCATGGCCTCGGTAACTAACCACGAAGTGTCCCTAGCAGCTCTAGTCCTGCTCGTCATTCGACTGCCTCCGGAACTCGACCCCGAAAGAAACCTCCCTCTACTACCCTTCCTCACAGGCACACGGGAGGAGGCTTCACCAACATCAGCTCCATCACCACCGCTCAAAGCATGACCTAACTCCTCATCGTCAGCAGATGCCCATCCCGTACTATCAGACGCATCCTCAGGAATAGGCATCTGCCTAGCCTGAGCATCAGTCCTCGCCCTCCTACTCGATGCATCAACACCACGAGATCTAGTGTGTCGTGGCGTCGATCCCTCCGGACCCTCAAGACCCTAATAATCAATTATGTTAATTACTTATTATTTATTTAATGTCTACGTTATTATATTGTAATTATTACTAATCTAAAACCATTGACATTCTAATAATTAATTAACTAAAATTATAAGGATAAATAATACTAACATGCATTAACATAATATTATTAAAACATATTAACATGCGCAAACTAAGTAAATTAATTTATAACTATTCATTTTCTAATAATTAATTAACTAAAATTAAAACAACAAATCATATTAACATGCTAATATCATTAGTAAACATGCTCAAACATGCTAATATTAAAAACAACTACCCTACACAACTAATATTAACATGCTAATAAAAACAAATTAACATGCTAATATCATTACAATATATAATAGTAATATGCTATTAATATAATATAATAACATGCTAATATCATTAAAATATTTTTATAATATAATAACATGCTCAAATTAATTAATTAACTAATTAAATAATAACTATTAAAATTAAATAATACTATTATCATATGCTATTAAACAAATAATTAAATCAAACAAATTAAATAATACTAACATGTTACTAACATGCATTAACATAATAAAATCCTAATTACAACATAATCACACAAATTAACATATTAACTATTAAAATTAAAATAATAAATTCAAATAACTATTGACATAAATTATAAAAACCCAAATAAAGCCAAATTATTTTTTTTATTCAAACAGAAATTATTAAAATAGAAATTATTAAAAAAGAAATTATAAGAAACATAAATTCTTTTAAAGAAACAAAAAAATAAAATTATTAAAAAACATAAATTACTAAAAACATAAATAAAACATAAATTAATAAAAAGGAACAAAATTATAAAAAACGAAACCCCCCCCCCCTCGCTGGAATATCACAAGAACCCAAAAAAAATTTTTTTGAAATCTAGCGGGGCCACGGATAGTAAATCCGTTACCACCACACGGTAACGTAGATCTACAACGTTACCTCTGCGGTGGTAACAAATAAGTGATCCGTTACCACCGTGGTGGTAACGGATTTACTATCCGTTGCCCCCCTTAATTTGAAAAGAAAAAAATTCAGCAATTTTTCCGGCGAGGGGGTGGGGAGTTTATCACTACTTTTTTTCGACTAAGGGGTCGATTTTAACCACAAATAAGTACAAAACTAACCTGATTTGAAGATTCTCCGATTTCCTTTGCCTTCTTCCTTGGGCCCATACTTTTTCCGGCGAGTTGTGGTGGTGGTGGTGGGCGTCGGTGTGTTGTTGGTCCCCGGTGTGGTGGTCGCCGGTCAGCTGGTGTCGCTGGTCTGCTGGTGGTTGCCGTGTGGTGGTGGTTGCAGTGGTGGTGGCGGTGGCTATGATGGTGGTGGCTATGGTGGGAATGAGTGAGGAGTGAGGAGTGAGGAGTGAGAGTGAGAGTGAGAGTGAGGAGTGAGTGTGAGAGTGATGGGGTATGGGGTATGGAATCAAGTATTTGTAGGGGTAGTTTACGAGTATTTAAGAAAAAATACGGACGATTTTTAGTAAATACGGACGATAAATAGTAATGCCCATGTTTTAACATACCACTGTTTCAACTACTGAAGCACGACGAATGGGGCTGCAGCGACGGGGTCGGAGCTCCGGCGACTCACGGCGAGGTGAGGCGAGGCGAGGCAGATAGTAAGGCGGCACAACAGTAGTCCGGTGGTGCGCGCAGGTAGAGCAGAACAAGCAGAGGAGAGAGAAGAAAGAACTGGGCGAGGGAGATAACGTGAGCCGGGTTTACGGGAAGCGGTTGGTTCGTCGGTCGAGGGCGCACACTGGTGGCCAGAGGGTGGAGGCCGCGCTGGGTGAAAGGAGGGTAGCAGTGGCAGCCTGAGAGGGTGGTGCTGCGGTGGTGCTAACTCGAAAAACAGAGGAGTGAGAGAGAGAGAGAGGTTGTGCGAAAACAAAGGAGTTTGAGGGTGCTTCTTTGAGTGGCGGTTTTCGGCGAAGGTCGGGGGATGAAGATGGTGGAAATTAGAGTAGTGAGTGTGTGTGATGAATTGAGGAGAAAGCATGGCTATTTATAGCCATAGTTGAGCTCCAATTTTACTGAATTGTGATGATGAATCTGATAAAAAAATTGAATTTTGGAAAAGTTTGGTTTGGATATGTAGTTTTTAATTGAAGTTGAGTTTTTGTGTGCAAGAAAAATAAATCTGAATTAGAAATTTATGGTTGAATTTTATTGAGGGAAAAATTGAAGGATATGGAAAAAATTACATGAAGATTTTTGGAGGTTTGCTGGGTCATTGTTGACGTGAAATTGGGAGGCAATTTTTTTTTATGCTAATCTTTCTTTTCTTCTCCTTTTCTTTTCCTTTTTATTAACACCCAACATTTGTTATTATTTGCCAAGTTTGCAATTCATGTAGCAAATAATTATATACTAAAAACCTAAATATATTGTATCATTTCTTATTGTATAGCAAACAAAGATTTTCGTCACCCCTAGTTATCATTATTTAATTTAAGCAAGTTTAAATTTTCGAGATATTACAGTACTGGTAGGGAAGGGGAGGGGTTTCGGGGTCGGGGGATTGGTGGCTCGGGTAGGGGTAGGGGGAGGCTTGGTTGGGGCAGGGGGAGGGTAGTGGAGGGGAAGGGGTTCCGAGGGCAGGGGGATGCGTGGCTGGGGCGGGGAGTATTAAGGGCGGGGCGGATGGGTTAGGGGAGGTGGGGTAGGGGGTAGTGGGTGGAAGGGGAAGGGGTGGGGTGGCAGAGGAGAGGATGAGGGAGTAGTGAAGGAAGGAGGGAGGAAGAAGATTAAAAAAAAAAAGAAAAAATGGCAAATTTAACCTGCTGGGACTACTATTGTAAAACACTCTTAAAAGTTGGGACTGAACAATAAAAAACGATAGTGGGGACTGTTTTTGTCAGGACGCCCATAGTTGGGACTGATTAAATCTATTTTTCCAATGAAGTTATTACTTCTTTAAGCCATTTATAAACAAAATTTTATTAAACTTATTTAATTTGTTGTTGTTGTTGTTGTTGTTGTTGTTGTTGTTGTTGTTGTTGTTGAGTTTAAATAAATTTATTGACTTACATTGATCTTATCAATTAAATAACAAAATTGTTTCAAATCAACTATATGGTTGAGTTTCGATATGAATTTAACTCATAGACGATTAACTTAAATAGAGTATTTTGATCTTTATCGACTTATAGACATTGGTTGATTGATCTTATCCAATAACAACTTATTTCAACTCAATTAGATGGTTTGGGTTTCAAACTTAATTTAGCTTAAACACACTTATGTTAAATGGATTATTTCTCACTTGAATTAGCTTACCGATTTAAATTAATATATTCATTGATCTTATCAAATAACAACTTACTTCAAATTCATTAGATGTTTTAGTTTGAAATGAATTTAACTTAAATAGATTATTGTTAACTTGAATGAGCTTATCGACTTCTGTTGAACATTCATTGATCTTATTCAATGAAAACAACTTGTGTTTAATTCAATTTGATTTTTTGAAATTCGAACTGAATTGAACTTAGAGGCGGTCGATAAACTTAAATGGAGCATTGATACATTCATTGATGTTATCCAATGACAAATTGTTTCAATGCAATTAGATGATTTGAAATTCGAACTGAATTGAACTTAAACACGATTAACTCAAATACAGTATTGTTAACTTGAATTGGCTTATCGACTTATATATATTGATACATTTATTGATCTTATCTAGTGACAACCTGCTTCAGTTCAATTTGATATTTTGAGTTTTGAACTGAATTAAACTTAAAGACAATCAGCTTAATTAATGGTGTATTATTAACTTGAACTTAGCTTATCAACTTATATTGATACATTCATTGATCTTATCCAATGACAACTTGCATTGTTTCAATTCAATTAGATGTTTTGAGTTTCAAACTGAATTGAACCTAAAGTTAATTAACTTAAATGGAGTATTGTTATCTTTAATTAACTTATCGGCTTACATTGACACATTTATTTAATCCAATAAGTACCTGTAATAACTCACGTAGATGTTTTCAGTTGATGAATATAACTTAATGATGATTGACTTTTATATGGATTTCTTATATCATTAATTAGCTCATCAACTTATATTGATGCATTGGTCGAAAATATATTTGTTAAGTAGAATTGACGTTCAATAGTGAATGGACCTCCCTACTTCAAAAAGATCGGATAAGCGATTCAACCCGAGCGAACTTGACTCGACCCAAGTGTACATGAAACCCAAATACGACATGCGCAAACTCAGCTCATAAATGTCAACGGGCTTTCGAACCCGGAAATAGATCGACGTGTTCGGCACCCGGTAATTCAATGATAAATGTGACCGACTCAGATGAACAAAACCTGACCGATCCCGATCCAGGGCACTGACTGGCATAAACTTGACCTGTTCGGGTCTGACCTGGTTCGGCGTGGGCCAACCTAGAACCTCTTCGATAACCTGTTTTGACACCACTAGTTGTGGATGATTTTGTAATGTATTATTAGGACATCTTTACATGGAGATTTTGGTTAGGTGTTATTTTAGAGGTATCGATTATAATCATGGAATTTACTATCTACAAAGGAGATATCCAATTTAGGAAATTCTAATGGCTTTCATCCACCAAATAAAAAGTAAATATAACGTTTTCCTTAATTGAGAAATAAGAAAGCTATTTCACGAAGATTGTACGTGGGAGTTCCAATGATAGTTGAAAAGTAAAGATGTCCGTGATGCGGGCTTCAATAAAATTCAATGAAGCGGAGTTGTATTAGAGGTGTCAAAAACTGACCTGACCTAACATGTGGGTCAACCTGAACCTGACTAAACCCATGCTTGTTCGATCTGTCAGAGTCAGAACCCAGAACCTGACCGGCACCTGACCTGAAATCAACCTGAACCCAGATAGACCTACTACCATCATATTTCTACCCGCTATTATTATTATTATTATTGTTATTATTATTATTATTATTATTATTATTATTATTATTATTATTATTATTATTATTATTATTATTATTATTATTATTATTATTATTATTATTATTATTATTATTATTATTATTATTATTATTATTATTATTATTATTAGTAGTAGTAGTAGTAGTAGTAGTAGTAGTAGTAGTAGTAGTAGTAGTAGTAGTAATAGTAGTATGTTAACATTATTATTATTATTATTATTATTGTTATTAATATAATTATTCTTATTGTTATTATTTATTATTATTAATTTATTATTTTTATTATTATCATCTTA
This sequence comes from Beta lomatogona, assembly GCA_947646795.1. Taxonomy (NCBI): domain Eukaryota; kingdom Viridiplantae; phylum Streptophyta; class Magnoliopsida; order Caryophyllales; family Amaranthaceae; genus Beta; species Beta lomatogona. The sequence continues at coordinate 1,993,758 of CANSNZ010000982.1, forward strand.
TTATTATTATTATTATTATTATTATTATTATTATTATTATTATTATCAATATTAATATTAATATTAATATATTAAATTAATATTATTATTATCATTAATGTTATTAATATTGTTTATATTAATATCAAATATCAATAATAATATTCATATTAATGTTAAATTAATATTAATATTAATATTAATATTAATATTAATATTATTATTATTATTATTATTATTATTATTATTATTATTTACTATTATTGATTAATTATTATTATTAATAATATCTTTTATTATTATTATTACTACCTCCGTCCCAGAATAGTCTGAACACTTTCCTTTTATGTTTGTCCCAAATTAGTTTGAACACTTCTTTTTTTGGCATGGTCCCACCATTAATATATTATTTCTTTTACACATCTTTGGCCCACGCTCTACTTTTTATCAATAAAAAGTTACCCAACTTTCTCTCTCCTCTAATAAAAAATACCCCACCAATTCTTATCACATCTACTTTTTAAATAAAATAACATTTGATAACCACACTACAACTTTTTAAATAAACTACGTGTCCCAACAAGTGTTCAGATCTTTCTGGGACGGAGGGAGTATTTGTTTATTGTTATTATTATTATTAGTTTATTATTATTATCATTACTATTATTATTGTTTTTATTTTTATAATTATTACTATTATTATTAATAACCTGGAGGTAACCTGACCTGATCGAAACCTGACCTGAAAAAAAAATTAACCTGATATGACCTAACCTGATATGACCTGACCTAGCATGGGTTAACCTGAAACCCACCTAGTTACCCAGTTTGACACCTCTAATCTCTACTCTTCTATGAAATCGACTATCTTTTACATACTAGTTTTAAATACATGCAATCTGTTGTAGCCTGAAAATCTACGGTTCCTTAATAAACACTTGGGCTCGTCAGAGCCGTACACGTGTCTTTCTTATAAATCAAGAGCAATAATTTAACCCTTGGGTTGCACTCAGTAGGGAGAAAAGGCCCACTTTTATGGCCCAAAAGCTAGTCAGAGCCCAGCCCCTTGATGGTGGCTGCAAGTGATTGGTTGATAAATTCTCACAAATCATGGTCTGCCACGTGTCATGATCTGATTACTTAGCCAATCAGATGCCACCATTCTAGGGCAGTTTTTAAGGATAGCTGTCATCTTGCCATCACTATAAATACCCCTGAAATCTGGAGAAAGATGATTCAATGCAAACAGTGTAAAGTTACTCTGTAAAAATACTCTCACACTTTCTCTCTCTAGATCTACTTTTTTCTTTACAACTCCTGATATCTGACTTAAGCTTCGGAGGGGGAACCACCACCCAAACCTCCAGGGTGGGTCCCTTTTTCCAGGTTCGGGACCGAAGCTCAGGCTTTGGACTAAGTTGATTCAGGCATCGTTGCACAAGTCTCCAAGTGAAGAACATCTTAAGGATACTAAGTTACTTGCTAGACAAGAAAGCTCAGCCTATAGCTTACTTGTTGGTCAAGTAGTGGACTAAACATTTGGCGCCGTCTGTGGGGAGACGAAACGATGACTGATTGTCAATCGTTCAACGTCGCCATAAATCGAAGTTTTCAGATCAATGTCGAAGACACGGTAGATCATGAGAGACCGCCTCCCGGAAGGGACAGACCTCCGTTTATCGTCAATGTCCCTGGACCAAGCCAGCAGCCTGTCATACAAAAGAATCTTGAACGTCCAGTGATTGCTGCTCTCCGGATTAACTGGCCCACTCCATTCTAGGCCAGGATCATGGAGGCGCCCCCTTCCCAAAGGTTAAATTCCCTACCATAGAACCTTTTGATGGAACAACAGATCCAGACGATCACCTATCTGCTTACAAACATCAGATGTACGTCCAAGGAGTAGATGATGCTACTTGGTGTAAGAACTTCCTAGCAACTCTGAAAGGAGTAGCTCATAAGTGGTTTAACAATCTTCCGCCCAGTTCAGTCAACAATTTTACTGAACTCAGTTTCTTATTTACTAGTTACTTTGTTGCCAATAAGCAAGAGCCAAAAACAAGCATGCACTTAGGCAAGGTCGTCCAAGGACCTAAAGAAGCTCTTAGAAGTTTTCTTAAGGGATTCAATCTTGAAGCACTTTAGATTCAAGATCTTAATGCCGGGGTAGCCTTTGACGCCTTTATCAGGGGTCTAAGGCCATGAAGTTTTAAGTTTGATCTTGTAAAGAAGAAAATCACCACTCTTGCGGAGGCTTTAAGGGAAGCCGAAGCATTTATACACGCCACCGAAGTGTGTGCCGAGGCAAAACATCCCGAGTCCAAGAAGCCTGACGAAGTTGCTCAGCCAAAGAAGAGCAACCCCAAGAAGGCTGAGACTTGGGCCATAACCTCCACAACTAATTCGTCCAGAAGAAGGAAGAGGAAAGAGTCTGAGCCTTCTACATCCAATCCCATCGAATTCAGCAAAGACCAATGCTCCATTCTCATGGAGATAAAGGATCAATATGAGTTGAAGGCTCCAGCTGAGATGAAGACTCCTTACAGAAATCGGGATAGGAGCAAGTAATGTCACTTTCACAAGGATTGTGGTCATGAGACTAATGAATGTAAGCACCTTAAGAAGGCTTTGGAGGATCTAGCTCGAAATGGAAAAATGAACTCCTATTTGCCTCAAGGGGGAAGGAAGTTTCAGAGGAAGGATGATCGGCAGACTAAGAAGAAGGGGAGTGAAAGCACAGACGAGGATGTTGTTCTCGTAATTTCAGGAGGATTTGCTGCTGGAGGACCAACCAATAGAGGGCACAAAAAGTACCTCAGGGAGCTTGGCCAAGTCTTACTAGCTGATCAGACAAAGGTCGAGCCCTTCCCAAAAGTGGTGGTTAGTGAACAAGATCGGGGAAAGCTGAGGACCCCCCATGATGATCCTTTAGTTGTAGAAATGAAAATAGCAAACTTGAGAGTGAGAAGAATTCTGATTGACACCGGAAGCTCGACGAACATCATTAGTGCTGATTGCTTGTCCAGATTAAAGTTTGATGAGAAGAACTTGGTTCCCGTCCACCATCCCATCATAGGGCTTGGGGGAGGAATCATCCATCCTATGGGAACCGTTACATTGCCCGTCCGAGTAGGAAAGAAGGATGCCTCTAGGACTCTGTTTATCAAGTTCTTGGTGGTCCGAGATTTGACAGCCTAAAATGTCATACTTGGACGGCCAACTTTGAATCATGTTAAAGCTATAATAGTAACTCACTTGATGCTTATGAAGTATGAGTGTGATGATGGCAAGATTGGCTCCTTGTATGGAGACCAGCAGGCGGCTAGGGATTGTTACCTAACTACCCTCAAGTCGTCATCATGGAAGGCATGCAATGAAGACCAGACGAAGATCGGTGGCGGACGGAAAACGTCTGAAATTGGGAAAGATAAGACGAGGGTTGCTGGTGAAAGGAAAACGTCTGAAATTGTAAAGGACCAAGTGGCCTCGTTGAAGATGGCAATTGAGAGTCCTCAGATGCCTCTCGCTCCCTCAAGGAAAACGTCTAAGCATCTCCCGAGCAAGAAAAGAAAGTATGAGCCCGTTAAAGAGGAACCTCCCTCGTCTGAAGAAGTGATGGCCATCATGGGACTAGCAATAGAACGTCCAGAGCCCGCGGAAATCCCAGAAGATGTCTGTTTGGATGAGGCTCGTCCAGAGCGAACTTTGAAGATTGGTTCTTCATTCTTTATTGATTTGAGGGGCCTTTTAATCAGTTTGCTGAAAGAATTTTAGGACATGTTTGCTTATTGTGTTGAAGAAATGCCTGGAATTGATCCATAGATAGCCGTCCACCGGCTAAATGTTGATCCAAATTTAAAACCAGTTCGTCAGAAGAAAAGACATTTAGGACCGGCTAGGAATCAGGCGGTCGACCAGGAAGTTCAGAAGTTGTTGGAGACAAAATTGATTAAAGAAACTTATTATCCAGAATGGATAGCAAATGTGGTCATGGTGCCAAAGCCTAATGGCACTTGGAGGATGTGTGTAGACTATACTGATCTCAACAAGGCTTGTCCCAAGGACAGCTTCCCTTTGCCTAAGTTGGATCGTCTAGTGGACTCTACAGCCGGTCATGCTTTGCTAAGCTTCATAGACGCCTATTCAGGTTTTCATCAAATCCCCATGTCGTCGCAGGATCAGGACAAAACATCCTTCATTACTGAAAAAGGGATGTATGGCTGGTTGAGAATGCCATTCGGCCTACGCAATGCTCCGGCCACATTTCAAAGATTGATCAGTACTGTCTTTCAGCCACAGTTGGGAAGAAACATGGAAGCATATATCGATGATATGATAGTCAAGAGCCGGCAAGAAGAAAGTCATGTTGGTGATTTGAGAAAAAATTTCGAAACTCTCAGGAAATAGAAGCTAAAGCTGAACCCCAACAAATGTGTCTTTAAAGTTTTGTCGGGGAAGTTCTTAGGTTTCTTGGTAGATCAGTGGGGAATAGAAGCCAACCCCGAAAAGATCCAAGCTATTCTAGACATGAAATCTCCGTCAAAGATAAAGGAAGTTCAGCGACTAACGGGTTGCTTGGCTGCCCTTGGACGTTTGTTGTCTAAGTCAGGAGATAAGTGCCATCACTTCTTCGCTACTATCAAGAAGAAGGCCAAGTTCGAGTGGACAGCAGAGGCTGAGCAAGCGCTTCAGTAAGTCAAAGATCACCTTCGGCAGCTGCCTAGGTTGGTCAGTCCAGTCGAGGGGGAGAAACTGTTTGTATATTTGGATGTGTCCTCTCAGGCTGTGAGTGATGTTCTGCTGGCTGAAAGAGAGTTCGTGCAAGTTCCAATATACTTTGTGAGTCATGTGCTCAAGGATGCGGAAAATAGGTACACTCCAGTCGAGAAGTTTGGATTGGCCCTCGTCATGGCCAGCAGAAAGCTAAGGCCCTATTTCCAGGCTCACAGTATACTCGTCTACACTGACCAACCTTTGAAGCAAATGTTCGATATATCATTTGAACCAAGGAAAGACATTAAGGGGCAAGCCTTGGCAGATTTCATAGTTGAGCTTACTCGGCCAACTATAGTGCCAATATCTGATCCTGCTGAAAGAAGGAAGTATTGGACGCTCATGGTTGATGGGTCGTCCACTGTCAATGGATGTGGGAATCATTTGTCAATCTCCGGAAGGAGACAAGTTTGAATATGCGCTAAGATTCCAGTTCCAAGCGTCCAATAACGAAGCTGAATATGAAGCACTTCTAGCTGGAATCAAAATGTGTAAAGCGGCAGGAGCTCTGGAGATTGAGGCCAAATCGGACTCTCTCTTGGTCGTCAGTCAAGTCAATGGAGACTTTGAATGCAAAGAAGCATCGATGGGAAAATATATGCGTCTGATCAAAGATGAGATTCCGCCTTTGAAACGATTTGACCAAGTACCAAGGTCAGAAAATCATCAAGCAGATGCTCTCTCAAAATTGGCCAGCTCGGCTGAAGGTGATGCGCCAAGAACAGTGTTTTGGGAAGTTAAACCCAAAAAGAGTATTGACCAAGAACAAATCATGTTTCTTAGCCGAGGGGCAGTTTGGATGGAGCCTATAATATAATACAAAAAGACGGGACGTCTGCCTTCAGACCCTATAGAGGCCAAGTATGTGAAGGCTCGAGACAAGTGGTTTGAACTTTGGGATGAGACCCTTTACAAGAAGTCATTCAATCGTCCTCTCCTCAAGTGCATCACCAGGGAAGATGGTCTAGAGGTTCTGAAGGAACTCCATGAAGGAGATTGTGCATCTCACATTGGGGGAAGAGCATTGGGAGAAAAGGCTTTAAGGACGGGGTATTACTGGCCTACCTTAAAGGAGGATGCTCTCGTCTATGCAAAGAGGTGCGACAGTTGTCAGAAGCATGGAAATCTGCATCAGAAGCCGTCCAATTACTTGACTCCTATCTTATTCCCTCTGCCCTTTCCCAAGTGGGGCATGGATATCCTAGGACCTTTCCCCATAGCCGCTGGGCAAAAGAAGTTTGTACTTGTAGCGGTGGACTATTTCACTAAATGGATAGAGGTTGAAGCCATGCGAGGTATAACAACAAACGACGTCAAGGGCTTTATTTGGAAAAACTTTATAACTCGTTTCGGCATGCCACAGTCCATCGTCTTTGATAATGGTCCACAGTTCGAAACGCCTAAACTGAAAGATTGGTTGGCAGAAAGAGAAATCAAGGCCCACTTCGCTGCAGTCACCCACCCACCCACAAGCCAATGGGCAAGTAGAGTCTTTCAACAAGATTCTATCCAATGGAATCAAAAAGAAGTTGGATAATGCCAAGGGACATGGGTTGAAGAACTACAGCTAGTGTTATGGTCCATCAGAACAACCGCCAAAAATTCTACAGGGGAGACACCCTTCATGTTAGTTTATGGCACTGAAGCCGTCTTGCCCATTGAGATTGAAGAACCCACCCTGCGAGTCATGTTGTACACAGAAGATGCCAACTGGGCTACATTGCGCACGGCTTTGGATCAAGTGCCAGAAGTCAGGGGCAATGCCTTGCTAAGAATGCAATTGTACAAGCTGCGAATGGCTCGGGAGTTTAACAAGAGAGTCGCTAGACGACAACTCAAGGTGGGTGATCTTGTTCTAAGGAAGATGGAGGCGGTTGGATGAGCTAAAGAACTGGGGAAACTAACACCAAATTGGGAAGGACCCTATCTGATTGTCCAAAAGCTGCGAAGCGGAACCTTTCGTCTCCAAGATCTGGATGGACGAGCAATACAGCGGACTTGGAACTCATATACTCTGAAGAAGTACCACGTCTAACTCAGTTCATCGTCAGGAATCTAGCCAGTAGTTTGTAGTCACTCCAAAGTGCCACGGCACATGCTAGAAAAAAGAATTGTATACATGTATCTTGGCATTTAGTCAAGCAAAATTCATATAATACAATTCCTACTTTCTTATCTCCTTTGTTTATTTTTACCAAGTTAGTTCACTTTGGGGCATTAAATCAGTTACTAGTCTAAAAGTGACAACAACTTGGACAAAAATACAAAAAACAATAGAGCGTCAAAAATACTCACTTCTCTGCCGAACATCACTCCCTCGAAGAGACCAGCCAAAGTGTAATAACACATAAGTGGTCAACAAATTGACAAAATCTCTAGTAAGGGAAACGTCAAAGTCTCTAAGAGAAAGCTGACCCGAAATAAGCCCTTAGTAAAGGATACTTACTTTCAAATACACGGACAGCTTAGTAGTAAAGACCCTAGTAAGGGATCACTACTTCCGGACGAATGTTGCTCCCTCAAGGAAGCCGGCTAAGACATGGTTTGAACATGTATCTAAAGCTCGCCCTTAGCAATTTCAGCAGGCTTGGCCAAAGTTGGTCGCTCTCCTTCTTGGACTATGGCTCGTCCATCATATACGGTTGAGCTTAGCCCAAGAAGGGGGGGATAAGACAAGCCTATAGGACGAGCTAAAGAGAGAAGGTCGTCCAAAAACCAGGACGAACTAGGCAATAGATGCCCTTGTGATGGTTCAATACTGCAGGACGAGTGTTACCAACTCGAGAAAAACGGCTAGAGCGTGGCTCGTCCACAAAACCGATATGAACTGGCCGCTTTCCACCTTGGGGCAAGACTCGTCTGAAGGAGACAACCGTCCAAGTTTCAAGGACGAGTCTCTTTTTCTACTTGGATGCATTTTGGAAAGATTTACGATCGTCTATAGACCAGGACGTTGCTCTCTCCTTTAACATGTGTATAGATCGTCCAACATTCAGGACGAGGCTAATTGTATACTTTGATAAAAATTGAAGTACAAGAAAGGAAAGAACAAGCAATTGGCTAAAAGTCTTTTCATATATACTTGGCAAAAATTTACAGCTTAAGACTAGGAGAGACAAAAGCTAGGCGGCAACAAGCCAAGAAACTCAGGAAAATAAACCTAAATCTAGGCATCATCTTCAGTACGAGTTTCTTGGTCGTCTTCAGGGGTTTCTTCCTCGACCACAGCCTCGTCGTCCGAGTCTAAGAATTCCGGAGGCTCCTCGGCACATACCATGGCATGATGGACGCTCTGTTGAAATTCTAGGCGGCGAACGAAGCTAGGAACTTCACTAGGCTCGGCTAGCATCTCAAAAGCCTTGATGGCCTAGTCTTTGGACATTTCGACGACTTGAGCTAAGCCTTCTTTGGCGTCGTCAAAAGCCTTGGTCGCTTCCCTCTGAAGACGGGCATTTTTCCCCCTTAAGATGATATTCTCCCTCCTCAGTTGGGCCGCGGCCAGAAGAGCAACATCCCTTTCACCCTTCAACTCAGCTGAGACGGCATCTACGATCATTTTTAGTCGGTCCTGCTCCGTATACAGCTGGTTGATGATAACAAGATAGTTCTTGTTTTCATACTCCAGGAGTGCTGACCTCTTCTCCAAAGCCTCCGGTGATTGGCGATGGAGAGTGTTGGCCATCTCGATGTCATGGATAGCCTTATCCCCAGCCGTCGTAGCAAGGTTGACGAGTTGCTTATTTTCCTTTCTAAGCTCCCTCGCCCACTCTTCAGTCAGCATGCTGCGAGCAAAAAGCTGGAACAATGAAAACCAAAAAAGTCATTAGACGAGTTACAAAAAAGAATAAATTTGTACAAGTATAAAACAAAAGCGGCAGCAAGTTATACCTCAGAGCAAGTTGAGACATGTAGCCCACATGCCCGGCCGATTCTCCCCTTAATCCTTTGATATAGGATTCAGGGTAACATTTGAAGAGCTCCTGCTTAAGCCGATCTCTTTCTGCTTTGGACATTTTAGCAAAGGCAGCAGAAGACTCATCTTCCGAATCTATGGTGGGAGTAGCTGAGGGTAAAGCTGGTCCTTTGCCCTTATCTGAAAGAGGGGGTGAGTCAGTTATCTTGATTGGAAAGATAATGGCTTGTCTATTGGACGGACTCATGGACCGTCCGCCGACCCGCACTATCCTAACTATGTTCGGATAATACGACTCACCAGACGAGATGGATGTCGTCCTAACAGCTAGCGGCATCTGCGAAACCAGCTTGGCTACCGAGCCGTATGAAACCCGGGTAGTTCTCAGTAGCCGTCTCCGGCTCCGGAATAACCAAAGCCAAAGCTGACTCTTGTTTGATCTCAGCAGAATCCGTAAGAAGCACGTCCAGCTGACCAGCAGGGTCATAACTCTTTTCTCCCTCGACAGGGACAGCAACGGAAGGTTCCTTTTTCAGGACCTTGTCCTTCGGCGGAGTCATGGCTTACTCCCCAACTTCACCAGCAAGAGTAGTCTTCTCCGCCCTCTTCCTGGTAAAGCCCTTAGGTTTTTTTGCTGGAGGCTGGTCTCCGGCCACTGTAGACCTCTTCTTGGACGAAGATGACTTCACAGGTGGAAGTTTGTTTGTAGGTGCATTTTTCTGTAAGAAATGAACAAGTTACAATAATGGTCGTCCAAAGAGCAAAAGCTATAAACAAATTATAAGTCTTCAGACGAGAATCACCCAAAGAAGGCAGGCGTCCTAGAATGGACACCTCCTCTCCTAAGGGAACCTCGTCCAAAGGGAACCTCGTTCAAAGAAATTTCTGCACACAGACGAAGATGATGCAAAGAAGGAGGCCGTCCAAAAGAGGACGGACTAAAATGACTTCCGTCCAAGGACATGAAATCAACTCTTCGTCCAGTATTGGAACTTAAAGTTCCTCAGACGAAGGTGATGCAAAGAAGGAGGCCGTCCAAAAAAGGATGGACTAAAATATCATCCGTCCAAGGACTGGAAATCACTTCTTCGTCCAGTATTAGAGCCTAAAGTTCCTCAGACGAGAAGGGCCAAAGAAGGTGGCCGTCCACGCATGGACGCCTTCCTTCTTCGGGTGATCCTCGTCCAGAAAAAGGGAACTGACTTGGACGAGGCCAAGTGGTACTCGTCAAAAGCCAATCAGCATCTCAGACGAAAAAAGCCCAAAGAAGGTGGTCGTCCAAGCATGGACGCTTTCCTTCTTCGGGTGATTCTCGTCCAAAGACTGGTAACGAACTTGGACGAACCCAAATGGTACTCGTCCAAAGCTGTTCAATACCTTAGACGAGACTGGCCCAAAAAAGATGGACGTCCATGCTTGGACGCCTTCCATCTTTGGGTGATCCTCGTCCAAGGATTGGAAGTAAACTAAAAAAAAAAAAAAAAAAAAAAAAAAAAAAAAAACACTATTTTAATTTACCAATGTTTCAGTCCTCTTCTCAGCACTGCTCTTGGCGTACTCCTTCCATAGATTGTCTGTGAACTTAGACATGCTTATGTCTCCTGTCCAGGAATGCTTGAGACGTGCTCTGGCCGAATCTGCAAAAAGAAGCGAACGGGGTTAGTCAGATATGGGCTATGGACGAAGCATTTTACTTGGGAATTTGAATGTATACCTCTATCTTCGGCCAACCGCAAGCCGGCGGCGACCAAGAAGTCGTCGCTGTAAAACATTTCCTTAAAGGGTATCCAGTTAGATGGTCCCTTAAAGGATGGCAGGCCGGGCCTGGAGTACTCCTTTATTCTGAAGTACTCCACTACCTCCTTGTCATAATGATCCTCCAGCTCCAGCCAGCACTGCTTTCGTCCGGTATTCGTGACGGCGCGGTTATAGAAACGGTAGCCCTCCGTGGCAGAGTCGTTGGTCGCCCTTAGGTAGATGAAGTCGGCCTTCCATTCATGCATCTTTGACGGCTTGCCCCAGGCAGTTAGAAAGCCAGGGTGGTTGCAGATGCTGAGCCATGTTCCATCCACGGCACCAGGAACCTTAGCCGCATAATGAATATGGGTGAAGGTCTGGATAGAGAGAGCCAAGCCGCGCAGCTCGCAGACGGCTATGAACGTCAGGATGTTGTGCCAGGCATTGGGAGCCAGTTGGTTGTGGCCGATGTTGTAAAAACGAAGCACTTGTTCTATAAAGTCATGGAGCGGGAATCTTAATCCCGCGTCCAACACCAGCTTGTAGATGGCGAAGTAGTTTACAGGAGTGCTCAAAATGGTAGCCTCCTTATTGGAGATGACGAAAGAGAAGCCCGGCATGGGCATGAAATTGGACAAATAACTAGGGTCCGGTCCTATTTTCTCTAGCCATTTGCGATTGGCCAAAATGAATGCGGGGTCAGAAAGGGGACCTAAGCGTCTCCTAATCTCGGACGAGGTAGTGGAGGCTTCGTCCGACTCATCGGCAGCGCCAAAGTCACTGCCGTTATTATCCTCGCCAGTTTCCTCCATATCGACGTCCCGACCAGAAGGACCGGCCTCTGGATATATTGGGGAGTCCTTAAAGCTGTGGTCAGGGGAAAGGGGGCCCCCCAAAGGCCCACCACTTTGGACCTCCCTCGCCTCATCTCGAACTCGTCCAGTAGATTCCTCCATGTCTGAAATATTTGAAGGGATTATTACCTTTCGTCTTAGACGGGCCGTTTGCTTGACGCGCGCCAGATTACCCTGCACAGGTAAAGACTGGGTCGTCTTACTTTCTCGGTCAAAACCACAAAAAAATATATACTCGGCCAGAAGAGGCCCAACTCTAGAATGTGCCGAAGAAGAAGCACTCTCGGTTCTAGGGTCAAGACAAGCTCTTGGTCGGCTGGGATTATTTGACAAAGAAGATTCCATTTTATTGATTTTCTAAGAAAAAATAAAGAATAAAGAAAAAAAAAGAAGCAACGAACAAAGGAAAGATACCTGATGAAACGCCTGGACGATTCGGTGAAGAAGGCTGAGACTGGAGAATCTCTCTCTCTCTCTCTCTCTCTCTCTCTCTCTCTCTAGAAAAATTTGCAGAGCTTCTCTCTCTAGAAAAGTTCTCTCAGGGTGTGAAATGATTTAATGTATTCATAACCAAGATATATATATATGGGGTAAGAAAACCCGTTGAGCAGGTTAAGGATGACCGAAAGATGTTTAAAACGGTCGAATATGACCGGTAAAACCCAGAAAAGGGGCGCGTTCTTGCCCCTATTTTGAATTTGGGTAAACTACTTTTGGTAAAAGGGTATTAACCGTCAGATGGGCCAACAGTGAAAACCCTATTAGGGGCAAATGTTGTAGCCTAAAAATCTACGGTTCCTTAATAAACACTTGGGCTCGTCGGAGCCGTACACGTGTCCTTCTTATAAATCAAGAGCAATAATTTAACCCTCGGGTTGCACTCAGTAGGGAGAAAAGGCCCACTTTTCTGGCCCAAAAGCTAGTCAGAGCCCAGCCCCTTGATGGTGGCTGCAAGTGATTGGTTGATAAATTCTCACAAATCATGGTCTGCCACGTGTCATGATCTGATTACTTAGCCAATCAGATGCCACCATTCTAGGGCAGTTTTTAAGGATAGATGTCATCTTGCCATCAGTATAAATACCCCTGAAATAAGGAGAAAGATGATTCAATGCAAACAGTGCAAAGTTACTTTGTAAAAATACTCGCACACTTTCTCTCTCTAGATCTTCTTATTTCTTTACAACTCTTGATATCTGACTTAAGCTTCGGAGGGGGAACCACCACCCAAACCTCCAGGGTTGGTCCCTTTTTGCAGGTTCGGGACCGAAGCTCAGGCTTGGACTAAGTTGATTCAGGCATCGTTGCACAAGTCTCCAAGTGAAGAACATCTAAAGGATACTAAGTTACTTGGTAGACAAGAAAGCTCAGCCTATAGCTTACTTGTTGGACAAGTAGTGGACTAAACACAATCTATGGGCTTAATGAGAAAGAAAAAAAAAGTTAGGTTACTATGTTTTGCGATCATGTTAGATTTGTAGGTTAATTGAAATTAGTAATTTAATTTAGTTTTTAAATTTGATACATATAAATATATACATATATATGTATATGTATGTATATACATACATATACATATACATATACATATACATATACATATACATATATATATATATATATATATATATATATATATATATATATATATATATATATACACACACATATATAGGGTTGATTCTATTGAGAACCCTCTTATGGTGAGAACCGTGAGAACCACTTAAAATGAGCCAAAAAAAAAATGAGCAAAAGTATAAAACGACTAGAAAACATTAAATGAGCAAAAACTTAAAAATGAGCAAAAATTAAAAATGAGAAAAATAAAAAATAAGCATAAAAAGTTAAATGTAAAAAAAACTTAAAATGAGCAAAAACGTTGCGAAATGAGCATAAAAATGTTACATGAGCTAAAACATAAAATAAGCAAAAACACAAAATGAGCTAAAACCTTGTGAAATGAGTAAAATCTTCGTAAAACGATGAAAAATGAGTGGTTCTCACCACAAGGGTGGTTCTCATATGAACTTAAACCTACATAATATATATATATACACACACACACACACACACATATATATATATATGTGTGTGTGTGTGTGTGTGTGTGTGTGTATGTGTGTGTGTTTATATGTGTGTGTGTGTGTGTCTATATATATATATAGGGGCAGGATCACATGAGAATGCTCCTTACATGAGAAATGAGAATGAATCTCAACCACACGATTGGATTAGAGTTACAACACTTGTTCATTAGAGTTATACCCCCGAAAAAATTTCGAGCCCAAAAAAAAATTTTTTTTTTTTCAAAATATTTTTTCTAATTGTTGTTTTTTTGGAGTTACATTACTTTTTCATTAGAGTTACATCACTTGTTCATTAGAGTTATAGCATGTAAAATCCATTCTCATTTCTCATGTAAGTATGCATTCTCATATGAACTCACTTCTATATATATATATATATATATATATATATATATATATATATATATATATATATATATATATATATATATATATATATATATATATATATATATATATATATATGCGCGCGCGTATATACATGTTTATATATAGATGTATATGTTTATATGTGTGTGTGTGTATACCAAGTAGTACTTGGTCTAGTGGTAAGGAGAGCACCCTTCCAACCTCAAGGTTGGGGGTTCAATCCCCACTAGAGGCACTTTGAGGGTAGGGATTCCCCTTACCCTTCCCCCTTACTCTCAAGTGCCTGGCCCATTCAGACCCGAGCGGGGTCCGGGCCACTTCTTCTTAAAAAAAAAAAAAAATTATGTGTGTGTATATTGAAAACTTATAATCTCAGCCGCTGAAAACATCAATTTAAACTCAGCCGTTAAATTTCACATAGTGTTACTAACCTATCGTCATATTGGAAACTTATACCACGTATCTCTACTCCTCCCTTTCTCTCTCTATAACACCAAAAAATTTCCTTACAAAACCCATAAATGTCGATCTATAAACTTTCGAATCAAGCTTCTTATGTTGTTAACTAATTTATTAGATTCGAATTTCGATTTTCCGACCCCTAATCTTCAGTTGCTCGTGATTAAGATTTAGTTTAAGTGCTTCAAGTTTGTTTCCATACATGGATTCAAATTAAGAAGAATTTGAAGGTAATTCTTGTGTTTTCTTATTTCTCATAATTAAATTTGTATATAACAATTCAAAACAACTAAAGTTTTAGCATTTCTCATTACGCTACAATTGACAAATTATAGTTGTCGGTTGTATAGATTAATCAACTAATGCATGTATCAATGAATAAGAAAAACTAAATTTTGGGACGATGTAGTGTACAAATACATGTCCATTGTTTCTGGTCATGAAAGAGGCTAGTGATTGTGAAGATGCTTAAATTCAGCAATACTCTTTAGTATTGTTTTGAGAAAGAAATTTTTTTGAAATGAGCAAAAAGTTCTCAAAATGAGTAAAACGTAACTTAGAATAAGAAAATTTCATATTTTCTCAATTGGTAGTATTAGGGTGAGTAGCATCAGGTATATGTAAAATAAAAAATTGATTTAAAGAGTCCCAACTATGATCACCGTGACAAAAACAGTCCCAACTTCAATTTAATATTGACCAGTCCCAAGTTTGAGGCGTGTTTTACAAAAATGGTTCAAGTTAACCAGTAACCGGTTTAAGAGGTAAAAATTTTTTTTTTACTTTTTTTGACTGTTTTAATTATATATTCTACCTCCTCTTTCTCTCTCCTCCCTCCTTCTCCCTCCTCCCCTCCTTCTCCCCTGCCATCCACCCCTCCCATTCCACCTCCCCTCCCCCTTTCCTGCTGACCCCCTGCCACCTCCCCTTCCCCTTTCCTGCTGACCCCTGCCACATATCTTCCCACCCCACAACCCCTCGCCCCTCCCACCTCCCTTTCCCTCGCACACATCCCCCTCCCCTATCGACCCCCCCACCATATACCTTGCCACCCCACAACCCCCCTCCCCTCCCACCTTCATAGCCGAGTTATTCACCATAACTCGCTTAATCCAACTATCAGCACAAGCAGTATATATAAGTTGTGACTTTGGATCATAAGCAATATCATCTGGATCCACCAACTGCCCAACCCCTATAACCTCAGCTCCTTCAAGCAACTTGTTGTTGACTCAATGCGCCGCCATCTACGGCTAAGTTAACTCGTGTAGGGCAGGTGGTAGTGGGACAGGGGGAGGGAATTTTGGGGATGGAGGAGGTGGTGGAAGGAAAGAGAGGGGGTTTCGGGGCGGGGTGGGAAGGGAGGGTGGCAGAGGAGTGGTGACAATAAGGGGAGGTGGGGGAGGGGGTTAGGTGGCAGGGGAGAGGAGGAGGGAGCAGTGAAGGAAGGAGGGAGGAAAGAGGAGGAAGAAGATAGAAAAAAAAGAAAAAAAAATTAGCAAGTTACCTGCTGGGACTACTATTGTAAAATACCCACCAAAGTTGGACTGAACAATATTAAATTGAAGTTGGGACTATTTTTGTAAGGGTGCACATAATTGGGACTGTTTAAATCAATTTTTCCTATGTAAAATGAGTAAAACAATTTAAAATGAGAAAAAAAATTAAATGAGCAAAACAAACCTTAAAATGAGAAAATTTCATATTTGTACAATTGCTAGTATTAGGGTCAGTAGCATCTTTTATATGTAAAATGAGTAAAAAAATTAGAACAAGAAAAAAGTTCTCAGAATGAGCAAAACGATAGTAAAATGGGCAAATTTCAAATTTGCTCAATTGCTTGTATTAATGTCAGTAGCATCATGTATATGTAAAATAATGAGTAAAACAAAAAAAAAAAAAGAGCAAAAACTTCTTATACGGAGTAAAATAAACCTTAAAATGAGCAAATTTTATATTTGCTCAATTGCTAGTATTATGGTCAGTGGTCAATAACATCTTGTATATGTAAAAGGAGTAAAAAAGGTTAAAATAAGCAAAAAGTTCTCAAAATGAGCAAATTCACATTAAAATGAGTAAATTTCATATTTGCTCAATTACTAGTATTAAGGTCAGTAGCATTATGTATATGTAAAATGAGTTTAAAAAAATAAAATTGAGCAAAGCTTCTTAAAATAAGCAAAATAAATCTTAAAATCAGCAAATTTCATTTTTGGTTATTTAAATAAAGAAAAATTTATGTGCTTATTAATTATTTTAATTTGCACTCCTATGAACAAGAAGGTTGTTTTGGGAGTGGTGTGCAATAACCCTTTTATAGTAGTGATATAAGAAATGTCTTCCATTCTCTTTTCTTTCAAAAAGAAAATGGAAGACAAAGAATTTGCTCCAACTCCAACTCCAACTCCTGATGTTTATACAACTCCAATTGCAATTTCGACTACAACTCCAACTCAAGTGTTGATTCAACTCTAAGGGTTGCTACTGAGACTTCTAATGCCCAGACAACAAATTCGACATTCACTCATCGTCCATGCTACACACCAAGAGGTCCAAAAGAATGGATTCCTTGTTGCCCCAATGAGCTGAAACCAACTGAGGGTATGCCTTGTGATTTTATAGCTGATGGTATTGATTTTTCTAAAGCTTATGCTCGCTTTTGTTGTTTTGTTGAAGGATTGGCTACCTAAAAAATAGATAAGGATGGTAATATTTTCTTGAAATACATCTATTGTAATAAACAAGGATTTAAAGAAGATGGTGAGAGTAAAGCAAAAAGTAAAGGTACAACAAGCTCTAATTCTCGAAAAAGAAGTATAAATCATGTTGGTTGTCAAGCAAGGATAGGTTTGAGAAAACACAATGATGGAAAATTCATGGTATATCTTTTTCAGGAATCTCATAACCATAAATTCGGCACTCCTAAAAGCATGCATTTTCTTAAAAATTCTCGAAACATGACTTTTTTTAACAAGAAGTTCGTATTTAATAATTCGAGATTAAATGTTGGACCAAACAAATATTTTAGAATGATAAAAGAGCACTTAGGTGGATATGAGAATGTAGGGGCTTCATTGGTTGATTTTAAGAACTTAGCTGGGATGTTAAAGCTTACATACGAGATGTTGATGTTAATATGTTTATAAATAATTTCAAAGAAAAGGTAAAATAGTGGTGGAAGGTTTTTCTTTGATTATTGTTTAGATGAAGATCGGCATTTGACAAGAGTATTTTGGGCGTATGCCATTAGTAGGAAAAACTACTCTCTTTTTAGTGATATGATTTCATTTGATACCAACAAATATTGTATGGTTCTTGCCCCATTTACGGGAGTTGATCATCATGGAAAATGTGTCACTTTTGCTATGGGTCTACTTGCAAAGGAAGATATAGAATCTTTCGTTTGGTTGTTCGAATGTTTTTTAAAGGCTATGGGTAATTGTCAACCTACTTGTCTTATTACTAATTAAGACGCTACAATGAAACAGGCAATTGTAAAAGTTTTTGATAAGACAATTCATAGATTTTGCATGTGGCAGATCATGAAAAAAGTGAATGTAATTAGGTCCAGATGGAATTTAAAAAGTACATGTTTTACAAATTCCAGAGGGAATTTAAAAACACAATTTCTAATTATGGACTTTACAAAGTACAAATGGAGGAAGGGGTTGAGGAGTTTCAAATTGTAAATAATACAAGGAAGAAAACATATCATGTAACTTATGTTCCTTGTTCTCATGATTGTTTTTGCTCCAGTAAGATGTTTGAATCCATGGGGACATTATGTCGGCACAAACTTTTTGTAATAAAAGGAAAATTTTTGACTGAAATTCCAAAGCAGTACATATTGCACCGATGGATTAAAGATGCTTCAAAAAAGCCCATTTTCAACTTTTGTGAGGACTTCGATGGTAAAGAAAATAATCAGAAGAACACAGTTATTGGGATGTCTGGTCCAAATATTTCTCATGTATAAGCCTTGACTTAAGCAACACTAACAATCTCGAGTCATTATTGGAAAGGTTCTCTGCGGATTTTTTTTTTTTTTTGGGTCACAAGGGTTGCGGTTATGGTTAAAACCGCAGCCTTTTATCAATTAAGGGGTGCGGTCAAAAACCGCAGCCCTTCCTTTATGCCCAAGGGCTGCGGTCCAAAAATGCAGCCCTTAGGGTTATTTTGACCGCAGCCCTTGGCCTTTTTTCCACTAGTGCTCGTTCACAAGAGTAACCTCATTTAATTATATGACAACCTTATCTAATTATACGAGTAACCCCAATTGTTCACAAAAATAACCCCATTTATTCATACGAGTAACCTCATTCATTCATAAGAGTAAACTGATTTGTATTCTCTTTTATTATAAAAGTAACCACATTTATTTATAGGAGTGACACCCTTTTATTGCTAAGAGCAACCACATACTCATACAAGTAACTTCATTTTCTCATAAGAGTAACTCCATTTGTTCATAAACGTTTGTGCACAAGGGTCAACTTCAAAAGGCCATATCTCACATCACACTCAATATCTTTGGAAAATTCAAGTTGGAGATGAAAACTTGGCTCGATATCTTTCCAACACCTAGTCAAACGCTCAATTATGATGAGAAACGAGTGATATATGACCTTTTGAAAATGAACTGGCTGGCTAAAAGACGTGCGCTCGGACACACCTATATTTATAGGTGTGGTGTGTGTGGCCAGCCACACGCAAGACGCACTGTACCGATAGAATATCCCTCATTCTAGCACACATAATTTTTGGTTATGCATTTATAGACAACATTGCAACAAGCAATGGGTCTAAATTCAGCCACACTCTTGGACATTTAACTTTGGGTATCAAAGTGAGCATAGTGGTGTTGATCTCAGTCAACAATTTTTGTAATACCTCGAATTTTAATCTCGTTTTATTAATTTCTAATTATGTTTATTAGCTTAATTACGTCCTAAATTTTTCTGAAATGATCATAGTTATATTATTTTCTAAAATAAATACATTTTGGGTTTTATGTGTAATTAATTGAGTTGTATCTGGCCAAAATGAGAAATACAACTAGTCGAGTTGTATTTATCCGTTTAGGAAGTCGAAGTCGGTTTTCCATTTCTTTTGCTTGTCGGTTTGCCATTTCTTTTGCTTGTCGGTTTATTTGGGTGAAATAAGACCCTAAATCTGCTTTCTCTCTCATGATTTTCCTCACCAAAAAGAAACCAAATCCCCTTATTTCTCTCTCTCATCATTTCACACCCAAAGAAACCCCAAAACTCCTTCTTTCTTCTTCCCCGTGAGAACCCCAAACCCAATCTCCCTCCTTTTCTCTCTCGTCCTTCCATCTCGTCGGACCCAAGCTCGCCGGAGCCGCGTTTGGTTTCCCGATCGAACGGCGCTGCTGCTGAGCCACCCTCCTGACTCGCCGGTGCTCCACCGTTTCTCGCCGGAGTTTTGTTTCCTCTGCTCTACTCGTTCGCTCTCTCCTGTGCTCCGTTCGCTGTTGGTCGCCGCTGCATCGAGACCCGGTGCTTGCCACCCAAGTCGGTGCTCGCCGCCCCTGCCGTGCGTTGCTGCCAGCCTCGCCGGTGTACCCGTGCTCGTCGGAGCACAGCTTCCCTTCCCTGCCATGCTTGTCATCCCTGCTCCTAGTAGAGCAGAGGTAAAGCAAAACCTCTTCCTCTTGTCCCTGATTTCTAATTTATAAATCAAGCCCAATTAAATTATACCTTTGATGATGTGATTAAGTTGAGCCTAAAACTGATTTTGCTTAATTGATTTAGTTAGCAAATTGTTGGGATAAGGTTGTAATGGCTAAACTGAGTTAGTTTATCATTTGGGGTTCCAATAATAGATTAGAGAATTTAAAAATGGAATTCTTGGTGATGAATGATGATGTAGTTTAAGTTTATGATGGATCATGGAGAAGAGATTATGGGATTCTAGTTAATCAGATGAGTTGAATTATGCTAAGTGTCTTGAGTTAGTGAATAGTAGTTTTTATGAAGAGTAATTAGTTTATTAGCTTAGTATGGGCTGCTATTAATTACTGTTATCATTGTGAGGTGCAAGAGTTGCTGAAATTATAAATGGAATTGGAAGCAATCCATGAAGCTTAGTGGTTTTTAATTATTGGATTTGAAGATTAAGGAATTGGATTGCGTACAAGGTAATGTTCATGTCCAGCAAATATATGTATGCCGGTACGTGTTATATGTGAAGTTTTACATGTACTCAAATGCGTGAATACAATTATATGATGTTGATTATGATGATATGATTATGTGTTATAATCTGTTATGTGGCATGATAAGATACGTTATGATGTGACGATGCTTATGTATGTTATGAAATGTCCTGTTATGATTCTGTTTACGATTTATGGATGATTTCGAATTAAGAGTATATGATGTCTGATAAGTTATGATAATAAAAGTGGATGGTTCTGCTGGTTTGGAGTCATGAACTGATCCGGTAAATGGGCGAGTCACAGGTGGAGGAATTATGTTACGATGAACGATACGGACCAAAAAGGTCATATGATGATGTTAATGTTACGAATTACGAAAGCTATGCTATGTCCAAAACCTGTACTTGCCAGTGAACTAAAGTCACGTAAATGGTCGTTGCCAGCAGACTATTCAAGGCTAATGATAATGTTCTCTGTTAATGATTACTAAAGTGTTACTATATATGCATGTGCATGGAAATGTTTACGAACTAAAACCGTTTTTACGGGATGGAGTGAAGTTACTGAGTTTTCAACTCATTTTAGGTTATTTTCTGTGTTTTCTCTTTCCCCTATATTATGAAATTATTCAGGTATTATGAAGATAGCGCGGGATCAGTTATGTCAAGGATGCTCCGGAAAGATTGAATTGAAGCGACTCTGTATATATTTGGGATATTTAGAATACTCTGTATTTATGGGAAATAATTATAGCTTAAAGACGATCATTTGTATGTTTAATAGGCTATTTTAGGCTATTTATATTATTAGTGGGCCCTAACCCACAGGCTTAAGGCATGCTTCCGCTGACGATTAAGGTTATGTATTTCCGTGGCGTTACAGAGTGGTATCAGAGCCGAAACCTAGCTGGAAGTGCGGAGTCTTAGACTTTGCATCGCCTAGGTATGATCCTTTGGGAAATTAGACGATAAGAAAATTGAGGTTCGTTTTGATGTTTAATTGGGTTAATAGAGTTTAAGATATGAGAAATACGATTATAGAAGCCCTTTTGAAATTTGAGTGGTTATACTTGGACCTAGTTGGTCTTAAGCCATATGAGTATGTGACAGTTATGATGTATATTGCGTTTTGTGATTTTTAATAGTATTTCGATGATTTTTACTTATATGATTTGAGAAACCAACTTAATTTCAAACGAGATCTCACTAAATGAGTTAGTTGGAATTCATTGCCAACAAGTTTGCCCCTTTTGTTTTCTTTGCTCCTTGATTTCGCGAGTCGAGTTGAAGTAGAGTTACAAAAGATGATGGCGGAATGGAGGCTGAATTCCTAACGAAGCCATGAAAGCTGAGATTTTGGTTTTGCCTAAATGAATTTAGCTTCTTGTTTCCTTGATTAACTTATTGCAAGTTTCGAGGACGAAACTTTTTATAAGGGTGGTAGGATGTAATACCCCGAATTTTAATCTCGTTTTATTAATTTCTAATTATGTTTATTAGCTTAATTACGTCCTAAATTTTTCTGAAATGATCATAGTTATATTATTTTCTAAAAAAATACATTTTGGGTTTTATGTGTAATTAATTGAGTTGTATCTGTCCAAAATGAGAAATACAACTAGTCGAGCTGTATTTATCCGTTTAGGAAGTCGAAGTCGGTTTGCCATTTCTTTTGCTTGTCGGTTTATTTGGGTGAAATAAGACCCTAAATCTCCTTTCTCTCTCATGATTTTCCTCACCAAAAAGAAACCAAATCCCCTTATTTCTCTCTCTCATCATTTCACACCCAAAGAACCCCAAAACTCCTTCTTTCTTCTTCCCCGTGAGAACCCCAAACCCAATCTCCCTCCTTTTCTCTCTTGTCCTTCCATCTCGTCGGACCCAAGCTCGCCAGAGCAGCGTTTGGTTTCCCGATCGGACGGCGCTGATGCTGAGCCACCCTCCTGACTCGCCGGTGCTCCACCGTTTCTCGCCGAAGTTTTGTTTCCTCTGCTCTAATCGTTCGCTCTCTCCTGTGCTCCGTTCGCTGTTGGTCGCCGCTGCATCGAGACCCAGTGTTTGCCACCCAAGTCGGTGCTCGCCGCCACTGCCGTGCGTTGCTGCCAGCCTCGCCGGTGTACCCGTGCTCGCCGGAGCACAGCTTCCCTTCCCTACCATGCGTGTCATCCCTGCTCCTAGTAGAGCAGAGGTAAAGCAAAACCTCTTCCTCTTGTTCCTGATTTCTAATTTATAAATCAAGCCCAATTAAATTATACCTTTGATGATGTGATTAAGTTGAGCCTAAAACTAATTTTGCTTAATTGATTCAGTTAGCAAATTGTTGGGATAAGGTTGTAATGGCTAAACTGAGTTAGTTTATCATTTGGGGTTCCAATAATAGATTAGAGAATTTAAAAATGGAAATCTTGGTGATGAATGATGATGTAGTTTTAGTTTATGATGGATCATGGAGAAGAGATTATGGGATTCTAGTTAATCAGATGAGTTGAATTATGCTAAGTGTCTTGAGTTAGTGAATAGTAGTTTTTATGAAGAGTAATTAGTTTATTAGCTTAGTTTGGGCTGCTATTAATTACTGTTATCATTGTGAGGTGCATGAGTTGCTGAACTTAGTATATGGAATTGGAAGCAATCCATGAAGCTTAGTGGTTTTCAATTATTGGATTTGAAGATTAAGGAATTGGATTGCGTACAAGGTAATGTTCATGTCCAGCAAATATATGTATGCCCGTACGTGTTATATGTGAAGTTTTACATGTACTCAAATGCGTGAATACAATTATATGATGTTGATTATGATGATATGATTATGTGTTATAATCTGTTATGTGGCATGATAAGATACGTTATGATGTGACGATGCTTATGTATGTTATGAAATGTCCTGTTATGATTCTGTTTACGATTTATGGATGATTCTGAATTAAGAGTATATGATGTCTGATAAGTTATGATAATAAAAGTGGATGGTTCTGCTAGTTTAGAGTCATGAACTGATCCGGTAAATGGGCGAGTCACAGGTGGAGGAATTATGTTACGATGAACGATACGGACCAAAAAGGTCATATGATGATGTTAATGTTACGAATTACGAAAGTTATGCTATGTCCAAAACCTGTACTTGCCAGTGAACTAAAGTCACGTAAATGGTCCTTGCCAGCAGACTATTCAAGGCTAATGATAATGTTCTCTGTTAATGATTACTACAGTGTTACTATATATGCCTGTGCATGGAAATGTTTACGAACTAAAACCGTTTTTACGGGCTGGAGTGAAGTTACTGAGTTTTCAACTCATTTTAGGTTATTTTCTGTGTTTTCTCTTTCCCCTGTTTTATGAAATTATTCAGGTATTATGAAGATAGCGCGGGATCAGTTATGTCAAGGATGCTCCGGAAAGATTAAATTGAAGCGACTCTGTATATATTTGGGATATTTAGAATACTCTGTATTTATGGGTAATAATTATAGCTTAAAGACGATCATTTGTATGTTTAATAGGCCATTTTAGACTATTTATATTATTAGTGGGCCCTAACCCACAGGCTTAAGGCATGTTTCCGCTGACGATTAAGGTTATGTATTTTCGGGGCGTTACAATTTTCCACTATTAAAGAATCATGTACAGCTCCAATGACTTCCCTACCCACAATAGGCCAAGCTTCTCTGTAAAAATAAGAACCAAAACCATCATGGCCTGGAGATTTATCTCCAGGGATTGAGAATACAGCATTCTTGATTTCCTCACTAATAATCAAGTCAGCCTGTTGAATTTTATTTAGAACTGGACCACTTGCAGCAATTTTAGCACATTATCTACCAACATTTCAGCACATAATTCTTCTCTTTCGTGGAGACGCCTACAACCACATACCCCACCCAAGGCCTTTTTCCTTGTCCGCTTCCCCCACATTCTCACAATCCTTCTTACTATGTCAAAAACTTTCGCATAGGAAACAGAAGAAAGGGAGTCCTTCATATTTTAAATCGATCATAACAACGTTTCCATCCTTTTTCCAAAGACATTGCACACACCTCAAAGGTTTACGAACATCAAGGAGAATCCTGAGACGGCAGAATAGCTCAATCCCAATATCATCTTTTTCAATTTCAATACATTCTCCCATACTAGCAGTTATGGTGCGAATATAAGTGTCAGATCGACATTTAAAAGGTAAGTTGTATATACGTAACCAGAAAGGAGAGAGGATCACTGGCACCTATGATGGTTGTTCATTGCCTGATATATCATTTAATAACAAGAGTTGATGATGATCAAAACATTATGGCCATCCGTCAAGAACTTTTGTTTTGTCTTTCCAATGAAAAAACTGAAAAGCATAGAGATTAGGCTCTAAGGCTCTAATGACAACTTTTCCAAATAAATCCCAGGCTTGTATTATTGTTCATTTAAAAGCTCGTTATACGATCGTTCAGTCACCAGTCGTCCAATTGCAAGAGTGCAACTTTCTCATTGATTTCTAGAGAGTTGGTATTACCAAGGTCCACAATTGTATTCTCATCCTCAATGATATTGAGTTGAAAGTACTTTTCAATGAGGCCATCAGCCATGAGTACTGAGCGCAGACACCTAAACAAAGGAGGGCTAAACCTATTACGAGTGAGAGAAAACCCTATTTTTCAAGGGAGTCATGTGGTGATTGATATGAGAGCTTCCTTGTATTGATTGTTCTGTTGTCATTTCATTGCGATTTATATGTGATCTACTTTCATGACTAAGAAATTAGCTAGATATTAGAGGGAAGACCATAAGGAGACTCTGTTGTTCATACTAGCCATATTAATTAGTAACGAATGATTTAAATGACGATTCCACTAATTAATTTGGCACTAAAGTTGATCACCATTGGAGAGAGGAGTCAAGTACTGCAAGGAGATTGCTATTCCCGATTTGATGTGTTATTTCCTAATTTTCCCTACCCTCATGGCAAATAATCATTATCCCTATTGTATTAGCAATGCAAGGAGCTTAAAACTTAGGTTCTTGTTACCGATTTATTGGAAGTTAATTGTTCTTGTTATTGCTAGTTCTTACTTTAATTACAAGTAGTATATTAATTAATTTGAAAACACTAACTGAATTTAACTTTCATTAAATTTAAATAACTTCTTAATATGTATAAAAATTTTAATTTTTTTAGAACTGTTATATTTTAGATGAAAGAGGAAAAATCACATATGAAATTTTGTTGTTGATTACAAGACACTAATGGTAGAGTACTAGAGAAAACAACAAATTACAGGAGCTAACTAAAATTTGAATAACCAAATGTAACCTTTTTTTTTTCCAATGAGGAATTCTGACCCCCAAAGAGTCCTAGTGGTGTTTGATCCGTGATCTTAAAGTCATGAGGCCAAATTATTACCACTAGATAACATCAGCTTGCTGTTTGATCAGTAAACTTTTGGGCACTTTAAATTAGCTTAGCATGCGTGTGCCTTTTATTCAATTAAATGCACATTCTTATCAACAAACAAGTTCATTGATTGTACTTCCTCTGTTCACGTTTTCTTGCAAAATGGTTGAGGCATAGGAACCAAGGAGAGGGCGAGACAGAGAGAATAGAAATATAGGACCCATGTGATGAAGAAAGAAATAGAGAGAACTCAATGTCAAAAGTAGTATTTGCTGCTAGTAATTGATCTTGCCATAAAAGGGGAATGTTGCAAGTAAAAGTGAAATTAAGAAATATACGAAAAGATAAAGCAAATTTCTCAGAAGCAGGTTTAATCTGAAAAAGAATCATTAATTTAACAGGAAAAAAGCTTATCAGAACCAGAAATTACATATATTGACTCTTTACATAGGCAAATTGAAGGGAGATAACAGAAACAATCAATAAAGGTTGTTATCAAATACCCAAGGTTCGTTCAAGAAAAGCTCTCGACCATTCATTTGCACAACCCCGGCTCTTAACTCTTCTTCCCGCTTCCTAGCAGCTTCATCTCTCCTAGCTGATGCATCAGCATCCTGCAATTTTAAAGATGAGCAGATAAGATTGCATTGTTCAACCATAAAGTGAACAATCTACGACAAATGCATGACCAGCAAAGTCTCAGTGCATGTACTTATCAATAATGCAGAAAACAACATACACAAAAACAATTGAGTTCACAAAGGCGGAAAAATTCGTCTTGCAAGAATATGAAGGAGCTGACAAATAAACAATCAAGCAGCTAAGACACATGATTCTGAACTACAGGAAGAAAGCAAAACTTCGAAAAGTTAACATTTATAACGCGAAATATAAAAAGAAGAGAAATTCCCAATTGTAACCCTCAATCTTGAAGTTTTCTCAATGGTGAACCTTAGTTTTTCAAAATATTCTCAATGGTAACCCTCAATCTTAAAGTTTTCTCAATGGTGATCGTCGGGGTTTAAATGTCCAATTAAATTGACGTTTTATGGTTCATTTAGCTTAACCATGGTTTATTTTGGACTTTATTGAAACTAATATCATGAAATTAGTGTAGCAAAAGCCTAAACATTAGCTCTAAACATTTAAAACATAGAATTTAATAGAGGAGAAAGCTAATGTTAGGCTCTTGCAATACTAATTTCATTAGTTTAATTTTTGTAAAGTACAAAAATAAACTATAATTAACCATAAAATAAACCAATTCAAACGGACATTTAACGCCCGAGCGCTACCGTTAAGAATTCTTAAAAATTGAGGGTTATTTGTGATATTTAAAAAAACTGAGGATCACCATTGGGAATTCTTGAACATTGAGGGTCACCATTGAGAATTTCCCAAAAATGGAACTGATTATCTATATAATTAAAGATGAGAATTCAATAGCAATTGAGAGTTTGCAAAGGCGAAAAAGTTGGTCAACAAGAATATGAACAAGCTGGCAAATGAACAATCGAGCAGCTAAGACACACATGATTCTGAATACAGGAAGAAAGCAAAATCTTCGAAAAGTTAACATTTAGAAAAACGTAATAAAGATGAAACTGATTATCTATATTAATATAATTAAAGATGAACCATCTACGACAAACACATGATCAGAGATATCTCAGTACATGTACTTATCAATAATGAAGGAAACAACATACACAGTAGCAATTGAGAGTTCACAAAAGCGAAAAAATTCGTCTGACAAGAATATGAACAAGCTGGTAAATGAAATTACTTATCTAGGGTTCTAAGACACGATGAGATTGGGGAAAGATAAGAGAAAGCAAAAAGGGACCTTCTGACGTTTCCATGAAAGAAATTGGGAATTTGTAATGGGAGCAGCGTCACTTTGTGGCGTCTCTTCCTGCTCTTTCCCCATTTCCTTTGAGTCTCCTCTCTCTCTCTCTCTCTCTCTCCTTCGCTTTAGCTTGGATCCCAATTATCCGAACAAGATGACCCACTCGAGACCCGATTTTGACACCACTATTAATTTGCTTGAGATTGTAATGAGGGGTGAAAGTTATTAGGATAAAAACCAAAATCCAATCCAAATTGAATTACTAATTTGAATTGTACTAGGATTGAGGGTGATTGAATTCAAAAATCCAAACTAACCGAATAGCAAATAAGCGTTGTATTACGTATATTTGTATGTTTGGGATTAGGATTGAGTTTTTCCATAAAATTTATGGCTTTGTATAAATTACTAGCTGTTCTTACTGAACTTTGTGGCATTATGTGAATTACTTCTATTATCAAACACAAACACTTTATTTTGATGCTCGTGCCTAAATTATTTTCATCAAAAAAATAGAGCTAAAAATTTTGGATATTTCGAATTGGATCCAATGTAGTGTTTGAAAATGCAAATTTGATTGGTTTGGACTCAAACTATGATTGGTTCGGATTTGGATCGGAACTTTCAAATCCAAATTTTTTTTCGGATTGGATAGGACTAGGCTTAAGTCCAAACCGTATACCGAACATTCAGCCCTAATTGTAATATGAATCTTTAAAGTTGAATCAAATTCTAAAAAAGCTATTACTTGGCTACTTGCTGCGATAGGGCGGCTTTTGTGGAAACCGCCCCAGTTAGATGGGATGGGTAAAGAGTTCGTGGGTGTTGGAGTGGAGATAAGGATGAAAATCGTATCTCCAACGGGTGATGAGGCGAAATGGTTTTATTAAAATTGACAAATAATCTAAAGTTAATTTTTGTGTTGCATCTACATTTAATTTTGCTGAAATGGTGTTTTGAAGTTGGGTATTGTTAAATTTTAATAATTTCTTAATTTCTTAATGATCTAGTTACAATGTTAACTTTTTTTAAGTATCCTATTACTCCAGTTAGTAAAATTCACTACCCGATACCGGGTACCATAGGTCAAGTTATCAGCTACCGCCAAAGAGGACTTGTGGAGTTGTGGTTCAAAACACCTATATGTAATCATAAGATAAGTATATAAATATGGGTCTTATCGTAAAGAACATTTCGAGCCGGATCCAATAGTATATACATCATAAATTTCTAAAATGTATAATTGAAGTTTGGTCAATTTATATAATATAATAATCCCTTCTAGTTTATCGAGAACCAAACTCCATCTTTTAATTATCCACAACTCAAATTTATCATTTTTATAACTCTAAATTATAATATAAAACTAGTATTTTTGGCCCGGGCGACGCCTAGGGTCAGTTACAATTATCAAATATATTATTATCCATAAATTTCATAATTGATTTTATTAACTTTTCGTAATTTTCTATGTAGTGCGAAATTGAAAAATGGACATTACGGCATGATAAGTTGTTTAAAAAAAACTTCCAAGGAATTGGTGTTAAAAAACAAATCAATGGAATTAGGGTAAGAGAATGTTATTACCTTAATAAAAGTGTTAGAGATCAAAAGATTTGTCTATCTTTATAGTTACATATAATTATATGACTTTATTATGTTTTACTTTGAAATGTTAAACATTAAAATTGTAGTGCTTTGGTGGTTAAACTCACAAATTTTATTTCATAAGGTTATGTGCTCGTTTCCTAGTAGCTACACATTGTTAATATTTTTAAATGATATCATAAACATGTGTATTAAAAGCTTAAGAAGAGTGCTACGAGGCACATACATTGGAAAGTGTCATGTGGCACCGTTCCTTTGGTAGGTACGCCTTTTAATATATTTGTATAGATATATATTGTGACATGGCAATCCTATATGGCGGTCTTAATGCTCTCGAAATAATGCTCTCGAAATTTTCACATACCCTATTTGACCATATTTATTGTCCGACATACAACAACAAAAGTGATAATGTAATACTGGATTTTCCTATATGCGTATTGATAATATCAACTTTGTAATTTTTTTAATAAAATACAAAATCAAAGATGTTAAGGTTTAGGTTTTTCAATTTCAAGCATTATAGTGAAAGTGGTACAACTATTTTGATATTTTATATTATTAATTTTATTATTTTGCTTTCAATAAGAAATATATTTATATAATTTAAAAAGTGAAAACTTCAATTTTTTTTTTTTTGAGTTTGGTTGGTTAAACTGACGTAACAATCCCTAGACTCGTAAAGTAACTTAATAATCTATGAGAAAGAAACATCAGGAAAATCAAGACATGAACATAAGAATTATGTGGAGTTCTAGATTTTTCTTTTTGTTTCTCCTGTAGGCTACATGTCGCCCAAAAAGGACAATGGCATCGCTAAATTCAATTCTTTATTGATGAAAGAAGAAGAAAAATGTTGATGAGAACTACAATATTATATATTAGTTAATATTAATTCTAAATTTGGACTATTAAAGCGAAATCAAGGTTTGGAATAAGGACACCAGATGTCACAACCTCGTGCGCTGGGTTTTGGACTCTGCTTTATATATTAGTTATATGATATGATATTAGATTGATAATTTTTATTATAAAATATCCATATTATATTATTATAACCCTCATTTTGTAATGAATTCAAAAATATATTTAAGATGAGATGAAACAGTTTCAGAGTTTCTTCAGTGAATTTATGACCAAAGTTGGTTTTGTAAATTAGTTCATCAATTAGTGATGACTTATTAATCTTACAAAAAATTTAATATAATATTGTGGCAGAATATCTAATTAGATGGAAGATTTGTACTCTCGAAGTTTAAGTTATAGGTATATTATCAATATATCCTTGTATAGAAGTTTATTCATTTTAGTTAACAAAAGTTATATTAAATTTAGGCGATTCTTGGGATGGATAATGTGCTGATATGAGAAGGAAGTGAGTACTCATGCGCATGGTGGGGTGGGGACAATTTTTAATATTAATCGTTGGTCGGGGATGGATTTGAAATTTTTTCCGCAATGGATGGTGGACGAGGATGGAATGAGATTTTTAGGTGGGTGCAGGTGTGCAGGGACTAGTCTCTGCTCCCCCTTCCCCTCCCCGCCTAATTTGACATCCCTAAATTTAGTACTTCCTTTTCGAGCTTTCATTATAGCAGTTAGGTATCAAAGTAGTAACTTCATCCTACATCACCGTATTAGTTTCAACAATGTCAATCATTTATAATACGATTTTTTTCACCATATCTGCTGACTAACGGAGTTAACGTCCATTAGTCATTAAGGGCATTCTGTGGATTTTTTGAAAAGTGAGGGGCATACGGTGAATTCTAAAACTTGCAAGGGTATATGGTGCAAAAAAAATTGTTAGAGGTATATGGAGAAAAAACCGTTTATAATATATTGAACTTACACTACAAGAAAGAGCCCCATTAGTGACGAATTTTTGCGACCAATCCAAATCAGTTGCTATTAACAACGGATCCAATGTTAGTCACTTAGTTGATACTGACGAAATTACTGTCACGTATCAGCTACTAATGACCCTTCAGCCGCAAATATCAGTCACAAAGTAACTACTGAAAAATGATCAGTCTCTAATTAGCCACCGGAGATTATTCAGTCCCTAATTTGATACTAACACAATGTCAGTCGCAAATTTCAGTCACAAATTGACTACTGCAAAAAAGATCAGTCACTAATGAGCCACTGGAAATTATTCTGTCCCTAAATTGATACTACCACAATTTCAGTCGCAAGTGCTCCGCTGGAAATTAACTATCGAAAAAAAAATCTGACAATAAATAACAACTAAAAATTCTTCCATCACTAATGAGGTACCAATATAATTTCAATCGCAAATATTCAGTTGCAAATTAGCTACTGATATCAAAATTGGTCACTTATTCTCTATAAAGAATTTTTAGGTAATAGTTAATATTCTTGCTATCAATTAACTAACACAATTTCCATTGAGAAGTTTCACACCCAAATTTTATGGTCACCAAACATGAATGTTTAATTAGATAATTTTCAGTTGTCTGTTAGCTACAAACGACGAAAGGAACATATATTTGTGCTCATTGGACTTGACAAAGGGAACATACAATCAAAAGAAATTCAAGCATGATGAACATCCTTATATTATACCGGATCCGTTTTAGGTAATTTTTTCTACACATTGTCATCT
Organism: Beta lomatogona; assembly: GCA_947646795.1. NCBI lineage: Eukaryota > Viridiplantae > Streptophyta > Magnoliopsida > Caryophyllales > Amaranthaceae > Beta > Beta lomatogona. The sequence goes on from CANSNZ010000982.1 coordinate 2,025,569, forward strand.
CTATTCATATAATTTCAGAAAGGTTCAAATTAGTTGAGGTAAATTTTAACACCATATGAATAAGCTCATATAAGTGCATATTAGTTGAGATAAAAGTTTAACACCATATAAATAAGCTTCAATAAGTTCGAATAGTTCAGATAAGTGAAGATAAATTCATTTAAGTCCGAATATAACTCCAGGAGAATTCAGATGCATAAAACACACCTAAAACACCTTATTTAACTCTTTTACAAGTCCAAGGCTTTTTTCTATCCAGCTTACTTTAACTTATTTGAGAAAAAATAAATTAAGATAAATTCAAGTAAATTCGTACTATTTTGGTACAAAGGGAGTAGAACATGCATGTTCTTCGAAGAAGCTTTTTTAACTAATTATGTTCTTTTAGATTATCTAGATTTCGATTAATTTTTCTATGTACAACTCTAAATCTCAAATTACTGTGTTTTTTCTAACAATATATATCTAATTATGTGTAATTTATAAAGTACTTCATCAATTCTAATATAGTAGTAATACTTATATATTTGGGTGTCCTAAAATGGTTGTGTTGATGTAAATAGGCTGCTTAGTCTCTTTTAGAAATGAAGGTTGTAAAGTACTCCTAATTCTGTTAGGAGTATGACTCATTTTCCTAGTTCTAGTAGGAGAGGACTCACATAGTCCTAATTTTATTTGAATTATAACTGCTAGTTCTGTTAGGAGTATAAATTGTAATCCTAATTCTAGTCGGATTATAAGTCCATGTCCTAGTTGATTTGTGGTTCCTAATTGAGTCAGATTTACACACACATATATATTATCTTTTCTCATTAATAATATTCAGAGATTTTGTTAAGAAATTCGAACTTAATTGTTCTTTATTGATTTTAGACATACTTAATTCCATAATTTCTTTGTATGTAGGGAGTGAACCTAAACATAAGACCCTTAGTATTAGGCGATTGAAAAATCGATTATATGTTGCTAACTTACCAAGTAATTTGTGGATCACAAGTTCTTAAGCCAAAGAAATATTGGTTCTAATTTAGGGACGAATACAAAATTTGTGGTTAATTTGCGACAGATTAATTAGTCGCAATATAGGGATGGACGAGGAAAAAACTCAGTCGCTGTTAGGGCATGGGAGGAATCCCTCGGTATATTGGGACAGGCAAAGTCAATAACTAATTTGCTACGAGATTAGTTGGTCACAAATCAGAAACATATTACATCCGTCACTAACTTGCTAAGGAAATGGTTCCTCGCTATTTATGGACTCAGATCATTCAGTCGCCAATTTGCGACGGTAATTACCCGTCTCAAATTAGGGACAGAAAGAATTTCAGTCACAAATACGGGAGGGAAATAAATTACGACGAGGGTCTTAGTGACGGAAAAAATCAGTCGCTAATCCATCGCAAAATCTATTTATGTTTAGCGACTGATTTTTCTGTCGTTAAAGACTCATCCCCTTGTAGTGTTATATTTGCTAAACTTAACTTATTTTTCCTGCAGGATTGTTTAGATACTTGAAATTCTGGAATTGGACATTTTGAGTGTTTGGATGAAAAAGAATTTCAAATCTGGAATTGGCAACTCTTAGTACAATTCAAATGGCCTAATAAATAATGAATTTGAAACAACAACTTTTACCATGTTATTTGGAAGTAGGGAAATTATCTCAGATGACCCTGACATATAGGTCATTTCCCCAAATAATCCTAATATTTTCACCCCTTTCGCGGATAACCCTAAACTCGTATTTTGTCATTAAACTTGACGGAATATCTAACGGTGTTAACTATTTGACATTTACAACTAAAAATCAATTTTTTAAAAAGAAAAAAAGATCTGATCTATGTGTTTCATCCCCTCTCTCTTGTTCTTCATCCCGATGTCTTCATCCTCTCTCCTCCCCTTCTCACTCTGTTCCTCCACCCTACCCAACCGCGACCATCAAACTCCTCCTCCTCGTGGAACTCTCACAAATTTCACTGTTTGTGGAGTATATAATATAAACATTCTCATAAAAAAATCGTAAATTTCAAATGCAAATCGAAGTTGAATTCAAAGAAGAAGAAGATTATTTTGATATTAAATGTTAGTTAAGCTTCAATTTATGCAATCCGAGCAAAATCCCCAACATAATTTCACCAAAAATCGTAAATTTAACTGTAAACCGATTCCCAATTTGGGGAAAAAAACCCTAATATGCTATGGTGGTGGATTGTTGTGTGGGTTTTCTAGGCCTGTCGGGTTTGTAGAGGTTAGGTATTGCTTTCTCTTAGATCTGAGTGGTCGTTGGGGTCGTGGTGGTGGTTATGGGCTAGCAAAAAATGCAACGGTGGAGTGGTGGTGGTCTGGTGTGGGTTTAGAAGGGTGGGTTTTAGAGCTGTCGAATTGCTGGGCACTAGTTGCTTACCTGAAAAGTGCTCAGATGTTTTCCTACTGAATTTTGTCCATCATTGTTCTTCAGTTCTATAACAAATCTACATCTCACCACCCAACTACTTCGTTATTGTAAATGTGAGGGTGGGGTTTGTTGTCAATTTGCAAGAATTTTGTTTTCATGGCATTTCTCTATCTTCTTCGATTTGTCTTTTTTTCAACTTTCGATTCAAATTTCTCTTTTTAATTATAGATTTGTTGTTAATTTACAAGAATTTAGCTCAATTTCTTTTATCTAGATCAAGAGACATGGAGATGAAGACATGATAGGGGATGAAGAACAAAAGAGAGAGGATGAAGAACCCAAAATTATTTTTTTTTTCTTTTAAAAAATTAGATTATTAATGATAAATATCAAAATAATTAACGTCATCCAACATTTCATCAAATTTAATGACAAATTACAAGTTTAGGGTTATCTGCGATAGGGGTGAAAATGTGGGGGTTATTTGGGAAAAAAGGCATATATGTCAGGGTTATTTGAGATAATATCACTTGGAATTACCATTCCCCTTTTATTCTCTTCCTACTCTCAAGCATCTCCTAAACACTCTATGTAATACTCCGTATTTTTCGTAAGTTATTAATTATAATTTTTAAAAGGATTTTAATTATTAAAGAGGTTTATTATTAATTATAAAGGTTTTAAATAGGCTTTTATGATATATTATGGGGTTTTCAAATGAATTCTAGCCCAAATTCTATATTGGGCCTAAGTTTACAAATTATAATCCAAGTAGTTAGTTTAGTAGTTGAAGTATTTCTTAAAAGAAAATCATAAAAGATTTACAAAAAAAAAAAGGAAAAAGATTTAAAGAAATTTCAAAAAAAAAGAAAAAAGGTTTCTAAAAAGAAAAAGAAAAAAAAAATGTTTGTTAGCCATAATCTCACGCGGCTAAGTTGTTAGCGTGTGATAAACTTTGGTTATAAGTTTTCCTTTTTGCTTATCTTATAGTTATTTTACCTTCTATAGTTATGTATTATGGGATAATTTATAACGTTTCCTAATCTTAGTTGGATAATCGTAAATATTAGCTATTTCTTAGCTAGATTAGTTTATCATTTTTCTTAAATTCATCTTTTAGTTTCCTAGCCCTATTCCGATTCTACCTATCCGACTAGTATAAATAGGGGTCTCCACCCATCATATTCTTCACACCAAATTTGAGAAATACATCTCTTTTCTCAAGTTTAAACTCTCTCTCTTTTAGCCTACCTTTCTCTTCTCCCTAGTAGTTATTAATTTTCAAGGTGCGTGTATATGTAGATCTTTAATAATTATTTGTACAACCTTAGTATCATGTTTTTAGGAAAATATTTTGGATTGAAGTCCATATTTTTATAAGTTTTATTATGAACTACATGTGTTTGTATGAACATGTTTGAATGTTTATTAATTTTACTATGCACTTGAATTATGTCTTTAGTTCAATATTATTATAAAGTTTGATCTTTGAATATGTATTCATATAATTTACAAGGAGTTTGATATTTAAATGCATGTTTAAATATTAAATTTAAAAAGGAGTGTTTTTGAATTATTATTATTTAAAAAGGCAACGGCTTGTTATTTATTAACAAGAACGGTAGCTATTATTATTTACCCAGGCAACGGCTTGTTATTTATTAGCAAGAACGGTAGCCATTATATTATTTACCCATGTACTTTTTGTATAAGTCATGTGAACAAGGTAGTAACCCCTCGTAATAGACTCAGTAAGGAATACTAAACTTGGGGGGTGTGCACACTTTAGGAAAGGTACCTAGGCAAGGAAAAAGGATTTTTATCAAGGTTATATACTTTATATTATACAAGTATTATCAAGTATCCAGAAAAGTTCTTCGAAATTAAATATTTCAAATGTTAAATTAAATAAAGTGTTTAATACTCCGCATATACATGTACTCAGTATTTTTACTGACACGTTTTTATTTGTTTTGTTTTATGGCTTTGTCCCTGTGATGACCCGATTTCGGCGAGCAGATTTTACAGGTTGATATGATGCATGCATACTTCATATGGGGGAGCTAGTGATGAATCATAATTAGTCAAGGAGTTGTTATTTTATTTTTCTTGTTATATACTTGTACAATAAAGTTTATATCAATAAAGAGAAATTATTTAAGTTATTTCCGCTGCATTAGTTTCAAGTTCAGTTAGTAGTTAATATTAAAGCCTTTAACGTTATCACGTGGCGGTAATACTCTCAAGTTTCTCAAGGAGTTTTATATTAAAATAAGTTTTGCAAAAAGAGAGAAATTTGGGGGTGTTACAAAGTGGTATCAGTTTAAAAGCCTAGGGATATGAAACTGGAATCTAAAATTAATGGGTAGAATTAAGGATGGGCATATAGGTTAGAGAGTTTCGCAATCTTTTCATATTTATATTAAATATGCATAAAAATCTATTTTATTATTTGAGGAAAAACTATTGATTTGGATAAGTTGGGTTGGCAATGTTTCTGGCAAGGAAAGGCTTGGGCTCTCACCAACGTTGCGTGTAACCAACTCTTTCCTGGGAAATTCATTGGCCCTACTATTCTTTGTCATGAATCAAGTACTCATTATAAAACACATTTGGAAAAACAAAAGGTTGAAAAAAATAATTTTGGCAAGAAAAGTTTTAGCATTTTATGTGCATAAGTAGAATAAGATGATAGACTTTGAATTTTTTTTTAAAGATGAATTATTTAGTTATTTATTGTTATATTAGAAATATGATTATTTTGAATATATTTCGAGGAGGTTTGACTTATTGTCAAGTTAATATGAAAATCTTTGTATTTTTCATAAGCAAAAGAAAGAGTTTATTGTTTATTATAAGAATTGAGTTATTATTCTGTCTTTCATGACATATTATTAAGAAGCTACTTGCAAGTTGTGATATTACTATCTCTTAAGGCATTTTTTTTTTTGGCATCGATATTTTCTACAAGATGAATTTGATTATTTAACGTCTTATATGACATGTATGCATGTGATCTAATTCATGCAAAGTGATTTATATGTTTGTTTTATTGATTTATAAGTGTTACAAGAACCTATGACTTCAAAGTAAGCCCAGTTGTTTTAGATTCATTAAAGGTGAATACTATTTTGGTCCATTCCTTTGAAGGAAATAAGTTTAGTAGTTATGTTTTTTTTTTCATATAGACATGAAGAAGACATTTCCTTATGTTGTGCTAAGAATTGTGAAATAGTAATTTGAAGTTTTATTCAGTTGGGTGATCTTTAATATATAGTGACATGAGTAAGGAAGGAAAAATTTATGATTTTTGGAAACAAGAAGTAGGAGATCAATGGTGTTTTATCCACTTGTCCAACAAGTAAGTTGTAGGCTTAGCTTCCTTGTCGAGCAAGTAAATTAGTATCTTGAGTGTTCTTCAACTGGAGACTTGTGCAACGATGTCTGAATCCTCTTAGTCCTTGGTCTTTGCTCTGCTCCCGAACCTGCACAAAGGGACCCACCCTGGAGGTTTGGGTGGTGGTTCCCCCTCCGATGCTTAAGTCAGTTATCAGGAGTAGTGAGAGAAAGTAGAGATAGAAAAAGAAAGTGAGAGAGAATTTTATCAGAGTAACTTTGCACTGTTTGCATTGAATGTGTTTTCTCTTGATTTCAGGGGTATTTATAGTGATAGCAAGTTTGACTAACCTTAAAAAACTGACCTACAATAGTGACCTCGATTGGGCGAGGAATCGGATCATGACACGTGGCGAGACCATGACCGGGGGATGTCTATTAACCATTCTCCTTCGGTCATTTGGCACCGCTGGCTCGAGCTCATTGTTGGGCCGAATTTGAACCTTTTAACTCAGTGAGTGTAGCCCAGAGATTCAAGGCTTTTCTCTTCTTTTACTAAGGTGACACGTGTACGGCTCTGATGAGCCCAAGTGTCTTCAAGAGAGCCATCGATGTTAGACTACAACATTTGCCCCTAAAAGGGCTTTTACTGTCGGCCCATCTGACGGTTAAGGCCCTTTTACCCTCAAGGTAGTTCAATTTGAAATGAAGTGGCGCGCCTTCTCCTGTGTTTTACCGGTCATATTAGACCGTTGTATTCTCTTTTCGGTCATTCTTGACCGGCTCCGCAGGTGTCTTATCTCTCTATAAATAACCTTGGTGTGAAAACATTCAATCATTTAACACCTCGAACAAATTTTTCTAGAGAGAGAAGCTCTGCGAATTTTCTAGAGAGAGAGAGAGATCGTCCAGCTTCAGCATCCTTCACCGAATTGCCCAGACGTTCTTAGCAGGTATCATTTCTTTGATCCTTTCATTCTTCTTTATTCTTTATTTTTTCTTAGAAAATCAATAAAATGGAATCATCTTCGTCAAATAATCCTAGTCGACCAAGAGCTTGTCTTGACCCTAGAACCGATACTTCTTCTTCGGCACATTCTAGAGTTAGGCCTCTTCTGGCCGAGTACATATTTTTTCATTGTTTTGGCCGAGAAAGTCAGACGACCCAGTCTTTACCTGTGCAGGGTAATCTGGCGCGCGTCAAGCAAACGGCCCGTCTAAGACGAAAAGCAATAATCCCATCAAATAGCTCGGATATGGAGGAATCCCTTCGGACGGGTGCCGGATGAGGCAAGAGAGGTCCAAAGTGCTCAGTCTTTGGACAGGCCTCCTTTCGACCATGATGCAGAAGACTCCGAAATAAGACCTGAGACCAGTACTTCTGGCAGGGACGCCAATATGGCGGAGGCCGACGAAGGTAATAATGGTAGCGATTCTGACGCTGCCGAAGAATCAGACGAGGCTTCTACTACCTCGTCAGAGATTAGAAGACGTTTAGGTCCCCTTTCGGATCCTGGCTTCATTTTAGTTAACCGTAAGTGGTTAGAGAAACTAGGACCAGACCCTAATTATTTGTCGTCTTTCATGCCCATGCCGGGCTTCTCCTTTGTCATTCCTAAGAACGACGCGACGATCCTGAGTGCTCCCAGGAACCATTTCGCCATCTATAAACTGGCCTTAGATGCGGGATTGAGGTTTCCTCTTCACGACTTCGTAGAACAAGTGCTGCAGCACTACCACATCGGCCATAACCAGCTGGCTCCAAACGCTTGGCACAACATCCTGACGTTTATTGCCGTCTGCGAGCTACGCGGCCTAGCCCTTTCCCTTTCCCTTCAAGCCTTCACCCAAATCCATTATGCGGCTAAGGTACCTGGGGCCGTGGACGGTGCATGGCTCAAGCATCTGCAACCGTCCAGGCTTCATGATCGCTGGGGGAAATCGTCAAAGATGCACGAGTGGAAAGCCGATTTTATCTTTTTACGGGCGTCCAGCGACTATGTCACAGAGAGCTACAGATATTATAATAGATCCGCCACTAATACTGGACGGAAGCAGTCTTGGCTGGAGTTGGAGGACAACTTTGACGAGGAGGTTGTGGAGTACTTCAGAGTGAAGGAGTACTCCAGACTCGGCCAACGATCTTTTAAGGGGCCATCTAACTGGATACCCTTTAAGGAAATGTTTTACCAAGACGACTTCTTGGTCGCTGCCGGCTTGCGTTTGGCTGAAGATAAAGGTATATTTAAAATCATCCAAGTTAAACTCTTCGTCCATAACTCATATGACGAACACATTTTTATTTTTTTTCTTATTTGCAGACTCGGCCACACAACGCCTCAAAGCATCTTGAACGGGGGAAATCAGCATGTCCCAATTTACGGGATAATCTGTGGAAGGAGTATGCAAAGAGTAGCGCCGAGAAAAGGGCAGAAACATTGGTAAATTTTATATATATATATACATATATATATACACATATATATACATATATATACACATATATATACATATATATACACATATATATACATATATATATATATATTTTTTTTTTTTTTGACGAGGACCATATGAGCTCGTCCGGAATTGGCATCCAACTCTTGGACGAGGGTCACCCAAAGAAGGAGAACGTCCAGACTTGGATGGTCACTTCCTTGGAGCCATGCTCGTCCAAGAATTGGTGTCCAATTCTTGGACGAGAGTCACCCAAAGAAGGAGAACGTCCAGCCTTGGACGGTCACCTCATTGGGACCATATTCGTCCAAGACTTGGACGGTCACCTCTTTGGGGTCATGCTCGTCCAAGAATTGGTGTCCAATTCTTGGACGAGGGTCACCCAAATAAGGAGAACGTCCAGCCTTGGACGGTCACCTCATTGGGACCATATTCGTCCAAAAATTGGTGTCCAATTCTTGGACGCGGGCCACCCAAAGAAGGAGAACGTCCAGACTTGGACGGTCACCTCCTTGGGGCCATGATCGTCCAAGAATTGGTGTCCAATTCTTGGACGAGGGCCACCCAAAGAAGGAGAACGTCCAGACTTGGACGGTCACCTCCTTGGGGCCATGCTCGTCCAAGAATTGGTGCCCAACTCTTGGACGAGGGTCACCCAAGGAAGGAGATCGTCCAGACTTGGACGGTCACCTCCTTGGGGCCATGATCGTCCAAGAATTGGTGTCCAATTCTTGGACGAGGGCCACCCAAAGAAGGAGAACGTCCAGACTTGGACGATCACCTCCTTGGGGCCATGATCGTCCAAGAATTGGTGTCCAATTCTTGGACGAGGGTCACCCAAATAAGGAGAACGTCCAGACTTGGACAGTCACCTCATTGGGACCATACTCGTCTGGATTTTTGCATCCAATTTATGGGCGAGGGTCAACCATAGAAGAACGTCCATACTTGGACGGTCACCTTCTTGGGGCCATACTCGTCTGGATTTTTGCATCCAATTTATGGGCGAGGGTCAACCATAGAAGAACGTCCATACTTGGACGGTCACCTTCTTGGGGCCATACTCGTCTGGATTTTTGCATCCAATTTATGGACGAGGGTCAACCATAGAAGAACGTCCATACTTGGACGGTCACCTTCTTGGGGCCATACTCGTCTGGATGATTTGCAATAGTAGTTATTTTTGTTTTTTTTTTTGGACGATCGATCTAATGCCTTTACTTTTTGCAGAAAAATGCTCCTACAAACAAACTTCCACCTGGGAAGCCATCCTCATCCAAAAAGAGGCCAACTACTGCAGCTGACCAGCCTTCAGCAAAGAAGCCTAAGGGCTTTACAAGGAAGAAGGCGGATAAGGCGGCTCCTGCTGTTGAGAGCGGGGAGAAAAGCATGCCTCCCCCACAAGCCAAGGCTCTTAAAAGGGAGCCTTCGATTGTTGGCCCGGCCGAGGAGGGAAAGGATGCCCATGTAGCTATTCCGCTCAGCGTTTTGCCGACCGACTCTGCTGAGGTCGACCTAGAATCCGCCTTGGCTTTGGTTGCACCGGAATCTGGGGCTGCTGCCGAGAACTATCCAGGGTTCAGCGGCTCGGTGGCTAAGCTGGTGCCACAGATGCCTTTAGCTGTTAGGACAGCATCGCTTTCGTCTGGTGAGTCGTATTACCCCAATATAGTTAGGACGATGCGGGTCGGTGGACGGTCCATGAGTCCGTCCAATAGACAAGCCATCGTCTTTCCTATCAAGATTACTGACTCTCCCCCTCTTTCAGATAAGGGCAAAGGCCCTGCTATTCCCCCAACTCCTCCCCTCGCTGATTCAGACGAGGAGTCTTCTCCTACTTTCGCCAAAATGTCAAGGCTGGAGAAAGAGCGTCTTAAGCAGGAGCTCTTCAAGTGCTACCCTGAATCCTATATCAAAGGATTAACGGGAGCTTCTGCCGGGCATGTGGGCTACATGTCCCAGCTTGCTGCCGAGGTATTATTTTATGCCGGTTTTGTTTTATACTTGATTTATACTTTATAACTCGTCAAATAACTTGATTTGTTTTCATTGTTCCAGCTTCTGGCTCGCAGCATGTTAACTGAGGAATGGGCGAGGGATCTCAGAAAAGAGAATAAGCACCTCGTCCATCTTGCTACAACGGCCGGCGACAAGGCCATTCACGACATTGAGATGGCGAATACCCTCCATCGTCGGTCCATCGGACGCCCGGGAGAAGAGATCTGCGAGACACTGGAATCCAAGAACAAGAAATATCTTGTTACCATCAACGATCAGATCAGGGAGCGGGACCGTCTGAAGATGATCATAGATACTCTCTCTACTGATCTAAAGGGTGAGAGGGATGCTGCTCTTCTTGTCGCAGCTCAGCTGAGGAGGGAGAATATTCTCCTAAGGGCTAGAACCGCCCGTCTGGAAAAGACGGTTTCCAAAACTTTTGACGATGCCAAAATAGGATTGGAACATGTTGTAGAAACGTCCAAGGATTGGGCCGTCAAGGCCTTCGAGATGCTGGCTGAAGCCGATGAGGTCCCGAGCTTTGTCCGTCGCCTGGAATACCAGCAGAGTGTCCATCGGGCAATGGTGTGCGCCGAGGAACCTCCGGAATTTCTTGATTCTGACGACGAGGCTGCGGCTGCGAATGGGAGCCCTGAAGACGGAGCCGAGGATGGGAAGACTGAGGACGATCAAGAAACTCACGCTGAAGATGAAGCCTAGTTTTAGGTTTATTTTTCTAGTTTCTTTGGTTGTCTGCCGTTGTAGCCATAGTCTTTCAGTAACCTTATTTTGTAAATTTTACTCATGATATATACGAAAGACTTTTGCCAATTGCTTGTCTCTTATTTTCAACAATTTCAATTTGACTAAGTATAACTTTAACTTCGTCATGATCATTGAACATTCTACTCAGATTTTTAATCTTTAAAACTTGCTCATACGAGAAGATTGTCCTCCTTGCCCTTGGACGATTACCTGTTATTTTATGAAACATCCAAGTATTTGTTGACAATCATCCTTGATTCTTGGACGATCTACTCGATTAGACGAGTCAAGCCCAAAGATGGAAGCTAAGACGGCCAATGCACCTTTGAGTTGTGGACGGACCACTTTCATGCCGTTTTGCTCGAGCTACCAACATTCGTCCCGCCCTATCAAACCATCACGAGATGCATCTATTGGCTAGGTCCTGGTTTTTGGACGTCCCGCTCTCTTTAGCTCGTCCTATAGGCTTCTATTATCCCCCTTTCTTGGGCTTAGCTCAACCGTATATTGAAGGAGAGCCAAAGTCCAAGAAGGAGAGCGGCTGACCTTGGCTGAGCCTGCTGAAGTTGATGGACGAGCTCGAGATACATGTTCAAAGAATGTTTTAGCCGGCTTCCTTGAGGGAGCAACACTCGTCATTAAGTAGCGATCCCTTACTAGGGTCTGGACTACTTAGCTGTCCGTGCTTTTGAAAGTAAGTATCCTTTACTAAGGTCTTATTTCAGGCCAGCTTTCTCTCAGAGACTTTGACGTTACTCTTACTAGAGGTTTTGTCAATTTGACGGTCATATATGCATTATATTTTTGGCCGGTCTCTTTGAGGGAGTGATGTTCGGCGTAAATGTGAGCAATTTTGACGTTCTGCTATTGTTTGTACTTTTTTTTTTCCCCAAGTTATGGTCACTTTTAGACGAGTAACTGATTTAATGCCCCAAAGTGAAGTAACTTGGTGAAAATAAACAAAAAGATAAGAGAGTAGGAATTGTATTATATGGATTTTGCTTGGCTGAAAGCCAATGCATGTATACAATTCTTTTCTTACTAACATGTGCCGTGGCACTTTGGAGTAACTACAAATTACCCTACAGATATCTGACGAAGATCTGAGCTAGACGTGGTACTTCTTTAATTTGTCTGAATTCCAAGTACGCTGAATAGGTCGTCCATCTAGATCTTGTAGACGAAAAGTCCCACTGCGTATCTCCTGGACAATCAGATAAGGTCCTTCCCAATTTGGTGTTAGCTTCCCCAACTCTTTAGCTCGTCCAACCGCTTCCATCTTTCTTAGAACAAGATCCCCCACCTTTAGCGGTCGTCTAACAACTCTTTTGTTAAACTCCCGGGCCATACGCAGTTTGTACAATTGCATTCTTAGCAAGGCATTGCCCCTGACTTCTGGGACTTGGTCCAAAGCCGTGCGCAATGCGGCCCAGTTGGCATCCTCTGTGTATAACATGACTCGAAGGGTGGGCTCCTCAACCTCAATGGGCAAGACGGCTTCAGTGCCATAGACTAACATGAAAGGCGTCTCGCCTGTAGAATTCTTAGCAGTTGTTCTAATGGACCATAACACCAATTGCAGTTCTTCAACCCATTGTCCTTTGGCGTCATCCAGCTTCTTCTTGATTCCCTTTGATAGAATCATGTTGAAGGACTCGACTTGCCCATTAGCTTGTGGGTGGGCGACTGCCGCAAAGTGAGCTTTGATTTCTCTTTCTGACAGCCATTCTTTCAGCTTAGGCGTTTCGAACTGTGCCCCATTATCAAAGAAGATTGACTGAGGCATGCCAAATCGAGTTATAATGCTTTTCCAGATGAAGCCCTTGACGTCGTTTGTTGTTATTCCTCGCATGGCTTCAGCTTCTATCCATTTAGTGAAATAGTTCACTGCTACTATCACAAACTTCTTTTGCCCAGCGGCCACAGGGAAAGGTCCTAGGATATCCATGCCCCATTTGGCAAAAGGCAGAGGGAACAAGATGGGGGTCAAATAGTTGGACGGCTTCTGATGCACATTTCCATGCTTCTGACAACTATCACACTTCTTTGCATAGACTAAAGCATCCTCCTTTAAGGTAGGCCAGTAGTACCCCGTCCTTAAAGCCTTCTCGCCTAAAGCTCTTCCCCCAATGTGAGAAGCACAAGCACCTTCATGGAGCTCTTTCAGAACCCCCAGGCCATCTTCTCTGGTGACGCACTTGAGCAGAGGCCGGTTGAATGACTTCTTGTAAAGTGTCTCGTCCCATAGTTCAAACCACTTGTCTCTAGCCTTCACATACTTAGCCTCTACAGGATCTGAAGGCAATCGTCCCGTCTTCTTATATTCTATGATCGGCTCCATCCAGACAGTCCCTCGGCTGAGAAACATAATCTGTTCTTGGTCAATGCTCTTTTTGGGTTTGACTTCCCAAAAAACTGTTATGGGCACATCACCTTCAGCCGAGCTGGCCAATTTCGAGAGAGCATCTGCTTGATGATTTTCCGACCTTGGTACTTGGTCGAGGACAAATCGTTTTAATGGCTCTATCTTATCTTTGATTAGTCGCATGTATTTGCTCATTGATGCTTATTTGCATTCAAAATCTCCATTAACCTGGCTGACAACTAAGAGGGAGTCCGATTTGGCCTCGATCTCAACAGGCTCGGCCGCCTTGCACATTTTGATTCCAGCTAAGAGTGCCTCATATTCGGCTTCGTTATTGGACGCTCCGAACTGGAACCTTAATGCATATTCAAACTTGTCTCCCTCGGGAGATTGACAAATGATTCATGCTCCACATCCATTGACTGTGGACGATCCATCAACCATGAGCGTCCAATGCTTCCTTCCTCTAGCTGGATCAGATATTGGCTCTATGGTTGGTCGAGTAAGCTCAACTATAAAATCGCCAAGGCTTGCCCCTTAATGGATTTCCTTGGTTCAAATGATATATCAAACATGTTAAGCTCAACCGCCCATTTTAGCATTCGTCCCAAGCGCTTCCATCTTCTCGAGAACTTGCTTCAAAGGCCGATCGGTGTAGACAATTATACTGTGCGCCAAGAAATATGGTCTTAACTTTCTGCGGCCATGACTAGGGCCAATCCAAACTTCTCGACCGGAGTATACCCGTTTTCCGCATCTTTGAGCACGTGATCGACAAAGTATATGGGAATTTGGACGGAGTCTCTTTCGGCCAACGAGACGGCACTCACGGCTTGCGTGGATACAACCAAATATACAAACAACTTTTCCCCCTCGGTGGGGACCGACCAACCTAGGCAGGCTGCCGAAGATGATCTTTGACATCTTTGAAGGGCTTGCTCCGCCTCTCGTTGTCCATTCAAACTTGGCTTTTTTCTTGATCGTGGCAAAGAAGTGATGGCACTTGTCGCCCGACTTAGACAAAAATCGTCCAAGGGCGCCCAAGCAACCCGTCGCCCGCCGTACCTCTTTTACCTTCGAAGGAGACTTCATGTCTAGAACGACTTGAATCTTTTCGGGGTTGGCTTCTATTCCCCTCTCGATCCACCAAGAAACCTAAAAACTTCCCCGACAAAACCCCAAAGACACATTTGCTGGGGTTCAGCTTTAACTTGTATTTCCTGAGAGTTTCAAAAGTTTCTCTCAAATCACCAACATGACTTTCTTGTTGACGGCTCTTGACTATCATATCGTCAATATATGCCTCCATATTTCGTCCCAACTGCGGCTGAAAAATATTATTGATCAATCTTTGAAAAGTGGCCGGGCATTGCGCAGCCGAATGGCATCCTCACCCGGCCATACGGCCCTTTTTCAGTAATGAAGGACGTTTTGTCCTGATCCTCTGGCCACATTGGGATTTGATGAAAACCTGAATAAACGTCCATGAAACTCAGCAAAGCATGGCCAGCTGTGGAGTCTACTAGACGATCCAACTTAGGCAAAGGGAAATTGTCCTTAGGACAAGCCTTGTTGAGGTCCGTGTAGTCCACACACATTCTCCAGGTGCCATTGGGCTTTGACACCATAACCACATTTGCTATCCAGTATGGATAATAGGTTTCTTTGATGAACTTGGATTCCAACAACTTCCGAACTTCTTGGTCGACCGCCTGGTTTCTAGCCGGTCCCAAATGCCTCTTCTTCTGACGAACCGGTTTCAAATTTGGATCAACATTCAACCGGTGGACGGCTACTTCTGGATCAATTCCAGGCATTTCCTCCACGCAATAGGCAAACACATCTTGAAACTCTTTCAGCAAGTGGACTAGATGACCCTTCAAACCAGGACTGAGTGAAGATCCAATTTTGAGGGTCCTTTCTGGACGAGCTTCATCCGGCACGTACCTCTTCGGGGGGCTTCTACCGGCTCGGACGTTCTACTTGCTAGTCCCATGATGGCCATGACCTCTTCAGACGAGGAGGGTTCTTCCTTGATGATTTCATATTTCCTCTTCTTGCTGGGGAGGTGCTCAGACGCTTTCCTTGAGGGAGCAAGAGGCGTCTGAGGGCTCTCAATGGTCAGCTTTAACGAGGCGACTTGCACTTTGACAAATCCAGACGTTTTCCTCTCGCTAGCCATCTTCGTCTGATTTTTCTCTATTCCAGACGTTTTCCTTTCGCCAGCAACCTTCGTCTGATCTTCGCTGCCTATTTTCCATGATGACGGCTTGAGGGTAGTCAAATAACATTCCCTAGCCACCTGCTAGTTTCCATATAATGAGCCAATCTGGCCATCATCACACTCATACTTCATCAACATCAGGTGAGTTACTATGACTGCTTTGACATGATTCAGAGTTGGTCGTCCAAGAATGACATTGTAGGCTATCAAGTCTCGGACCACCAAGAACTTGATAAACAAGGTTCTAGCTGCATCCTTCTCTCCCACTCGAACGGGCAAAGTCACAGTTCCCATTGGATGGATGACTCATCCCCCAAACCCTATGATGGGATGGTGAACGGGAACTAAGTTCTTCTCCTCAAACTTTAGTCTGGACAAGCAATCAGCACTAATGATGTCCGTCGATTATAATTAAAGATGAGAATTCAATAGCAATTGAGAGTTTGTAAAGGCGAAAAAGTTGGTCAACAAGAATATGAACAAGCTGGCAAATGAACAATCGAGCAGCTAAGACACACATGATTCTGAATACAGGAAGAAAGCAAAATCTTCGAAAAGTTAACATTTAGAAAAACGTAATAAAGATGAAACTGATTATCTATATTAATATAATTAAAGATGAACCATCTACGACAAACACATGATCAGAGAAATCTCAGTACATGTACTTATCAATAATGAAGGAAACAACATACACAGTAGCAATTGAGAGTTCACAAAAGCGAAAAAATTCGTCTGACAAGAATATGAACAAGCTGGTAAATGAAATTACTTATCTAGGGTTCTAAGACACGATGAGATTGGGGAAAGATAAGAGAAAGCAAAAAGGGACCTTCTGACGTTTCCATGAAAGAAATTGGGAATTTGTAATGGGAGCAGCGTCACTTTGTGGCGTCTCTTCCTGCTCTTTCCCCATTTCCTTTGAGTCTCCTCTCTCTCTCTCTCTCTCTCTCCTTCGCTTTAGCTTGGATCCCAATTATTCGAACAAGATGACCCACTCGAGACCCGATTTTGACACCACTATTAATTTGCTTGAGATTGTAATGAGGGGTGAAAGTTATTAGGATAAAAACCAAAATCCAATCCAAATTGAATTACTAATTTGAATTGTACTAGGATTGAGGGTGATTGAATTCAAAAATCCAAACTAATCGAATAGCAAATAAGCGTTGTATTACGTATATTTGTATGTTTGGGATTAGGATTGAGTTTTTCCATAAAATTTATGGCTTTGTATAAATTACTAGCTGTTCTTACTGAACTTTGTGGCATTATGTGAATTACTTCTATTATCAAACACAAACACTTTATTTTGATGCTCGTGCCTAAATTATTTTCATCAAAAGAATAGAGCTAAAAATTTTGGATATTTCGAATTGGATCCAATGTAGTGTTTGAAAATGCAAATTTGATTGGTTTGGACTCAAACTATGATTGGTTCGGATTTGGATCGGAACTTTCAAATCCAAATTTTTTTTCGGATTGGATTGGACTAGGCTTAAGTCCAAACCGTATACCGAACATTCAGCCCTAATTGTAATATGAATCTTTAAAGTTGAATCAAATTCTAAAATAGCTATTACTTGGCTACTTGCTGCGATAGGGCGGCTTTTGTGGAAACCGCCCCAGTTAGATGGGATGGGTAAAGAGTTCGTGGGTGTTGGAGTGGAGATAAGGATGAAAATCGTATCTCCAACGGGTGATGAGGCGAAATGGTTTTATTAAAATTGACGAATAATCTAAAGATAATTTTTGTGTTGCATCTACATTTAATTTTGCTGAAATGGTGTTTTGAAGTTGGGTATTGTTAAATTTTAATAATTTCTTAATTTCTTAATGATCTAGTTACAATGTTAACTTTTTTTAAGTATCCTATTACTCCAGTTAGTAAAATTCACTACCCGATACCGGGTACCATAGGTCAAGTTATCAGCTACCGCCAAAGAGGACTTGTGGAGTTGTGGTTCAAAACACCTATATGTAATCATAAGATAAGTATATAAATATGGGTCTTATCGTAAAGAACATTTCGAGCCGGATCCAATAGTATATACATCATAAATTTCTAAAATGTATAATTGAAGTTTGGTCAATTTATATAATATAATAATCCCTTCTAGTTTATCGAGAACCAAACTCCATCTTTTAATTATCCACAACTCAAATTTATCATTTTTATAACTCTAAATTATAATATAAAACTAGTATTTTTGTCCCGGGCGACGCCTAGGGTCAGTTACAATTATCAAATATATTATTATCCATAAATTTCATAATTGATTTTATTAACTTTTCGTAATTTTCTATGTAGTGCGAAATTGAAAAATGGACATTACGGCATGATAAGTTGTTTAAAAAAAACTTCCAAGGAATTGGTGTTAAAAAACAAATCAATGGAATTAGGGTAAGAGAATGTTATTACCTTAATAAAAGTGTTAGAGATCAAAAGATTTGTCTATCTTTATAGTTACATATAATTATATGACTTTATTATGTTTTACTTTGAAATGTTAAACATTAAAATTGTAGTGCTTTGGTGGTTAAACTCACAAATTTTATTTCATAAGGTTATGTGCTCGTTTCCTAGTAGCTACACATTGTTAATATTTTTAAATGATATCATAAACATGTGTATTAAAAGCTTAAGAAGAGTGCTACGAGGCACATACATTGGAAAGTGTCATGTGGCACCGTTCCTTTGGTAGGTACGCCTTTTAATATATTTGTATAGATATATATTGTGACATGGCAATCCTATATGGCGGTCTTAATGCTCTCGAAATAATGCTCTCGAAATTTTCACATACCCTATTTGACCATATTTATTGTCCGACATACAACAACAAAAGTGATAATGTAATACTGGATTTTCCTATATGCGTATTGATAATATCAACTTTGTAATTTTTTTAATAAAATACAAAATCAAAGATGTTAAGGTTTAGGTTTTTCAATTTCAAGCATTATAGTGAAAGTGGTACAACTATTTTGATATTTTATATTATTAATTTTATTATTTTGCTTTCAATAAGAAATATATTTATATAATTTAAAAAGTGAAAACTTCAATTTTTTTTTTTTTTTTGAGTTTGGTTGGTTAAACTGACGTAACAATCCCTAGACTCGTAAAGTAACTTAATAATCTATGAGAAAGAAACATCAGGAAAATCAAGACATGAACATAAGAATTATGTGGAGTTCTAGATTTTTCTTTTTGTTTCTCCTGTAGGCTACATGTCGCCCAAAAAGGACAATGGCATCGCTAAATTCAATTCTTTATTGATGAAAGAAGAAGAAAAATGTTGATGAGAACTACAATATTATATATTAGTTAATATTAATTCTAAATTTGGACTATTAAAGCGAAATCAAGGTTTGGAATAAGGACACCAGATGTCACAACCTCGTGCGCTGGGTTTTGGACTCTGCTTTATATATTAGTTATATGATATGATATTAGATTGATAATTTTTATTATAAAATATCCATATTATATTATTATAACCCTCATTTTGTAATGAATTCAAAAATATATTTAAGATGAGATGAAACAGTTTCAGAGTTTCTTCAGTGAATTTATGACCAAAGTTGGTTTTGTAAATTAGTTCATCAATTAGTGATGACTTATTAATCTTACAAAAAATTTAATATAATATTGTGGCAGAATATCTAATTAGATGGAAGATTTGTACTCTCGAAGTTTAAGTTATAGGTATATTATCAATATATCCTTGTATAGAAGTTTATTCATTTTAGTTAACAAAAGTTATATTAAATTTAGGCGATTCTTGGGATGGATAATGTGCTGATATGAGAAGGAAGTGAGTACTCATGCGCATGGTGGGGTGGGGACAATTTTTAATATTAATCGTTGGTCGGGGATGGATTTGAAATTTTTTCCGCAATGGATGGTGGACGAGGATGGAATGAGATTTTTAGGTGGGTGCAGGTGTGCAGGGACTAGTCTCTGCTCCCCCTTCCCCTCCCCGCCTAATTTGACATCCCTAAATTTAGTACTTCCTTTTCGAGCTTTCATTATAGCAGTTAGGTATCAAAGTAGTAACTTCATCCTACATCACCGTATTAGTTTCAACAATGTCAATCATTTATAATACGATTTTTTTCACCATATCTGCTGACTAACGGAGTTAACGTCCATTAGTCATTAAGGGCATTCTGTGGATTTTTTGAAAAGTGAGGGGCATACGGTGAATTCTAAAACTTGCAAGGGTATATGGTGCAAAAAAAATTGTTAGAGGTATATGGAGAAAAAACCGTTTATAATATATTGAACTTACACTAGAAGAAAGAGCCCCATTAGTGACGAATTTTTGCGACCAATCAAAATCAGTTGCTATTAACAACGGATCCAATGTTAGTCACTTAGTTGATATTGACGAAATTACTGTCACGTATCAGCTACTAATGACCCTTCAGCCGCAAATATCAGTCACAAAGTAACTACTGAAAAATGATCGGTCTCTAATTAGCCACCGGAGATTATTCAGTCCCTAATTTGATACTAACACAATGTCGGCCGCAAATTTCAGTCACAAATTGACTACTTGCAAAAAAGATCGATCACTAATGAGCCACTTGGAAATTATTCTCGTCCCTAAATTGATACTACCACAATTTCGGTCGCAAGTGCTCCATTGGAAATTAACTATCGAAAAAAAAATCTGACAATAAATAACAACTAAAAATTCTTCCATCACTAATGAGGTACCAATATAATTTCAATCGCAAATATTCAGTTGCAAATTAGCTACTGATATCAAAATTGGTCACTTATTCTCTATAAAGAATTTTTAGGTAATAGTTAATATTCTTGCTATCAATTAACTAACACAATTTCCATTGAGAAGTTTCACACCCGAATTTTATGGTCACCAAACATGAATGTTTAATTAGATAATTTTCAGTTGTCTGTTAGCTACAAACGACGAAAGGAACATATATTTGTGCTCATTGGACTTGACAAAGGGAACATACAATCAAAAGAAATTCAAGCATGATGAACATCCTTATATTATACCGGATCCGTTTTGGGTAATTTTTTTCTACACATTGTCATCTCTATTCATATAATTTCAGAAAGGTTCAAATTAGTTGAGGTAAATTTTAACACCATATGAATAAGCTCATATAAGTGCAAATTAGTTGAGATAAAAGTTTAACACCATATAAATAAGCTTCAATAAGTTCGAATCGTTCAGATAAGTGAAGATAAATTCATTTAAGTCCGAATATAACTCCAGGAGAATTCAGATGCATAAAACACACCTAAAACACCTTATTTAACTCTTTTACAAGTCCAAGGCTTTTTTCTATCCAGCTTACTTTAACTTATTTGAGAAAAAATAAATTAAGATAAATTCAAGTAAATTCGTACTATTTTGGGACAAAGGGAGTAGAACATGCATGTTCTTCGAAGAAGCTTTTTTAACTAATTATATTCTTTTAGATTATCTAGATTTCGATTAATTTTTCTATGTACAACTCTAAATCTCAAATTACTGTGTTTTTTCAATTAATATATATCAAATTATGTGTACTTTATAAAGTACTTCATCAATTCTAATATAGTAGTAATACTTATATATTTGGGTGTCCTAAAATGGTTGTGTTGATGTAAATAGGCTGCTTAGTCTCTTTTAGAAATGAAGGTTGTAAAGTACTCCTAATTCTGTTAGGAGTATGACTCATTTTCCTAGTTCTAGTAGGAGAGGACTCACATAGTCCTAATTTTATTTGAATTATAACTGCTAGTTCTGTTAGGAGTATAAATTGTAATCCTAATTCTAGTCGGATTATAAGTCCATGTCCTAGTTGATTTGTGGTTCCTAATTGAGTCAGAATTACACACACATATATATTATCTTTTCTCATTAATAATATTCAGAGATTTTGTTAAGAAATTCGAACTTAATTGTTCTTTATTGATTTTAGACATACTTAATTCCATAATTTCTTTGTATGTAGGGAGTGAACCTAAACATAAGACCCTTAGTATTAGGCGATTGAAAAATCGATTATATGTTGCTAACTTACCAAGTAATTTGTGGATCACAAGTTCTTAAGCCAAAGAAATATTGGTTCTAATTTAGGGACGAATACAAAATTTGTGGTTAATTTGCGACGTGATTAATTAGTCGCAATATAGGGATGGACGAGGAAAAAACTCGCCGTTTTGTTAGGGCATGGGAGGAATCCCTCGGTATATTGGGACAGGCAAAGTCAATAACTAATTTGCTACGAGATTAGTTGGTCACAAATCAGAAACATATTACATCCGTCACTAACTTGCTAAGGAAATGGTTCCTCGCTATTTAGGGACTAAGATCATTCAGTCGCCAATTTGCGACGGTAATTACCCGTCTCAAATTAGGGACAGAAAGAATTTCAGTCACAAATACGGGAGGGAAATAAATTACGACGAGGGTCTTAGTGACGGAAAAAATCAGTCGCTAATCCATCGCAAAATCTATTTATGTTTAGCGACTGATTTTTCTGTCGTTAAAGACTCATCCCCTTGTAGTGTTATATTTGCTAAACTTAACTTATTTTTCCTGCAGGATTGTTTAGATACTTGAAATCCTGGAATTGGACATTTTGAGTGTTTGGATGAAAAAGAATTTCAAATCTGGAATTGGCAACTCTTAGTACAATTCAAATGGCCTAATAAATAATGAATTTGAAACAACAACTTTTACCATGTTATTTGGAAGTAGGGAAATTATCTCAGATGACCCTGACATATAGGTCATTTCCCCAAATAATCCTAATATTTTCACCCCTTTCGCGGATAACCCTAAACTCGTATTTTATCATTAAACTTGACGGAATATCTAACGGTGTTAACTATTTGACATTTACAACTAAAAATCAATTTTTTAAAAAGAAAAAAAAGATCTGATCTATGTGTTTCATCCCCTCTCTCTTGTTCTTCATCCCGATGTCTTCATCCTCTCTCCTCCCCTTCTCACTCTGTTCTTCCACCCTACCCAACCGCGACCATCAAACTCCTCCTCCTCGTGGAACTCTCACAAATTTCACTGTTTGTGGAGTATATAATATAAACATTCCCATAAAAAATCGTAAATTTCAAATGCAAATCGAAGTTGAATTCAAAGAAGAAGAAGATTATTTTGATATTAAATGTTAGTTAAGCTTCAATTTATGCAATCCGAGCAAAATCCCCAACATAATTTCACCAAAAATCGTAAATTTAACTGTAAACCGATTCCCAATTTGGGGAAAAAAACCCTAATATGCTATGGTGGTGGATTGTTGTGTGGGTTTTCTAGGCCTGTCGGGTTTGTAGAGGTTAGGTATTGCTTTCTCTTAGATCTGAGTGGTCGTTGGGGTCGTGGTGGTGGTTATGGGCTAGCAAAAAATGCAACGGTGGAGTGGTGGTGGTCTGGTGTGGGTTTAGAAGGGTGGGTTTTAGACCTGTCGAATTGCTGGGCACTAGTTGCTTACCTGAAAAGTGCTCAGATGTTTTCCTACTGAATTTTGTCCATCATTGTTCTTCGGTTGTCAATTTGCAAGAATTTTGTTTTCATGGCATTTCTCTCTCTTCTTCGATTTGTCTTTTTTTCAACTTTCGATTCAAATTTCTCTTTTTAATTATAGATTTGTTGTTAATTTACAAGAATTTAGCTCAATTTCTTTTATCTAGATCAAGAGACATGGAGATGAAGACATGATAGGGGATGAAGAACAAAAGAGAGAGGATGAAGAACCCAAAATTATTATTTTTTCTTTTAAAAAATTAGATTATTAATAATAAATATCAAAATAATTAACGTCATCCAACATTTCGTCAAATTTAATGACAAATTACAAGTTTAGGGTTATCTGCGATAGGGGTGAAAATGTGGGGGTTATTTGGGAAAAAGGCATATATGTTAGGGTTATTTGAGATAATATCACTTGGAATTACCATTCCCCTTTTATTCTCTTCCTACTCTCAAGCATCTCCTAAACACTCTATGTAATACTCCGTATTTTTCGTAAGTTATTAATTATAATTTTTAAAAGGATTTTAATTATTAAAGAGGTTTATTATTAATTATAAAGGTTTTAAATAGGCTTTTATGATATATTATGGGGTTTTCAAATGAATTCTAGCCCAAATTCTATATTGGGCCTAAGTTTACAAATTATAATCCAAGTAGTTAGTTTAGTAGTTGAAGTATTTCTTAAAAGAAAATCATAAAAGATTTACAAAAAAAAAAAGGAAAAAGATTTAAAGAAATTTCAAAAAAAAGAAAAAAGGTTTCTAAAAAGAAAAAGAAAAAAAAAATGTTTGTTAGCCATAATCTCACGCGGCTAAGTTGTTAGCGTGTGATAAACTTTGGTTATAAGTTTTCCTTTTTGCTTATCTTATAGTTATTTTACCTTCTATAGTTATGTATTATGGGATAATTTATAACGTTTCCTAATCTTAGTTGGATAATCGTAAATATTAGCTATTTCTTAGCTAGATTAGTTTATCATTTTTCTTAAATTCATCTTTTAGTTTCCTAGTCCTATTCCGATTCTACCTATCCGACTAGTATAAATAGGGGTCTCCACCCATCATATTCTTCACACCAAATTTGAGAAATACATCTCTTTTCTCAAGTTTAAACTCTCTCTCTTTTAGCCTACCTTTCTCTTCTCCCTAGTAGTTATTAATTTTCAAGGTGCGTGTATATGTAGATCTTTAATAATTATTTGTACAACCTTAGTATCATGTTTTTAGGAAAATATTTTGGATTGAAGTCCATATTTTTATAAGTTTTATTATGAACTACATGTGTTTGTATGAACATGTTTGAATGTTTATTAATTTTACTATGCACTTGAATTATGTCTTTAGTTCAATATTATTATAAAGTTTGATCTTTGAATATGTATTCATATAATTTACAAGGAGTTTGATATTTAAATGCATGTTTAAATATTTAATTTAAAAAGGAGTGTTTTTGAATTATTATTATTTTTCAAAAGTTACCTCTTAAGCAAGTTATTTTATTTATGCCTTTATATGGCTAAATAAATTTATAAGTAGTACTATTCTTTTTAAAGGAGGATTATTTAGAAGGATTTTTATTAGATATATGATCTTTTATGATCGCAATTATAAAAAGGCAACGGCTTGTTATTTATTAACAAGAACGGTAGCTATTATTATTTTTTACCCAGGCAACGGCTTGTTATTTATTAGCAAGAACGGTAGCCATTATATTATTTACCCATGTACTTTTTGTATAAGTCATGTGGACAAGGTAGTAACCCCTCGTAATAGACTCAGTAAGGAATACTAAACTTGGGGGGTGTGCACACTTTAGGAAAGGTACCTAGGCAAGGAAAAAGGATTTTTATCAAGGTTATATACTTTATATTATACAAGTATTATCAAGTATCCAGAAAAGTTCTTCGAAATTAAATATTTCAAATGTTAAATTAAATAAAGTGTTTAATACTCCGCACATACATGTACTCAGTATTTTTACTGACACGTTTTTATTTGTTTTGTTTTATGGCTTTGTCCCTGTGATGACCCGATTTCGGCGAGCAGATTTTACATGTTGATATGATGCATGCATACTTCATATGGGGGAGCTAGTGAGGAATCATAATTAGTCAAGGAGTTGTTATTTTATTTTTCTTGTTATATACTTGTACAATAAAGTTTATATTAATAAAGAGAAATTATTTAAGTTATTTCCGCTGCATTAGTTTCAAGTTCAGTTAGTAGTTAATATTAAAGCCTTTAACGTTATCACGTGGCGGTAATACTCTCAAGTTTCTCAAGGAGTTTTATATTAAAATAAGTTTTCCAAAAAGAGAGAAATTTGGGGGTGTTACAAAGTGGTATCAGTTTAAAAGCCTAGGGATATGAAACTGGAATCTAAAATTAATGGGTAGAATTAAGGATGGGCATATAGGTTAGAGAGTTTCGCAATCTTTTCATATTTATATTAAATATGCATAAAAATCTATTTTATTATTTGAGGAAAAACTATTGATTTGGATAAGTTGGGTTGGCAATGTTTCTGGCAAGGAAAGGCTTGGGCTCTCACCAACGTTGCGTGTAACCAACTCTTTCCTGGGAAATTCATTGGCCCTACTATTCTTTGTCATGAATCAAGTACTCATTATAAAACACATTTGGAAAAACAAAAGGTTGAAAAAAATAATTTTGGCAAGAAAAGTTTTAGCATCTTATGTGCATAAGTAGAATAAGATGATAGACTTTGAATTTTTTTTTAAAGATGAATTATTTAGTTATTTATTGTTATATTAGAAATATGATTATTTTGAATATATTTCGAGGAGGTTTGACTTATTGTCAAGTTAATATGAAAATCTTTGTATTTTTCATAAGCAAAAGAAAGAGTTTATTGTTTATTATAAGAATTGAGTTATTATTCTGTCTTTCATGACATATTATTAAGAAGCTACTTGCAAGTTGTGATATTACTATCTCTTAAGGCATTTTTTTTTTTGGCATCGATATTTTCTACAAGATGAATTTGATTATTTAACGTCTTATATGACATGTATGCATGTGATCTAATTCATGCAAAGTGATTTATATGTTTGTTTTATTGATTTATAAGTGTTACAAGAACCTATGACTTCAAAGTAAGCCCAGTTGTTTTAGATTCATTAAAGGTGAATACTATTTTGGTCCATTCCTTTGAAGGAAATAAGTTTAGTAGTTATGTTTTTTTTTCATATAGACATGAAGAAGACATTTCCTTTTGTTGTGCTAAGAATTGTGAAATAGTAATTTGAAGTTTTATTCAGTTGGGTGATCTTTAATATATAGTGACATGAGTAAGGAAGGAAAAATTTATGATTTTTGGAAACAAGAAGTAGGAGATCAATGGTGTTTTATCCACTTGTCCAACAAGTAAGTTGTAGGCTTAGCTTCCTTGTCGAGCAAGTAAATTAGTATCTTGAGTGTTCTTCAACTGGAGACTTGTGCAACGATGTCTGAATCCTCTTAGTCCTTGGTCTTTGCTCTGCTCCCGAACCTGCACAAAGGGACCCACCCTGGAGGTTTGGGTGGTGGTTCCCCCTCCGATGCTTAAGTCAGTTATCAGGAGTAGTGAGAGAAAGTAGAGATAGAAAAAGAAAGTGAGAGAGAATTTTATCAGAGTAACTTTGCACTGTTTGCATTGAATGTGTTTTCTCTTGATTTCAGGGGTATTTATAGTGATAGCAAGTTGACAGCTAACCTTAAAAACTGACCTACAATAGTGACCTCTGATTGGCTGAGGAATCAGATCATGACACGTGGCAGACCATGACTGGGGGATGTCTATTAACCATTCTCCTTCAGTCATTTGGCACTGCTGGGCTCTGACTGTTGGGCCAGAATTTGAACCTTTTAACTCAGCTGAGTGTAGCCCAGAGATTCAAGGCTTTTCTCTTCTTTTACTAAGGTGACACGTGTACGGCTCTGATGAGCCCAAGTGTCTTCAAGAGAGCCATCGATGTTAGACTACAACATTTGCCCCTAAAAGGGCTTTTACTGTCGGCCCATCTGACGGTTAAGGCCCTTTTACCCTCAAGGTAGTTCAATTTGAAATGAAGTGGCGCGCCTTCTCCTGTGTTTTACCGGTCATATTAGACCGTTGTATTCTCTTTTCGGTCATTCTTGACCGGCTCCGCAGGTGTCTTATCTCTCTATAAATAACCTTGGTGTGAAAACATTCAATCATTTAACACCTCGAACAAATTTTTCTAGAGAGAGAAGCTCTGCGAATTTTCTAGAGAGAGAGAGAGATCGTCCAGCTTCAGCATCCTTCACCGAATTGCCCAGACGTTCTTAGCAGGTATCATTTCTTTGATCCTTTCATTCTTCTTTATTCTTTATTTTTTCTTAGAAAATCAATAAAATGGAATCATCTTCGTCAAATAATCCTAGTCGACCAAGAGCTTGTCTTGACCCTAGAACCGATACTTCTTCTTCGGCACATTCTAGAGTTAGGCCTCTTCTGGCCGAGTACATATTTTTTCATTGTTTTGGCCGAGAAAGTCAGACGACCCAGTCTTTACCTGTGTGCAGGGTAATCTGGCGCGCGTCAAGCAAACGGCCCGTCTAAGACGAAAAGCAATAATCCCATCAAATAGCTCGGATATGGAGGAATCCACTGGACGGGTGCCAGATGAGGCAAGAGAGGTCCAAAGTGCTCAGTCTTTGGACAGGCCTCCTTTCGACCATGATGCAGAAGACTCCGAAATAAGACTCGAGACCCGTATTTCGGCGGGGGACGCCAATATGGCGGAGGCCGACGAAGGTAATAATGGTAGCGATTCTGACGCTGCCGAAGAATCAGACGAGGCTTCTACTACCTCGTCAGAGATTAGAAGACGTTTAGGTCCCCTTTCGGATCCTGGCTTCATTTTAGTTAACCGTAAGTGGTTAGAGAAACTAGGACCAGACCCTAATTATTTGTCGTCTTTCATGCCCATGCCGGGCTTCTCCTTTGTCATTCCTAAGAACGACGCGACGATCCTGAGTGCTCCCAGGAACCATTTCGCCGTCTATAAACTGGCCTTAGATGCGGGATTGAGGTTTCCTCTTCACGACTTCGTAGAACAAGTGCTGCAGCACTACCACATCGGCCATAACCAGCTGGCTCCAAACGCTTGGCACAACATCCTGACGTTTATTGCCGTCTGCGAGCTACGCGGCCTAGCCCTTTCCCTTTCCCTTCAAGCCTTCACCCAAATCCATTATGCGGCTAAGGTACCTGGGGCCGTGGACGGTGCATGGCTCAGCATCTGCAACCGTCCAGGCTTCATGACTGCTTGGGGGAAATCGTCAAAGATGCACGAGTGGAAAGCCGATTTTATCTTTTTACGGGCGTCCAGCGACTATGTCACAGAGAGCTACAGATATTATAATAGATCCGCCACTAATACTGGACGGAAGCAGTCTTGGCTGGAGTTGGAGGACAACTTTGACGAGGAGGTTGTGGAGTACTTCAGAGTGAAGGAGTACTCCAGACCCGGCCAACGATCTTTTAAGGGGCCATCTAACTGGATACCCTTTAAGGAAATGTTTTACCAAGACGACTTCTTGGTCGCTGCCGGCTTGCGTTTGGCTGAAGATAAAGGTATATTTAAAATCATCCAAGTTAAACTCTTCGTCCATAACTCATATGACGAACACATTTTTATTTTTTTTCTTATTTGCAGACTCGGCCACACAACGCCTCAAAGCATCTTGAACGGGGGAAATCAGCATGTCCCAATTTACAGATAATCTGTGGAAGGAGTATGCAAAGAGTAGCGCCGAGAAAAGGGCAGAAACATTGGTAAATTTTATATATATATATACATATATATATACATATACATATATATACACATATATATACATATATATACTCATATATATACATATATATACACATATATATATATATATATATATTTTTTTTTTTTTTTTTTTGACGAGGACCATATGAGCTCGTCCGGAATTGGCATCCAACTCTTGGACGAGGGTCACCCAAAGAAGGAGAACGTCCAGACTTGGATGGTCACTTCCTTGGAGCCATGCTCGTCCAAGAATTGGTGTCCAATTCTTGGACGAGAGTCACCCAAAGAAGGAGAACGTCCAGCCTTGGACGGTCACCTCATTGGGACCATATTCGTCCAAGACTTGGACGGTCACCTCTTTGGGGTCATGCTCGTCCAAGAATTGGTGTCCAATTCTTGGACGAGGGTCACCCAAATAAGGAGAACGTCCAGCCTTGGACGGTCACCTCATTGGGACCATATTCGTCCAAAAATTGGTGTCCAATTCTTAGACGCGGGCCACCCAAAGAAGGAGAACGTCCAGACTTGGACGGTCACCTCCTTGGGGCCATGATCGTCCAAGAATTGGTGTCCAATTCTTGGACGAGGGCCACCCAAAGAAGGAGAACGTCCAGACTTGGATGGTCACCTCCTTGGGGCCATGCTCGTCCAAGAATTGGTGCCCAACTCTTGGACGAGGGTCACCCAAGGAAGGAGATCGTCCAGACTTGGACGGTCACCTCCTTGGGGCCATGATCGTCCAAGAATTGGTGTCCAATTCTTGGATGAGGGCCACCCAAAGAAGGAGAACGTCCAGACTTGGACGATCACCTCCTTGGGGCCATGATCGTCCAAGAATTGGTGTCCATTCTTGGACGAGGGTCACCCAAATAAGGAGAACGTCCCGGACTTGGACAGTCACCTCATTGGGACCATACACGTCTGGATTTTTGCATCCAATTTATGGGCGAGGGTCAACCATAGAAGAACGTCCATACTTGGACGGTCACCTTCTTGGGGCCATACTCGTCTGGATTTTTGCATCCAATTTATGGGCGAGGGTCAACCATAGAAGAACGTCCATACTTGGACGGTCACCTTCTTGGGGCCATACTCGTCTGGATTTTTGCATCCAATTTATGGACGAGGGTCAACCATAGAAGAACGTCCATACTTGGAAGGTCACCTTCTTGGGGCCATACTCGTCTGGATGATTTGCAATAGTAGTTATTTTTGTTTTTTTTTTGGACGATCGATCTAATGCCTTTACTTTTTGCAGAAAAATGCTCCTACAAACAAACTTCCACCTGGGAAGCCATCCTCATCCAAAAAGAGGCCAACTACTGCAGCTGACCAGCCTTCAGCAAAGAAGCCTAAGGGCTTTACAAGGAAGAAGGCGGATAAGGCGGCTCCTGCTGTTGAGAGCGGGGAGAAAAGCATGCCTCCCCCACAAGCCAAGGCTCTTAAAAGGGAGCCTTCGACTGTTGGCCCGGCCGAGGAGGGAAAGGATGCCCATGTAGCTATTCCGCTCAGCGTTTTGCCGGCCGACTCTGCTGAGGTCAACCTAGAATCCGCCTTGGCTTTGGTTGCACCGGAATCTGGGGCTGCTGCCGAGAACTATCCAGGGTTCAGCGGCTCGGTGGCTAAGCTGGTGCCACAGATGCCTTTAGCTGTTAGGACAGCATCGCTTTCGTCTGGTGAGTCGTATTACCCCAATATAGTTAGGACGATGCGGGTCGGTGGACGGTCCATGAGTCCGTCCAATAGACAAGCCATCGTCTTTCCTATCAAGATTACTGACTCTCCCCCTCTTTCAGATAAGGGCAAAGGCCCTGCTATTCCCCCAACTCCTCCCCTCGCTGATTCAGACGAGGAGTCTTCTCCTACTTTCGCCAAAATGTCAAGGCTGGAGAAAGAGCGTCTTAAGCAGGAGCTCTTCAAGTGCTACCCTGAATCCTATATCAAAGGATTAACGGGAGCTTCTGCCGGGCATGTGGGCTACATGTCCCAGCTTGCTGCCGAGGTATTATTTTATGCCGGTTTTGTTTTATACTTGATTTATACTTTATAACTCGTCTAATAACTTGATTTGTTTTCATTGTTCCAGCTTCTGGCTCGCAGCATGTTAACTGAGGAATGGGCGAGGGATCTCAGAAAAGAGAATAAGCACCTCGTCCATCTTGCTACAACGGCCGGCGACAAGGCCGTTCACGACATTGAGATGGCGAATACCCTCCATCGTCAGTCACTGGACGCCCTGGAGAAGAGATCTGCAGACCTGGAATCCAAGAACAAGAAATATCTTGTTACCATCAACGATCAGATCAGGGAGCGGGACCGTCTGAAGATGATCATAGATACTCTCTCTACTGATCTAAAGGGTGAGAGGGATGCTGCTCTTCTTGTCGCAGCTCAGCTGAGGAGGGAGAATATTCTCCTAAGGGCTAGAACCGCCCGTCTGGAAAAGACGGTTTCCAAAACTTTTGACGATGCCAAAATAGGATTGGAACATGTTGTAGAAACGTCCAAGGATTGGGCCGTCAAGGCCTTCGAGATGCTGGCTGAAGCCGATGAGGTCCCGAGCTTTGTCCGTCGCCTGGAATACCAGCAGAGTGTCCATCGGGCAATGGTGTGCGCCGAGGAACCTCCGGAATTTCTTGATTCTGACGACGAGGCTGCGGCTGCGAATGGGAGCCCTGAAGACGGAGCCGAGGATGGGAAGACTGAGGACGATCAAGAAACTCACGCTGAAGATGAAGCCTAGTTTTAGGTTTATTTTTCTAGTTTCTTTGGTTGTCTGCCGTTGTAGCCATAGTCTTTCAGTAACCTTATTTTGTAAATTTTACTCATGATATATACGAAAGACTTTTGCCAATTGCTTGTCTCTTATTTTCAACAATTTCAATTTGACTAAGTATAACTTTAACTTCGTCATGATCATTGAACATTCTACTCAGATTTTTAATCTTTAAAACTTGCTCATACGAGAAGATTGTCCTCCTTGCCCTTGGACGATTACCTGTTATTTTATGAAACATCCAAGTATTTGTTGACAATCATCCTTGATTCTTGGACGATCTACTCGATTAGACGAGTCAAGCCCAAAGATGGAAGCTAAGACGGCCAATGCACCTTTGAGTTGTGGACGGACCACTTTCATGCCGTTTTGCTCGAGCTACCAACATTCGTCCTGCCCTATCAAACCATCACAGATGCATCTATTGGCTAGGTCCTGGTTTTTGGACGTCCTGCTCTCTTTAGCTCGTCCTATAGGCTTCTATTATCCCCCCTTTCTTGGGCTTAGCTCAACCGTATATTGAAGGAGAGCCAAAGTCCAAGAAGGAGAGCGGCCAGCCTTGGCTGAGCCTGCTGAAGTTGATGGACGAGCTCGAGATACATGTTCAAAGAATGTTTTAGCCGGCTTCCTTGAGGGAGCAACACTCGTCATTAAGTAGCGATCCCTTACTAGGGTCTGGACTACTTAGCTGTCCGTGCTTTTGAAAGTAAGTATCCTTTACTAAGGTCTTATTTCAGGCCAGCTTTCTCTCAGAGACTTTGACGTTACTCTTACTAGAGGTTTTGTCAATTTGACGGCCATATATGCATTATATTTTTGGCCGGTCTCTTTGAGGGAGTGATGTTCGGCGTAAATGTGAGCAATTTTGACGTTCTGCTATTGTTTGTACTTTTTTTTTTCCCCCAAGTTATGGCCACTTTTAGACGAGTAACTGATTTAATGCCCCAAAGTGAAGTAACTTGGTGAAAATAAACAAAGAGATAAGAGAGTAGGAATTGTATTATATGGATTTTGCTTGGCTGAAAGCCAATGCATGTATACAATTCTTTTCTTACTAACATGTGCCGTGGCACTTTGGAGTAACTACAAATTACCCTACAGATATCTGACGAAGATCTGAGCTAGACGTGGTACTTCTTTAATTTGTCTGAATTCCAAGTACATTTGAATAGGTCGTCCATCTAGATCTTGTAGACGAAAAGTCCCACTGCGTATCTCCTGGACAATCAGATAAGGTCCTTCCCAATTTGGTGTTAGCTTCCCCAACTCTTTAGCTCGTCCAACCGCTTCCATCTTTCTTAGAACAAGATCCCCCACCTTTAGCGGTCGTCTAACAACTCTTTTGTTAAACTCCCGGGCCATACGCAGTTTGTACAATTGCATTCTTAGCAAGGCATTGCCCCTGACTTCTGGGACTTGGTCCAAAGCCGTGCGCAATGCGGCCCAGTTGGCATCCTCTGTGTATAACATGACTCGAAGGGTGGGCTCCTCAACCTCAATGGGCAAGACGGCTTCAGTGCCATAGACTAACATGAAAGGCGTCTCGCCTGTAGAATTCTTAGCAGTTGTTCTAATGGACCATAACACCAATTACAGTTCTTCAACCCATTGTCCTTTGGCGTCATCCAGCTTCTTCTTGATTCCATTTGATAGAATCTTGTTGAAGGACTCGACTTGCCCATTAGCTTGTGGGTGGGCGACTGCCGCAAAGTGAGTTTTGATTTCTCTTTCGATGACCATTTCTTTCGACTTAGGCGTTTCAAATCGTGGACCATTATCAAAGACGATTGACCGAGGCATGCCAAATTGAGTTATAATGCTTTTCCGGGATGAAGCCCTTGACGTCGTTTGTTGTTATTCCTCGCATGGCTTCAGCTTCTATCCATTTAGTGAAATAGTCCACTTGCTACTATCACAAACTTCTTTTGCCCAGCGGCCACAGGGAAAGGTCCTAGGATATCCATGCCCCATTTGGCAAAAGGCAGAGGGAACAAGATGGGGGTCAAATAGTTGGACGGCTTCTGATGCACATTTCCATGCTTCTGACAACTATCACACTTCTTTGCATAGACTAAAGCATCCTCCTTTAAGGTAGGCCAGTAGTTCCCCGTCCTTAAAGCCTTCTCGCCTAAAGCTCTTCCCCCAATGTGAGAAGCACAAGCACCTTCATGGAGCTCTTTCAGAACCCCCAGGCCATCTTCTCTGGTGACGCACTTGAGCAGAGGCCGGTTGAATGACTTCTTGTAAAGTGTCTCGTCCCATAGTTCAAACCACTTGTCTCTAGCCTTCACATACTTAGCCTCTACAGGATCTCGAAGGCAATCGTCCCCGTCTTCTTATATTCTATGATCGGCTCCATCCAGGCAGGTCCCTGGCCGAGAAACATAATCTGTTCTTCGTCAATGCTCTTTTTGGGTTTGACTTCCCAAAAAACTATTCTGGGCACATCACCTTCAGCCGAGCTGGCCAATTTCGAGAGAGCATCTGCTTGATGATTTTTCGACCTTGGTACTTGGTCGAGGACAAATCGTTTTAATGGCTCTATCTTATCTTTGATTAGTCGCATGTATTTGCTCATTGATGCTTCTTTGCATTCAAAATCTCCATTAACCTGGCTGACAACTAAGAGGGAGTCCGATTTGGCCTCGATCTCAACAGCTCCAGCCGCCTTGCACATTTTGATTCCAGCTAAGAGTGCCTCATATTCAGCTTCGTTATTGGACGCTCTGAACTGGAACCTTAATGCATATTCAAACTTGTCTCCCTCGGGAGATTGACAAATGATTCCTGCTCCACATCCATTGACTGTGGACGATCCATCAACCATGAGCGTCCAATGCTTCCTTCCTCTAGCTGGATCAGATATTGGCTCTATGGTTGGTCGAGTAAGCTCAACTATAAAATCTGCCAAGGCTTGCCCCTTAATGGCTTTCCTTGGTTCAAATGATATATCAAACATGTTAAGCTCAACCGCCCATTTTAGCATTCGTCCAGCAGACTTCCATCTTCTCCAGAACTTGCTTCAAAGGCTGATCAGTGTAGACAATTATACTGTGCGCCAAGAAATATGGTCTTAACTTTATGCTGGCCATGACTAGGGCCAATCCAAACTTCTCGACTGGAGTATACCTGTTTTCCGCATCTTTGAGCACGTGACTCACAAAGTATATGGGAGTTTGGACGGAGACTCTTTCAGCCAACAGGACGGCACTCACAGCTTGCGTGGATACAGCCAAATATACAAACAACTTTTCCCCCTCGGTGGGACTGACCAACCTAGGCAAATTGTTGAAGATGATCTTTGACATCTTTGAAGGGCTTGCTCCGCCTCGCTGTCCATTCAAACTTGGCTTTTTTCTTGATCGTGGCAAAGAAGTGATGGCACTTGTCGCCCGACTTAGACAAAAATCGTCCAAGGGCGCCAAGCAACCCGTCGCCCGTTGTACCTCTTTTACCTTCGAAGGAGACTTCATGTCTAGAACAGCTTGAATCTTTTCAGGGTTGGCTTCTATTCCCCTCTGATCCACCAAGAAACCTAAAAACTTCCCCGACAAAACCCCAAAGACACATTTGCTGGG
The DNA here is from genome assembly GCA_947646795.1 of Beta lomatogona. Classification (NCBI taxonomy): domain Eukaryota; kingdom Viridiplantae; phylum Streptophyta; class Magnoliopsida; order Caryophyllales; family Amaranthaceae; genus Beta; species Beta lomatogona. The sequence goes on from CANSNZ010000982.1 coordinate 2,060,795, forward strand.
GTTCAGCTTTAACTTGTATTTCCTGAGAGTTTCAAAAGTTTCTCTCAAATCACCAACATGACTTTCTTCTTGACGGCTCTTGACTATCATATCGTCAATATATGCCTCCATATTTCGTCCCAACTGCGGCTGAAAAACATTATTGATCAATCTTTGAAAAGTGGCCGGGGCATTGCGCGGGCCGAATGGCATCCTCACCCAGCCCATACAGCCCTTTTTCGTAATGAAGGACGTTTTGTCCCGATCCTCCGGCCACATTGGGATTTGATGAAAACCCGAATAAACGTCCATGAAGCTCAAGCAAAGCATGGCCACTGTGGAGTCTACTAGACGATCCAACTTAGGCAAAGGGAAACTGTCCTTAGGACAAGCCTTGTTGAGGTCCGTGTAGTCCACACACATTCTCCAGGTGCCATTGGGCTTTGGCACCATAACCACATTTGCTATCCAGTATGGATAATAGGTTTCTTTGATGAACTTGGATTCCAACAACTTCCGAACTTCTTGGTCGACCGCCTGGTTTCTAGCCGGTCCCAAATGCCTCTTCTTCTGACGAACCGGTTTCAAATTTGGATCAACATTCAACCGGTGGACGGCTACTTCTGGATCAATTCCAGGCATTTCCTCCACGCAATAGGCAAACACATCTTGAAACTCTTTCAAGCAAGTGGACTAGATGACCCTTCAAACCAGGATCGAGTGAAGATCCATTTTGAGGGTCCTTTCGGGACGAGCTTCATCCGCACGTACCTCTTCGGGGGGCTTCTACCGGCTCGGACGTTCTACTTCGCTAGTCCCATGATGGTCATGACCTCTTCAGACGAGGAGGGTTCTTCCTTGATGATTTCATATTTCCTCTTCTTGCTGGGGAGGTGCTCAGACGCTTTCCTTGAGGGAGCAAGAGGCGTCTGAGGGCTCTCAATGGTCAGCTTTAACGAGGCGACTTGCACTTTGACAAATCCAGACGTTTTCCTCTCGCTAGCCATCTTCGTCTCGATCTTTCTCTATTCCAGGACGTTTTCCTTTCGCCAAAGAACCTTCATCGATCTTTTTGCCTATTTTCCATGATGACGGCTTGAGGGTAGTCAAATAACATTCCCTAGCCACCTGCTAGTTTCCATATAATGAGCCAATCTGGCCATCATCACACTCATACTTCATCAACATCAGGTGAGTTACTATGACTGCTTTGACATGATTCAGAGTTGGTCGTCCAAGAATGACATTGTAGGCTGTCAAGTCTCGGACCACCAAGAACTTGATAAACAAGGTTCTAGCTGCATCCTTCTCTCCCACTCGAACGGGCAAAGTCACAGTTCCCATTGGATGGATGACTCATCCCCCAAACCCTATGATGGGATGGTGAACGGGAACTAAGTTCTTCTCCTCAAACTTTAGTCTGGACAAGCAATCAGCACTAATGATGTCCGTCGAACTTCCGGTGTCGATCAGGATCCTTCTTACTCTCAAGTTTACTATTTTCATTTCTACAACCAAGGGATCATCATGGGGAGTCCTCAACCTGCCCCGATCTTGCTCACTAACTACAACCCTTGGGAAGGGCTCAGCCTTTGTCTGATCAGCTAACAACACTTGGCCGAGCTCCCTAAGTAGTTTTTGTGCCCTCTATTGGTTGGTCCCCCAGCAGCAAATCCACCTGAGATTACGAGAACAACATCTTCGTCTGTGCTTGCACTCTCCTTCTTCTTGTTATGCCAATCATCTTTCCTTGGAAACTTCCTTCCCCCTTGCGGCATATAGGAATTCATCTTTCCTTTTCGGGCTAACTCTTCCAAAGCTCTCTTGAGGTGCTTACATTCATTGGTCTCATGACCACAATCTTTGTGGAAGTGGCAATACTTGCTCTTATCCCTATTTCTATAAGGAGTCTTCATTTCAGCTAGGGCCTTCAACTCATACTGATCCTTAATCTCCATGAGGATGGAGTATTGGTCTTTGTTAAATTCAACAGGATTGGATGAGGATGGCTCGGCCTCCTTTCACTTGCTCTTTCTAGACGGAGTGGTGTTGGAGGTTATGGCCCATGTCTCGGCCTTCTTGGGGTTGCTCTTCTTTGGCTGAGCAACCTCTTCAGGCTTCTTAGACTCGGGATGCTTTGCCTCAGCACATACTTCGGTAGCGTGAATAAACGCTTCAGCTTCCCTTAACGCCTCGGCAAGGGTTGTGATTTTCTTTTTAACCAAATCAAACTTAAAACTTCCTGGCCTTAGACCCCTGATGAAGGCATCAAAGGCCACCCCGGCATTAAGATCTTGGATCTGAAGGGCTTCTAGGTTAAATCTCTTTACGAAGCTTCTAAGGGCCTCTTTAGGTCCTTGGATGACCTTGCCTAAATGCATGCTCGTCTTTTGCTCTTGTTTGTTGGCCACAAAATGACTAGTGAATAAGAAGCTGAGTTCAGTAAAGTTGTTGACTGAATTGGGGGGGAGATTGTTAAACCATTTCTGCGCTACTCCTTTCAAAGTAGCTGGAAAATTCTTACACCAAGTAGCATCGTCCACTCCTTGGACGTACATCTGATGTTTGTAAGCAGACAGGTGATCATCAGGATCAGTTGTTCCATCAAAAGGCTCAATGGTTGGGAGTTTTACCTTTGGGAAGGGGGGCGCCTCCATGATCCTGGCCGAGAATGGGGTAGGCCAGTTGATCCGGAGGGCTCCCGGCTGTCCCTCAATGGGTATGAACTTCTTGCGATATTCTTTCATTACAGGATTGGATGAAGTGTTTGCAGGCACTGGACGCCTATAGACCATGGGCTGAGCCACTGTCTTCTCCTGCCGCGGTTGAACAAGAGAGTGACTTAAACTTCGTCTCTCCCCTCGGGACGACAACCTCAAAGGAGGGTCTCTCAAATATGGTGTAGATCCTGTCACTGATCGTTGTAACGCAGCAGCTTTCTTTGAATCTAGATACTCTCTGGCATCTGTTTCCATGCAGTGCCCGCTTGGACGAACATGGTCCCGAGTCCTCACCACAAGATTCCAGTCCATCTTCCTTCGTTGATCATTATCCTCTGGCTGCTTTCCTCTTGCCGTCCTCCTAGAGGGCTCTTGACGAACATGTCGACTAGGACCTGGACGATCTACTTGAGAACATCCTCTAGGACGAGGTGGATTGTTAGCAGCTGGCTCCGGGTTGTGATGAAAAAACAGCATATTGCTTTTAATCTGTTCCTGGACGACCGCCGCCATCTTAGTCTGAAAGTCATTCAGCACATTCTCCAGGTGGGCGGCAGTAACTGGACGATCCAGGTTCACTTGGATGACCCGTTGCTGGCTTGGTCCAGGAGCATTGACAATGGACGGAGGTCTATCTCTTCCTCTAGGTGGTCTTTCATGCTCCACCGTATCTTCGACATTAACTTGAAGGCTTCGATTCCTGGCAATGTTGGACGATTGACAATCAGTCATCGTTGCGTCTCCCCACAGACGGCGCCCAATGTTTTATCCACTTGTCCAACAAGTAAGCTGTAGGCTTAGCTTCCTTGTCGAGCAAGTAAATTAGTATCTTGAGTGTTCTTCAGCTGGAGACTTGTGCAACGATGTCTGAATCCTCTTAGTCCTTGGTCTTTGCTCTGCTCCCGAACCTGCACAAAGGGACCCACCCTGGAGGTTTGGGTTGTGGTTCCCCCTCCGATGCTTAAGTCAGTTATCAGGAGTAGTGAGAGAAAGTAGAGATAGAAAAAGAAAGTGAGAGAGAATTTTATCAGAGTAACTTTGCACTGTTTGCATTGAATGTGTTTTCTCCTGATTTCAGGGGTATTTATAGTGATAGCAAGTTGACAACTAACCTTAAAAACTGACCTACAATAGTGACCTCTGATTGGCTGAGGAATCAGATCATGACACGTGGCAGACCATGATTGGGGGATGTCTATTAACCATTCTCCTTCAGCCATTTGGCACTGCTGGGCTCTGACTGTTGGGCCAAAATTTGAACCTTTTAACTCAGCTGAGTGTAGCCCAGAGATTCAAGGCTTTTCTCTTCTTTTACTAAGGTGACACGTGTACGGCTCTGATGAGCCCAAGTGTCTTCAAGAGAGCCATCGATGTTAGACTACAACAAATGGTTTATACTAGCTTGGAGGAATTAGTAAGATTTAGATAAGATAAATATTTTTTTTATGGATATAGTCAACACCATCTTAGCAATGATATACAGATAACCTTTAAAAGGTGACAAAATAAGGAATATTACGAGGACCTTATAGGTATATGAGATACCATATTTGAAGTTTGATTTAATTAAGGAATTTTACCCTATGTTGAATTGCAAATATATTTAGAGGAGTTATCGTTGTTATAGTAAAGCAAAGAAAGTATGAAAGACCATATTTGATTTTTTTTAGTAGGTTCCTTTGAATCCTTTTTGTTTTAAAAGGTGGAAGTAAGATACTAGAGCTTTCCAAACGTCATGCTAAGTTGAATTTGGGGTATTATTGGGTGTCAAGAGGAGTATTATTTTTGGAAGTAGCTAGTCTTGAACTCTTGATAGCATAGTAGTGTATTATTGTTGTTACAATGAGTTATAAAGGATTGGGTATATCAATTATCAAAGGAGTCAAGTGACTCTAATAATAGAAGAAATGTATTCTTTTGGGAGAAATCGGGAGCTTAATAAAGGAGAAAAGGGAAGAAATTAGTCAATCAAGGTAATTGATTTTGGAAATAGTAGTCGTATTTTTTTTATTATGGACTTAAACATTGAGTTTATATTTTGTGAAGGAGTTAATTTTATTGAAATATAGATTATATGAATTTCACAAGATTGTTTATTTACTATCTCAAGTCCTAGTTGACTACTGTCTGTTTTGAGAGAATATTGATTATGGTATTTTAAGGAAAATTTGAAGATGAATTTCGAGAAGTTTTAGTTTTTAGGATCTAAGTAAGGATGACTATTTTCTTCAAGTATATGTTGTGTTGTTATACTTACAAGTGTTGCTTACGAATGATGAACTGATTTGATTTGTAATAAATTAGGATCATGAGTTATAATTTTTTTTATATTCATTGTGAGTTCTTCATGAGTTTTTTAAGCTTTTTAAGGAGAAAGCAAGTCTATTTTTTTTATTTAAATAAAGGCGTTTTCGAGTAAAACTTGCGAAGGGTTTTATAAAATTCTTTTGTTCTCATTATATTATAGCGTTTTCATAACATTTTAGTATTTCCCTCAAATATTTTTCCTACAACACTTGTCTTTAGTGTTAAGTTGAAATTCTTTATTATTCTAGAATTTGGAAAATTTTCCAACTCAAATTTTATAAAACTTTTCAGTTTGTCATAAACTATACCCTTTTGGACTTATTTAAATATTTTCTTTATTATGTTGATTTATTATTGAAGGCAACTACTTCTATTATTATTACCTTAAAAAAGAGGTTAATTTTCAAAGCTCAAAAGATTTTTTTCGAAGGTATAATCTATCTAGTGATTTTTGTTATTCTTAGTCAACTAGTGATTCTTATATTGTTTGTATTACAAAGTTGGTGAAAAAATATTTTAGTCAAGTTTTAAGTCTTAGCGAGTTACGGGGGCGTAACTCCTTTTAAGGGGGATAGAATGCGATAGAGTTTCGCGCGTTTGACCTTAGAACGTTATTTTTGACCTTATTTTGACTTGTTTCATGAGTTATTAAGCGAGCCAGCTTACTTTAATAGAAAGAATTTGGTATATGTAAATTAATTGCTATATTTATTACTTGCTTGCTTCAAGTTTCGAGGACGAAACTTCTTTTAAGGGGGTAGTCTGTAATACTCCGTATTTTTCGTAAGTTATTAATTATAATTTTTAAAAGGATTTTAATTATTAAAGAGGTTTATTATTAATTATAAAGGTTTTAAATAGGCTTTTATGATATATTATGGGGTTTTCAAATAAATTGTAGCCCAAATTCTATATTGGGCCTAAGTTTACAAATTATAATCCAAGTAGTTAGTTTAGTAGTTGAAGTATTTCTTAAAAGAAAATCATAAAATATTTAAAAAAAAAAAAGGAAAAAGATTTAAAGACATTTAAAAAAAAAAGAAAAAAGGTTTCTAAAAAGAAAAAGAAAAAAAAAATGTTTGTTAGCCATAATCTCACGCGGCTAAGTTGTTAGCGTGTGATAAACTTTGGTTATAAGTTTTCCTTTTTGCTTATCTTATATTTATTTTACCTTCTATAGTTATGTATTATGGGATAATTTATATCTTTTCCTAATCTTAGTTGGATAATCGTAAATATTAGCTATTTCTTAGCTAGATTAGTTTATCATTTTTCTTAAATTCATCTTTTAGGTTTCCTAGTCCTATTCCGATTCTACCTATCCGACTAGTATAAATAGGGGTCTTCACCCATCATATTCTTCACACCAAATTTGAGAAATACATCTCTTTTCTCAAGTTTAAACTCTCTCTCTTTTAGCCTACCTTTCTCTTCTCCCTAGTAGTTATTAATTTTCAAGGTGCGTGTATATGTAGATCTTTAATAATTATTTGTACAACCTTAGTATCATGTTTTTAGGAAAATATTTTGGATTGAAGTCCATATTTTTATAAGTTTTATTATGAACTACATGTGTTTGTATGAACATGTTTGAATGTTTATTAATTTTACTATGCACTTGAATTATGTCTTTAGTTCAATATTATTATAAAGTTTGATCTTTGAATATGTATTCATATAATTAACAAGGAGTTTGATATTTAAATGCATGTTTAAATATTTAAAAAGGAGTGTTTTTGAATTATTATTATTTTTCAAAAGTTACCTCTTAAGCAAGTTATTTTATTTATGCCTTTATATGGCTAAATTTATAAGTAGTACTATTCTTTTTAAAGGAGGATTATTTAGAAGGATTTTTATTAGATATATGATCTTTTATGATTGCAATTATAAAAAGGCAACGGCTTGTTATTTATTAACAAGAACGGTAGCTATTATTATTTACCCAGGCAACGGCTTGTTATTTATTAGCAAGAACGGTAGCCATTATATTATTTACCCATGTACTTTTTGTATAAGTCATGTGGACAAGGTAGTAACCCCTCGTAATAGACTCAGTAAGGAATACTAAACTTGGGGGGTGTGCACACTTTAGGAAAGGTACCTAGGCAAGGAAAAAGGATTTTTATCAAGGTTATATACTTTATATTATACAAGTATTATCAAGTATCCAGAAAGGTTCTTCGAAATTAAATATTTCAAATGTTAAATTAAATAAAGTGTTTAATACTCCGCATATACATGTACTCAGTATTTTTACTGACACGTTTTTATTTGTTTTGTTTTATGGCTTTGTCCCTGTCATGACCCGATTTCGGCGAGCAGATTTTACAGGTTGATATGATGCATGCATACTTCATATGGGGGAGCTAGTGAGGAATCATAATTAGTCAAGGAGTTGTTATTTTATTTTTCTTGTTATATAGTTGTACAATAAAGTTTATATTAATAAAGAGAAATTATTTAAGTTATTTCCGCTGCATTAGTTTCAAGTTCAGTTAGTAGTTAATATTAAAGTCTTTAACGTTATCACGTGGCGGTAATACTCTCAAGTTTCTCAAGGAGTTTTATATTAAAATAAGTTTTCCAAAAATAGAGAAATTTGGGGGTGTTACACTCTATTTCTCCTCAATCACCAACCCAATGAGTAAACCACCCATAACAGTAAACTAAGAAAACTCTCTCCCAAATATAGTTTCTCTCTCCTCTCATTAGCTCGCTGCCACAATTTGTCTCTCCTCTCACAAAACTCCACTTCTACCACTTGGAGATGTTGCTCACCACTTCTGGATCATCGTCGAACTCTCTAAGGATCCGTTTGGGTTTGATGGAAAACGATTTACTATGAAAAGTATTTTTCGGTGGAAAATGCATATGAATATTAGTTTTCCTTTTTTTGGTTAGATGGAAAACTATTACACTAAGAAGGGAAAAATAGAGATGTTGGGAATGAGAGAGTGGAGGAAAATGTTTACAAAGGGATGGAAAACTCTTTTCCACCTGACTTTTCCTTTTTGAATCACTTGTCCAACCAAACAACGGAAAACATTTTTGCTCCAAAAAAAAGGAACCTAAAAGGCATAGAAAAGGAAAAAACCAAATTACTTGTATTTTCCAAACACTCAATTTGGATTGACTTTCAAAAAGGGGGTTACTAAATACCGCCCGTATTTACTTGAAATCGTCCGTATTTTTTTTAAAATACTCCTAAACTACCCCCTACAAATACTACCCCATACCCCCCACACTCTCTCACTCTCTTACTCTAACACTCTCTCACTCCCTCACTCTAACACTCTCTCACTCTCACTCCTCACTCCCACCATAGCCACCACCACCAAAGCCACCACCACCCCCAAAGCCACCACCACCACCACCACTCGCCACCACCACCACACGGCAACCACCACCACCAGGCGAGGAAGACCGTACCGGCGACCACCACAGCGAGGAGAAGAAGACACCGACGCCGACCACCACCACAACACGCCGGAAAAAGAATGGGCCCAAGGAAGAAGGCAAAGGAAATCGGGGAATCTTCAAATCAGGTTAGTTTTGTAGTCATTTGTGGTGAAAACCAACCCTAAATGCCGGAAAATCCCCCACCCCTCGCCGGAAAAACGAGGCAAAAAAAAAAAAAATTTTTTCCGTAAATGCAGGGCAACGGATAAGAAATCCATTACCACCACACGCTGGTAACGGATGACTAATCCGTTACCACTGTGCGGTGGTAACGGAATTTCTGTCCGTTGCCCCGCAGATTTCGAGAAAAAAAAATTTCATTGCTGTTCGTGTTTTCCGGCGAGGGGAGGGGGGAACTTTGGGTTTTTTTTCCTTTTTTTTAATTTATGTTTTGTTTATGTTTTATTAATTTCTGTTTTTTATTAAGGATTTTTTAACTGGAATAATACAAACTTTGGCCCGTTCTCTCGCAATAATACAAACTTTTGATTATTTTTTAATAATACAAACTTTATATCGAAATTCCTCCAGTAGGGCAATACCGGTTGGTAACTTGTTGTAGGAGGTAACAAGCTGATGTGGCACTCTCTAGGACACATGGCGCTTTTTTATTGGTTGAATTTTAAGTTTTTTTTTAAATTTGAAAAACAAACAAAAACATCCTTTTTTTTTTTTCTCTTCCTCTTCGTCCTCCCCAGTTCCCCAAGCCTTCCCTCAACCAATCTCTCTCTTCGTAAATTACAGTACAGTCCACGCCATTGTTGACGAGCTACAAAATCACTGAGCCCTTTTTTTTCTCCACTTTCTCCCTCTTTTCACTATTTCACTTTTTCTGTCCCTATTATGCGGATCCTAATTTCTCTCTCAATTCACTAATTCGCATCATTTTCATGCGATCTGCCAAATTCCGAAGATTCTTCAAAATTTAATTAATGATCGTTTTATTTTTTCGCGTTTTGATCGATTGAAAGTTGGAAAAAAGGCAAGTTTCAATTAAATCATCGTTAAGTTGTTGATCTTAGTTTAAATTTCATCATTTTATCCCAATTTTGATTAATTACTTTTTTTCTGGGTTAAATTGGTTGGGTTGCATTGTGAAAATTTACTAAATTCTTTATGTTGGGGGGGGTGATAATTGCATTGCGGTTGCGGTTGTTTGTGGGTGTGGATTTGTGGTTGCGGTTGGGGTTTGTGGTTGCGGTAGTGGTTTGTGTTTGTGGTTGTGGTTTGTTTGTGGTTTGTGGTTGTGGGTTGGGTTTTTGGGGAGATTTTTGGTGGTGGGGTGGTGGTATCTTCGACTTTGGTGGAGGAGTTTGTTTCGAGGGGGGTTGGGGGGTGTGGGGAGGGGTGGGGTTGGAGGTGGGAGGGTGGTTTTGTCGGTGGGGGGTGGTGGGTTGGGGTTGGGGAAGGCAGTTTGGTTGGTGGAGGAGGTGGTGAGGGTGGTTTCATCCGTGGGGGTGGGGGTTGGGGTATGGGGTGGGGGTAGGGGTGAAGTTTGAGTTGGTAGGGGAAGGGAGGAGAGAGAAAAGAGATTTTGGGTTTTTTTAATTTTTTTTTACCTGTTTTATAGGTTAAAGGTCAAATTGTCCTACTGGAGGAATTTGGGGCAAAAGTTTGTATTATTTAAAAATAATCAAAAGTTTGTATTATTGCGAGAAAATGGGCAAAAGTTTGTATTATTATAGTTAAAAAATCCTTTTATTAATTATATTTTTATGTTTATTTTAAATAATTTATGTTTGTTCGTAATTTATGTATTAATAATTTCTGTTTGAATTAAAAATAATAATTTGTGTTTATTTGGGCTTTTATAATTTATGTCAATAGTTATTTGAATATATTAATTTAATTGGAATAGTTAATATGTTAATTTGTGTGATAATATTGTAATTAGGTTTTATTATTATTATGTTAATGCATGTTAGTAACATGGTAGTATTATTTAATTTATTTGATTTAATTTATTTAATTGTTTAATAGCATGTGATAATAGTATTATTTAAATTTAATAGTTATTATATAATAAGTTAATAAATTGATTTGAGCATGTTATTATATTATTAAAATATTTCAATGATATTAGCATGTTATTATTTTATATTAGTAGCATATTACGATTATTTATTGTAATGATATTAGCATGTTAATTTGTTTTTATTAGCATGTTAATATTAGTTGTGTAGGGTATTTGTTTTTATTAGCATGTTAATATTAGTTGTGTAGGGTATTTGTTTTTATTAGCATGTTTACTAATGATATTAGCAAGTTAATATGATTTATTGTTGTAATTTTAGTTAATTAATTATTAGAAAGTGAATAGTTATATAATAATGCCCTAATTTACTTACTTTGCGCATGTTAATATATTTTAATAATATTATGTTAACACCATCACCAATGTTAATGCATCTTAGTATTAGTTTTCCTTATAATTTTAGTTAAGTAATTATTAGAGTGTCAATGGTTATAGATTAGTAGTAATTACAATATAATAACGTAGAAATTAAATAAATAATAAATAATTAACATAATGTATTATTAGGGTCTTGATGGTCCTGTGGGATTGACGCCACGACACACTAGATCTCGTGGTGTTGATGCATCTAGTAGGAGGGCGAGGACTGATGCTCAGGCTAGCCAGATGCCTATTCCTGAGGACGCGCCTGATAGTCTTTGGATGGGATACCGGGGACGAGCGGGGAGTTAGATCATGCTATGAGAGATGACGATGGAGCTGATGTGGGTGAAGCCGCCTCCCATGTGCCTGTGAGGAAGGGTAGTAGAGGGAGGTTTGTTTCGGGGTCGAGTTCCGGATCTAGTAGGCTGTCGAACAGGGCTAGAGCTGCTAGGGATACTTCGTGGTTAGTTACCGAGACGATGCCTGGGGGCCCACTTGACGGTACCCTGATTCCTAGTTGGCGGGGCCACGTCGGCTCCCGTATATACCACGATACGACTGCTAGGGATGTTATGCTGTGCCATAACCGCTCCAATGCATTTGATCCGTTCGACTTGGGATTTCCCGCAGCGATCGTTGCGGCGCTTGGATAGATCTTGTATTGCCCTGCTACCAGGGATTATGTTTGGGCACCTTGACTTTCCATTGCTTACAGCGTTTGTAGAGCGTTGGCAGCCCGACACGAACACGTTTCACATGCCTTTTGGAGAGATGACGATCATGTTACATGACGTTTAGCAGATCCTACGTGTTCCTATTGAGGGTCGGACTGTTAGTGTTGTTTTGCCGACTTCTGATCAATATGTACGGTTTGAGGAGCTCCTCGGCTTGACTCGTGAGGAGTTATTATGTGAGGAGTCACGGGTCTGGAGGAACGGTGGCGTTACCGTTTAGAAGATTTTCGATCGGTGCATGGATCAGGGCCGTCCGGCTAACGTGCAGGTTCGCGCATGGTTCCTCCTGACACTTGGGTGTACCCTCTTCACTGATAAGAGTGGTTCCCGCCTCATGCCCCAGAACATAACTGAGCTGGATGACCTTGATTCAGTTCATACTTACTCATGGGGCTCATTGCTTTGGCGTACCTATATCGTCGCCTAGGGGTTGCGTCTAGAGCGGATAGCAAACAGGTTGCCGGGTGTCCGACGCTCCTCCCAAGGCTTGGATATACGAGTACTTCCCGTGTTTTCGACCACAGCGAGAGGGGCTGGCCTTCAGTGATCATGATCCTCGGGCACGGAAGTGGGATTATCACATCGTCGGCAAGGATTTCGTCCGACTGGAGTCCATTCGTAGACGCTTGGACAACCTTCAGGTTTCAGAGGTACGAATATTTAATGCATTATTAAAATATATATTACTACTACGTTAGTAACATGAAATTATTACATTTATCCGTTTTCAGGTCGACTGGACGCCATATGGGGATGACCAGGCTGCCATGATTCCGAGGACGTTGTATGTCGGTTTCATACGTTATCTAGGTATCATTGAGCCGTACAACCCGGATCGTGTAATGCGACAGTTGGGTTTTGTTCGAGTCATTCCTACCCCTCCTATTCAGCCTCGATTTCGCATACGCACCGAGCAACCCGAAGAGGTATGAGGTTCGGTTCTCGGTCTCGCTGAGCGAGCTCGCATGGCAGCGGTTCACGCCATATCTTTGGGGGTCTCAACGTATCACGGTTGAGACGGGTTACTCGTCGCGGAGAGTGTTCGAGGGAGTACATGGATTGGTTTTGTACATATTCCCATCCTACCCTCATTCTTGCCGAGATAGGACGCATATTCCACCCCCGGCCCAACACTTCAAACACCCACTATGTACGCAATATAATCATTTATTTGTTTACTATTTTATATGTTATATTATTGATACATAACATAACATAACTAACTCGACTTTTTGCGGTGGATGGCCCGACATTTTGACGCCACGAGAGCGTTGACGGAGGATCGGCACAATGACCGGCGACCCAACACTTCTTTGGCATATGAGATGTTGGCCGACCTCGCTCGGGATTGGGATGCTGCATTGCGTCTAGATCGGGCACGGGACGCTGCTGAGGACGAGCATCATCATGACATGTAGTCATTGCATATCAGTGTTCTCATTCCATTAGTTATGTACGGGTGTATTATGTAGTTACATTTTGTGATGATATTACTTTGTTAGGTATATATGACTTTGGTTTTATGATGATATTTATTATTTCAATTTGAATCATTGCAACCTATTGTTTCAATTTGAATCATTGCAACATATTATTTCAATTTGAATCATTGCAACTTATTATGATCCAACATTATAAATTAATATCATATCAAATACTACTTATTCGGCTCAAATTCAATTATCAAATAGTACTAATAATTACAAATGCATTTATCAAATACATTACATAAAATATTACAATGAATAGATCGCACTATGTACTATATACTAAGAAGAGAGTAACTCATCCCATAAAGCGCGTCGCACACCATACAACAGATCCCAACCATCAACACTATCTTCATGCATGTTATGCCACAAGTTATGAATAGGTGGTACCGGTGATCCAGGAAGTAACTCCAGTCTAATATAATGCTGAAAGGTACCAAGATGTGCAATTACGAGTTCGTTAGTTGGACCCACCGTGTATTCAGAAGCACGCCAAGGAAGGACAGTGATACACGGATATAGTTGTCCCTCTGGGCCAAGTCCTACTAAAATGACTGCGGCATTGAACATCTGCGCAATAGGAAACAAGTCTTGCAAAGTAACCATCCAATGAGCCTCAGATGCTGCCCCCCCATTCCAAATAATGCGCCTTATTGCTGCGTCTATCCCATCATAATAAATACGTGTAAACATCCCGATGAGCAGCAATCTCATTTGCCATATTTTGCCGGATAAAACCCCAATGGTCTTCACTCCCTAAAAAACAATCTGCAACAGTTCGAAATCCACGATTCCGTCCTTTGGACATTAGTCCATCTAGTAATGAATGGGCGAAGAATCCCACGAATCCTGCGGTAAAATGGAAATCCACTAACACCATCTTCTCCATCCACGCTTTCCCGACCTACAACAATCAAATTAATTAACATAAAATTTATCAATCCGTATCAAATAAATGTTATCAATAATCAATACATACAATTAACAAACATATTACCTGTAGAAGTTGACAAGCTCATAACTGAACCTGAAGATCTGCTTCTCTTTGAAGACGAACTGGATGTGTGCTCAAAACCACTCTTCTTTCGTTTTGTACTTGGGTGATTCTTTCGGCGTGGTCTCCCTTTGGGGTTCTCGACAATATCGGGCTCAAAAGCTGAATCACCCGGATTACGCAGATGTTCCTCTAGAACCCGGGTAGCGCTCCGCAATACGGCAGAATCACTACTTTGAACCTGCTCAACCAACTCTAAGAAGTACTGATAATCTTGTGCTGCCTCAGATACAAACACAGGGTTGTTGACACCATCACCAATGATCAAAGTAGTCCAATAAGGATGTAAGTCTGTCAGGTACAGACTCTCGTTCGCATCCAATCGTCTGCGTATGGCGCATGCACAGGGGATTGCATGTGTGGTTCTCAACGAGCAACCGCAACGCTGATATACCTCGTAGCCTAACTCCCGCATACGATTTTCCTCATGCAATAACAGTTCTAAACAGTAATGCGAGACTCGACCATTTAATTGATACAATGCCTGAGTCTTGTACAATATTCCGTGCCGACGCCGACTTTCCTCCAAATCATTCTCAACCTTCTTCACCTGATTTTCTATCTCACTGTGAGCAATAAAACAGATGGAGTCCAAGGAAGTTATGCTACTAAAAACCCAAGACTTCAGTGCAGAGTGTGCACTTTCAACTCGGCTAGTGTACGTGTTCCCAAGGTGAAGTACATTGTCTGTCCATACCCGCACAAACTTCTCTTTGTACACAAGCCAAGTTGTTTCAACGTATTGGATTATTTTAGGCCACTTTCTGTACACATCTCTCATATTATCAACCTCGGCCTCATAACTCCTCTCGTCGGTCGCGTTGACTATCCGATACCAAGTTCGGCTCACGAATCTCGGACCCGCATCGGTGTTGCCCATAATGTTACTCACTCTAGCCTGCACGTCTTTGTTGATATGCCATCTACATAGCAAATGTGCAGAGTTAGGAAACACTTCCCGGATCGCTTTCATAAGGCCCAAATCACGGTCAGTAATGAGTTTAACAGGGACAACATTCACTCCAATAAGCAACCTAAACTAGTCCAACACCCAATTATAACTATCAGCTGTTTCGTTGGCCATCAGAGCATACCCAACCATAAAATTCTTGTTGCACGGCGTCATCCCAATGAGCTCTAGAAAAGGCATGTTATATTTGTTGGTTTTATATGTTGCATCCATACCAACAACAAGTGGATAAGTTCGGAGGATATTTGCCGAATGAGGGTGCACCATGAATGTTGCAGTCATTGCATTTGTCTCCTCGTCTTGCCTAATCCAGTGAAGGTAGTCGCTCTCTCGAGCAAGGTGAAGGAAGTGTTGCATAACGTCTCTACCATCCATTGCTTCCCTTCTATCCTTTTCCTTCAGGTTGTACAAGTGTCTCATATTTGGATGATCATCGGGATATTTTTCATTCACAGCTTTCATTATACTAGCAGGTTTAACGTGCGACTTTATCATATCGCGAGCGAATACCTTTGCCGCCGGACTAAGGCCGCTGATGGGTTGATGGCCCTCAGGGTAATGAATGAACTCATGATTGTGCATGCCCCTAATCCCCCGTTCTGCTTTGATCACCCATCCAGTTCGATCTGGGTACTCCAAATACTCAACCTTAACTCCCGCTCTACACCACCGGCTTTTGTCTTTGTAGCTACCCGTGCCTGCTACACTAAGATCTCTACCTTCACCCCTATATGGTGCGCCCCGGTTACATTTCATATATACATATTCTCGTCCACTAGGATCGTGTTTATGATTTGACATAATAATCATCACAAACCCGATTTCATTTGCCCTTTTCTTAACCCAATCTTGTAGTTCCTTTTTCTCAACCCATAGTGTTTCATTATAAAACATGTGATTATAATCTATATAATCACCCCCAAAGTCCGGCAAATAAGCCTATAATGTTTAGCATTTTTTCAATTAGACAACATATAATCAATAATATTATTCACTATTATTTACTTACTTATCGTAACTAATAATCATTATTATTTATTTACCAATCACAAAATTTATTAACTACATAGTGCACATGTTCTCAACTTAATATAATCCATTCATTAACTTAATATTAGTTAGTTACCAATCACAAAAATTACTACTTATTATGAAAATAATTATAATAATATGCATACATATTTGAAAACAATATCAAAAAATATTAACTAAATATTCATTAACAAAATTAACATAAACGGATGTACTATTATTCGCTAATTACAAAATCAATACTAATTATGACGGAAAATCAAATATTAACTAAATGGAACATATTAACTATTAACATTTAATTAATATCTTCAAATTAACTATTCACATAAATTTAAAAAACCCAAATAAACACAAATTATTATTTTTAATTCAAACAGAAATTATTAATAAATAAATTAGGAACAAATATAAATTATTTTAAATAAACATAAATATATAATTATTAAAAAACATAAATTACTACAAACATAAACAAAACATAAATTTAAAAAAAAATAAAAATAAAAAAAAACCCAAACTCCCTCCCCCCCCCTCGCCGGAAAACACGAGGCTAAAAAAGAAATTTTTTTTTTTGCGAAAATGCGGGGCAACGGATAGGAAATCCGTTACCACCGCCTCCGGTAACGGATACGAAATCCGTTACCACCACGAGAGGTAACGGATCGGATCTACGTTACCTCTGCGGGTAGCCGGAAAAGTGATCCGTTACCATGGTAACGGATCACTTTTCCGGTGCTTCCACAGAGGCAACGGATTTTTTGTCCGTTGGTTCTGTGGAAACAACGGGTTTTGCATCCGGTTCTTCCACTGGGGTAACGGATTTTCGATCCGTTACCCTGCTCCGGTGGCCAAAACAAATTTCCGGCAACTTCAAAAAAAAAAAAAATTTCAACTTACCACATTTCGTCCGGGCGGCGTTGACGGTCCTTCATCGGACATTTTCGGTACTCCTCACTTGCTTCGGTGGTGCTCCGGTAGTGGTGTTCCGGTGGTGGGTGGTGGTCGGCCGGCGGTGGTGGTCGGAAGGTGGTGGTGGTGTTAGTGCTTGATGGTAGAGAGAGAGAGAGAGCTTAAGTTTGATGAGAGTGGAGAGGGTAAAGTGAGGTGAAAGGGGGAGGGGCATGGGGGGTATATAATGAAAAAAATACGGACGATTTCAAGTAAATACGGACGGTAAATAGCGATCCAGTTTCAAAATTTCAATATCCAAATTTGAATTCAGTAATTTCATATGAATTTCAAGTTCCCAACCTAAACTTATTCTTGTTGTACTAAACAAACTTTTATTGAGCTTAACGTATTTTCGATGAACTTATTCTTGTTAAAGTTGCTAATGTTAACTTTTTTATTTTTTTTGCTGAATTCACTTAACTTTTACTTAATTGTAACTTATTTTTGTTAAACTTATATTTGTTGAATTTAATTTTTCCTTTAACTTATTTTTCCTAAAGTGAATTTGTTTTTGCTAATCTTAACTTGTTATTGTTGAACTTAACTTATTTTAATAAGTTGAGAAGAACGGTTCTTAAATTAATAAAAACTAGCCTTATATGCACGCGATGCATGCGAAAACATGAAGATTATTAAATTAATTGCTAATTACATCTAATAAATTAGGAATTCTAAATTTTGATTCAGTTTATTTCACTAAATCAGGGATTTTTAAATTTTTCCAAAATTTAGTTGAGAGGGAAGTAACTAACTGTTGTAAATTTCATAGTTTTCTTTTTGCTGTGTCTTTTTTATCTTTTTATTTTTTTAATTAATTAAGTAGTTACATGCTTTTTTATTTTTCTTTTTTTCCTTTTTTCTATTTTTTCGTGTCCTACCCCTATTGCCATATATAATAGAGATAAAGTGAATATGATAATTGTTTTAGAGATATTTTAATTACCGTCGCTTATATTCTCATAAATTTTGTTTAAAATAGGTAAGTTGAAATCCATTGTAAGGAGGGGGAAAGGAAATTGAACATCCCTCACTTACAAGCAGGACCGTATTTGGGCCTGGGTGAGAGAGGCGTGTGCTCAGGGCCCAAAAAAATCAAACCCAACTTAATAAAGGCTAGAGAGGGAAGAAAACGTGTTAAAAAAAAAAAAACCTACTGCACATATCCCTTTACCTTCATCTTTACTCATCCATTTTGGCAGTTTTATATTTCCTTCCTAGTTCCTTATTCAATCCTCCACCTAATTTTCTCTTTTTTTATAAGAAATCTCCACCTTTTTCAATTTTCCTAATTCAATTGCCTGCATATAAATGTTTTTTATTTTATTCTAGAACTGGTATCTGCTGTCGTTGTGGCAGTAATTGAAATTAATTTGTATGTCTGGATGACGTATGAGCTATTTGATGGGGTTATGTACTTGGAGAATTGTTAAGGGTACATGGCTTAAAGCCTTCAATTAGACGCCTGTAATGTTGCCATGTCTTTGATGGCAAAGCATGTAGCTGGTGGAGCTGTAGTTGAATTGAATCTCATAATTTCATCTCCCTTGCTGTTCAGCACTTCAGCTTATGTTTTCTCATTTTTGAATACAACTAATAATCAGAGATATTATGATGCTCAAATGTTTTATTCTGATTATGAAGGGTTGGATTCGGTGGCATCAAATATGTTCGAAAACAATTTGACTCATTCCTACCTTTTTTGGATTAGAATTTATGTGTGCTTCATTTGCGTTTCTAATAAAAAATTTAAAAGTACAAAGTTTGATGTTCTTCATTACATTATTTTTTTATGTAATAAAGGTTGCCATTTACAACATCTTTTTAGTTATTGTATATTCTAGAAATTTAAAAATTATATATTACTTATTAAATAGGGCCCCTTTTTGTAGTTCGCCCATGGGCCACCGATAATTCAGTATCGGCCCTGCTTACAAGGGGGTGAGACTCGATCCCAGGACTCACACCAATATCACTAGGCTATCAAATGCTGCTTATTTGTATTCTCATATGGATAAAGCATATGTACCTAAAATATACTTCATCACTACGCAATCAAAAATAACAAAAGAAGCACTTTTCTGAATCATCAACAATCATGAACTGGACTTTGAATCTTGGAACAACTTTAAACTAAGTATTACACCTTTCGCACCAAAACTTTGCCACCAAGATTATTATGGCCCCTCCATCATTTCATTGTTTTGGCGGAAAAAAATCGAACATAGAAGTGATAATTGCTTGACTCTCTTTTAGTACGTACTACATGTGTCTCTCAATAGACTTTCTATTTTCAATTTTGTCACTATTCATAAGTTAAAAAAATCTTCCAAATGTTTTTCCAATATACAAGAAAAAACGGTCATTGGAGGATCTTGTGTGATTCGTCTTATTGTGTACATTACGAAAATCAAACTTTTATAATATTTACTAATATGCAATTAAAGAAATTAATGATACAAAACGAACATCGACAAACGTGAGAAGGAGAAATGGAAAGTCTATTGAAGGACGGAGGAAGTAGTCATAGATAATCATAAGTTTGAACATATCCTTCCCTTATTAATCCTTAATTTTTTTTTTTAAAAGAATTAATCCTTAATTCATTTTACTTAGAATGATGGAATGCTTTTTCGATGGAATGATGCAAATCAATCTCTGGTCAATTAATTAGAATTTTCGGTGAGCTTATTAGAATTTTAAATTCCGTGGGATGAATTGATTCTTAAAAGGAATAAAGTTACTACTCAGACTCACAGTCGCCAACATACTTATATACTAATGGACAAAATTTATCAAGATGTTGAATTACTATACGGGTTGAGGAAAGGTAGTTAGACAGACGGTAGGCAAGCCATACACGGCGGAAATAGGAAAGGGATAAAATGACTAAAGGATGAAAGTATACATTAAGGCGAATCAAAAAACACCACTTGACTACATTTCATTATATATTTGCGAGAGAATATATTCAATAAGGCTGATAGATAAATAGTGGTTACTATGCAAAAGTTGCACGTATATAGAAACGGAAGGAGTATGTAATTATTAGAGATTGGATTATGGGCCACATTAAATAAACAAGCGAGACGTTCGAAGATAGACAAATGAATACTGCATTACATTCATATTTTCCATTTAATCATCGTAAACACGTGCATTGCAGACAGTTTAATAAAAGTGACAATACTGAACACTCGATCCCAGAAGATACAAAAGAAAAACACATCTAATTGTTGAACAAGATAATCATAGAATAGATATGTGAAAAGAACAAAACTATGTTGGGGAAGGAATGCATACAATTTAGATTCTATTGATACCAAGGATAGGCGGCAGAGGTTGATTACATTGTGAGGACTACGAGATTTCACCATCCTCACCAAGCTCCCCGTCTTCAAGATCATCATGTGCACCACTTCTTCGAGAATCATCCCGGTGATCCCTCTTGTGCCTTTTATGTTTACTCTCACCATCTGAATCAGGTGAGTGTTCATGCTGTAAATGTTATTCAAAAATTAGAACACCAAAACAATATTCAAAAGCTTTATTACAAAATTAGGGGTACCTTAACATATGAAACTTGCATACCTTACGAGATTTTTTCCGGTCGCTACCATGTCTGCGAGATTTCTTGTGCTCCTCTTTATCATCTCTATCAGAACTGACATCGTCAGTGGTATCGTGGTGCCGCTTTCGTTGACGTCTCTCTCTGTCATCATCCCTGTCAGAACTGACATCATCAGTCGTATCATGGTGCCGTTTCCTGTGCTTTCTGTCTCTGTCTTTTTCCTTCTCCTTCCTACTCTCGTCCTTATAGCTATTATGACTATCAGTTGCGTCCATAGCTTCATCATCTGTTTCCTCTTTCTTAGAGCGTTCTTTCCGCTTTTCTCGGTCACGATCTTTATCTTTTTCCTTCCTATCCTTATCCTTCCTCTTCTCCTTTTCCTCTCTCTCTTTCTCCTTTTTAGCCTGAAAATCCACTCAGCACCAGGAATGAGTCAGACAAGGAACTGTTATGTAATCAGGAATGAGTCAGACAAGGAACTGTTATGTAATCAAATTATATATTAGGTTATCGAAGGATTGGGAAAAAAAAATTATACACCAAGGACTTTGGATGATTCTAACTAATAACATAAATAAGAATAGTAATAAATACCTACATTACATAACTTTATTAGTCAATTACAGAATTAGAAAAGGGTTGACGAATGAAAGCTCAGTCCTGTATGCTGCCAGCCCCAGTTCCAGGCTAAGCTCGTCCCAGTCCCACAAGACCCTACCTCCTCTTTCCCCCCCCCAAAAAAAAAAAAAAAAAAAAAAAAAGAGTGATGTATGAAATGCAAAATGGAAAACCGTGACAAAGAAATAACAAATGATGCAGAAGTTAACAGTGCTCTCTCAAGTGTTGATTGTCTACGGCGACTTGCGTTGCCACCACCACCACTAATGGCAGTAAGTGATAGTGACATTAAAGGAGCAAGAACTAGATAAGGTCAAGGGATGAAGGGAAGAGTTAAGACTTTGCAGAGTTTCAAGTACTAGACCATATCTTTCCAGTTCACGGTGACTAAAATGGTTAGGCCAGTGCGTTCAAAGTTGATATACATAGTGTAATCAGTAATGGGAAGAAATTTCATACACACATCAATAACTAATATTATAAACACACAAATAGACTAATAGACTAATAGCAATCCCAATTTAGTAAAACTTTAAGACCTTTTCCTCCTCACGCTTTCGTTCCTTCTCTTTTGCCTTCTCTTGCAGGTACACAACATAGTCCTCAAACGCCTCCTTCGCCAATGTTTCATTGTCAATTTCCCTGCAAAATTGTATGGTTTGATAGAAGATATAAGATAGGAACTCAAATGAGTGAGAACTACCAGCACTAATGACTTAAGTATACCTGTATTCTTCACTTTCTTCGAAGAGTTGTCTAGAATCATCCCACACAGAAGACACAGTTATTTCCTACAAAACAACACAACAGCCATGGGTAAGAGGTCCCACAAGGAGCATTTTGTCATAAGACATGAATTTCTTTGTACCTTAAGAGACCGCAATAGATCAGTAAAGTCGTCGAGAAGACGCTGGCGCTTTTTAGCTTCTTTCTCCTCCTTTTCTTTGACCCTCTCAAGCTGCTCTTCAAATACCATCTGCAAAGAAGTAGGACCAATCATATTCTTAGATAGACAAAATTTAAACTAAACATGCAGAAATCACTAACTAAATTTGTAATACCCATAACAGAATGCATTAATCCTTACAAAAGGACAGGAGATAGATTGCCAATTCAGTGATCCCTGTTAATATGCTCCTAGAAATAGGTCTCTTTATTTTATCCATAGACTGAAAAGCAGCAATTGTGTCGCCAATCTGAAAGAAAATAATGGTGGCTATAGGAGAACATAAGGAGTTAAGGACCATTTGGCCAGTTGGGATCTGTCACATGTAGGAAAATGATAGTCGTGCTTTCTTTTAGAATTTGACTCCCGTCATTTACTTTACTACTTCAAGAGTAGGTATACATACTCTAGGTCTTCAATACCAAAATTCAAAGTTTAACATCCCTACGTTAGTGAAGCTTTTATTTCCTGGACTGTTGTCCAGGACGAACTCAACCTTCAAGACCAATAATTCACTGTAGATCCAACAAATAAAAAAAAATCCAGTAATGTGTTCGATGCTCTTCAATATAGAAGAAATTGATGGACCACTCATTCTTGCAACTTAGGGTGCTATGATTTCACAGGTAAAAATAGAAACAAACAAAAAAAAAAATAGAGCAAATTCTACTACACTTAGATCTAAAGCATTGCAACAAAATGTCCTTAAGCAACAACAATGCCAAAGCTTTAGTCCCAAAATTAACTAAGATTTAATGATTTTGGGACTTGATTATATTCTCATGGTAGAATCTATGTTCAAATCTTCATCACTGTGATAAATTTTGGCTTTGTTGGCATGGAGAAATGCTTAGCTCGGTCTTGTACTCTTGTCAAGATATTGCTTCACTTTTCGACGTCATATTGCTTCACTTTTCGACGTCAGGATCTTGTTTGGCTTGGTGTAGATGACATAGACCTATCCTTAAAAATCGTCATTGAAGGCTTGGTGTCACCAAAATCGCGTCTATCATTGCGCTCAAAATTTGTGGTGACTGGGTCAAGATGGGTGGTCAAGGAGGGGAAAAGGTTAGAGACTAGAAAGAGAGGCAAAGAGGGTTGCAATTGTGACCTTGGTTTTGGTTCTGCTCGTGAAGGGGTTGTATTAATGTGTTGAGACTTAAGAGAGACGGGGCCTTTTTTTCTATTGCTTGGGGACTTGGGGAGGTTGGTGGCTTTAAAAAATACAGGAGAGGGGTTTGGGAAAATACTTTAAGAAAGACTAGAGCTTGAGTGGATAGGTAGGGCTATAATTACGAAAAAAATTATCGAAAAAAGAAAAGTGGGAAGTGGGAACAACAAAAAGAGACAACTGATAAAGGAAAGTAGGACCATAAAAAAAACACTGGAGAGAGTATAAGGTCCGAATCAGGAAAAGTGACTACCTGTGTTGGGCGAAAATAACCATGAAACGGATAATGGTGGTGAATGGCGATTTCAAAAATCCAAGATTGGGAAACAGGTTTAACAATATAAATAAAATTTGAAAAAGCGTCTAAGTAAAATATGTTGCACAGAATTGGGAGTGGGGCATGGAGACACAAAAACAAGTAAATGGAGAAATGCAAATTGCAAAGAAATAAAGAAATGTAGAACTTTCAATTTTAACAAAAAGGTTTTATAAAACCTTGAACTTTGTATTATGAGCTATTAAGTAGTTGATTCTTTTACATTTTTAATATTTGGCCAAAAGCATAAACGGAAATATTATATGAAAAAGGGAAAAGATTTTCATCAAAAGTAAATATGAAGATAAATATGCTGGCAGCTCAAAAACAACGAAAACAAGAAAACAAGAATTTTACGTTAACCTTTCACTCAAGCTTTGTTTGGTTCAAAAAAATAAAACTTTTGGAAATGATATTTGTTCAAAAGGAAATCATGTTTTAAACATCATTTTTTTTTTTGTATGGTTAAAAAAATTTAAGAGAGAAAAGGAAAGGGTGCGGAGGGAGGGAAGTAGATGAAGGGAGGAAAGTGAGAGATAAGAAAGAAAATGTTAACATTCTTCCCTTTAATGTATGAACTTCAAAATGATTTGATTTATATTTCCTGTAGTGCTTCAATTTATCCCTCCCTCCTTCCACCCCCACCCCCCACCCCCCTCTCAATGAAAAAGTACATTGAATTCATACATAATTCGAAGTATGACCTTATCACAACTCACAAGGTAGTATATACACAACACAAACCTCATAGGTTATTCTGTTCAATGGAGTATTTCTTTATCATCAGTACACTTTCTTGGACATTGTAATTCATTATCTTAAATGATTTAAAATACTCATTCGCTTTACCAGAGAAAGGCAAAATCAGTTAATAGACACTTCATTGTGTGCGCATGATTTGGAGGGGGTGAAAGGCCTAGCCCCCTTCCTCTTTGAAATTCATGCTGCATGCATGATCTAGGAGTTCTTTTCCAAACCCCATCAGGTAATAAGTGTCAGACCTCTAAACAAGGAATTTGGGGAAGATCTCCAAAGTTTCATCCTTTTCACCTTATATTTCTCTTTGATTTCGGATATCCAAAACTAATGTAAATGGATTTCCTGCTTAACTACATTTGAGGAGACCGCGGAATCATAAATCAGTGAAAGCAACCTATTTGTCAACCTAACACTTGTTACACTTGGGAGTTGGAAAATTCAATAATCCTGTTCTTCTATTGCTTTGTCGCTCTACTGGTAAAAACAGGCGGATCAGCCCTTGTCTATAAAAATATAACCCTTATGCCACTTAATTATTAATAATATCCAGTGACATTGGTGATTAGCCTAAATGCTTGTCTAATTGTGGTTTACGAAGTGCTTTTTATGATGCTGACATTCTCATTTCCCCGATTTTCAGATGGCTTTTTGTTTGGTTTAAACTAAACTTAAGGCTTTTTGTACGCTTTATGGATGTCGTGAAACGACTTTGTATATTCCACTGGAACTTAAGATGATGTCATGATAGTCCATAGATTGCTAGATCTGAGCTTTAAAGCCATCATATGTTGAAAGCCAATGAGATACCATATTAATATCAATTATCAAATATTCCTGTTAACATTAGAGTTGTTTGTTATGTTAAATTTAGATAAGGTCATCAACACCCCTCCCCTATTCTTTTCCCAAAGGATATCAATCCCCCAAATACCTTTTAACATAACTACACCATCACTCCCCCCACCGACCTATACCTCTAACAGCGATGGTCCACCTGGAGGTTTCGATTATTTGTTGAACCAAGAATTAAATAGAAATTGAAACCCCTATTCTTTTCCAGTTAGTTTTAGAAAGTGTGCCCAAGGCGCGCCTAGGCGAGGGGCGAGTCCAAGCGCGAGTAAAATCGTATCCGAAAACCTAAGCAAAGCGACCAACAACAGGCGCAAGGAGGCGCACGCCTCCAGCCGCCTTTGGCGAGGCGTCGGGCTCACCGCCTTTGTCTTTTCAATGGAGACGTGAGAAAGATGAGGAGATTTGGGTTAAGGACTATAAAGAATCACAATTTCCTGTAAATTAAAACTCACCCAGGCTTTATGTTATCAATTCGACCTAGATCCCTCATCTAATTGCATAAAATTCCTTCAATTCGAATCGTAAATCAAAAAGCCCCAATTTGGTGAAACCCTATTTCCTAAAATTTGGTTAAACTTCACAATTGGACGTTGGATGTTGGTATTCATGACAGAGAGTGCCGACTGGACTTTTCCCATGGTTACCGGCGCTTCAATCGTCCGGTAGCCGTCGCCAGTAAAGGTTTTTGCTGGTTTCTTCGACCTACTATCATTTGCCTCTTCGATCTGGATTCTTCCCTTGTCTCATCACTTTTCTCTATTTTTTCTATTTTATTTATTTTGTGGCCCCACCGGCAGTACACTTTTACCTTTCACGTGAACTGGAAGTAGATTACTAAATATCACTCTACTATGCTTTTCCTTCTTTTTCTTTCTTTTGAGGTTTTGTTTTCTTTTTTTCCCCATTGATAAGTCTTCTTTGTCTATATTATAAATTGACTCTAATGGAGGCTGTGGGCCATCATCCATGGCCAAAGTTAAATTTCCTATGATCAGATTTTTATTATTTTTTTTTACAATTGATATGTTCTTTTATGCATCTTTGATGGAATTATTATGTTGTTTTGAGAATAAATATGTTCTATAATTGATTTAAAAAATTGCACCAAAGGCGCGTCTTGCCTACGGGATGCGCGCGCCATGGCCTTGCGCCTTTTAATACTAAGCTTTTCCAAACCAAACCATATGAGTAATCAAGGAGTATTCATTTACTTCCTTTCTTTTCTCTTCCAAGATTTCCTACCCTTTGAACCAAACAGCCCTTTAGCAGAGAGAGGTAACACCAAATGTGACAAGGCTGAAGTGATATATACAAAACTATGATAAGTTGATCAAGATAGAAATCTTCAACAAGCCATTTTACTATTTCAAACAATTTAAAATTTAAGAAAAAAAAAGATAAATATACCTTCAAATTGATATCTGTTATTGGTGGAGACCCAAGCTCCGAGGAAAGAGATGCCTTAAATTCCTCAAAGGTCCAAGTTGAAGTCATAACAACCTGCAATAAAAATGAAGTCCATGTGTATCAATCATTTGTTCTCCAGTATCTTGATAGCCATATTATAAAGCACTGCCTAGGTAATGCTATGTCTTACCTTACACAACTTCATCGCATCTTTTATTCTACTTTTGTCATCGTGGTACTGGCAGAAGAACAAAAGAAAGTCAGAGGTATTCATATAGCAATTAGCAGTGGCCAGGTAATGTAATATCTTTTGTCATGTCTGCATATACAGCAAACACCCCCCCCAAAAAAAAAAAAAAAAAAAACCAGAAAGGACGGGGAAAAGGGACTAGGTCAAATACATTGGTGTAATTTAGAAGACCTTTTATAAGGAGAAAAAAAAAAGGTATTCCTACATCAATAAGATAGCAAATTTAATGAAAACATAGTAATAGAGAATGCAACACCCCGCCCCCTCCCCTTCAAAAAAAATATGGAAGGAAGGGGAACAACGAATTATTAAAAGCATCTCTTACAGAAACTAACCAGTTCACTATTACCAAGCATACCAAAGAGCAATATATATAATGGCAGAACTTTAATGTTATAACATAGAGAAAGTTGTAGGCTCAAATTAAAAAAAATCAAAATTCCAAAAATTGAAGACCAAATAGGAAGTTAATGGAGGATACAACGTCCATCATTTTTATCAACTGTTGTATGCTATTGTCAAAGTTAGACAGAAAAAAGGCATTATTTCATGAAGAAAATCTAAAGAGTGAATAAATAGAGCATCGGCATGGGTGGTAGATCCATACCTGGTTCTCCAATTCATCAACCACATCCTCAAACAAATCTTTCGGAGTAGAACCAGATGTGTTGCGTGCTACAGCAAGATAAGCAGAAGAATCTTTGACCTGTTCATGAAAAAATAAAAATTCTTGACCACCATATAGAATTGCTTCATCCTCCTTTACTATTAAAATCATCTGAGAAAAGAATAGGTACCTTGCCACAATATTCACGCCAGCTTGTTTTGGCAGTTAGAGCACCAGCTGCAGTATCAACCTCCAACATCTTGCGAAATTCATCACGATGCTTTCGCTCTACTCTCCTCAATTGCTCCTGAAAAAGTGTGAGTAGATCATATGAGAGAAGAACTCAAACTGACAGTGTAAATGTGATGCTATTCAGAAAATAATGTCAAGCTGCATTGTCAGAACTTGGCAAGAAATTCAAGACCTCCAAAACAAACTGGGTGATAGTAATGGAAGGCAATCAGGCATAGACATACACATGCAAGAAATGGGGAGGAAAGAACAAAAACAAACCTTCTGAAGCTTCTTCTGTTCCTCTTCTTCCTTCTCCAAATACCGTATATAATCCTGCCAAACATCACAATTAAATTAAAAGTTCTAGCAAAGATTCGTTTTTTTTTTTTTGGAAAGAGAAATTTAAGTTCCAGCAAGATAAGCAGAGAATAAATACGCTATAAACCTGAAATATTTCTAAGCGATCAATCTTTTCAAGACGTGAGCATCTTTCATCATCCTCCAAGCGGTCCTGAACTTTTCTCCATAAGCTGTTTGCCTAAAAACCAAAGAAAAAAATATTTCATAAACCAAGATGATGTGCCTTAAACTAGGAAAGTAAAAACACATCAATAAACTATCATAACACACCTCAATAAAGTCACAAGATTCAAGAAACTTCCAATATTCTTCTCTATTCCGCCTATACTCTTCTTCTGCCTTTTCCTTTTCCTGCACAAGTTAGCACAAGAAGCATAAACTTCAGTAGCCAAACAGGAATATTGCATACTTGGCAAAGCTCATACTTCAGCAAATTATGAAAGAATAGCTGAGAATATAGAATAAAATAGTAATTAAATGAATTTCAGTTCTCCAAAATCTAAACTGTGAAACAAAATGCCAAATTTGATTCAGGAGACCAGTCTTCTTATGGCCTTTATCCTCCTATTGAGAGTATGGCGTGTTGGAAAAACAGAGACTGTTACTTCAGAGCTCGAGCACATTAGCTTTTTTTTTGCTAAGTCTTGGTTTATTAAAATCTAAGCCTTCAGCAAACACAGCAAACCAACCTCTTCATTGTACAGAAGACTGGGCACATTACCTTTTTTGCCAAGGCTTGGTTCATTAAAATTGAAGCCTCCAGAGAGCACAACAAAACAGCCTCTTCACTAATGTAAGTTAAAGCATCATTTTTCAATTCAATTATATGTGAAAATGTAGATATGGATACACTCCTCTCAAACACTCCACATATACATCATCATAGCCTAATAAGGTGTTGCATCATTCACATAGCAGCGAACAGCTAGATCCATGGACAAAATTGATGATAACAGCTTATAATAAACTAGCTTTTGTAGGCTACATATTACAATATTGAATATATAAGGAAAGCATATCTAGCATTCTCCTTAAATAATTACTAATTAGATTTATAAGTACTAATTTGCCTGCACAAGATGCTAAAGCAAACCCTTACCTTTTTTTGGAGTTCCACCAAGTAATTCTCGAAAAGCTCTTGCCTGTCTTTGGGCTTTTCAACAGCTTTGAACCGTTCATCGTCTTCAAACATAGTAATAGCTTTACTGAAGACATTAAAATATTAATAAGAACAATACAACAGGCCAAAGGCACTCTAAAATACGAATCATAACATCTGCTTTAATTTGAGACAGCCAAGGGGAAGCAAATCAAGCTTGTAATGTCACAAAACACAAACCTCCATTTTATAGATGATGTCAGTACCTCCGACTCCTTGAAACAAAGAATATAGATATGTTATTATCATACACACAGGCCATCATTCCAGCATTTAAGTATGAAAATGAATCAGAGGCAAAAGGATTGAAATAAGAAACATACTTCCAGCATTTTCATAAACTCTTCCTTGGCTTTCTTTTGCCTCATGCGTCGCTCCTCAGCCTCCTGTTTCTTCCGCTGACCCAAATACTAGAACAAACAAATTTGAGAACAAACTTGACAATATCAAGCACCTAATTTGCGGTATGACAACAAGCACTGGAATGCAATTTGCCTTTTTTGGATCCCAGTTCATGGGGGGATTAAAGATTGAGGTAACACTGATATCAAGTATAGGACAAGAATACAAAGTCTTTCAAACTCAAAAATCAATACATTAACAGAAAGACAGCATAGAGATATGAAAAACAGAAATTCCACGAACTAGAAAAAGCATCGTCAACATAATAATACCTCGTTAAATGCTTGCTTTCGCTCTCCTAACGTCTTCAGAGCACCATACCTCTTGTCATTGACTATCACCCTCATTGCCTAATAATAGATTACGAAAACATGAAGTCGTTGGCAAGCTAGCTTGATATACTTCATGTTATCATGCTACTTTGTTCTACTCAAGAGAAGATCATCCGCATACCTGATCCCAGGTCCAATCAGAATGAACATTTGCAGACTCAAGAAGTGACTTAAAGGCAGCTTTTGCTTCCTAAGAAGAGAGAGATAAGTCAACGCAACTATTACGCAAAGAAAAACAACAAAGCATGCAAGGAAAAGTTATCTGAAAACTTCCTGATGCCTACCTGTTTATTCGCAAAAACCAAAGGTTCATCATCAGCTGGTTTCTCACTCAAATCACCTTTAGCAGCAGCTAACATCCCTTTGTGTGCTTCCTGCAATCCAAATAGAAAAGAAATTGGCAAAATATCAAAGTAAAATAACAGTTTGTGTTGATAATATTTTGGTAAACACCAAGCACAAAGGCATACAAAATTTAATGCACCAAGTTGCAGAAGAGTGCAGATGAGATAGAAATAAACTTCAATTGACCTAACCATACCTCGTGATCCTGCACAGAAGCTCCATCCGTAGAAGTTAAGGTTTCTTGAGATTGTAATTTGTCTGCAGCATTCCTGTACAGGATAGTACAGTTAGAGCCAGCAGGAGATTAGGTTTGCCATTTTAAGAGAGCAGGTATTTGCAACCACAACAAAAAGTGACAAAAATATAAGTTCAGGATATCTATACTATTATTAAAAAAACCGTGGACAAATACAATCTATCAGGCACATGGCATCCCTAAGGGACTTTAGTCCACGTCAAACTCATACAATTTATAATAAATCACAAACATTGTCTATGTCAAGACTCAAAAGTCTAACATGTGACAGTGGAGGAAAGAGACTTCTCCACCAATCTACTACAATCTTATTGCTTCTGTTGTCCGAAATAAAGGAATATTTTACTCGGACTTCTCAATTTACCTCAAGTACCCATATTGGATCATTAAAACTCCGACATGGGTACAAAAACTCTCCATTTTGGAGCAAAATCATAATAGCTATAATGGCCAAAAGTGCAAGTTATACTAATTTGAATGCATAATATAAGTAAAATAAGCGCTCCCATTTTTTTAACTATACTTTTACACCAAATTAAAAAAATGAATACATTGATCACAATAATTTTTCATAACTCACCAAATGTAGGAAACGCAATAACCTGGGGCATCACCCAAGCAACTCAATAATTTTAATAAATAACATGTAGAACACCTCTTTTTCAACATCCCTCTCCCTGCTACTGTTATCAACAAGAGCCAAAGTGTATGCCCTAAATGCCTACTGACCACCAGGATACCCCCCCCCCCTTAGGCAGTCTCAAGTGAAATGCTAAGAGCGTGTTTTTGTTGCTTTGAGAGGTTGCACGATGGCATTGATCTTTGGCAATTCACTGGTCCACCTAAACAAATTTTCGTCCTCCAGTTATGACCGGGCAGCTAACAGCCTGGCCTTGTACACAAGAACATAATCAATCTCCCCATTAGCTGGTCCCATCTTAATGAACTTGATAGTACCTATATGTTTTGAGGGAGGGCCCAAAGGGCCACAGGAGATGGGCTCAACTTCCTATCTCTGATGCTTACTTCAATTGGGATTTCAGGAGTGGCTGTAACACGATCTGACCTCAACAACCCATTACTCTTCTCATTTACAACTAGAAAATCTGGCTTAACATGTATAATGCAGAGTTTCACAAATAAACACCCTCCCCGCTCTCAAACTATTGCAATTGGGATTTCAGGAGAGGCTCTAACACGACCTGACCTCAAACAACCCATTACTCTTCTCATTTACAACTAAAAAATCTGGCTTAACATGTATAATGCAGAGTTTCACAAATAAACACCCTCCCCGCTCTCGACATATCACAAATAGAAATAACAGGGACTTTCTCATCATCCACCATCACTCTTCAACCTTCACTTAAGCTTTGTGTCAAAATGGATGAAGATGAGAGCAAATGCTCTTTTGTTAGTATTACCTCTGCAGCAGGATTCAGGTTTATATACACACAGTGCTGGATCTTGGGCAAGATATACAAAGCAAAAGTCTGTGAAATCAACCATGACAAGCTTCAGATCATAGAGTTGGCCCTCCATATCACAGTTATGGAGGATGGAGTGATGGACTAAACTCATTCTCCAGATAGACAGCTTGGAAGCAGTTTTTGGTGACACTATCTAAAAAAAAAAGGATTTGACCCTCAAAAAGCAAGGTACACAAAAGCTCACTGGACCAGAGGACCATCAAGCACGCAGCCAGGATGATAGATCAAGTAGCAGACTTATGAGCAAAAGGAACCTATGCTAGTATCTAAACCTTCCTTTTGTATAAAGTATTTAGATGTAAAGCTTAGACATACCTTTCTTTCTCCATATGCAGTAGGCACTCTACAACTAATATTTAATGTTTACAGTTCCCCATTATTACAACCCCTAAAAATAAGGTAGCTTGAAATCTGACCCCATCAAAAGCAATAAGTGGTGTATTTACGACATAGAAAAGCAAGGCTAAAGAGACATCATAAATAAAAGTTGTATACATTGTTATAAGAGGGACGTTTGAGGAAGCAAGAAGTCCAGGATCACCAGTAGTGGAAGCATACAGAGGTACAGTTACTGCAGAAGTGTTTGTTACTGCCATGCTGGTCAAAGCAGCTGAATGCCCCACAGGGTTTTCTGCTGACGCAGCATTAACCACAGGTGATGGGTTGACAGCTGGTGGAACACTGAACGTGGTTGAACTTACACCAGGGACAGATGATGAAACATTGGAGCTGGCGAGAACGGCAGCACCGGTGCGTGCTTCCTCAGGGGTTAAACTTCCAGCTGGCGTGGGTTGAGAATCCACCCCTGTATCCAACTGTACTCCCTGACTAGCTGCTTTTTCAGCTCGCTCACGCGCCAACTGCAAAGCCGAGCACCTAATTAATGAGAATGCAAATCCAAGAATAGCAAAGGACTGAATGAATCTTTCTGAGACTCATATATACCTTCAACTCCTCAGGTATGGTCCATTTTGATTCCTTTGTAGCCTTGTTATAGTAATACCTAGTTAGCAGAGCAAAAGAAACATAAATCAATAGAGCAACAACTCCACAATGCACAGGCAGGTATACCCAAAACCTGAGGTACTTAAGAATAATGTAGAATGGAATGTCGAACATACTTCTTCCCTTCTGGAGTCGTGAATTCCTTCCACACAGTAGATGCATCAGCTCTCTGCGGTAAGTGAAATTATTTAGAGACAGAGACATTACAACCTATTTTCAGTCAGATGAAAGAATTAAGGCAAGCTAATTGAACCCTTTAAGAGAGCCAGGAAATAATTAGAAGCAGAATACAAAATCTATACATGGATACCACGATACTCTAAAGCATATATGCATAATCTACACCTGCAAAAACACCTAGGGAGACAGATAGAGAGAAAGAGAGAGGGAGGGGGGGGAGTAGGAAACAGAAAACAAGATGAAATCTGAAAATAGAAGCATAGGAGATGTAACTACAAAACTGCCAACAATATTGACAATGACATTTGTAGATACAATTACTACATAAAGCAAGAAAAAATATATATTGTCGTTTTGCATAATATACATGAAGGTATCAGTAATTATGTGGCAGTTGTGTATCTAAAAAGATAACTAATATTTGCTGCATCACCATGATGGGCGACGACAGGTAAATACTTGACCTAGTGTATACAAATCAGTTATAAAGAGCTCACCAAGTTTCTAAATCATCAAAATGTTGAGTCGATAAAAGCTTATAAAAATCAATCATCTCAGTGAGGACGAACAGAAGCCACAACAGCTTTTACAGCCTCATAAAATGTTTAGCACACAGTTAGAAGCAAGATACCTGATTTCCTCGGTTTAGACAAGGCAAATGCTTGTTACAACTCCAATCACAACACAATTTATCAGAAACATATCTCATAAGCAATTCCCAGCCGTTTCACCAATAACAAAAGTGAGTTGTCAGTTTGAACTAGGAAATCAGAGAGAATCCATAATTTGATCATTATGTAGGTCAATCCAATAAAAGCATGATGAAGGACACAAAAAACCATGCAGCACATAAACACTACCATGGGTCATCTTTTGACTTTGCTTAAGATAATGTCATCAAAAATATGAGTCACTAACTCAAAAGGCCCCCAAATTTACAGATACATCAACTTCAAACTCAAACCTGAATATAAAAGAAGCTGCAAACTACGTCAGGAAAGCTAATTCTAGTACTTCATGTAATAAGCCAAGATAGATATGACAATTGATTATCAGTCAGTTGCAATAGTTCAATCAATGACTAAGTAATTGAAACTCATCCCCTTTTCCGGTTTCACAATTAGGTAAACAGCATTCCAGTATCAAGTACTAAGGTCTTTAACATTTCAAATCCACAATCGGTTTTGTTCCTTTACCCCCACACATATCAAATAACTCCACAAATGGGCTTTGCATCAATAACTAACCTAATGCGATGAAAACGCATATTCAGATTATCCAAGCTGTGCTTGGGGAGAAAACAATAAACCTATAGCGGAAGTACAATAAGATATATTCTCAACCTTGTGTTCTGAACTACTTTATAACCCCCTGAAAACAAAACTCCTAATTGTTTTAAAGCTACTAAACCAGAAAAAAGCTGAGCAAAATTTTCTCCTAAATCTCAGTCTGGCTGGTTACTGGCCTTCAAATATAAAGCTTCTGCTTCACGGGTAGAGGTTTTTGTTAGCTGTAAGAGACGTGAACCCACTTGTCCAATGCATATATCAAGTGTCCAAGATTATTTTATTGCAAGCGGTTACTCATGATATGGATAAAAAGTTATTTTGAATACTTATCGCATAATTAATAAATTATATTTTCCAGCTATAAACCTCGCTCTTATGGGCAGGTAGCTCTTATTTGGGAATAAGCTAGAAGTAACGTAGTATAAATTGGAGTGAAAGGTGCTGATTGATTGACCTGAGATTATTGGCAAAATGATTTGTCCTCAGGAGAAGTATGGTTTCATATCCTTGTCAAAACAGTAGGAGCACGCTAACAATTCACAATAGAAAAGAAGGTTCCCTAAAACAGTTGTTTACTTCACAAAACCTCATTTCTTTATTACAAAAAGAAAGAGAGAAGGCATATGCCTCTTCTTTCTGCTTAGTCTCCTTTATTTTAGAATATTGTAGATAGGGTAAAAGTAACAGTAACAGGCAATCAAATGATTTATCTTAGTTTAAATGGTGTGGAAAAAATAACATATTGAAAGAGGATTTTCTAATCTGTCTAGAAGTAGAAGTCACTGCTCAACACAATCAAAATTCCTTCTGCTTTGCAAATCTCCATCTGGCCAGAGAACTGAACCTAATACAACTCATTTGGTCCATGGAACAGTTTATCCTAGGCATAAGAGTTGGCACGATGTTGGCTATTAATTCGATTATGCAATAAATTTTTCCAATTGCCTAAATACCAATATATTCTTCAGACCTATCTTATATATACATTAAGATAGGTAAACTACAAAGTCCCCCCCCGAGGGCAAGACGGTAAACACTAACTGTTCACCCACAAAATAGTCCTTTCCAATCAACTAGAAATACATTCAATATAAGGCCTGTACCTATACTAATGAATAACCAGCCCGCTATAGCAACGGAAGGAAAAACCGAGAAGAAGGTAACAAAAAAAATTTTTATTATGGGACATTTCATGATGCTTAGCTGATATTGGTGTTGCAAGTCTAGCAGTCATGGGAAAATAGTGGTAGATTCAAAAGGCGAGTCTGCATTATATATGTGGATGCTAGCCATAATATTCCATACAATGCATAGAAAAACAAATTGTTAATAAGAGGTGATGTGTAAGTATATATAAAATGTGTGTTTATCAACGGAAGGTTAACTGTGGATTCAACTTTGAAGGGACGATGAACAAAACCGGGAAAGTCAATTGTGGACAGGAAAATCATTCTTCAGACTAGAATATATGCAAGCATAAATCATCATAAGTCAACATCAAATCAGCAAAAGAGAAAAGAGTTTCCTATCTAAGATAATAAGTGTAGATAGCAAATAATTGCCTGCCTTGCAAAAGTGAATCCGCCTTCAAGGTGAGCATTTAGAGTAGTCTCCTGACTTGCCATGAGATCTACAAACCAGTGGAAACATGCAAACAAAAGGAGAATTGGAATAAAACAATTTTGTCCAGTTCAAGTATTCCTTTATTTTAAGTTATAGTTGCCAACCATAAACAAGAACACGCCCAGCAAGTAACGTGCAATCAAAAAATGCATTATTCACTAATTAATTCAAAATAAAGCAACTTAAACAGAAACAAGCTAAGATTAAAAATGACTCACCTCCAGTGGGGTCATCAGTTCTGAAGGCTTCTCCCAGCTAGATTGCTTTGTTTTTTTGTTATAATAATACCTGCTCACCGAGGACAAAATAGCAATGCAACAGAGTGTAAATCATTAATGAAGAAGCCAAAAAACAGATTTTATTTAGTTTTTCATCTTTAACTTCATCCGCTAACCCTGAATTGAAAGTGAAACGGCAAATAAGACTAACCAGCACTGTGTAAATGTAAGTTTTCGGCACTCAGCAGATGCAAAAAATACACCCAAAAGCACAGATAAAAGCTAATAAAATGTTAAGATAACAAATCAAACCTTCTGCCATCAGGAGTGGTGTGCTCTTGCCAATCGGATGAGGACTGCTGACTAGTATCAGGAAGATTAACAGCCTGGAACCAATAGTTTTAAAAAATCAAATAAAGAAAGTGGTCAAGAAATTAGAGGAAACTGATAATTCAGCCTTGTATCGATCAGTAATTAATCATAAACACAGCTTTAGTACTATCCAGACTCCACAACATTATTTTAAGAGATCATAAGAACTATCCTCTGATGCCAAAAACAAGAAAAGGATCTCAATCCAAAGACCTGACATCAGAAAATTCTGAAAGTATTCTCAAAGTTGAGATTTGTTTTACGTTAGTCACATACACAATATATTGTCTTGCTACTTAAAGGGAAAATGACATCAATGCTACATTTGTATTATTCCATGATAGGAAACTACTTCTTAAGTACAATATAAATTAATAAGCAAGAAAAAATGAAAATCTTAAAATTTTAGCTTATTTGCTATAGTATTCGGTGATTTCAGCTCTCTTAGATTGATACAATGATATTAATGTATCTAACCATTAAAGAACAATTTTGCAAACACAAAGAGCTTAGCTCATCCATATTTACTGTCATATGATTCCAAGCAATCAATAAATATTGCACCTAAACAAACCAAACAGATGGCGTATGTACATACACAGAATTTCCACATGTAGAAGTACTTATACCTCTATAGCATCACGCTAAATCTTTTCCATATTCTTTTATCTAAGATTACATGTATATAAAAAGTAAATGGAAACCATGCAAATCCACAACCATGGGTAGTTATCTCCCCAAAACCATATAACCTCTCCATCAAAAAGATATTCTCCACCAATCAACTTAGTCTGTCCCATTATATTGTCCACTTTAATTAATATTGCAAAATTACGAATATACCCAATCACTTCACTCTATTTCCAATAGGCTATTGTTGGTCAGTTCTATTCCATTACAACACAACAAAATATTTTGATATATCCAGTGTAGACAGTTTCCTCTCGGAGAGAAAAAGGGCATACAAAATAGCAACATTAAAAGGAACTCAGGAGTACACTTAGCTCAATCCCATAGAAAGGGGATAAAAAAAGGAACAATATAAGTCCCATTAACAAGTGGTTTAACTAGTTTCTCTTCTCCAATCATAAACATACACACAATGTATGCCCGGAAATTCTTAACCTCCTACAGTGACTTGACGACTTTGTGGTTTGCAGCAACCTAGTCAGAGAGCGATAAAAAAAACATTGAGCAACTGAATAATGTCAAGGTCAAACCTATCAAGCTTGGAGAGGTAAAGAAAGAATTTGTGCCTATGACTTTTAAGCCCAAATTTGGATATTCTTTAAGACCCATTATATCATATCCTCCTCACAACCCTCATTTCTCCTCGTCCCATCTCACGTTTTAACCCAAACTCTTTTCAAATAACCTACACATTATTTAAAACATAGAGTCCCATACTCCACCGTTTCTAAAGAAAGGTGAAAGAGCCCAACAATTATGCTAAAGGTGAAAGTTGAAACAGCCCAACAATTATGCTAACTTAAAACCAATTCTCTCCGAGCTTTTAGAACCACAACTCTGAACTTTTAAACTCACAGCTCTAGTCCCAAATTTATCATCCCCATCCAATTTTCCACACTAAAATCTCTTGTTTCTTTTCTCACTACCCAATTTATCATCAACCGATCTACTCCACCAACATTGTGGGTCTACATCCCACGACAATTCTGATGACTACTATAGGCGATCCACGGGCGAAATTGAAAAACCTTGACAAAGAGGAGCTACAAGACCAGCTAGCACTCGGCCCAAGGGGGCTATGGGTAGCTTGAGAAAGAAGACTTCAAGAGTTAGTTATAGAGAGAGGGAACCTGATCCTTCCAGGCATTAGGTTCCTTTCCATGCCAAAACCATCTGAGCCTCACATCACATGTTTTCCGCCACCATCTGGCGGTATTTTCACCTATTTTAAATGGCTTCATTTTTAACTTCAAGCTTTAAGAAACTTTAAAGAAAGATAGTGATCTTTTCCCTACTTTTCTTATTTTGCTCATTTATTTTCAATAAAATCAACATAAATTAGTTTGCTCCATAAGCTTCAGCTATCAAGCAAGAAACAAATCTTATCGCTTTCATTTTATCATTATAAGTTTGTCTGAGAGGATGACAAGGAAACTCACAAGACCTATGGTAGAAGAAACTGGAGACTGTTCTGCTGTTGGTGGAACTGGCACAAAAGGTGCAGAGCTTTGACCACCCGATGATAACCATGGATGTCCAGCAGCCAGTGCAGCAGGAGTTGGCAAGCGGGAAACTGGTTGAAACTGTGAAACGGTAGTCAATTAGTTTAACACTGTAAACAATAAGTCAAATAAAGTGTACAAGATTGCTTATACAAAGTATCTTACTGTGTACGACGAAGAAAAAGGAACTCCCATGCCACCTACACCAGATGTGTGATTGCCAAAAGGTGGTGCAGAATGCTGATTCTGCTGTGCACCCAATGTCATAGGCCTGTTTTGCTGACCATATGGCATACCCATACCTTGTGACGAAAAAGGAACACCAGGCATCCCAGGTCTCAGAGGTAACTGTTGCATGGGTTGAGAAAACTGCATTGGTTGATGGTGCATAGTTTGATTAGGACCAGAAGGCATATTCTGCCCAGGCATATTCTGCCCAGGCATATTCTGTCCAGCCGAAGGGAATTGCGGAGAAGACCCAGGTAAATACGGCTGCCCCTGCTGCCCTGGGACGGCAGGACGAAACTGCAATTGTGGTTTCATATAAGCAAATTTCAAGCAATTCCGGCACAACAAAGCTATAAGATTATACTAAAATCTACCTGTGCAGGTACAGGAGGAGGGCCAAAATTTTGTGCAGTGCCCATAAGAGCAATTGGAGGGCTGAAGTTCCTTTAACATGCAACAACAAAATCATTCTTAAATAAGCAATACAAACTCATATAAAAAAATTGCAATACATAAAAGATTATAAATATGAACTATGTTACCCAAACTCTTCATTTTGGCTCAAAATCATGAAAATGTTTCACAAAGTAGCCAAGTCCGACACTTCGACACTTACCCGTGTCTGTACTCGAGTCCGAGTAACATAGATGATGAAAAGACCAATACAAACTAAATAAAATATTGAGAAAGAAACCAATTTTACTCAAGAAAAACCTAATATATATTCAATAGTTTTTTTAACTCGAGAAAATCCATATATTCCATCTTATAAAGATTTAAGGATGAAATCAGATACAATTTATTCAACTAAAACCCCAAAATCTGAATTTTTTTTTACCAGTGAACAAAATGAAAATCAATAAATCAACAAAAATTTCTGAATTTTTACTCAAATACAAATTTATAATCTTGAAACTTTGTAGTATAATCAGTCCAAAACAAACCTTCAAAATTTTGGAAGATCCAAGTTTCTCTGGTGTCGTCGAAAAGTTCCTGAAATTTCTTATCAAGAACTCTTCTTATCTGCTCCTCAAATTTGTAGAAACGTAAATTGCTGCTGGAAATTTGAAATCGAAATTGTGGGGTGATTTATAAATTTATAGATGGGATATAATAAAAGTATAAAACTGGAATGGGTGAATGTAGAGAGAGGACTGAGAATTGTAAAATTGTAATCGAGAGTTAGGGTAGAGAAAGAAAGTTATGTTCCCAACTCGGTTGTTTTTTTTTTCCCCCAAACAAGGAGTTCGTCGATGGTGAGCACGAGTGTAGGTAGAGGATGGTGCGCACCATCCAAAACGCAGCACAAAACACATAAAACGCGGGTTCATTAAACCAAAAACGCACGGAAAGAACATATGTCCATCTCCAATGAACAACGAAAATCATAAAACCCATTTTTTGAATTCATTTCTTTCATTATCCCACACAAATTTTCAGAGACTTTCTCTCTCTTCTCCCCAAATACTCCAACATCTCTCTAACTTCTCTCTAACCTCTCTCATCAAACTCTTCAAATTTTTCATTTTTTTGCACAATTTTCGTACATGGAGATGAACACAACAAGTTGCAAAGCGAAATCGACAACATAAGGTATTAGATCTATGCATTTGATAAGAAAATAGAACATTTTTTTACATTTTGCACTTTCATTTCTTATTTTTTTCCCTCTTTTCTAGTGAAAATCTTGATAGTGGTTTGTGAAAAAATGAAAACAACCTTGCAATTGATATCCGAATGAACAAAGGAGAGAGCCCAATGAACAAAGGAGATGAACGAGTTCAACATCTAGAAAAAAACTAGGCATTGTTCATTGTACTGTAAATATATGTTCGTTGTATAGTTATAATGTATTCTTTGAATTCGTGTTGGTCATATGTTTATTATATTTAGCCATATGTTTATTATGTGTTTGTTCAGATGTTAGATACAGTTGTTCATATGTTCATTGTATCTTTGACACATATTAATTGCATTAATAACAAGAATTATGGCATATGTTCATTGTCATGTTAGCATATGTTCACTGAAACACATGTTGGTTAGATGTTTATTGCATTTCAGTCATATGTTCATTGTGTGTTTGTTGTATGATTATGTCATGTTTATTGTACTATTTACATATACAAGGTGCACATTTTTAGCCTGATGTTCATTGTATTACTAGCATGTTCATTTTAGTCACATCTCGTTATATTTGGTCATATATTTATTGTGTGTGAGCATGTTCATTGTATTATTAGAATGTGTTAATTGTATGTTTGAAAGCTTATGTTCATTGTATTATAAATTTGAATAATTTTGTTTGGCAATTTTGAATTTTTTAAATTCGAAAACATACTGAACTTTGAAATTAGTCGAAAATGTTCAATCCAAAATTGCAATTGTTCATTCAACAGAAAAAATATGTTATTACACTAATTTTTTTTATAAATATTCATTCCAAATGTTCAATCAAAAATAGCGTGTGTTCATTATCCAATTTATTACTAACATGTTCATTTTAGTCATATGTTCGTTATATTTGGTCATATATTTATTAAGTGTGGGAGCATGTTCATTGTATTATTACAATGTGTTAATTGTATGTTTGAAAGCTTATATTCATTGTATCATAAACTTGAATAATTTTGTTTTAATTACTGCTCTTTCCTTTCTTGTATCAGTTCAATTCGACTAGTTCAGATACATTATGGTGTCGAGATCTCACAAATCAAATCAATCGGAAATGGAAAGGAAGCTCAGAAGCAAGAATATCTTCTTAATGAACTCAATAGTGTTTAATTAGCAAGACATGTTCTTTTGTAAGACCTTGGTGTTCATATGAGATATATTGTATTATTTTGGTTATATACATTTTGAATTAACTATCTTTTGTAATTACTTATTTTTTTGATAAAATAATTATATAACTATTCAGTTGGGTTATTCATTATAGATAGTATGTTGTTCATTGCAAAATCATATTTGTACAATACAAAGAATAATAATGACAACATAAATATTTATCACAATGAATATAAAAGTAATTTGAAAGAACATTTGAAGAACTTGGATGAACAAACTAACATTTGAATCAATAATATGTTAATGAAGTGAGAAATGAATAATAGTAAATTTGAAAAATATTTTGAAATTTGAATTTTGAAAATCAACGGCGATTTTGAATTTTTAAAATTCGAAAACCTACTGAATTTTGAAATTAGGTGAAAATGTTCAATCTATAATTGCAATTGTTTATTCAACAGAAAGAATGTCTTTATCACACTAAATTTTTTATAAATGTTCATTCCGAAATTCCAAATGTTCAATCAAAGATAGCGTGTGCCCATTATACTACAATGTCCATTGGAATAAACTGGATGTTTATTGGTTTACAACACACATGGGGTGGGTGAAAAGCTGAATGTTCATTCTAAACTTCCAAATGTTCAATGAAAAATAACGTGTGTTCATTATACTACAATGTACATTGGAATAAACTGGATGTTTATTGGTTTACAATACACATGGGGTGAAAAAGTTGAATGTTCATTCCAAAATTGCAAATGTTCAATTAAAAATAGCGTGTGTTCATTATACTACAATGTCCATTGGAATAATATTGATATTTATTGGTTTACAACGCACATGGGGTGAAAAAGTTGAGGAAAGAGAAATTAAAATGGGTCCCACAAATGTTCATTGGAAAACTGCAAATGTTCATTGCAGACCGTGCGCACGTAGAGGAAGGTGCTTCCGTGCGCACCTTCGAATTTTCGCCTAACAAGGGAAAGAAACAACTAGATGGATGTCAAGATTTAGGCCACCCTGAGCTTGCGAATAATTCTAGGCTTTCTAGCAAAAAGGAAATCAAGAACATCAAACCAATAAGGAAGATTAGTCGTCATGTGACCTCGATAAGTCATCAATCCGTAGCAGCATTAGCCTCCCGAAACGCATGATAAATTTAAACATCCTCAAAGTTCTTCATATCTTCACCTGCATAAGATAAAATAATAGAGTTAATAGTTCAAGGAATTTTCCAAATATTTTTAATAGATTGGATAGCATAGGTTCCCAACTCATTTTTTTTAACTAAATGTTTTTTTATTAAATCTAACTTATTTTCGCCTAAGTGAACTAAGAGGCAGTGGCGGATCCAGGATCTGATCCACGTGGGTTCGGAGTCATTTGAGAAAAAAAACACGGTGACTTGATTAATTATTCCAATACATTGGTCCAAATTTAAAACTACAACCAATACCTAGTAATTTAACCATTACATTTAAAAATAAAAATCAATTAACAGTGTATTGAGTACTCAAATTATCAATTTTTTCATCTTTCGTATATGACTATATGTTAAGTGTTAGAAAAATTTATTAGTTAAGTGTTCGGAGTCATTAATCTTTCGTTTTAGTTATCAATTTTATCAGTTGAGTGTTAAAATATCCCATAAAAACTAAGATTAATCTCAATATTATTGTAATTAGCACTGACCATATATATACATGAGGATAATATTCTCATTTCTAATATATTTAGCAATTTTAAATAACATTCCTTTATGCATTCAAAAATACCGACGTATAATAAGACGAGTAATATCTGAAAAGAAGAGGAAAAATGACATAAATATCTAAACTTAAAAAAAAAAGTTGAGCGAAAATTAGGTTGATATACGTAATTTTTTCAAAAATGAAAAACAACAATATGAGCAAAATTAATCAACAAAACTGCAAACAAAAAGAAAAGAAAACAAGATTAAAAGGTGAAGCTTTGATTAGGGAAAGTAATAGGTAAAGTTGTACACTAAATCAATAGGAAAAGCAAAAAAGATGAAAAGACATAAATATCGTAAGCTTAAAAAAAAAGAGTTAGGATTAGGTTAATTTTTTCAAAAAATGAAAAACAACAATATGAGCAAAATTACTCAAAAACCGCAAACAAAAAAAGAAAACAAGATTAAAAGGTGAAGCTTTGATTAGGGAAGTAATAGGTAAGTTGTACTAAATCAATAGGAAAAAAAGAGTGAGGTTATCAAAAAAAGAAGAAAAAGTAAAAAAGATGAAAAAATGCTTTAGTAGGGAGTTGAACCTGTGTGGTTTATGATGGTCGTAGATGCTTGACGCGGCCTGCTAACCACTAGGCCAAATACTTCTAAACGAGGAATGAAGCGCGGGATTGCTATATACAAATATTTCTTTCCTTCTTTTTCCGCCAGTTTTACTTTTTCTTTTTCCAAATTATCGTGGGTTCAGTTGAACCAACTGAACCCACGTTAGATCCGCCATGCTAAGAGGTCTCTTCTTTATTTTGCTAGGCCCCGTTCCGTTGGATTGGGAGAAACTGTACTGAATTGCGAGAAAGCTGGAGATGAGAGAGTGTCTTAAGTGAACTAAACAGAACTGTGAGAAACTACTGGACCTTAATCTTTTGTGATTCTAGAGTGAATGTCGATCACTGGTAATTTTTTTGAATAATTTAATTATTAATACCAATCTAATAAACTGCTCTCTCTTCACCCATTCTTTCTCTCTAGTGAATTATATGTTCTCTCTCAAACACTCTCCTATGGCGTGGTTCCCTCATGATGTTATCACCATCGTCGACATCGATACAACATTGATACAACAATTTGATCAAATTTGTGAAAATCCATC
Source organism: Beta lomatogona (assembly GCA_947646795.1). Taxonomy (NCBI): domain Eukaryota; kingdom Viridiplantae; phylum Streptophyta; class Magnoliopsida; order Caryophyllales; family Amaranthaceae; genus Beta; species Beta lomatogona. Next base: position 2,105,719 of record CANSNZ010000982.1, read on the forward strand.
ATACGTTGCTCTGCTGAGTGTTGAGTGATTTTGATCATATTCTTGCAATTATGAAAATAGAACATGGCATTGCATGTTGCATCAATTATCATTATTGTTTTGGCAAATACAATTTTGCTTGCTTTAATCGGTAATGCCTTAAAGGAATTGATTGTTTTTAAAAATATAATTTTCATACAATATTTGACAATTTAGCTTTGAGATTGTCGATCAAAAAGAAGATTGGTAAAAGCTTTAAACACATATCTTAGATCTGCATTTACTTCTATGGCACTTTGTGCAGCAATAATGGTTTGGAGATGACGTAGGTTTTAAACAAAGCAATCAACCATGGTGCTCAATGGTGGAAAAAAAAATAGATTTGGTAGTTTTTTATTAACTAAAATGTGAGTTCATATAACATCATTTATAATTTTTGCCATGAAAATTCGTACTACTATAACACTGCATTAACAAAGCAAGCATGCAACAGATTTTTTTCTCTCTTCCCTCTTCTTCTCTTTATCTGATCTAATCTTTCCTTTAATTGAGATCATCCAATTATATGTTGATCTTATTAGATATTATTATAATTTTGTACTTAATTCATATTTTATATCCAAAAATTAATCTCCTACTATCGTGATTGCATACCTGAAATCAATTGTTTATATTTGGCACTAGCAGTGATTAGCGGTGATTGACACTCACTCTAGACTTATTGCTTTAAATGAGTAAAGGAAAACGTTTACAACTTTATGGCATTTTAGAAGAAATTCATGAATTTAATTGGTTTTATTATTATCATTATTAATTAAAGTTGAAAGAGTATGTTTGAATGTTTTGTACATTATTGAGCTAATTCATGGTTTGATATTGATTAAACTATTAAAGAGCTAAAGTGAAAAGAGGGTAAACAATAAATCTCTAGCATAGTGCACATCTAGAGTATTGAACAAGGTGGGTTGGAGGCTTGGAGCTGATGGTAGTAGCCTATGGCTAATCTAAGGGATGAATGATCAAAGTGTCTTTTTTCTTTTTGTTGAGATTCACAATTGGTTTTATGGCTTAGTGTCGCGACTAAAATCATGTCTTTTTAAGACGTTTTGGGATGGATCAACTCGTTCATTGCTTACTACAACTTAAATTAGTTTTTTAATAATTAAATAGAGTATAGTTAAGTGTTTAAAGTTAATATTTGTCATCAATATTTATTGTCTGAGTTGTAAGTTTCTAGTATTATTTTACGGATTTTTCACCATATACCCCCGATAATTTTTTTTTCCACCATATATCCTCGCACTTTTCAAAATTCACCAAACAACTCTCAATTTCTTCGTAATTCACCATATGTCCTTAATAATTAATGGCCGTCACCTTTTTTAGTCATGAACCCCTAATTATGTTACCAAACCGTAACTAACCCCTATTTGAGTCATTAACCTTAATTGACCACAATTAAAACGCCACAGATGGCCCCTTTTATAATTACTAAAAAAACAAATGGCCCCTTTTATCACTCTTCCTGCATAACTCTGTTCCTTCTTCTTTGGCCTTAGGTATTGTTTCAATGCTAATTTGTTAGGGTAAATGAGTGAAATAGGGATTAATTAAGGTATAGTAACGGAATCAGTGGTTACTGATCAAAAAAGTTGATAGTTGTTAATCATTAAGGGCACATGGTGAATTATCAAGAAATTGAGTGGTATATGGTGAATTTTAAAAACATCGAGGGGTATATTGTGAATTTTAAAAACATCGAGGGGTATATGGTGAATAGAAAAATTTGTCGGGGGTATATGGTAAAAAATCCGGTTATTTTATGTAGTATTATGATAGGTTCTTAACTATATTATTAGCTTGTATATATGTACTCAACATTGATGATTGTTTGTTGCATGTTTCGATCATGACTTATGCCTTATTAATCATGTGACGACCCATCTTTACTATGGTATTGTTTATTTAGCAATCACATTTATCAATTGGTTATACAATTGTTTTAAGTTGGAGATGATGACGAATCTAGGGATTTAAATAATTGATTTGAATTTTTTTATGACTTTTGTCGTTGACTTTGAATGTTGACTTTGGATTTGAGGCCCTTAAATGGTTTTAATTACTAAAAATTTATTATTTGACTATTCATTATAGTTTGAAGTATTTATTAATGTTATCCATTGCAAAATTCCAAATAATCCTAAACGTTTTCATACATGATGATGGTATTTTAATAATTCTCTATTGTATATAAGAAATGTATTCTTAAAAGAAATTAATTATGGGGTGTTGCATAGCATAGGTTGGATACTTAAACCATTATCGAGTTAAAGCTAATTTAACAAATATATTGTACGAATATGGTCGAGTTCCACAAATAAGTACTAGCATGAGGCATCTGAAATTACATCTTGTGCAATTGAATATTTTGAAAACAGTCGTCAACCAGATTTCTAAAGGGATCTAATAAACCATAAAAAATAATATATTCTGAATTCGGGGTTGAGGATACAAATCAGGTCATGAACCATTTGCCCAATTAATGGCCTCTACTTAATCTAATGATGCTAAAACTCAATATTTTATTTGCAACCTGAAAAAGACAATGATCTTAAAAGTCAATTTTTTAGCATCAAATCAAAGATTTATTTTTCATGACCACATGAATTTAGCATTTGCATAATGGTTATCTAACGGCTTGTTCAAATTATTTGATTTAATCGTTAAAAAAATATATTTAGGCCTTTGTTGGCAATTATATATACAAGATGGAAAAAAGCATTCAAAACATAATAAAAAACAATCCAAGAAAAATAATCAAAACCACCATAAAAAACTTAAGACTATAAAACAAAGAATCATAATAAATATTTACAAGAATACCAAGAAATTGTTAGAGATCTATATCATAAAAACACGCGCCAGTAAACAACAAGGTGAATGAAAAAGGAAAAATTAAAAAAAGAACCATCCAATTTTCTATCCTTCCGCCAGGGTTGTTTGTATGCGTGAATCTTGAATATTGAACTGTGAATATCATTCTAGTTAGTTTTGATATGAAAACTAATCTCTATAATAAAATTTATTTTACCAATTATTGAATTTGATGAAAATTGTACTAAATTAAAGGAAAATTTATTGATATTACCTTTTATATACACTCTTGTTCAAATAACTACCTTTATGTTCACCAAAACCTAATAAATGACTAATTGATAATAAATTCATCAATTAATTCATTTTCTTGGGCCCACTTAATAATTTATGCGAGTTTTACCCGTTTTATCATCCTTTAAATACTTCAATACTAATAACTCCTTCATCTTCATTTCTCATCGAAATCCAAACTTCTTCTAATGTCTCTTAATATAAGTTAGCAAAAACCTCCAAATTTTATTTGTACATTTATAGGTTGCTTCAAAAGTTTGCAATTGGTTCAAAAGGTAAAACTTACAATTTATGAAAAGTACGGTTCACAATTACGGTTTTCTTTTTTTATTAATTATTTTCAACCATCTCTATAATTCTCCAAATATATACTTCAAACTAGGTGTAATTGTTTGGCTCTTAGTGTTAGATATGTATCCTTCTTGATCCAAGAGTAAAGGGGACAACAACAACAATTACAAAATATCCAAGACTCAAGGGGCCTAATTGTTTGTCTCTTGTTTTTGAAGGATATATATATATATATATCCTTTATGATGAATGTAAATCCAAAACTTACTGCAACTGATGCATAATATCACTGTATCCAAATGCACAACCATTGAAATTGATAAGGCCGTCATAGAGGGTGTGCAAAGAGCCCAATCGCACAGGGCCCCAATCTGAAAGGGGCCTAAAATTTAAATTTTCTAATATTTTCTTATGAAAAATGTTTATTTATTCCTCATTGCGTAACCAAAAGTCTACATTTTAGAATATGTGCTTATCAAATTTGTATATTATTTCCTAATATGAATGTGCAACCAATTAATTTTTTCTTTTGAAAGAGAAAATTCATTAATTGAAGGCCAAACGACATCTACAATAGGTATTAAAGAAAAACAAGATACAATTAAATAAGGCTAAATCAAATTCGTCTTCGAAGAAACTCCAATGAACCAGATCGAGCAATACAGCGCAACCCCCTTGTATTTGCTGAATCAAGCAGCTATTGATGATGAAGTCTATCATTCGGATGTAGTTTGGGAAGAACATTATTGACCGAGTCATGTTGACCACATCCGAGATTCTAATACCTTCATGTTGAGTCTCGAACTTCAACCAATGAGAACAATTTCTCATACCTAAAAACGAAAAAACCATACTCACAACTCCCATAGGGGAGAAGGAGATTTCCAAAACATAAACTAAAAACCCCATAACAGGGTTTGAAAAGTTCGCATAAAGAGAGACTAATTTATTAAACAAAACAAGATAATGGATTAAAAACTGAAAATAAAAGGGAAAAAGGGGCTTACCATGGATGAAATCATCCATGGCAGCCCCTAACTGATGAAAAAGGGGTAGGGGAGGCTAGGGTTTGAGAGAGAAAGAGATAGGGGGAGGCTAGGTCTATTTTGTTTGCCATATGTATGTGCAACCAATTAATTTTAATAATATAAGGGCCTCATTTTTATTTTTAGAACAGGGCCCCTAAAATTTTCAAGACGGCCCTGGAAATTGATGAAAGGTTCTTTAAAAAGTTATAACATGTGTAACACCAAAACCATTCACCAAACTGAGAGAAGCAAATAATATAATTGGGTGATGACAATAAAAGGCAAAGAGAAAAGATGAAGAGAGAGGAAAGGAGAAGAATCAAATGAGGTTGGGGTGTGTATTGAAGATGAGTCTAGAAAAGGTGAGAGAAAAATAGAACATAGAATGTAGTAAAGGAGGAAGGAAGGGAAATTGAGGGCCAAAAGAGAAAGAGAGTTACTTGAACAAAAGTATATAATATAAAAGATATTTTCTACTTTTTCTCTATAATTGCAATGTTCTGACTTTTACATTTGCCAACACATGATAACTTTAACTATATATTAATATCTTGATTGTTTGATTAGTCAAAATTATGACAAGTAGAAATTTAAAAAGTTATGCATTGATACTAATCCAACAATATATTACATCATCATATGTAATTTATATAAATTAGCAAAAAAGATGGTCAAATTTAGGATATAAACTAGTGTTTAGGCCCGGGAGATTCCCCGGGTTTTCTCTATACTACAATTTTGGTACTTCCTCCGTAACATAATAAGTGCAACAAATGAATATTTTATACCTTACAAATAATACCCATTTGTTGCAGTTATTATGTCACGGAGGAAGTAGTAGTTAAATAAGTCTTCTCATACTCATTTAGAAAAGTAATCTCATTCATTATATGAATTTTAAAAGTTTTCCATTCATATATCATCATTAATTTTGATTAAATAAGCAATAATAATATGGTGGAGTGATGGTTGGATCCCTTTCTTTCATACTTGAGGTTGTGGGTTCGAATCTTCAAGTGAACAATGCTTCTTTTTTTAATATATGAGAAAGACGTGAATAGAATGTCACTGAATGAGGGATGGTGACACGTGGCACATATATGTTCTTAGGAACGTTTTTAATACATTAATATAGATAGATAGTACAAAAGTCAAAACGTTAAAATATAAAAGAACGAATCAATAGTTATCAACATTTTTTCCTAAATTGAATCTAGTAATCTCAATTATATGTAAACCAGCTTTTGAGGAGTTTAATATCCACCTAAAATACCTTAAATGCCTTTTATTTTTTAATTATTCTATTTTAATACTACCTCTATTTTTTAATCTACACAATTTGATTTTTCACGCTTACCAATATAGAGTTTTGACCATTAATATGTTTATTTACGAACAAGTAAAAATTGTGAAAAGTTTATATTTGAAAACTTTATGTTGAGACGAATCTAACAAGATCCAATATGACTATGTTTTTTCTTAGATATAAATCACAAATAATATTTAAAGTGAAGTATGTGAATAGTGTCAAAGTACAAAGTGAGTAGAGTAATAAAAAACAGAGAGAATATTAATATATTATGACTATTATATATATTTCTATTCTATAAGGGGAGAGGAAGGAAATACAATATCCTAACATATAAAGATGAAAGAGAAAGAGTTAGAGAGAGAAACAGTAAATGCAAGAGAAAAAGGAGCCTTCTATTCGAAAAAACCCTAGAATTCAATGCAACAATTACCATAGCTATAGTCTCAATTAATAGCTTTACATAGCTCTCACATCATAGGTTATACTTACTTTGCCAGCTTGTGTTGTCTGAATTTCTCCCCCTTTTCAGTTCATCATAAGCTTTTTGCTCGAACATCTGTCCTTCTATCGCGCATTCAGAAGAAAGATTGCGTCCTTTATTAAGTCCAATTAAATCAAACGTGCTAATTGGCACCAATCAATATCCCAGCTGGCTCAATTTTGGATTAGCAACAGCTTTCATCCAATCAATTACAAAGTGGTTGTTGAAACTAGGATTTCAGAGTTGGGGCATTTAATGTTATGGAATTTATCAATATTAACATGAAGTCCATTAATCTGCATCCAATGGCTCCTAGTAATGTTAATTTGGCGAAGTGGCGTGCTCTAGGGTTTGGCGTTGTGCGAATTACTTTAATTATTACTTCTTTGGAAACATTAAATGTGATAGAATAGATCGAGCCAAGTAAGAATTAGGGTTTCCCCCCAATTTGCTGCATAAAGGTAACTTATATCTCCTTTATAAAATGGCAACTCAGGTAAAGTCTTTATCCAACTTCCTCTTGTTATATTTATCTGTATCTAACCTTCAGTTCATAAATTGTTCTTGTTATCTCGGTTTGATCATGTCTTCTCCTATAGATAATCTTATGTCTTTTAAAGAGACTATATTAGTTAACCCCAAAAAAATCCCCCCTTCTAATTCTAAAAATGAGAATCTCATTGAATACGTTGAAGGCCCAGATTATACTCAAGAGGGGGGGTGAATTGAGTATTACAATGGATAGTCACTTTTTCGATTTGATGTATTAATAAAACAAGATCAGTAAGAGAACTGATATGTGGTAGCGGAATAAATAATAAACACACAAATCTAATGAGGTTCGACTCAACTTAAGCCTACGTCCTCCACTGCTCTAATCACTATTATTAATCAACTTAGATAAATAAAAAGTTTATACTTAATCAAGGTCTCCACCTATGAAAATGATTCCCCAACAGTTAGCTATAACTGTTCAATGAAGTAATTCCTTGTACCACTTCACCAACTACGCTGTACCTAAGTTCAATACAATAAAGTTCCCTCTCAAACTATGCTTCAACAAGCTTTAATGGAGAGTATTTTTTTGCTCAACTGATGTGCTTATCTCAGCTGTGTTTTAGGGTTTATATGAAGTACAAGAAGCTTTTCAAATATCTTAGAATTTTTCACAAGAAAAGCTCACTGAATTTCTCATAATATCTTCGCTCACTAGAGGAAAAAAGGCCAAGGGTTGCGGTCAAAAGTGGCCTAAGGGCTGCGTTTTTTGACCACAACCCTTGGCATATTGGAAGGGATGCGGTTTTGGGTCAAAACCGCAGCCCTTGTGACCCCAAAATATATATATATATTTTTTTTTTGCATTTTTTTAGTCCTAAATAATCTCCAAATAGTTATACATATATAAAAGTATCATTTTTCATTGCAAATTATGTTTTTTTATACAAATATAGAAAAGGTTACAAAAATATCAATGCTAAAACTAATCAAGGAGAATATTGGCTGATTTGAAGATCTCTATACAGAACTTGCAATGACCATCACAAGCCTCGACTATTTTTCATAGTTGTATATTATGACTTATGAGCATTTGTCGCGCATTTAACGCAAACCTCTTGTTTTTGTAACTAGGCTACCTTTCTGCCTAGATGCAATGAGTGCCTATTAAAACATTGTCCCTGCATTAGAAAGTTGACTGCTTCTTTTCCATCATCAAGCATTTAGTAACAGATCCTTCAAGACTTGAACTACAGAAGCAGCAAAAGTTCCTAAGTTACTTCTCAAACTATGAAGAGCATCCCCTGTTCAAATATTAGAGAACGACACAAAATAAGCAGCTATCTCATACTTAGAAATATTAGAAACACAGCAGCACCGTGGTTTGAGGAGTAAACAGTTACATGGCTAGTAGAAGAGGATAATATAAGTAATGCCACCAAGTCAATTATAATGACAGCATTACTAAATAAGTAGCAAATTGGTATGTAGAAATTCGGCCACCCTTTTCTAAATTGCATTTGATTTCAAAAGATATTCTAATGATATTCGGTGGATTAGGCTATCAGTACAAAGAAGGTGAAACCCCTCATGCGCATTCACTACAAACAAGCTAAACAACTGAAACTACTTATGCATTTTAATTTAGAAATGAGAATGATCTGCAGCACACTCTGTAGCAGAAAAAGTGAACCCTTAATTTTCCAATAACCTTATCACTGTGGTTAGTCAACAACACCATACTCGCAGTCAACCTGAAAAGACGAAAAACAGGAATGGATCAAAGGGTCAAAGATGTTATTCAAGTGTTATGTGATATAAAAGGGTCCAAATTAGATGCTTTGAGCTGGAACAAAGACAGCAACAGCAAGTAATATCAGATTAAACCCGTCACTTTCTGCCCCCAAAGAAGTCACGACGAGCTACTACGACAACTAGACAATGATCAACAAAGCAAGAAGTCTTTGCCTGTTTTTTAGTTTCAATGTTTGACAAGTCACAAAAACCATGAAATCCCAAATTCTCCATCACTTTGATCCTCTCTACGTCTATCCTTTACTTTTTCAATCACCATTATTTTTTATTTTTCATTGTTACAAATATAAATTTGTTAAAATAAAAATGAAGTTGTTCTGTTTATTCTTTAACTTTGTTAAAAATTATGAGGGATATAAGAGATCCAGAGCACCCATATTTGTTGGAGCAGCTCAGAGTTTTTTCCGAGGAATCTATTACTGTTGATGACAATCTTGGTCGTATTTTGTAAGTTTTCTTCATCTTTTTTATGACATTTATTAAAAAAAACCCAATTTACCATAAAATTAGTTCCACATCAAGCAAGAATTACCCATATTCTGCAATAAAAATTAAAGATACCCAGAAATGAAATTACAGCCATAGCTCATAAATTTGACAGAATCAAAGATACCCAGAAAAAATTAACTAACAAAGTCAAAATCCAAAATACAGAAAATTGAACTAACAAATGAATCTGAATGTGATAAAAAGACACAAAAGAGAATTTAGCACCTCCACCCACATGAATCTTTCATATCTTCTGGATCACCTTAGATCCAAAAACCCAACAAAAAAATCTAACAGAACAACACTACTACAGCAACGCCAGCATAGAGCCGGAGGAGGAAGAGAACAGCAGGCGCCGGCTTGCGGCGAGGTGTGCGAGCAACAGCAAGGGAAGAACAACAGCACCGCCACAACACAGCAGCACAACAAATAGAGGAAAGAGAGAGAAGAGCGAGAAAAGCAGCGCCGAGGCTCCGACGAGCCGAGGTTAGGGACGCTCCGGCAAGCCAAGGTTAGGGAGGCTCAAAGATAGAGAGGGAGGCGACTGGAGAGGGTGGGACTGTGGGAGCGAGAGAGGAAGAGAGGAGAGAGTGAGGGGTTTCAGAGCTAAATGAGAATACGTGGTTGCGTGAGGCAGATATGCTATTGGCTTCACTTAATACATAGTGAACCTACTTCATACATGTGACAATTAGAAAATTAAATATTTTCGATTTCCACTTAAAGCATAATCAATCATAATATTGAGAAAAACAAAACACCCAGCAAAGGAAAAGGACAAAAATGAACAAGACACATCAAGGCAAACATGAAGCATGAAGCAAGCAATAAAAGCCAAAAACAATTCAACAAAACCAGCACTATGATCCCAAAGGGGGCTACAATGCCCATACTAATTCCTCGAACAATCATCTTCAACTAAGGGGAAAGGGGATAATAAATACGGTTCAACCTCGAACAATCAACTTCGGATAAAAGTGTTATAATACCTAAAACAAAACGGGACAACAACGCAATATAAAAAGAGTGAAATAGAATCACTCATATGTAGAAAGACAAATAGTTCATGAATTCCAGCTAGTAGTGGCCGCCTTTTACCGAGTAAATTGCATCCTTTGGGTCCTTGGTATCAGCATACAGAATTTCCTCCATCCGCAAACAAATAAACATTCGCAAACTCAAATTCATTGCATAATAAAGAACAATTATTGTAATTCAAAGTAAGATTTTTTAAGATCCTAAAGAAGATCCAAACCCTAAGTTCAACAAAATCAATCAAACAAACTGAATTGTAGTCCCTGCATTGATTGTTAAGTGCATTTGCTTGTGTTCTGTTTTGCATGTAATATAAATACTGCCTTTGACCTGTTGAAAAGATTTCTATAATCTGCCTGCACTTTACTGTATTTTAGTATTATATAAATCGATTGGAGGACTTTTTAGCTTCTTGATGTGCTACGGAAATTAGGGCCCCGTCTAGTTCAACAACTTAAGTAAATAGCAATTTCCTTTCAAAAAAGAGAAAAAAGGTAAATAGCAATTCTATGAAATTACATAAAAGTAGCTCCAGTTATTATTTTCAGGGATATATTTCTATATTGTAATTCTTCATTGCTGCTCAGAAGCCAACATTAAGCATACACAAATGTAATAAGATTTAATTATAATGAACTAAAAAGTACGTGTATCATAGATTAACATGAAATGTAGAGCTTCTTAAGTTAGTTATAATTCTGTACAACCAACTTCTGTTGTCTGATGAGAACTTGGTTAGGTAGGCACTTGGAGTTCTATCGTAGTTGACGAAACAATCCTAATTTTCTCAGTTTCCATGGATTATGGAACTATGGTCACTTACCTATCAAGTATCAAAACAAGTCCTTGTATGTTAGATGATGAGTAACAGTGAGCAATTACTACTATTAAGGGGTTAAAAATGCAACTGCATCATCACGAATCAGCCGAGACATTACGGACTTGGAAGTTTTCTGAACCAAGATAACCGATGTAAACCGGGCTTTTTAGATAGTGCCCATGTAAGGGTTGGTGGAAAAACTCAAGAATTGGAGTAACTTAAATCAATAACAAAAGAAACTCAAGGGATTGCAAGACTATAACAATTTCAAACCCTAGATCCACGAAAATCATAAAAAAAAAAAACAGCAAAATCAGGTAAAAACTTAAAATCAAAAGAGAGGAGAGAAAATGTACCTCAGCGGCGAGGTAGTCAGAACGGCGGCGAGATAAACCGGAGCTCCGACACCGACACGCTCAGCAGTAGTGGTCGCGCGACAAAAACAAAAGGAGAAGGAGAGTGAGGGAGAGGAGAAGAGTGCGGAGGAGATGGCAGCAGCGACGGTGAGCAGAGCAGAAGAGAGGACAACAGCGGCGCCGAGCAGAGATAAGCGCGAGGCTCTAGCGAACGTTAACTGGGAGGGAGGGAGGGAGAGAGAGAGAGAGAGAGAGAGCGTAGTGGTGCGAGTGAGAGAGAGAAAGAGGGGGGCGCGGGTTCTGGGTGAGTGGAGTGAAATTTGAGAACGGGGGAAGTTTAATGCGCCAAAATTATTAAAAAAAAAAAAAAGGGTTAGCGGTTTTTGGCATAACCGCAACCTTTTTATTCCCAATTTAATTTTCTTTTTTGGCGGTCTGCGACTCTGCGTTTATGTTAAAACCACATCCCTTGAGATTTTTTCCTCTAGTGGTTTAAGTACAATCCGTCGACTGTAGACCCGAGTGCACAGTGAGGTAGGTGCACCCGGTGTTAAACGCACAAGTAGACAAATAAAACGCAGCTTAATCACCAACAACAATAGAAAAGAACATCTCCACCACAATATTAAGAACCTGTTAAATTTGAAATTTATATTATCCAATTAATAACAAAAAAAGATAATAATTAATCCTTAATTGTAGGTTGATATCTTGTTCTGAAAATTTTGAAATATCTTTCTAAATTATTATCTTCTTTTTTGTTGATTCCATTCCACGATTGTTTTTCTCTCTCATCACTGTATGTTTGTTTTCCTCCATTGAAGAAATTGTTCAAGAAACCATGGATGAAGCCAAAATAAATGAGATTCGTAAAAGGTAAGCAAATTTTTTTTTTTAAGATACATGTATTGTATTTTGAATTGAATTTCATGTCGATTTTTTTTTTGTGTTGGAAACTAGATGCAGTGAAATGTGTTCACCATAAATAAAACTTAGGGCCCGTTCGTTATCGTTTTTTGTTTTCAGTTTTCAGTTTTTTTGAAAACTAAAAACCAAAAACAGGAAACCAGAAAAAATGGTTTTCACTTTTTAGTTGTCAGTTTTCAAAATCATCATGTTCCCAATAAACTTGACTAATTTTTTATTCATTATAGGACATATATCATATGACTTTGAAAATGAAAAAACCAAAAAACAGAAAACCACAGTAATACCGAACGGGCCCTTACATGCAATTTTTCAGTTTTGATTCAAATTGATTGTAAAAACCCAATTACCAAGATGAACGGATGAATAGAAGTAAAAAAAATTGGAAATAGAGTAGTCAGTAGAGAAGAAGATGAAGGAAATAAAGAAAAAAAATGGAGAGAGAAATAATGTTCACCATAAATAAAACTTACATGCAATTTTTCAGTTTTGATTCAAATTGATTGTAAAAACCCAATTACCAAGATGAACGGATGAATAGAAGTAAAAATTTTTTGGAAATAGAGTAGTCAGTAGAGAATAAGATGAAGGAAATAAAGAAAAAAAATGGAGAGAGAAATAATGTTCACCATAAATAAAACTTACATGCAATTTATCTCAGTGAACATTTCTAATGGAGTACAATTCGTCATTACTTACGAAAAATTTAAAAATTTAGTAAGAACTTGACCCTACCAAATCTTCATGTGCAAATTATACATAATTGATAGCAAAGCTTCCACAGAACTCTTTGAGAGGTAGAAGGAGGAAAGAGAAATAAGTGATTAATCATAAGTGATTTCCACCTAATTGATGTCAAGAGTTGTTTGCTTGACCATGCTTTTGTTTTATTCTACCTAATTGATGTCAGCTGTGCCTTTATTTCCTTTCTTTATTTCTATCCTTTTCTCTGTCTATCACATTCTTCTTCCTTTTTTTTTTCTTCTTTTTGTTGTTTCTCTTGTAAAATGGGGTGTTTTTTTTTTACGCAAATGAGTATGTGATGTTATATTATATTATTTAAATTTGGTAGTATGTGATGTTATATAGTAATAGACTATAGATAGAGGCAGTACAAAGACAAAGGTCGTCATTTAATTTTTAGAAACCTTATGAATATTTCTTCAATAGTATATATAATATAATAATTCAAGTGATTTTATGTTATGTATCTTTATATTGAGGGAACATTTTGATTATAAAAGTATCTTTATATTGATTCAACTTATAGGAAGCAAATGCAAATGGCTTCTGAGGAGGCTGACATGCCGCAAAAAAAAAAAATTTGTAACCACTCTCAATCCTAGGCATACTGTTCGACAGTTCATGAACCTAATTAAGGGACTAAAGGGACAAGATGATAAGTTGAAAGAGATAAAGGATATGGGATTTGCAGGCCTTTTGCATCTCAACTTTCCAAGAAATGACACAATATTCGCAGCGAAGCTTATGATGGATTTCGACCCTAATGGGATGTGCATACTCTTAGATAGAAACAGAGACATTAAGGTATATCTACATGTTACTTTATTTCTTTGTTTAATACCTACATGTTCTTTTCATGTATAGTTCCTTTTTGTAATTTATAAGTTTTTCGAATTTGATAAAATAATGAGTTTATTCATTGTTATAAATATTGTTGGTGTTTTTTGTTTTATACTTTTATGTTCTTTTAGAACTTATATGTTGTTTTTTTAAAAGTCCTGTATTCAATGAATATACTTCAGATACTTCCATGTGTTATTTCTTTTATATGCTTTCATATTTGTTCATGTTTATTGTAGTAGTTTTTTGTTTCTCAAGATTTATGCGTACATGTTCTTTTGTTATTACCTTCATGTTCTTTATTATATGCCTTCATGTTCTTTTCATATTTGTTATTGTGGTTATCAAGTCAATTAAGCACATGTTCTTTTGTAATTAGTAGGATGTTCTTTGTTTTATACCTTCATGTTCTTTATTTTACACCTTCATGTTCTTTTCATATTTATTATTGTGGTCATCAAGTCAATTAAATACATGTTCTTTTGTAATTAGTACGATGTTCTTTGTTTTATACCTTCATGTTCTTTATTTTATGCCTTCATGTTATTTTCATATTTTTTATTGTGGTTATCAAGTCAATTAAACAATTGTTCTTTTGTAATTAGTAGGATGTTCATTGTTTTATACCTTCATGTTCTTTTCATGTTTTTTGTGGACTCATATATTTTTGTTTCTCAAATCTTATATGCACTTGTTCTTTTACAATTATTATGGTGTTCTTCGTCTTATACCTGTATGTTCTTGTTAATATCTTTGGTTTTTAATAGATTGTTGTTCATATTATTTTTGTTTGTAATGTACCTTATTCTATCCTTTATTTCTATTTGATGTCCATTGAATCAAGGTGGATGCAATTGATATTCATTTGGTATACGGCATTCCATTTGGAGGGGAAATAATAGTTGAGGGAAGAGATGAGGATGAAAAGTTCCATAAACTATTGGAAAATTGGAAAGTCTTTCATGGTGGCGTAATAGCCAGTCTGAAAGATATAGTGGAAAAGTTGATTAGTTGTGATGTCCATGTTGATGACAACTGGAGGAGGAGTTTTCTAGTTTTAGTAGTAAACACATGCATCAAATCGAATTCAAACACCCAACCATTGTACAGATTCCTTAGTACTACATTTGACACCTCTCGCATCACTACATTCGACTGGTGTAAATATACATTGGACAACTTATCTGAATGGGCAATATACTGGAGAAAGAACACCACAAGGTTCTTTCCAGGGCCACTTCCATTCCTCATGGTAGCATACTAGTTCTACTTCTCTATTTTAAATAATTATTCCTTTTCGCGTTACTGATCTATTTTTCTTATTATTTTTTCATGACTTTTTTATATATTACAGGTCTGTTATTTTGATCGATTATAAAGGCAAACCTTGATTCATCCCAGATTGTTTCCTCTCATCTCATCGTGGTGTTTGGAGGGCATTAAAAAAGGATATCTTCTGAATTTGAGTTTGGTTTTGGTTGTGGGGCTTTGTTGGACAGAATTGAGAAACCGACAAACATTGATATCCCAATTCCACTCAACCTATTGAGCGTAGAAGGACAATTGTTGCAACAACAAAACCAAAAAGACAAGCACCCTCAATCAGAAGAACATCCACCAGTCAAGAAACAACAAAAGCAGAATCCACTAGAAATGCAACAAGAATTAGAACCTCCCTCCAATTTACAAGTACGTATTTGTTTGTAAACAATTTTACTTATTCCTATATCACATGTCTTAGGAACACGAACAACTATGACCATGTGTTGCTCTAAACGAGCCACGAAACTATGAATAATCTAGAGAATCTATCTTTGCTGAAGTCGCAGAAGAGTTAAAAAAAATAGCAGATTTATCATGTTGCTAGTTGAAAAGGGGAGGGGCACAAAAAATAAATAAATTATTTTTTTAACTGAAGCACAAGAAAAATAATTAATATTTAAGAGCATGTAATGAACCATGAACTTTCGACAACTGCTACAAATAAGATATGTATATATATTTTCCTTTTGTATGTTTCTTTAGTGGAACTTTTAATCAATAATAAGTGGGAGAATATATAGTACTGCTTTATTGATATGATATATCATTATTGTTACCATTTGAAGGGTATGATAGTTTTTTACTGAAGTGTAATATTTGCATCTTGTTTTTATTTATTGGACATTTTAGGAATTTAATACCCAGTTGAGAGAGGCGACGATAAATATTGCTTTGTGTTTTGTACGATTAACAAACCTTATGAGAGTTGGTGACACATTTTACCCGGGCACTCTGGTAAATGATATCATGATGCAAAATGTTGCAACAATGTGGTCAAGGTGCTCTGGTTCGAAATTGCCTCCTGCTATTCAACAGCTTTCCCAAAAGTACGCGGGAAGTTCATTGTTGAGTCAGGACATTGAAATTTATTCTTCTGAGTGGTTCGGAGATATGGTTGATGCAGCTGTAAAAAGGGTTGTTGGTGAAGCTGAACAAATATTGCCACATCAGGGAGAAGAACAATATACTCCTTTGCAGCCACTTATTTTTAGCTCGGATATCAATCATCCTATAAATGAAGCTGAACAAATATTGCCACATTAGGGAGAGGAACAATTTACTCCTTTGCAGCCTCTTAATTTTAGCTCAGATATGAATCATCTTATGAATGAAGCTGAACAAATATTGCCACATCAGGGAGAGGAACAATCTACTCCTGTGCAGCCTCTTAATTTTAGCTCGGATGTCAATCATCCTATGAATGAACACAATGTTGAGTCAGATATGGACTTTGCTAATTTGGATTTGAATGAGATATTTGGTGATGGAGATAACGCAAAAGATCAACAATGGTAAAATATGTTTCTTTCTAATGTGTAAATTCATATTTAATTGCCTTTGTTGATATATATGTTTAAAAAATAATATGCTAACTTATTTTTATAATTTTTATTTCAAAAAAGCAGTGATCATAACGTGGAGAATGTTCCCAAACGGATGAGAAAGCTCCCTGCAATATTTAAGTCCCCGTATTTGATTCAATATTCACATCTTGTAGACGAGGAAGAGGACGATAGAATTGGCATACTTGAATATGCGCTTTCACCTAAACTTCCTAAAGAGTAATAATACTATTCATATTTTTTTATGTATTATTTCTTTTTCCATATCGGTTTTGTGAATTTAACATGGATATGTGTTGATTTTTTAGCGAACAATTGTACGATGATGGAAGCACTATTTTAACTAGAGAGTATTGTTTATCTCTTGGATCTGATGGAAACATATTTGGTGAAGTCATTGATGCATGGTGTCACATACTCAACTCGAGGAATAAATTGAGTAAAAAAGAGAAAAGGATATTCTTCCCTAATGCAGCATTTGTAAGTTTTAATACCTTAATATGATCCTCTACTAATTTATTATGTTGTATCTTAGAATGTCATGTCATCTTGTCTATGCAGAATTTGCTTTGTATGAATGATTATTATGGTGAATGTACTCAAAAAGATTCCATCGAGTTTAGACAATCAAAATTCTTTGAGACACTTGATTTCAGCATGTATGAGAACGAAATTGATGCCGTCAAAGGATTTAATCTTGTAAGTCATATTCTTTATACCGAATTTCTATGTTATTTGCTACGATATTACTTGTTTATAAACTTTAAATAAGATACTATTTTTAACTAATTCATATGCTCAGGTATTCTTCACTGTTCATGCTTGGAGTCACTTTTACGTTATGTGCATTAATATGAAAGTGAAGACTTTGGACATCTTGGACAACAGGATACTTGAGGATGGGGTGCCCCTTGAAAACAAGTATCATGATTATCCTCAAAGAGTGGTAAATTATTTCTCAATTATAAAACTTACTTTTTTTATATGATAACAACTATGTGTTATTGCCAAAGTAATGCATGTTTTCAATTATAGCTGGAAGCATTTTCATTGTTCCTCCAGCGTTCGGAATACAGGTGCTATAGGCATGTAGCTAAATTCAAGATACGATTAATAGAAATGCCTTGGAGATCCAACATGAACATTATTGACTGTGGTATATATGCAATGAGACATATGGAAACCTACCACGCTCAAAACAACTGGGATTGTGGACTGAACTCAGATAATGTATGAAAACCTACCACGCTCATAGTTTTTGTTATAATTTTTTTAAATTGAGGATGTTATTTTATTCTAATCATTATATTTATTAATACAGTTTGAAGGTTTGAAGAAGCTAAGGATACAATACTGCATTGATTCACTTACCGACAATGGTAATGACATAAAGGTACAACTCCAAGTCTTAGCAAGGAAGTTTAAGAAGCTTGAAAACAATGAATAAAGACCCGTATGCATTTGGTGCACATAGTAGCTTTAGTTAGTTGTTTTTTTTAATGGGATTATCCTACAATTATGTTCATTTTTAATATTATTAACATTGAAGTATATGTTCTTTTATAATTAGTATGGTGTTCTTTGTAATATACTTTTATGTTCTTTTGAAATTCCTCTTTGTGTGATTTGAAATCAAAAGATGTTGCTATCTGTAATTCTTATAGTTTTCATGTACCTTTGCTTAATTAAATTACTCTCTCAATTTTGAATTAATTGTGTAATTTGAAATCATAATGTGAACATTGAAGGGATGAGATATAGTAGTAATTGTTAAATTTCATGGATTATGGGATATGTTACGGTTTCAGTTAACGATGGGATAATAGCCATTGGATTGCTTATAACATTCGGGAAAGAAAATTGAAAGGATGAGAGATGAACTTCTATTGTTTATGGACTTTTGAAATGCCTTTTTTATGCCGTTGTTGTGAAATTTGATTCAAGAATTTGAGCTATTAGGGACAATGTACAAGTCGAAAGCGCTGAGATGAGATCTTTAGTGTTAGAATTGAGACCTTTGTGATTATTGAAACAAGGGTTGCATCATGTGTTAACTTTGTGTGATATATTCGCAAGTTCAAAAATAATAGGGCCCGTTTGAGTTTTGTGGTAAAACTTTGCTATTTGCATTGTAATAGCTGTAATTTACTTAATTTAATTTAGTCTATTTGTTGTAATTTTCTTAATTACACAATAAATTTAATTCCAATAACAATTTCACATGCATCGCGTGCATATAAGACTATTAGTATAAATGTGTAGAAGATAATTGCAGAAGAAAATCTCATTTAAAACTAAGAGACCGTTAAAAAAACTAAGGGCCTGTTCTCTTCGGCATAAAACTACTGAACTGAACTGAACTAAACTGAATTAAATTATAACTAATTAATAGTAATGATTATCATTTAGGAACTGAACTGAACTGAATTGAACTGAACTGAATTGAACTGAACTGAACTGAACTGAAAATAAGCTGGGGAGAACAGATCCTAAATCTAAATATCCATCAAATATATATGGTATTCATCAAATTGCATGTATAAAGTTTCGAACTTTTCACAACAATTAACCAATGCAGTTATGAGCTTTCCCCAAAATAATAATAATAACAGAGTATGGTTCACCTGTAAACGCTCATCTTTATATTAATGTCATGTTATTAACTCATTTAATATATGTTCTTAACACAAAGTATATATGTTCTTTTCTTTTTATTCAGCATGGTAAAATAGTACAAATGTGAAGATGGCTAAAACTCAACACCACATAATACACGGATGCACGTTAAAAATTATAATATCTAAGGAATAGAAAATATCATTTTAAACTAATAGACCGTTAAAAAAACCAATATAAATATCCATCAACTACTCAAAATACTTAGAAAAGTAATTTCAAAAAATCACAAACACACACTCAAAATGCAGAAGGTTAACTACAAATTTTACTAGTGTTTCATTCTCTTTTTTCCTATCCTCAATATTTCTAAAGATTAGCTAATAAAATAAATTTTTTAAACCTAATTATCTCTAAAACAGTAAATGAATGATCTAATTCCCAAAAGGAGTAACATTAACTCCAAAATAGTTATCATGTCCATGAAATTGCAACTGTGCGTCAGAATTGGTAGGATGTGCAACATAACTATTTTCAGGTACATCCAGATATTCCTGAAATTTATGAATGCATGTAAATGATCAGACATAAGTGATTAAAAAGATAGATGTATGGTAAAGAAAGGAAGGTTATATATGACATTACCTTTACTGATTTTTGAGCTTTGGATTTCATCTTGCCAACCCCAGTTCCAGTTACCTTCTTCCATGATTTTAACTTTCGGCGTTTCAGTTTATTGCATATCTTTTCTTGAGTGCTTTTGAGTCTGATATTCCTGACACCCTTCTTTCTTTTTTTAATTGGATCCTTAATATTAAGCTCATTATCATCCTTAACTCCAATGTCATCCGTTTCAAGCTGACTCCCACTATGCCCATCACTACTAGGCTCATCCACACCTGCATCTCCTATGTCATCAGTTTCAAGCAAGTTCCCACCTTCATAAATGTCATCTAAACTTTGGATGCCATCAATCTCTGGGATGTTTATCATTTCCAGTACTCCCGACCAAGAGCTCGACCCTCTTTTGACACTCAGCGAAGGCGACTTCTATCACATTTCTTGCAGCTATATCATTCTGACTCATGATGATTAATTTATTGAAATTCCTTAATGCACTCAGCCTCCAAACACCAGAAGGGACCACTCTGGATTCCTCAACAATATGGTCATCCACCTTAGTGCACATAGCATCCTTTGTCCACCGTTTTACAATGTATCTCTTTGGAATAGTTGTGACATTATTAAGGTGAAGCACACGAAGACAATTTTTGCAAAGAAGACCAACCTCATCAAAATATTTGCATGTGCATTGAATTGTACACGTTGACTCGTCAAAGGTCACGGTGTGCATGATTAAATCTTTCTTTGGATGCTTCACATGATAGTCATACAAAGGAGGATGCATATTAACAACTTTGGCAACGCATGGTACACCATTTACAAAATTGTCCTCAAATTGTAGACACATCGCTGTGGTATAAATTGCCCTTGCATGTTCCAATATACCAATATACCAATATCTGCCCACACTAAATGACGGTTTCCGGAAATGGTATCATAATCATCATTATTTTCATTACTCCTCCACTCGTCAACCACCTCAATGAAACATTTGTAAAAGTCACAAAGTCCATGAGTACTATGGAGTCTCCTTGAAATAGGCTTATTTGTGGTTTCACTCCGTTGCGAAGATAAAATGCCGCCACTAAAATAATATTTGGAATAAGCAGGGCACCACAAGTCTTTAATGACATACAAGTTCTGAATCCATTTCTCTTCTGCGCATTTGTACTTTATTACCATGCTGAAAAAAAGATAAGAACATATATAATTTGTGTTAAGAACATATATACTTTGTGTTGAGAACATCTAATAATGCGCTTTTGTACTTTTTTACCATGTTGAAAAAAAGATAAGAACATATATAATTTGTGTTAAGAACATATATACTTTGTGTTAAGAACATCTAATAAAAGCATATGTTCTATTTTTTAGTTTATTGTAGTTAGTCAATTTTATATTATATGATCTATCTAAAATTACTTTTACATGGTGCTATACATATTTCACATCATACAGCATAAGCAAGCACAAACTAAGTTAGTCACAACCACGGAGTAAGTATTATAATGCGTACTATGTGGTTATGACTAACTTAGTTCTAGACTTTTAACTATTCTTTTTATCACAAAAACTAGCAAGAGATTATTCACACTTTACTCAATTGAAGAAATAGTACAACTATATTGTATAAGGATTACTTAACCTTGACCAATAGTGCTCAAATTCAGCAATTGTGTCGGTGTACTTCAAAACAATATTGAACAAATCAGTGAATCCATCCATTGCTCTCAACTTTTTAATATTCTTCTTGTAATTTTCACCAATATGCCAAGTACACAATCTTTGCCTGGAATTTGGGAATACTTCTCTAATTGCTTTTGCCATTGCTGCAGATTGATCAGTCATAATGGTAATCGGATGCTTTCCACCCATAGAATTCAAAAAGGTATTGTACAACCATACAAAGGAGACTGCTTTTTCATTCAAGATAAAACCAATGCCAAACATAACATTCTTGTTATGATGGTTCATCCCGACGAATGGACCACATATCATATCATACTTATTAGTACGATATGTAGTGTCATGTACCAATAAATCACCAAATGCATCATAATCAATTTTCATCCTATTATCCTGAAAATAAAAGCACTCAAGATGACCTTCATCGTCCAATTCAAAATCATAGTAGAAGTCTACCTCATATGCTTTTCTTTCATTGAAATACTTAATAAGTTGTTTAGCATCACAACCATCAAGTTTCTTTTTCTTCTGCGCAGCTAGCACATCATAAGCATCACTCTTAATGAATCCCATAATAGATTCACCTCCAACTTCCTTTTTCAACACTCGAACTGCATCCGCAATAGGTATTCCTGTTTCCGTCAAATTACTAAGCATAGCAAGCTAGTCCTGTGTCACTTTTCTATGAGACCTTATCAAGTGCCTTTTAGAAACATGTATCCTACAATGATTATGCTCCATAACATGTTTAACAAAAATATATAAACCAGATTCCTTGTCAACATCAAACTGGACAAGAGCTTTGCATCCACATCGAAAGTCTTTCTTACTATATGCCTTTGGCTCAACATTCTTTTGACTCTTAAACCCAGAATAAGAACATAAGTACATGCGTTGTCGAACTGTCTTCCCATCAGCCCTATATGCTAACTTCCCTTTCCTAGTACCAAAACCATGCTTGAATGCATATTTATTATACAATTCATATGCTTCCTCATCAGATTTAACCTTTCTTAATAACAAATCAGAAGTGATTGCCTCCACAAACCCTAATCGAAATAATAAAAAATATAACATCGTTATATTATGTCACAGATAACTATTTTCATATTATATGAAAAAAAAAATCCATCAAAGATTTATAGTTTCAATTTCTAAATCAATTTGACAAATTTTCATTGGGGCAAACTGATTGTTTCTTCATCAAGAAAGTTTGTTACTTTTTCATATTTAAGAGAAAAAGGGAAATGTGTTATTAAAGTCTTCTATCCATCAGTTGATTTAAATTCGTTGAAGTTGCCCGCATTCCGAGTCTACTAACTTTAGTTCTAGTTTTTGGTTAGTTTTTACATGGCATTGGAGCACTGTAGGAGATGAAATCTTCATTTCTGATAACCTTAAATTGTTTTTCTTTACTGATTTTGTACATAAATATTGATTCACAAGTCATGTTATAGTTAATACTCTTTGAACTTGCAACGTAGGGATATAGCTCCAAAGAGCGGAGAGGCTCGTTGTTTAATGATTGGGATCTATCAGAGTCTGTTTCAGCTGAACCATATGAGGTATGCTTCATTACTTGATTCCATCTGAGGTATGCTTCATTACTTCAATATATCAGAGTCTTTATAAATTACTATCATGCTCTATTTCCATGGTCATATGTTCTTTTTTTGATAATGGTTTCATATGTTATTTTATCAATCAATTATACACTGTTTTTTTCCAAGTCAATACCATATTCTAATTGAATTGGCAATATGTTCTTTATATTCTTATTAGATGTTCTTTATAAGTTACTATAATGTTCTAATTCCATCAATCATATGTTCTTTTTTTCATAATGGTTCATATGTACCTTTTATCAATCAACTATATAATGCTTTTTTTCAAGTCAATACCATACTCTAATTCAACTAGCAATATGTTCTTTATATTATTATTGGATGATTTATAAGTTACTACTGTGCTCTAATTCCATGAGTCATATGTTCTTTTTTACCTATTATATTCTTATTTACATAAATTATCAAAAAAAATTCTTATTTACATAGGAAATAACATTGAATATATCAAAATATGAAAAGAACATACACAAACACCAAACAAAACTTCATCTTCTACACCGTCACATTTAATTTTTTCAATAACAAATAATAACAAAAAAATAGGAAAAATAAGAGCATTGAAATAATATAAAAATACCTTCTCCTTCTATGTCGATCCCATCCAATATATCTTCGTCATTGTTAACGTCTTCCGAAGCTATAAAACGACAATCCGAATCATCTCGAAATTCACAATCAACCATTATTGGTGTTATTTTTTTTTGCAAAGAGGACGTAATCTAGTATTTCGTAATATTAGTCTCAATAATATTGTGAAAAGTTTACCAAAGTAAAAGATAATAGTGTTTACCAAAACAAAAACTAATAGATAATAGTAGTTTATTTAAAAAAAAAAAAAGGTTTAATGTCATGGTAGTGCCTAGCCGCAATTCGTGGGAGTTATAGGATCAGTTCTGCCATTTTGTTTCTTCTTTTTTTTTATTAGCCGCAATTCGTGGGAGTTATAGGATCAGTTCTGCCATTTTGTTTCTTTTTTTTTTTTAGTGGGAGTTATAAGCAGCGTTTTGTTAATTGTGATGTGCGTTTTGTTCCGAGAGCACACAGCTCTTCGTGGTCTCGAGTCCACACACAAAATAGGCCTTGAGTTGTAAAATAGGAATCGTCCTTATGTGGAATATATTTGCCTAAATTGTTATTCACAATTTTTGCCAAATACCCCATGGCTTTATTCTGATTTATAGGAATAAAATCAATAGGACAATCTCTATTTACAAGTCATACTTAACCGACAATACATACGCGCAAAGTCCATTTTTTGAAAACAAAGTTTAGGAAAGTATCTTAATAGAATCTTTCCAAAAATATAACAGGATTTTGAAATACAGAACGTAGTACAGTGAACTGGTTTGATAATGATCTTGGAGCAGTTTATCGACTACATGGAAATGTATGTTCTGACATCAAGTTTGAAACTGATCTCATAACACTACATTCCATAAACTTCTTTGCACACCTTATAATACACCTAAAACTAGTTTAATATTCACACATGCATTACATCATAAGACCTAATCACTAAGTATTACAATCTTCATGATATCTTCAAAATACTCTTGCTCCAATGTGTTCACTTGATTTTCTTGGAAGCATTTTTGAACTTGAGCCTTTCACAATTCATTTGCTATAAAAACATGGTTAGACATAAACACATGTATATATCATATAGAACACAACAAAGGATTAGTTTGTCATCATTCAAAACACAAGCTTAGGAACCCAACATACGTTCCCCCATAATGATCATGTGGCTATTGTTGATGTTGTACATGATCCCTTAACCCCTCCTTGCTTCCTTCAGGCAGTTGTGTTAGATGACCATGACCCAAATCGAGTAAGACATTGAAGAATTGACTAATCCTGCCTAATTAGTAAGATGCTAAGCAATCCTCTTGATATTCATACTATAAATTTCTCGTACTAAAGTTGATTGGAAGTTCTTAATTAAAAGGTGATGTTATATATTTAGATATGTGCAATTAGATTTTAATTAATTTTTCTAATCCTGGTGATCTTTCACATGTGTGGAGTGAAAGACCATGCCATGTTCATGGAGACCTCTTTGTAACCTATCCTTGGAGGCTTTCTTTTGACCCATACTTTGAGAATATTAGGTGGGAGACTTGTGGTTTAGAATCTTTAGGTTGCCTCCTGAAGTATTGAATTTTGATTATGTTGCCAATATTCTTGCTGCTAATGGCATTGGTGCTACTAGTGGAAAAAACCCTAACTGATCCTGTCAAATTGGGATTAACTGACCCTGTCAAATTGGGATTAATTGATCCGAAAATGAACCAGATCAGTTAGGGGCGGAGTTGTTGAGGAAAAATAACTGATCCGGTTCATAATTATTTCAGTTAACACATAAATGAACAGATGAAAATATGGATTAAAAAAATCAGACATCCATTAAAAACCAGTTAACATGAAATAAGCAAAGATTCCAACTAGGTGGTGAGACTAGATGATACGCGACAAAGCTAAAACATTCTTAATTGGGAAATTCTACATGATATCCCCAAGGTTTTTAACTTTTCAAATACAATTATATGTTGTTGCCCCAAGTTTTTTTTAATTATTCTATTATATAGCCTTATTTGGTGATTTGACGTTAAGTTGTCGTTAATCAACCTAACACACTCTAATTACTGACTTACCCTTTTAACTTCCCTTAATGTCAGTTTCTCTTCCCCCGACCAAACCGTAACCCAATTCCCTCCTTTTTCACCTATAAAAGATCACGCTCCCTTCATCTCTTCCTCTTCTTTTATAGTCTCTTCTCTTCGAACAACATGAACTCATCATCTTCGAGAAACTTTCCAAACACCATGTCAGGTCCTGCTATGACCATAAATGGAAGCCTGAAGTTGGTGAAAATTAAGAGTTGCAACAAGTGCTTCCCTTCGAAGTTGCTGGAAATTTTTACTTCAAATAGCTAGGATAAAACGTATGCAATTGAATACAAGGAAATCAAAACACGCTAACAACAAAACAGATTACATCTTCCTAATAAATTATTAAAGTCAAATGGAGTGAAACTGAGTTGTTTATGGCATACTACAGTTGAATGTCCAAAAATATTAAGCTTTTTACCCAAACACGAAATTCGTAGAATCCTAACCCTAATAACACGAAATTGGGACACTTGAACTTAAAGTGGGCAGAACATAACAACTTAGATTAAGACACTAACCTTGGTTAAGCAATTAAACGTGAAATAACACATGTTAAACGTCAAATCACCAAATAAGGCTATATAATAGAATTATTAAAAAACTTGGGGCTACCACACATAATTGCATTCGAAAAGTGCTACCATTCTCCGGTGAAGAAAATGCCAACCACCTAAATTGCAATTTAGTGGTCTTACTTGGGTTAATTATTATCGTCTGAGAGGTTGGGAAGTACTGAGCTGGGTAATATCCTGCATCGGGAGTTTGACCATTCTTAGACATAGACAGTAGGAAACGTAAGCCCATAGGCTGTCTGGAAATTTTGATCTGACAAACCTTAGGAAGTGGCTTGCGATCCGCTGGCGTTAAGTTCTTTTTCCAAACCTATTATATTATTTTATTCTTCTACTTTAGAGGCTTATGTTATGGATCTTGTATGCTTATACTAATTTTGTTATTGTTTTATTTATTTTACTTAAGCATGTTGAATTGTTAGCTGTTGTTAGTTGTTGTGTTTTTTTTTTTTTTTGAGATTCTATGTAAAGTAAGACTTATTTATTAATGCTTGATAACTCCTACGTGGATCCTAATTGAGCTGAGAGAGCTGTTAGTTACTCCCCACTGATTGTGGATGTTTGTTGATATATTTTGCAGGTTAATTTGTTGCAGTCTGGGTCTTTTTGTCATGGGTTATTTAGAGAGACTGATGAGCTTAATTAAGAGGATTTACTTATTTGTTTTCTTTACTTTATTTCTGGGATTTTGGGGTTGTGTTATCTCGTTATGGATACTTTTGGACTAATTATTTCACTCTAAACAATACAAGAGAGGGGGGGAATTGTATGTGTAGAAATAAACATAACTTTTTGCGGAATTTTAAACTTGAACAAAGAAACAAGCTAAAGGAACATAAGGGATTTTTACGAGGAAAAACTTCTTGGGCCCAACAAAACGAAACAACCTCGACCACTAGGGATTTTAAACTCAACTCTTTCACTAATTAGGCCAAACAACTTTGTTACAACCTAATTCTACTCACGGGCCACACCTTGAGTTCCTAAACTCAAGTTCCTGAACAACTGTTCCCTTAACAGTTGTTCCTCACAACTTCACTTGAAGTTTTCTCACTTTAACTCGCTTTACTCAAAGCTTCTCTCTTACAGAACTTCACTCAAAGTCCCCTTTCCCAAAAACCAAAATACAATAGATCAATTAAACTTAGTGGAATTTCGAGTAAGAAGGCAAAGAACAAATGGCTTTTATGAGAGAATGAAGGCACTGACACTTTACTTAGTTAAACTCACTAAATCACTTGGTCAGACACAAATTGGAACTTAATTAGACATTAGTATTTATAGTGGCAATAACTTAGAACGTGGGATTAAAACATGCATTAATGGTAGAACCATTATCCCACGATGTTCCTTACCCGGAGGAACACGTTCCTCAATCATCCCATGATCTCCATGATCACTGTTAAACGTGGGAGAGAATTAAGTTACTGCTCCTTAATTTTAGCAACCACTTTAAGCATTAATTCGAAAATCTGATTTAATTAAAAACATTTTAATTATTAATACCAAAATAAAATCCTTTTACCAAAAATATTATCTTTAAAATATTTCCATAAAAACCGAAAAGAAATTTTATTATCTTTAGAAAAATAAAATCTTTTCCTTAAAAAGATTTTCCTTAAAATCAGATTTTTCCTTAGATAAATACGGTTACCTAGAATCTAGGCATAATTTACTCAACTGACATAAATGAACCGTTGTAATGCTTCATCCTAAGTCTAGTTCCTTTTAATAGTTAGTTCCTTTAACTTATTAGTTCGGCGCCGATTACGTCATTCCTTACAAAGGAACAAACGCTCATTCTCATTCTAAATTGCCATAGTTCCTTACCATTCTTACTCGTTCCTTTACAATGGAACTAGAAACAAAAAGCCTCGCTTTAGTCTTCTTGCTCCAATGCTGCTCCAGTACCAAATCTTGAAACATCTTTACTTAGTATTTAAAATCCAAACTTGATTTCTTCCTTGACTTAGTATTCTCTTTGTTCCTTTCATTGATACCTTGAAATTCACTCACTTAAACAACTTGTTAGTCCAATACTTAGTTTGCATCTTTGTTCCTTTATCATCATCAAAACTAGGATTCAACAATTTCTCCCTTTTTGATGATGACAACAAAGTTACAAACTAAGGAAAACAACAAATAACATAAGAGAATGAAAGAGATAAAAAGATAAAATAATAATTTATATAATTTAATTAAGGCATTAAATTTTTCATTTTTTTCATGATTTTTATATAAATCAATTCAGACATGGGGAATTGTAATAGGAATAATTATTTAAGTTTTATTAAACCTAACTCAAGCCTTAATTTTTCATATCTATCTCTTTGTAGAGGCTTAGTTAGTATATCAGCAATCTGATTTTCAGTTTGACAAAACTCAAGTTTAATCAAACCTTTTTCCACATTTTCTATTAGAAAGTGATGTCTGATATGTATATGCTTAACTCTGGAATGATGTACTGGATCTTTTCAAATACTAATGGCACTAGTATTATCACAATAAATAAGAACACAATTAAAGATTATTCCTTAGTCACAAAGTTGTTGTTTTATCCAAAGCATTTGAGAGCAACATGCAGCAGCATCTACATATTCTGCTTCAGCAGTGGATAAAGCAACTGTGTTTTGTTTCTTGGTGCTCCAAGAAACTAAACTATGACTAAGAAATTGAACCATACATGTGGTGCTTTTCCTATTTACAAGATCCCTAGCATAATCAGCATCAACATATCCTCTTAACTCAAATGTATCACTTCTTGGATAGAAAAGTCCAAGATCATCTGTTCCTTTAAGATATCTAAGAATTCTCTTCAAGGCAGTTAGATGAGACTCCTTGGGATTAGCTTGAAGTCTAGCACACAAACCAACACTAAAAGCTATGTCTGGACGACTAGCAGTCTGATACAAAAGTGAACCAATCATGCCTCTATATTTTGTTTGATCAACACTTGTTCCTATGGAATCTTCATCTAATCTAGTTGAAGTTCCCATAGGAGTGTGATTTATCTTTGAGTTTTCAAGGCCATATTTCTTTAGCAGTTCCTTTATGTATTTTTGTTGGTGAATAATTATTCATTTTTCAGTTTGCTTAATTTGTAATCCAAGAAAGAAATTTAACTCACCCATCATACTCATCTCAAATTCATTACTCATGAGATTTGAGAATTCTTTGCACAATGATTCATTTGTTGCTCCGAAAATGATGTCATCAACATATATTTGAACAAGTAGTATGTCAGTTCCTTTCGATTTTAGAAATAAGGTTTTATCCACCTTTCCTCTTTTAAAGTTGTTTTCTAAAAGGAACTTTGATAATCTCTCATACCATGACCTAGGTGCTTGCTTTATCCCATAAAGAGCCTTGTCAAGCTTATAGACATGGTTTGGGAGATCACTGCTTTCAAATCTAGGGGGTTGTTCAACATATACATCTTCATTTAAATAGCCATTTAGAAATGCGCACTTAACATCCATTTGATATAGTTTAAATCCCATATAAGCAACAAATACAATTAGTATTCTAATGGCTTCAAGTCTAGCAACAGGAGCAAAGGTTTCTTCATAGTCAATTCCTTCTTGTTGATTATAACCTTTTACTACAAGTCTAGCTTTGTTCTTTACAATTGTTCCATACTCATTTAATTTATTTCTAAACACCCATTTTAAGCCAATCACTTTTTGTTGTTTAGAAGGGGGAACTAGATGCTATACCTTGTTTCTTTCGAACTCATTTAATTCAGATTGCATAGCAGTGATCCAATCAGAATCAGTTAGGGCTTTTTCATAATTTCTTGGCTCTATCATTGATAAGAATGCATGAACTGCACAAAAATTCCTTAACTGAGATCTAGTTTTCGTACCTTTGGATATGTCACTTATTATAAGTTCCACTGGATGTGATTTTTGATGTTTCCAAGGTTTTGGTTGAAACTCCCTTATAGGAACAGGTTGTTCCTCTTGAGTTCCATGAGTGGATGAGGAGCTTTGATCAGTTGTTCCTCTTTCAGCAATGGTTGAATCAGTTCCTCCAACATTTTCGTCCTTAGTAGGAATAGGAACAACTCCATCATCTTGAGGAACAGGAACATCATTGTTATGAATGTTTTCATTTACTTCGTTCCTTTCCTCTTTTATTTATTCTTCCTCAATTGAATCTGCATCTTTCTCATTTGGTTGTACCAAGCCAATCTCAAAGTCATCAACCTGTTTGCTTGGATTAAAATTGTCAGATTCATCAAAGATTATGTGGACACTTTCTTCAACACACATAGTTCTTTTATTGTAAACTCTATAAGCCATACTATGTGATGAATATCCTAAGAATATTGCTTCATCACTCCTAGCATCAAATTTTCCAAGATTATCTTTCCCATTGTTATGAACAAAACATTTACAACCAAATGTTCTGAAATGAGTAATATTGGGTTTCTTTCCAAAATAAAGCTCATAAGGAGTTTTGTTAATGATAGGTCTCATCATGGCACGATTTATTATGTGACAAGCAGTATTGACAGCTTCAGCCCAAAAGTTCCTTGGAAGTTCACTAGCAATTAGCATGGTCCTAGCCATTTCTTCCAAAGTTATATTTTTCCTTTCTACAATCCCATTTTGTTGTGGTGTCCTAGGGGCAGAAAAATTATGATTTAGGCCATGGTCTCTGCTTAAGTCATCAAATTTATAATTTTCAAATTCTTTACCATGATCGGATCTAATATGCATTAATTTATGACCACTTAAATGTTGAACTCTTTTAGCAAAGACAAGGAACTCATCATAAGTCTCATCCTTACTAGAGAGAAAAATAACCCAAGTATACCTAGAGTAGTCATCAACAATAACTAACACATACATCTTTCCACTTCTACTTTGAATTCTCATAGGGCCACACAAATTCATATGAATTAATTCTAAAGGTTTTGTGGTGCTCACAACAGTTTTAGATTTGAAAGAGGATCTAATATGCTTTCCTTTGGCGCATGCATCACAAACTTGATCAATATGAAATTTTATAGATGGTAATCCTAAAACAAGATCTTTTGATCGAATTTGTCAAGTAATGAAAAGCTAGCATGTCCTAGACACTTATGCCATAGGAGTGGATCATCTTCAATAACACTAAGACATGTCAGATTGTTTTTAGGAACAAGATCAAGATCCACAATATATGTGTTCCCTTTCCTTGTTCCTTCCAAGATGACATTCTTCGAGTTAATGTTAATGATCAAGCATTTTTCACTATTAAATTTAACAACATTTCCCTTATCACATAATTGAGAAATACTTAACAGATTATGTTTTAAACCTTCAACTAAAAATACATTATCAATGGAATGTGATGGTGACTTACCAACCTTACCTATGGCAACTATGTTACCTTTCTTATTGTCACCAAAAGTCACATTTCCACCTTCATAGGTTGAGAGTGAGAGAAACTTAGATTTGTCTCCTGTCATATGCTTAGAACAACCACTATCAAGATACCAAGTGTTGTTCCCCCTCACTCCAACCTGCAAAAATCAACTAGTTGTTAGTTGAAGGAACCCCTTGTTTCGTGGGTTCCTGTTCTTGACTAGGATTTGATTTGACAAGCCATTTCATATTACTCATCTTCACATTTTTGCCAATCATTCCAGTTCTTAGTTGACATTGATTTATGTAATGACCTATCTTACCACAGTACATGCAAATTTTATCACTGGGTAGGTCAACAAATTTCTTGTTCTTGTTCCTTTTCTTGTAGTTTTCAAAACCAAGACCTTCTTTTCTTTTAGTCCGTGGTCTCTCAATCCATTTAGGAACAACCATCGTTTTGCCTCTATTCCTTGCAACAACCAGTTCCTTCTTGAGATTACAGATGTGTTCCTTTAAAACATTTTTCTCTTTATTCAAATTTTCGATCTCAGATCTGTAACCTTTCAAAGGGGTTGATCTAATATTAAAGGAACTTAGAACAGGGACAAATTCCTTTAAGTGTGAAATTTCTAAATTAATTAGATAATTTTCATTCTTCACACTTTCATATGATTCCTTGATTTTTAAATTTTTATCAAACAAATTAAAGAACCTAGTTTCAACATCCGTTCTCATTTTCTTAAGCCATTCTATATGTTCTTTACATGCTTTAAGAGCTTGTTCAGTTTGTTCACGTTTTTCACGTTCATCTCTACATTCAAGAATTACATCATAAAGAAGATCATAAATGACAGGCCTAGTTTTGCCATCTAAGTCTGATTCAAGTCCATGTTGGCTTACCTCAACATTTTCTTCATCTTATTTTTCATCAATGTTTGGCATGAGGCAAAGATTTGCAGTTTCTTCAGTTTGTTGTTCTTCTTCCTCTTCTGTCTCTGAATCTCCGCAAGCAGCTATCATTGCCTTTCGAACGTTCGCCTTAGAGAAAGGAGCTTTAGTTTCCTTGTTCCTTTCAGCGAAGCGTTCCTTGTTCCTTTCTTTGGTTTTATCATTTTCCCAAAGTGGACATTCCTTGATGAAGTGATCTGTACTACCACATTTATGACAAGCAGCTTTGTTAGAATTTTTTTTTTGTTTTACCTTTGAATTTCCGTTCTTCATGTTCCTATACATCTTTCGAAATTTTCGGACCATGAGTGCTGCTTCCTCTTCTTATGAGTCAGAGTCATTTTCATCATCTGCTTTAAGGGCAATGGATTTTGACTTAGAGCTTTCACCATACTCAGTATCAAGGTGAAGCTCATGAGTTATAAGTGATCCAGCTAGCTGTTCCAAGTTGAACTTAGTGAAGTCTTTTGTTTCTTGCAAAGCAGTGACCTTAACCATCCATCTATCCTTAGGAAGACTCCTAAGAACTTTTCGAACTTGTTCCTCTGATGAAATAAACTTACCAAGAGAAGCTAACTCATTAATAATGTTAGTAAAACGAGTGAACATCTCTTGTATGCTTTCCTTAGTCTTCATGGAGAACAGTTCATATTGATTCATTAGTAAATCATTTTAGATCTCTTGACTTCATTAGTTCCTTCATGGGTACTTCTAGTAAATCCCATATTTGCTTTGCGGATTTGCAACCCATGATCCTATTGTGTTCATGGGGTCCAAGTCCACAATGCAGCAATTTAACATCCATTGCATTTACTTTCATTTTTTCGAAATCAGCTTTGTCATATTCAGAGAAGGGTTTTAGAATTACCTCATTTTTGTCATTAGTAGTTGTGACCTCGAAATCACCAACTTCAATGACTCTCCATACCTGGTAGTTTTCAGCCTTGATAAATATCTCCATTATGTTCTTCCAGTAGGAATAGAACTTCCCATTGAACATGGGAGGCCTTTGCATAGAGTAACCTTCCTCAAGTTTCTCGGTGGTATTCATTGTTCCTTGGATCTTTTTCTCAATAGGGTTTCCTATCTTTCGTGAGTTCCGGCTCTGATACCAATTGTTATTTCACTAGGAACAATACAAGAGGGGGGTGAATTGTATGTGTAGAAATAAACGTAACTTTTTGCGGAATTTTAAACTTGAACAAAGAAACAAGCTAAAGGAACACAAGGGATTTTTACGAGGAAAAACTTCTTGGGCCCAACAAAACAAAACAACCTCGACCACTAGGGATTTTAAACTCAACTCTTTCACTAATTAGGCCAAACAACTTTGTTACAACCTAATTCTACTCACGGGCCACACCTTGAGTTCCTAAACTCAAGTTCCTGAACAATTGTTCCCTTAACAGTTGTTCCTCACAACTTCACTTGAAGTTTTCTCACTTTAACTCGCTTTACTCAAAGTTTCTCTCT
Organism: Beta lomatogona; assembly: GCA_947646795.1. Classification (NCBI taxonomy): domain Eukaryota; kingdom Viridiplantae; phylum Streptophyta; class Magnoliopsida; order Caryophyllales; family Amaranthaceae; genus Beta; species Beta lomatogona. Next base: position 2,139,960 of record CANSNZ010000982.1, read on the forward strand.
TACAAAACTTCACTCAAAGTCCCCTTACCCTAAAAACCAAAATACAATAGATCAATTAAACTTAGTGGAATTTAGAGTAAGAAGGCAAAGAACAAATGGCTTTTATGAGAGAATGAAGGCACTGACACTTTACTTAGTTAAACTCACTAAATCACTTGGTCAGACACAAATTGGAACTTAATTAGACATTAGTATTTATAGTGGTAATAACTTAGAACGTGGGATTAAAACATGTATTAGTGGTAGAACCATTATCCCATGATGTTCCTTACCCGGAGGAACATGTTCCTCAATCATCCCATGATCTCCATGATCACTGTTAAACGTGGGAGAGAATTAAGTTACTGCTCCTTAATTTTAGCAACCACTTGAAGCATTAATTCAAAAATCTGATTTAATTAAAAACATTTTAATTATTAATACCAAAATAAAATCCTTTTACCAAAAATATTATCTTTAAAATATTTCCATAAAAACCGAAAAGAATTTTTATTATCTTCAGAAAAATAAAATCTTTTCCTTAAAAAGATTTTCCTTAAAATCAGATTTTTCCTTAGATAAATACGGTTACCTAGAATCTAGGCATAATTTACTCAACTGACATAAATGAACCGTTGTAATGCTTCATCCTAAGTTTAGTTCCTTTTAATAGTTAGTTCCTTTAACTTATTAGTTCAGCGCCAGTTCGTCTGTTCCTTACAAAGGAACAAACCCTCATTCTCATTCTAAATTGCCATAGTTCCTTAACATTCTTACTCGTTCCTTTACAATGGAACTAGAAACAAAAAGCCTCGCTTTAGTCTTCTTGCTCCAATGCTGCTCCAGTACCAAATCTTGAAACATCTTTACTTAGTATTTAAAATCCAAACTTGATTTCTTCCTTGACTTAGTATTCTCTTTGTTCCTTTCATTGATACCTTGAAATTCACTTACTTAAACAACTTGTTAGTCCAATACTTAGTTTGCATCTTTGTTCCTTTGTCATCATCAAAACTAGGGTTCAACATTATATATTTTTTTATGTTATTTTAGATTTCATTTGAACTTTAGAGTGACACTGTCCCTCTTGACGATATTTTCGCTATCGTCTACTATTTAATAAAATTTTCGATTTTGTTTATTCTTTAATTTGCTTGTGATTAGACGGAGTCTTACAGTTGGTATTAGAGCAAACGTTCCAAAAACTCTCTCTGAGTTGCTACATGTTCCATGAGAAACGTGTTGTCTTGTAACTAGGATTACTAGTGTCTTAGGCTTCAAGAAGAGTTCTTAGCGAGAGTTACTTGGGAAGGAAGAAATCCCTGGGAATCATGTTTGTTAAATGATGTGCTATATGTTTCTTACGTGTGATTTATTAACTAATATCTATTCCTTTTTGTAGTATGCCTCATCGTCATACACTTGATGCACGAAAGGAAGCAACTTGCCGGAGACGTCAGGCATTAAAAAATGCCATCATCTCTTTCGCCAACCGTGGTAATTTTCCTGCTGGTGGGCAGTCAGTTTTTGATAGGTTTGATCGTCGTCATAGGCCGCCGACCTATGAGGGTGCTGCTGATCCTGTTATTTTAGAGAGTTGGCTACGAGAGATGGAAAAATTGTTCGCAGCCACTGGATGTCCTGCTACGGAAATGGTCCTTATAGAAACCTATTATCGGAAAATGGAGGCAGACAATTGGTGGAGCACGATTCGTGCAAGCTGCGTGGCGACACCAGATTTCAGTCGGGCTCAGTTCGTTGCTAAATTGGAGAGGTTTTACCCAGATGAGCTCTGTTGGTGTATGAATAAAAACTAATACCGCAAGTGCACGGTGTACTAAAGTAGTATACTAGCAAATACGGGTCGAACCCACAAGGACGTTAATACTAAGTTAAATTACCTACTTGACAATAAGCGATAATTTAGCAAGGAAATTAATTAATGCAGACTAATAGGCTTGAACTAACAATAGAGTGCAAATATGATACTAAAAATTAATTAAAAAAAACAAAGAAAAGTACTTATTCTATATAGAATGCCGTTTGAAGATTCAAAGAAGGAAAAGCAATAGTCAACGTAAGATCAACAAACAACATCATGAAATCTAAGATCAAACAAACAATTAACCAAAATCCCATGTATAAAATAAGATAAACAATCAAAGAGCAACAATCGTGATGAATGGAGAAACAAGCAAATACTCGGCAAACGAAATAGGCAGGAACCAAATAAAAGGAAAAAGATGAATAAACTAGATTCAAAGAAGAAAAGGCAAAACAATACTAAAATTAATCAAAGGAACAAAATTACCAATACTGAGTAATGAATAACAGAGTAATGAAATTTTGCTAAACTCTGCCGACGTTGTCACTCCATCGGCGTGAGTACTAGGCTAGAAATGGAAAAACTAACTAAAACCTAAAACTTTTGTAATTGTCTGTATGTGTGTCGGCTATGGTGCAGCCCCGCTGCTTCCTCCCCCTGTTGAAGAGAATTAGGGGAAAATATATACCCCACAACCTTAGGCTAAGATAAGGAAATAAAATAAAACTCAATCTCTAATATTCCATATGCTATCTCTGTATCTTCTTTTCAGATTTTGCTTGCTTAAGGGAATAGCTGCCAGCGTGCCAGTAAAACTCTTTTTTCGACTTGCTTTAGACTTGTGTTAATATGAGACTTGGGCTAATATTTTCTTCATCTTGTATTGTTAGGGCCTCACACTTGTATATTTGCTCTTGAAATCATCTTATTGCTCACGAGTCGACACCTAAGATAAATTTAGATAAAATAAAAACAATTAGAGCTCAATATATAAAAAAATAATAAATAATTATGAAAAATAAGTATATATTAATAAGTCTCACTAATATATCATATATACCTATAAAATCTATTCAAATGACTAATATATAAGGGTAAAATAATGCATTATTATGAACCAATCAGTTGGCATAAAGAGGAGGAGTTCCTCTCATTATCTCAGGTGACATTGAGCATTCAGGAGTACACAAACAAGTTTACTGAGTTGTCCTGTTTTGCTACTATTGTTGTACCTACGGAGGCTGAGAGGGTGAAGAGGTACATAAAGAGAAAGGATATGAGATTACGACCCATGTGCTGAGTTTGGGAGCCTCTACATTTCGGGGGCATATGAGATCTCCTTGAGTATTCATGCTTCCATCAAGGAAGAAGAGGCCACTAAGGTTGTTGCTATGAAGAAGCCCCCCTATGTCCTTCGTCCAGAGTACGGCTAAAAGGCCGAGGTATGAGTCTAGTAGTCGTGGGGGATACTAGCACTGTTCTGGTCATCGACAGGGACTAAGTGTCGTCAGTGTAAGAAGGCGATTCATCCAGGCAAGAACTGTAATGGCACTACAATCACTTGCTACTATTGTAGAGACTTTAGGCATAAGTCATTTTAGTGCTATAAGAACCCGAGTGCTACATCATCTTCTGCGGGTCGTGCTCAGCCAACCGGTTCTTCTGTTCCTCCTAAGAACATAATATATGTGATGACTCAGGCAGATGAAAATGTTTATCCAGACGTGATTACCGATACTTTTCTTATTAATAATGTGTCTGCTTGTGTTTTATTTGATATTGGTGCCTTTGTGTCTGTTGTATCTAGTGCTTTTGTGAGAAAAGCTAATTTGATCTCTAGTTCCCCGTGAGGTGTCTCATATCTCTTGCATATGGAGAGAGTTACCCTTGTTCTGCTGAATACAAGGATGTTCCTATGGTTATTTTGGGAACAGATCTTCTAGCCGACCTTAAGGAGTTTGATTTGTCCGAGTTCGATGTAATTATGGGTGTAAATTGGTTCTTTAAGTACCATGCTAGCATCCATTGCCGTGATCAGAAGATTTCACTCCGTGGTCCCAAAGGTAATCAGATTTCCTATCCGAGAATCGTAGTAAAGAAGGGAGTGAAAATTGTATCTGCTTGAAAATGAGAAGAATGTGGCGGAAGAGAGATGATGTATTTTTGTGTATGGTGAAGGATCTAACTCTTAAAGGGCAACTTGAGGGCATTCCCATAGTCCGTGAGTATCCAGACGTCTTTCCTGAAGAGCTGCCAAGTGTTCCTCTAGAAAGGGATGTTGAGTTTAGTATAGATCTTGTTCCTGGTACTACACCTATTTATAAGGCTCCTTATAGAATAGTGCCTCCTGAATTGCTAGAACTGAAAACTCAATTGCAAGAGTTGATTGATAAGGGATTTATAAGGCCTAGTGTCTCGCCTTAGGGTGCTCCTGTTTTGTTTGTCAGGAAAAATGGGAGTATGCGCTTGTGTATCAATTACCGTGGATTGAATAAGGTAACAATCAAGAACAGGTACCCGTTGCCTCGAATTGAAGACTTGTTCGAGCAGTTGAAGGATGCTGGGGTTTTCTCCAAAATTGATTTGAGGTCTGGTTATCATCAGATTCTTGTGAAGAAGGAGGATGTCCCTAAGACTGCATTCCAAACGAGGTATGGGCACTATGAGTCCGAAGTGATGCCTTTTGGTCTCACTAATGCTCCTGCGGTATTTATGGATCAAATGAACCGTTTAATCCATGAGTATTTGGATTTTTGTGTCGTTGTCTTTATTGACGAAATTTTAGTGTACTCTAAGGATAAGGGTGAGCATGAGAAGCATCTAAGGCTGATTTTGGATGTCCTAAGGAGGCAAAAATGGTTCGCCAAGTTGTCCAGATGTGAGTTGTGGTTGAAAGAGGTCGCATTTCTTGGCCATGTGATTAGTAAAAAAGGGGTAAAAGTTGATCCTTCCAAGATCAAGGTTGTAGTTGAACGGGAGAGTTCGAAGAATGTGTCTGAGGTTCGAAGTTTCCTAGGCCTTGCTGGTTACTATCGGCGTTTTGTCAAAGATTTCTCCAAAATTGCTCAATCTTTGACCAAGTTGATGAGGAAGGAGTGCAAGTTCTTGGTCCGAGGATTGCGAAAAGGCTTTCCAAGCTTTGAAGAAGAGTCTCAAATCTGCTCTAGTTCTTACTTTACTGTCTGAAAGGGTAGAGTATGAGGTGTATGGTGATGCGTCGATAAATGGTCTGGGTTGTGTTTTAGTGCAACAAGGTAAGGTAGTTGCTTATGCTACGAGGCAATGAAGGTTCACGAAAGGAATAACCTGACTCATGATCTCGAGTTAGCAGCGGTGGTATTTGCACTCAAAATCTACACTATACTTGTATGGTGTTCCATGTAAGGTGTATACTGACCATAAGAGTTTGAAGTACATCTTCTCTCAACGTGATCTGAACTTAAGGTAGCGTAGATGGTTGGAGCTTATAAAGATTATGCGTTAACACTGGAGTACCAATAAGGTAAGGCTAATAAGGTGGCTGATGCTCTGAGTCAAAAGTCAAAACACTCTCTTAATGCTGCCATGATTTTGCCTAAGGATTTGTGTGATGAGTTCCGGAAGCTTGATATTGAGGTGATGCCTCAAGGTTCTATTAATATGTTGTTGAGCTCTATGAGTGCTAAGCTAGAGTTATTCCAAGAATTGAGAAGCAAACAAAGAAATGACACGAAGCTCGAGAAGATACGTGAAGCAAAAGGGTAAGGTCGAGCCGAGAATTTTGAGATTTGTGCTTATGGTAGTTTGAAATTCATGGGGCACTGGAGCGTGCCTAACGTTGGGGATCTCAAGAGGAAGATTCTTGAGGAGGCTCATAACACTCCCTATTTTTTCCATCATGGGGGTGATAAGCTTTACAAGGATCTAAAGGTGAATTTCTGGTGGCCTTGTACGAAAAAGGAGAAGGAGATTGCTGAATTTGTGGCTAAGTGTTTGGTTTGTCAGAAAGTGAATTGAGCATCAAAGGCCTGGTGATTTACTATAACCATTGCCTATTCCTACATAGAAGTTTGATTCTATCTCGATGGACTTTGTAAAGGGTATCTATACAAATATATTAAAAGGCGTTCCTATCAAAGGAACGGTGCCACGTGGCACTCTTCTGAAGCTTCTAACACACATATTTATAATCTCAATAAAAAAATATTAACAATGTGTAGTTACTAGGATTCGAACACATGACCTTTGAAATGAAATGTGAGAGTTTAACCACTAATCCATTACAATTTCAATGCTTAATGTTTTAAAGTAAAACATAATAAAGTCTTATAATTATGTGTATTTATAGGCTTTTTGATCTTTAACCTTTTTATTAAGTAATAACATTCTCTTACCCAAATTCGATTGAAATTGTTATTTTTATCTCCAATTCCTTAGAAGTTTTTTTTTCGAACAACTTATCATGCCATAACGTACATTTTCCAATTTTGCACTAGACAAAATATTACGAAAAGCTAATATAATCCATTATGAAATTTATGAATAATAATATATTTGATAATTTAGTATTGTAAGTATAGTTGTGAGTATAACTAGTTTTCAGGATGATTCATTCTTATTGTTATATGCTTACATGTGTTGACTATATATATACATATATACAATTATATTATGAGTAAATATCTTATGAGTGTTTGGTTTATTGTAATAAATTAGGAGTATCGTAATATTGTGGTTTTATAAATCAATATATAAGTTGTCGACGTCACAATACTCGAGGGAGAATAATATTACCTTTAGTACCGTCTCGCCAAGAGTTATGTACCGGGGATATTATAACTAACGCTGTAATTAACTTTGTACCCAAACTCAGACAACGATAGTGTAGTTGTTGGAGTATTTGCTTATACTGTGTATTTGGTGTTTAATTATGTTCTAAGAAAGGTATATTCTTTTTAGTTGGGCGAAATGATTTTTATTAGTATTATCATCACTATTACTTTGAGAAGAATAAATATTGTTGAACTGAGACTCTTGGATTGCGATCCTAGTTTCTGTTGATTTTAGGTGTAAGCCCTTAAGGGCAACCTTATTATTTATACTTGAAGATTAATGGCTGAATAAATTATAGTATTTATTTGTAGAATTGTTTATTGAGATTAAGATATCCGGTGGGATAGATGTAGTCCTCGGAAAAGAACATGTCGACCACATAGATTGCAATCTAGGGGTCTTACCTGTGTTAATTGATGTCGTCCGAGAGGTTGGGGAGTACTGAGCTGGGTACTATCCTGTATCGAGAGTTTGGTCATTCTTAGACACAGACAATAGGGAACGTAAGCCCATAGGCTGTCAGGAGATTTCGATCTGACAAACTTTAGGAAGTGGGTTGCGATCCGCTGGCATCCAATTCTTCTCCAAACCTATTATATTATTTTATTCTTCTACTTTGGAGGCTTATGTTATGGATCTTGTATGGTTATACTAATTTTGTTATTGTTTGATTTATTTTACTTAAGCATGTTGAACTGTTAGCTGTTGTTAGTTGTTGTGGTTTTTTTTAGATTCTATGTGAAGTAAGACTTATTTATTAATGCTTGATAACTGACAGGCTAAAGTCGTATCACCTAATCAAAAGTAATCCTAAAGTCCTCTAACAAATAGTAGTCAGGGAAGTAGGGTCGAATCCACAGGGAAACAGTGTTCTTTTCCCAATTGTCGATCAAATCTAGATTATAGGGAACGAGTGTTTGGTTGTAATTATACTAAACTAGACAATAACTATATCAAGAATATCAATAAAATAAAGTCTAGGGCGTAGGTTCACCAATGAACAATATTCCAGGATGAAACACAATAATCAATAATGAATAACGCAGTCAAACAGGTTGATTTCCTCTCTCGAGTCGAAATTAACCATAGAATGATATTAACAGGCTCTCGCAATTAATTAATACCAATTCTACCTATTGAAACTAGCCTTAATATCAAGTTTATACCTCTCGGCGCATAACCTAATATTGCAATACTATAACAATCAAATCTGGCCAAATCGAATTGAATAGAGATAATACATTCAATAAGAAGCAACATACATCATCAAAAATCAATACTTTATAAACATCCCTTCATAAATATTCACGGATCCCGTTAACCCTAGAAATAAACTACTCAATCATAATTAAAGGAACCATATTCATGATGAAACAAGTAAACATGGTGAATCAATAATCAAAGATTGAATAAGAATAACAAGAGAAGAGAAGAAATACCAATGTAGAACAGTCTTGCAAAATCCCAACTTCTATTGAAAATCCAATGTAAAAATGGCAAAGAGTAATTCTAGGGTTCTTGAGTAATTAAAATTTGCTTAGCAAAACTAAAGTTGAAACTATAATGTAAAAACGTGGTTTTTCAACCCTAAAATAATAAGTATTTATATCAAAATAAAAGCCAGCGCAACACGCGCTTAAAATCCTTAAAAATCCGATCCGCCCGACTAACCCGGGCGGAATCCGCCTGGTGTCATGTTTGCTCGTCACGCCCCGTCGGGCGTTCTTTAACTGCATCCTTCAAAGTTGACTCGCCTCGCCCGACCAACCCGGTCGGATATTGCCCGGTCGGGCCCGCAAGGGTGTTTTTCTTGCTTTCTTTTCAATCTGAAAATGTGGCTAACGCAAAGCCGCCCGACCGGCTGGGGCAGATATCGCCCGTCCGGGCGGTCTTCAGGTCCTTGACGCCCAACTTCCAATCTTCAAAGTGTCATAACTTTTGCGTTAATTGTCGGAATTAAGCAAATGACCACTTGTTGGAAAGCTCTTGAATTGTAGAATCCAACCCAAATGAAATGCTCGAGCTCTTGAAAGTGCATCATCTCTTGTAGGGGTATAAATGAGTAGGATATGCATCAAACATGCTAATTCCTACAATAATCATCCTGAAACTACAAACATACTACAAGAAACACATTAGTACTGAAAATGCTTCCGAAGAACGCAATTAAGACCAATAATCAATGAGGGACGGGGGGAAAACTCTATATAAAATTGACATATCAAACTCCCCCAAGCTAGACTTTTGCTTGTCCCTAAGCAAAACCTGTCTGAAGATCAAGAGTTCAAGGAAGTAATAGTCGTTTCACCCCAACATAAAATCGTTTCAAAAATATTTAGGTGACTATAGATCGAATCCAAGCACACCACAAATCACAATCTGTAAAGCTCAACAGATAAGCACCAATCAGGGATAAGAATAAAAATAGGCCACTAGACATGCACTACAAATCAATGAAAAGGATATCACATGGGGACTCTCCCCTCATTTGTAGAACACTCTCCAAGCAGTTAAAATGACTGCTTTTAACCAACCCCAAGTGCCCATCCCAACTCTCACACTCGTGTGTTTGAAAGATGATTAATAACACTCAATTGCCAAACTTCACCAAGTTAGTCCATAGACTTGTGTCATCTCTCCACATTAGGTAACTACACATGCAAACAAATCATATGACTCATTGAAGGTTGTAATGAGGCTCATGGTAATAGGTGTGGTAAATATTTGGGAATGTGGTGTTCAAGGAAGTGAAGTATTACTACAACTTTGATGAAACAATCCACACAATATATTAAACTTCAACACAATTACAACCAATATTCTTTTCCTTCATCCCTTTCTCCTTTCATATAATCCAAACAAAAACTTCCAACTCAATGTTTTTCAAATTTTTTCTCTTTTTTGTATTTTTTTCTTTGAAAGCCTTACTTGTCTCATTTTCAAAAGTTTTCTACTTTAGCTACTAGGTAATAAGGATAGAGTAGAGTCAATAATTAGGACTCGAAAATAATAATGCGAAGTCCTTTTTTCATGTACACGAATTTTCTTTCTTTTTTTTTTTTTTCAATTACACCAACAACCAATTCCATCCATCAAATGTCGACCAAAATACAATTCCTAAATACTTCACAACCAAAGGTAGAGAGATGTATTTTTGGAAAATGTGGAGCTCATAACGTGGTTATCAAAAGAAATAGGCTCAGCTCAGAGTGGTTAACTAGGGGAAATAAATGCAGGGAAGGCTATTTGGTCTTATGGTGCAATTTCCTAATAGAGTCATAATCATTTTTGTTTAGTCATCATCTAGTCAATGCATCAATGGAGAGAAAACACAAGTTCTAGCATCCCTCAGAGAAATGGGCATACACACATGAAAAGAAAAACTGGAATATATGCAGTTTTAAGGCACATAAGCTCATTGATAAATACAAACATGCTTGTAGGACATATAGAGTGCCAAAATTATGATTCTTATCATAGATTAAAGTACAAAAATATCATGAGGTGGGCATGGGTTGGGCCTGCACGTGGGTCGGCCCGGCCCGACACGAGCCCAATCAAGGCCCGGCCCGGCCCGGCCCGTTGCCCGCTCCGTGGGCCGTGGGCCTGCCACGATCAAGAAATTTTATTTCAGGCCCGCACCGGCACGAGCCCTCCTATATGGCTCGTGGGCCGAACGCCCATTTTCTTTGTTTTTTAGCCTAAAACTGCCAAGAATTCTAAAAAACAACATAAAACACGGGCCAGGCCCGCAGGAGGCACGAGCCCGGCTCACGAGCCAGTGGGCCTGGGCCGGGCCGTGGACAAAATCTGGAAATTTTGGGTTCGACACGGCACGGCCCGCCATTTCCTCAAGCCCGCGGGCCGAGTCCATGAACAAGCCCGACCCGGCCCATGCCCAGGTCTATCTCTGGTGATCAATCATTGTTCCATGCCCATCAACAATCCAAAGTCAAAACACAAATATGATGATACGGGGCATAGGGAAACAACTATTCAACTTGACTCTAATTTTCTAGTAAACTCGTATCACTAGTGGAAAAAACGCCTTGTGCTACTTGTCAAGTGCTCCGGTTGATTAATCAACCCGAGCACTTGAAATCAAGTGCTCCGGTTGACTAACCAACCCGAGCACTTGGAGACTCTCATATCCATTAATTAAACTGTCGCGCGCACTAAACTGATGTACGCTTACTAATTTTTTTCGACCCACTCCCTCACAGTCACCCCTTATTCGAGAACGTTAACTCTCTCCATCTTCTCTAATTCTCTCCTTTCTCTCCCCTCAAAAAAAAATTCTCCTTTCACTCTGCCGAAATTCGAAACCCTAGAAGTTAAAGAACTTCAGTTTTACTGTGAGCTCGAGATAGCGAGTGTGCGGCAACTACGGGAAAGAGAAAAATCAGACCAATCTTCAGGGATATTGGTGGTGTTTGCAAATCGAAAACTCCAAGATGGTCGGATTATTGGTTCTTCAGCGCTGTACTTTAGCAGCGACGGTAGGAGGCGGCGGCGATGGTGGTACAGAAGCAGCAGCAACAGCAATAGCGCGGAAACCGATGATTGTTCAAGTTAGGGTTTCAATCTTTAAATAAAGAAAAATATGATGGGTATCTCTTTCTCTCTCTCTCCCCCCTCTTTTAGATCTGCTCCCACTTTTTTTGCATCATCGTTTTTTGATACCATTTTGTTTCTGGAATTCTCAACATAACTTTCGGATCTTGGATTTGTTGTTCGTTGATTTTGTAATTGTATGAATTTTGGAATGTTTGTATATAATAAATGGGTTTAGTAGCTGGTTTTATATATAGTTACAATCTGATCCAATTATTGTTTGCTATCAATTTTTTTTTATGATAAAAATCAGCCAGACATTCGCTGAATTATATCTGGCGTTGCCATTTAGTAGGAGAAATTATTTTGTGGAAATTGTTTGTAGTGATGTTTTAGAGTAATAATTGAAGTGATTTTTCAATAATTGGCAGCAGCTGGGATTGGCTAGAAGGCCCATATGTGTATTACCTTTACACTACCTATGGTTTTAGCAAGGGAGAAATTGGGCATTTGTTTATTCTAGGGTTCGGATCCTCCATGTTGTTCGGGACGATTGTCGGATCCCTTATTGATAAACAATATATTTCTCTTACCCCCTTGATGATGCTGTGTTATACTATTTGTTAAGCATTGTTGATGCTTTGGCTGATTCATCTCAGGTTTCGTTTCAGGGGTCGTAAGAGGGCATGTGTCACTTATTGTCTTACCTATATCATGATCTGCATCACCAAGCACTCCCCACAATACAAAATTTTGATGGTGGAGAGTATTTTGGGTGGCATTGCCACGTCTCTTCTATTTTCGGCCTTTGAGTCGTGGCTTGTGGCAGAGCACAATAAGGTGAAACTTTTCGTCTAATGGATCATCATTTACACTCAATTATAACTTATAAGTAGTGCAAAGTTATATTTTCTAGGGGGAGATCACTAGTAAATTTCAAATTACAATATTGTTAACCTTTCACATTAAAAGACGTACTCAGATGTGATGGCCGGTGGGAAGTGGTTATTCAATTGTATTTGGCAAGTACAATAAAAAAATAGAGTGTTACTATAATTTTCAATGACACTGCAGAAGATCAATGAACTAGTTTCTATGCCTTTATAACATAGTTTAATATCTTCTATTGTTCTGGTCTGGTTTATGCAGACAGGATTTAAACAACAATGGCTATCTGTGACTTTCTTGGCAATGGTCTAGTTACCATTGTGGCTAGATTGTTGGGGAATCTGCTTGTTGATACTTTCGGGTTTGGTCTTTGTTGCTCCATCCGATCTTCTTCCTACTTTCTTGCAATTGGTATGGTAATCATAGTAACTTCATGGGGTGAAAACTTTGGGGATAATTCAAAAAATAAAGATTTGCTTACGCGATTCGGGATCGTTGTCGTCGCTATTGCTTCCGGTAAAGTGCTATCCACTTTCGCCAATCTAAATCTCTGGTTCACAATTTTTGTAATTTTAGGTTTGAAGTTAGAGCCTATTGAAGTAGAAACCTGAAGGGTTCCGTTCTTGTGCACTGTCATACATCTGTTTTATTTGAATTGGTGTTGTAGAATGAAATACATCATAATCACATACTTGTACACCTTTTAGAGCTAAATAACTAACTGAAATTGGCTACTGATGCCCGTGGAACTTCACTACCAAGTGATAGCCTCATTCCTTTCTTCTGCTGTTGGTAGAATTGTTCCCGAGTCTTGCCCGACACGGTGGTGAAGTACATATACTAGTGGTGTATAGATTATTAGCACCCTTCAACGATCAGAATTGAGGACCTCTATGAGTCATATTGGACAAATGATCCCAACATTTAGTGGACCTCTATGGCTTTATAACACACCAAAAGAGCATAGATTTTGTCTTAATTCTACCTTTTTTTTGGGACTTCAATTCTATATGATGATACGATGTATGTAAAGCTGTTGGAACTTTCACACAATTTGATGCAAGCACTCTAATTCCACCGCACATGCGACCGGCCATGTGTATCTTTATTTATGTCATTGATGGAGCAAATTTGGGCAAGTTTAAAGCCTTGATCATGAGCAATATATGATTGTCAAAATATGAAGGGCTTGGTGTTTAGTGTCTACTGTTTGATTCCAAGTCGAGCCTGAATTTTGGTGAAATCAGGCTGACATCATATTCTAAAGTCTGCAAGCTTTGAAGTTACAATGTGTTAACTTGTGCCACTGGAGTGCAAACACGATAAGAAATTCAATATTTTGCTATTTACATATTGAATGTTTGATTTTTGTGTTATGAGCCTTGCATGGTTTCTTAGACCATATTTTATATACAAATTACCCTAGAATGAACTTGTTTCTCCAATTATTTTACTTCTTTACAGAGAAATTGTCTTCTGTCGTTGTTGCAGGCCTTTGGATGGGCATACATGAGAAATCAGCATAATACATGGGAGCAGTTTTATGTTACTGGATATGCCGTTTATTGTTGCAATTGCGGTTGCTTGGTTGTTCCGAATCACCCATTCTCAGCCTAAAAAAGCAGAAGAAAGCTCCAAAGAACAGGAAAGCATACTAGTTTGGTCTTGATATTTTGTACCAAGGAAATTGGTTGTTTATAGATTAATGTGGTCCTTTTACCACTTTCTTATGTTTCATTTTCTTCAAAGGTAAATTAAACTTCCGAAATTATGAATATTCATAGGGTGTCTGGTAAAATGCTTGAAATGAAAGTGTTCCATTACATTCTAAGTGTTTCTAGTTTTGGTCTCGAGTTCGCTTTGCTTATGGATTCTACTGCTTGGCTCACTATTATATATGTGCAATTGGGCATTGGGGAAGTGGGAGCCATTACTTGCTGTTTGGCTTATGGATTTTGCTACTTGGCTTATTCTAAGTTTGTTGTTACTGTATGCTTGCTGTGTACAGCAACAACAGTAATTTTTTTTAAAAAAAAAAATCAAGTGCTCCAGTTGATAAGAAAAAACCGGAGCACATGATTCACAAGTGCTCCGGTTTTTTCTTATCAACCGGAGCACTAGACGTATTTTGACTGTATAAAATTCACAAGTGCTCCGGTTTTTAAAACAACCGGAGCACTTGTGAATCTAAGTGCTCTGATTAGAAACCGGAGCACTTGATAAATGCTCAAGTGCTCGTATGGGGTCTGCTACGGGTGAAATACGGAGCACATGTACCGTTTTTAACCGGAGCACTTGATGTTTTTTCCACTAGTGTATTTTTGTTCTTTTTGCTTTTTTTTTTTCAATTTTTTTTCTTTTTCTTTTTGTAGAAAACTAAAAAGGGAAAACTACTAGCTATGCAGCTAAAAAGGGAAAAACTAACTAGCTATGCTGAACTAAACTATGAAAGCATCGCATTAAACTACCTAAGGAGTGAGAGAAAAATACCATATACACAAGAGACAGCCTCCCCCAAGCTGAACTTGGCAATGTCCGCATTGCAGCAAGGGGAAGAAAAGGAACATGGACCTGAGTCGTCCATAGTGTCATCATCACCATCACCATCCTCATTACCAGCATGAGTACTGGTTCCGGCGCCACTCCCTCCAGCAACACGACCATATGTGGGGTTCCAAGTGTACCAGCTGGGGTGGGGACCAGCCTGAGCTATCGTTTCAAGCCTGCAATACTCATCATATATAGGAAACATAGCTAGATGCTGGTCAGTGTAAATGGTGTCCACACGGTGCTCGAGGCGCTCAATAGCTTGAGTGTTAGCAGTCATATTCAGTTCCATACGCTGCAAAACACTCATCATACCCTCAAAATCAGCAGTAGGGGGAGGGGGGTGTGAAGAAGAGGAAGGGATGGAAGGGGTAGGGTCACGCCTACGGTAGGTCTGAGGAGGTTCAGGTATTGGAGTAGTCTGAGAAGGGTTGGTCTCATCACCTACAGGGAGAAGGTAGCTGGGTGGGACAGCGTCATCAGAGTAGTCATCCCCTATAGGTAATTCGATCAAGATCAAACTGCATTTTCATGGTAGTAGGCCATAGATATGTCCCTAGAGCAGTGAGTTCCTCAGTCCGGGTTGTATTGGGTTCCCATCTCCCAAAAATAGTACCCCTAAAAATTTTTAGTAGGAATCGGATGCTCAAATTGTGAACAGACTTAATCTGCAGATGTTGGCAATTGGGGGGTCTAACTCCTGTCAAGGCTTGCCAAAAGAGTCCTAACAGCATTGTTTCTGGTTTCTTTTTATCGCCCCTAACAGTCATCCCAAACAGTTGGGCAAATTGCCTAAGAGTCAGTTTACGGTCAGCATCGGCAATCCTAAAATACATGACATGATCATGCGAGGAATGTTTTCGAATCTCAAGGGAGTTTAAAAATTCAAGTGTGGTATCAGCATATGTTCAATGATATAATGTACAAAATTCCCTAATATCAACCCCCGCAAACAATGTCCGGGTAATTTCAGTGATACCAAAAGCATGAAAGAGATCCCGACTAACAAATCTAGTAGGAGAAATCATGCGATGTTTAAGTTTTTGGAATCGTACACGTTGTTCTTCATCTTTGAAGATGATGTGGGGGAATGTAGTGTCTGCCTCAATTGCGGGATTTTCGTTGCCACGTGCACCACGACGAGCCGCCATTGAAGAAGATGAGAAACCTTGAAGAAACAACAATGGTGGACAAAGTTAGAAACTTCACAATAATCTGATTAAAAACTTCATATATGGCACAATTTAGTGTATGAACACAAATTACAAGGCAAAACTAGCAAGAATCACCACAAAATTCAAACCTTTACTCAATAAACCCAAGAAAGATGGAGAAAGAAAGTGAGAGATTTAGAGGAGGAAGAGGATAATTTGAGTGGGGAAAGTGAAAAAGTTGAATGGAAGATGAAGATTTGTGAAAAAAAATTGAGAGTTGGGGTTGTGAAGATGGAGTTTAGAGAAAAGAGGGTGGTAGGGTTTGGGGTTTGATTTTGAGGAGAGAGAAGGAGTGAGAGGAAGAAGATGAATGAGTTGTGAGGGAGGAAAAGAGATTCGGGAGTTTAATGAAAAAAACCGTGTTTCCTGTTCGTCGCCCGACCGGGCGGATTTCGCCCGACCCGCCCGGGCGAGATTTGTGCCTTAGAAATTTCGTGTTTTGCGTTTTTTTCTTTTTGAGTTGAGACTTGCGGGCCCGACCGGGCGAGAAGCGCCCGACCCACCCGGACGGTGCCCAGTACACCCTT
The DNA here is from genome assembly GCA_947646795.1 of Beta lomatogona. Taxonomy (NCBI): domain Eukaryota; kingdom Viridiplantae; phylum Streptophyta; class Magnoliopsida; order Caryophyllales; family Amaranthaceae; genus Beta; species Beta lomatogona. Next base: position 2,156,306 of record CANSNZ010000982.1, read on the forward strand.
TCCTTAGAATTTTTTCGTTTTTGTGATGTGTGCCCAGGAACGGTGCTTGCGGGCCCGGCCGGGGGAGGTGCGCCTGACCCACCCGGGCGGTGCCCAGCGAATTTGATTCTTTGCGTTTTCGCATCTTTTTTTTTTTTTTTTTTTTTGTTGTTCATTGTGAAGCTGCGAATTGTCACCCTTGACACACATTCCTGCATGATAAAGTTCCAATATATGAAAAGTTTTCTCTCATTATGCTAAACATAAAAAAAGAAAAGAAAAACTACAAGAAAAAGGAAGAGAGAAAAAGCCAAAAATCTGGTTGCCTCCCGAACAGCGCTGGTTTATAAAGGTCCCGCACGACCATTTACCGCCCTTATTCATCAAGTGGTGATGGTGCTTGGAGGTAGAGTTCCTCAACTAGACCCACAGTAGCACCTGTGTGGTACAACTTCAAACGTTGCCCATTAACCTTGAACACTTCACCTTTTTCATTCATAACCTCTACAGAACATAACTTGTTCACTCTAGTAAATGTGAAAGGGCCTGACCATCTAGATTTCAACTTTCCAGGGAAGAGTTTGAGCCTAGAATTGTACAATAAGACTTTGTCTCCCACGGCAAACTCCCTTGGTAGGATCTTTTTGTCATGCCACTTCTTCGTTTTCTCCTTATATACCCGTGCACTATCATAAGCCAACAATCGAAACTCATCAAGTTCATTGAGTTGTAGAAGTCTTTTCTCCCCTGCAAGTTTTTTTATCCATATTAAGCTATTTGATCGCCCAAAAAGCCTTATATTCTAATTCGACGGGGAGGTGACATGCTTTCCCATACACGAGCCTATACGGTGAAGTACCAATGGGTGTCTTGAATGCGGTTCTGTAGGCCAAAAGTGTGTCATCCAACTTTGTACTCCAATCCTTCCTAGACCTTGTAACTACCTTCTCAAGAATGGACTTAACTTCTCGATTTGAGACCTCTACTTGCCCACTCGTTTGAGGATGGTACGCTAACCCAGTACGGTGGTAGACTCCATATTTCTTCAAGAGAGTATCCAAATGTCGTTCATGAAAATGGGAGCCTCCATCACTGATCACGGCTCGTGGGACTCCAAACCGGGGGAATATGATTTTCTTGAACAAAGCCATCACTACCTTAGAGTCATTAGTAAGAAATGCCACGGCTTCAACCCACTTAGAGACATAATCGACCGCAACCAAAATGTAACAGTTCCCATTAGAAGATGGGAACGGTCCCATAAAATCAATACCCCAAACATCAAAGATTTCAACTTCTAAAATACCTGTTTGGGGCATCTCATGCCGTCTCGAAATGTTGTCGGTCCTCTAGCAAGCGTCACATGACATGATGAAAGATTGTGCGTCCTTAAACATTCACTACTACATTAAAGGGAAAAGGCAACGCATGAAAACCGTTGCAATAGGCCAAAAAGTCGTTGCAGTAGACCTATTGCAACGGTTTCGAACCGTCGCATTTGAAGGCGTTGCAATAGGTCTAATGCAACGACTTTTGGGACCTATTGCAACGACTTAGTGAACCGGTTCTCTAGACCAATCTTTTATGCAACGGTTGTGTGAGTCATTGGTTTCATGTAGATTATGCAACGGTTAGGCTATTGCAACGACTATTAACAAAAGCTATTGCAACGCCTATTACACCAAGCTATTGTACCGCCTATAATGTGTGTGTGTGTGTATATATATATATATATATATATATATTTGTGACAAGATTAAAAGTTGCTCCAAAAGCTCACAATAGTTGTCATGTTTGTATTGAAAAGTTTCAAACTAATGAATTTATAAGAGTACTACAATCTCATGACTAGATTCTTACTAATATAAAAAAAATGTATTAACTCAAACCAAACTAAATAATTGTTTAGTGTACCACAAAATATTTCTGCATATACATTCCTAATTTCCTTCTAAATACTACCTAAAAGCACCATATTGCAATATATAGCTAGCTAGATCCGGCCACCAACAACGTATATACTGAAACATCTATGTTTGATCTCCTCCATTGGCTCATTGTTCACCTAATAATTTAAACACGGTAAATAGTTAGAAAACACTAAAGTTATTGCCTAAAATCGAAAATAGAGTTGACAAAACAATAAAAAAGTAACGGAGTAATAGTGCAGATATATAGAAGAAACTAGTGGAATATAGATTAAGGTGAGCCAAAATTGAGTCCATTATAATGGTCTAGTTACATTAACAATAAAGTTGTAGACTTGTAGTTGTAGTGCTCAACTGCCTGCTATGCAAGACTTATCTAAGGAAGCCAACCACCACTCTTGCATAACAATTTCACCACCCTCATTTAATTGGTAGGACAAATTACTCATTTAGGAGGATGAGTCCGATGAGTCGTTTGTGTTCGTCGTTTCTATCTTAACACTGAACAATGATATGAATCTTTTTGTTCAATAATCTAACGTGTTTCTGCCCCGATTTTAGTCCAGTGCATTTTTAAAAAAAATTCCACGATCTTAACGTGTTTCTTAGGGGTGTTCATGGGTGGTTAACCGTCCCGAAACAACATATCGGTTAGGTGACCGAAAGTTTCGGTTCGCTCTTTTTGAGAACCGTAACCGTTTAGACGGTTACCGCCTAAGCTGTTTACCGTTTTTTCGGTACGGTTTTTCGGTTAACCATTAACCATTATTCAATTTATACTATTATATTTTACTTCATGTAAATATATACTTTCTATTTTTGTGTGCATATACTATAATATTATATATACTCTAATATAAAATTTATTATAAAGTGGATAATAAATCCATAGAAAACATAATAACACTAAGAATTTACTCAATTTTATAATTATAGTGTTTAAATTAGTACTAAATTTTTTCAATAATCTCATACTTCCTCTAATTGTTGTTACTTAGTAATAAATATTAGAATTAATGTAGTTGTTGGAAAATGTTTCACAATAAATAAAATAGAGAAAAAAATATTTCGATTTTTCGGTTAACCGTTCACTCAAAACTCATAACCGTAACCGTACCGTTTAACCGTGAATTTTACCGGTTCGGTAACCGTACCGTTTAATCCCAAATTTTCTGGTTCGGTTACCGCCCATTTTGACCGGTTTTTCGGTACGGTTTTTCGGTTTCGGTGTTTTGTGAACACCCCACTGTTTCTGCCCCTGTTTTAGTCCAGTCACCGAATTATCCATCTGAATCTAACCAGAATAAGTATTTAACCAATCAAAAACTTTTCCCATGGCACGAAACATGTAGACGACACTAGGAATCCTCATGTCTCTGAGGTTTCCATGCTTCATAACTTGTATTTGTATTTGGCTTTCTACCTTTATATCTCTAACATCTCTGTTATGACTTGTTTTGTCAAAATGGTTCTAGTTGGCAGATATACATTATCAGGACGTTGTAATTTGTTGTAAATATTCAAAACGTTGAGTGCATGAATAAATCATTGGTACCAGCAAGAAATTTAATACGCAATCTAAAACTTAACAACTGCTGGAAACTATGCAGTTAGAAATATCAACAAGTATAGGCAACTGCAAGGAGAGAAAATGCACTTATGTCTAGTTCAGAGAGAAGTGAGAGAATAATACCTTCATTCGACAAGTGTGTGCCATCTAATAAGTGAGATATCTACGTTTGATCTCCTCCATTTGGCTCAGTGTTCACCTAAACATTTAAACATTGTAATAGTTTGAAAACACTTAATTTAGAAATTAAAACAAAAAATGGAGTTGAAATAACAATAACTATAGCAAAATATCTTCTAATGGGTGCACAAAATCCCTCATAGATAGTGGTTGAGATAATAGGTGCTTCACTCCTTCTTTTTCCACCTGAAACCATTCAAGAAACTGCCATGATTAACATAGTTGAAGAAAGAATGATGCAGATGTCTAAGAGGAACAAACAGACAAACAACAGAAAACACCTAAAGGACCTAACTAAGCTTAGCACTCAGCAAAAAAAAAGGGAACCAAACACAAAATAATGACTGTCCTTGACAACAAACACTCAATCCATAATTACCACTGAGTGTTGCTTATTCTCATTTGATAAGATCTATGAAATTCATCAGAATTTGACCAGCGTGAATTTCATGGACCTGTAACCAGGACACAATCTGACAGAATCACAGCAAACCCTCACCAAAAACAAACTTTCATCGGTCAGTAACTTATAAGTCCTATGTATATACTATCCAAAATCATAAGAAACCGGGGTATTGTAATATATCCAAGACATTACAAATTTATGATGCTTACCTACCTAACTTTCATGGGAAACAATTACAAGCACATGGAAATGATCTCCAGCTCATTTTAGAACTCAGGAGATGCAGTTCCATAATTACAAAAGAGCATATCACAAAGAAGCTAAAACCACAAGTATAGACACTTGAAAGAAGCTATCTCCTAAGAAATGGAGTAAGTTATATCCTAACATGTTTAGAAGTTTAGCAGGGATTATTATAATTGGGCTATTAACTAGAATACAAACAGAACATGCTCACATATGAACAAACAGAGGAATAAACTAAGAGACACTTACGTGGACTCTTAATACTTTATTTTTCCTATAGAGTAACAACTAACAAACACTTATACCATGGCTTCTCTTTGTTGGCACAAGCTTTCACAATTTACAAGCAGACTAATATGATCAAAAGAACTCAAAACTTTTCAACGTAGTATCCTTTGACCTTGACATACAAAATTACAAAAGTAATTAACTAACTAACTAAAAGTCCAACAAGAGGACCACACCAAAACAATCACACATAATCTTCTCAACTAACCACATATCAAAGGAAACTAGACAAAACAATAGTAACAAAACAATGAAAAAAGAAACAGAGTAACAACCCACAAATTCAAGCAGGAAAAAAAATGAAAAAAGAAATGACAAGATTTCAGATCAGGATGATTAGAAAAACTTAAGCCCTCTTACTTCTCTAAGTTCCCATGAAATAAAGTGATGCCAAATAAAGACGACTTAAATGCTATGAAACAACATTTTCATCCACCAATTTGTCTACTTCTACTTACAAAGATGTAAAAAATCAGTTATGGAACTTAAAAAGGTGCAACCTATTTTCAAACATGTTACTCATTTCCCTTATTCTCTGCTCCCTAACATGAAAGAATGGCACATTCACTTTATTTACAAACCTTCATAAGTTGGCTCACAAATATTTCAAACCTATAAAAAAAAGAAATCTTTTTCCTTTTCCTCGCTTATTTTAAAACTATTTTCCTTTGGGTGTAATGTGAAAACGAGAATGAGCCTCAAGAAAATACAGTAGAAGAAAAGAAATTAAACACAAATGTAGCATACTTAAGAGACCCCGCACAAAATAATAAAAATTAAAATGACCCACTAACTAAGGGCCCGTTCGTTATCATTTTTTGTTCTCAGTTTTCACTTTTTTTGAAAACTAAAAACCAAAAACAGGAAACCAGAAAAAGTGGTTTTTACTTTTTAGTTGTCAGTTTTCAAAATCATCATGTTCCCAATATATTTGACTAATTTTTTATTCATTATAGGACATATATCATATGATTTTAAAAATCAAAAAACCAAAAAACAGAAAACCACAGTAATACCGAACGGGCCCTAAAGGAAAGATGCCTAGTTAAGAAACACCTCCAGCATCCTGATTATCTTTTGGAGCTTCGAACCCCAAATCTATGTCTAGAGGAAACGAAAGGGATACTCATCACTTCTTCTCCCTCACCATCAATAAATTGTATCAACCACACATTGGGCAAACTAGATGTACCTCTGGAGCATCCAATATGGATTTGAATCACATAAACCTACACTGTTTACTTGGGTGACGAATTATGCTATTTTCATACCAGTGGACAGAAAAGAATAGAATGGTAGCATCATCACTCATCAAACATAATGCACACAAAAGCTCAATATCAGTTTTGGCAAGCTTTAATAAGCAACAGGTAGTCCACTTAGCATAAAGAACATATTTCGAATAAAACATGATACTAAAGAATTAAATAAACAAAAAGAAATAAAGGAGTGCAGCCATAGACAAGAATTGAAGGAGAGGTAAAACCTATTGCTGGGCCAGGGAAAAAACCAACGCAACAATTGAAGAACAGAAGAAGGGCATGAGACAACATAGGGAAGAGAACAGAACCAAGAGGAATACAATTTCCCAGAATACAATGGTGAGTAAATAGAAATTGCATGACCACTCAAACGTGCAGCTATTGTAAAAAAAAAAAAAAAATCAATCGCATGATTGTCAAAACAAATATTGACAATCTATAAGGAGATAAAGCATAGATATCATCATACAACCACACATCTTACACCCCCTTTATATGAATATCCTACTATCTGAACAAAACTATAACTATAAAATTCAAGAAGTCACCATCACTAAAACTCCCATAGCAATTGAAATTGAAAAACGTACCTCTCGAAGCTCGATTAATAATCTGAAATTTTCCCTCTTTGTTGGGTTTTCCTAAATTTCGCCTCTTTGCTGGGTTTTTTTTGAATAATTGCCCTCTTTGTTGGGCTTTGTTAAAGGATTTCCCCTCTCTATATGAATATTCTATTACATGGAACAAAAACAGAACTATGAAATTGAAGAAGTCACCATCACTAGAACTCCCATAACAATTGAAATTGAAGAACGTACCTTTTTGAAGATCAACTGATAATTCGAAATTTCGCCTCTTAGATGGGTTTTGTTGAGGAGGAATTTCGCCTACTTGCTGCGCTAAGGACTTGAGGAGGAATTTCGCATGAATTCTGGAAGAATTTCGAAAAAATATTGAAAGAAATCTCGCCAAGTCTTCTTGTGAGTAGATTATAGCAATTTGCACAATTGAAATTGGGAGATTGAAATTTTTTCGGCAAACTTAGGGTTTTTCGATCAGTACTGGGCCTACTGGCTGTGGGGCTGTGAATGGAAAGTTTTCTTTTTTCTTGTTTCATGAAAATTTAGGGGGTTTCTTTTTTGTAAAGTTTTAAAATTTTTGTGGAAAAAAAATAGAGGGAAAGAGATATCGCGTGAATTTTGATCATAGATAATGTCTAGTGCATCGACCATTTTCATAACATTGTTATAATTCCATCTAATGCAACGACTATCACCGAATCGTTGCCATAGCTCTACCTATTGCAACGGTCCTTGTAAAGTCGTTGCAATAACTCAATCCATGAACCTACAATGATTGGACCGTTGCAATAGATGTTCCTACTGCAACGGTATAAAAAACGACCGTTGCATTAGCTAATTTTAGCCATTGCCTTTGGTTAAAAATGTAGTAGTGATTGTGGGCCAAAAGAAACCCGACTCATGGAGCTTTGCCACAGTTCGCAAGGGGCCATGGTGCCCACCATAAGGTGAGTTATGACAGCAATTCAGAATGCCTTTGACCTCCCACTCAGGAACACATTTGCGGAAAAGACCATCTAAACATTCACGAAACAAGAAAGAATCATCCCAAAAGTAGAATTTAACATCATGGAGGAACCGTTTCTTTTGTTGGTAGGACAAATCAGGAGGTAGTATACCGCCGACCAAGTAATTGGCATAATCAGCAAACCAAGGGATCTGTGAGGTGACTGCATATAGATGATCGTCAGGAAAAGAATCAACTATAGGAGTTGAGTTCATACCATCGTCATGCCGGATCCGTGACAAGTGGCTGCAACTACGTTCTCTGCTCCTTTCTTATCACGAATTTCTATGTCGGACTCTTGGAGCAAGAGAATCCATCGAATGAGCCTAGGCTTAGCTTCCTTCTTAGAGATAAGGTACTTCAGAGCTACGTGATCAGTGTAGATAATAACTTTGGAGCCAATCAGATAAGATCTGAACTTCTCTAAAGCATAGACAATAGCCAAAAGCTCTTTTTCCGTAGTGGCATAGTTGACTTGAGCCTCATCCAATGTCTTGCTAGCATAATAGATAGCATGCAAGACCTTATTCGTGCGTTGACCGAGCACGGCTCCAACTGCGTAATCACTTGCATCGCACATTATCTCGAAAGGGAGTTCCCAATCGGGGGCTCAGATAATAGATGCAGTTATCAAAGCTTGCTTGATCCTGTCAAAAGACTCAAGACATTCATCAGTAAAATCAAATGGAGCATCCTTAAGAAGGAGGTGGGTCAGTGGTTTAGCAATTTTGGAAAAATCATTGATAAAGCGGCGATAAAACCCCGCATGACCAAGGAAACTTCGTACTCCTTTAACATTAGTTGGTGGGGGTAATTGCTCAATCACTTGGACCTTAGCTCGATCCACTTGGATGCCCCTATCATAAACAATGTGGCCTAAAACAACTCCTTCAGTCACCATAAAATGACACTTTTCCCAGTTCAAAACCAAATTACATTCTTCACATCTTTTCATGACTTTAATGAGATTAACTAAGCATGTATCAAAATAAGAACCATACACACTAAAATCATCCATAAAGACTTCCATGATAGACTCTATGAACTCAGAAAAGATACTCATCATGCATCGTTGAAAGGTGGCGTGGGCATTACACAAACCAAAGGGCAGTCTACGATATGCAAAAGTGCCATAAGGGCAGGTAAATGTTGTCTTTTCTTGATTATCAGGATGAATGGGGATTTGGAAGAAACCTGAATAACCATCCAAATAGCAGAAATATTTATGACAAGCCAACCTTTCAAGCATTTGGTCAATAAAAGGTAAAGGAAAATGGTCCTTTTTAGTGGCCATGGTGAGTCTCCTATAGTCTATACACATACGCCATCCAGTCACAGTTATAGTAGGAATTAACTCATTCTTTTCATTTTTCACAACAGTCATACCACCTTTTTTTGGTACTACTTGTACATGACTTACCCACTTAGAATCAGCAATAGGGTAGATAATACCTTCATCAAGTAGTTTCATCACTTCTTTCTTAACCATTTCTTGCATGTTTGGATTCAGTCTCCTTTGTGGTTGAATGCACGGCTTATGATCATCCTCAAGGTGTATCCTGTGCATACAAAAATCGGGGCTTATACCCTTCAAATCGTTAATACTGTAACCGATAGCCTTCTTATGATTTTTCAAAACATTCAGAAGTTGTGAGAGTTGGTTGTCATCAAGTGTAGCACTGACAATTACAGGATTTAACTCATGCTCATCTAAAAACATATACTTCAAGTGAGAGGGGAGAGGTTTAAGTTCGGGTTTCTTTACCTCAATATTGCACGCGGATTGAACTAGCCTATTTACCTTTTGGCATTCACCAAGGTCAAGCTTTTCACTTGCTAGAGCCTTCTCAATAGCATCGACCTCATTGCTCCAAATACTGCCATCACCTGTGGAAGAATCAAGACAAAGTACTGCCTCCAAGGGGTCTCCATAGAGAGCTTGGGGCATGTTATCATGGCAAATCACATCAACCACATCAATACTATAGCATTTTTCCTCTAGCATAGGACTTTTCAAAGCGGTGCTCAGATTAAAGGTGACCTCATTATATCCTACAGATAGTGTAAGCTTACCATTTTTCACATCAATTACTGCACCTGCAGTATGAAGGAATGGCGTACCCAAAATAATTGGAATTTGCTTGTCTTCCTCCATGTCATGCACAACAAAATCAACGGGAATAAAAATTTTTCCTACTCTAACAGGCACATCTTCTAGAATACCTAGGGGCTATTTAACAGAATGATCATCCATTTGCAGAGTAATATTGGTAACTTTCAGACTTCCCATATTTAATTTTGAGGAAACAGATAATGGCATAACACTCACACTAGCACCCAAGTCACACAATGCTTTATCAATGAATAGACTATCAATGTGACAGGGAATAGAGAAATTACCAGGATCTTTTAATTTTGGTGGAGATTTATTTTGTAAAATGGCACTACATTCCTCAGTAAATGCAACTGTCTCCACCTCATTAAAAGCCCTTTTTCTAGTCAAGATATCTTTCATGAATTTTGCATAAGCAGGCACTTGAATAATTAATTCTGTGAAAGGAACAGTTACCTGAAGATTCTTGACGACTTCCAAAAACTTACCAAATTGTTGGTCCAGCTTACTCTTGAGTTGACGATTTGGAAAAGGAAGTTTGATAGGAGGAACCTCAATGGCAGGCTTCTTGGCTTCATTTATCTCTCCATGCTCAATCACTTGCTTAGGGTTCTCCTTGTCAGTTTCAGGTTGATCTTTGACTCGTTCCCCATCATTCCTCACACTCCTAGTATCATCAGTAGGCATGGGTGGTCCATCATAATGAGAACCACTGCGGAGAGTGATGGCATTTGCCGAGTCGGTTGGCTGAACATATTGTGCTGGAAGAGCACCTTGTTGTCGAGTAGAGTTCGAAGTAGCCAATTATGCCAACTGGTTCTCCAACATCTTGTTGTGAGCTAGAATTGACTCAATCTGTGCCTTGTAAGTTTGTCTGCCTTTTTGTATCTGCAGCATCATATTTCTCATCTCAACCATCATGGGGTCGGCAGGAGGTGCTTGTTGAGATGGATTGAATGGTGGTCTAGAGAAACCAGGAGGATGTTGAGAAGGTTGTTGGTAGTACCTCTGGTTCAATTGTTGGGCCTGTGGTTGTGGTGCAGGAGGATTTAGGACATTAGTGCTCTTGTATGACAGATTCGGATGATTTCTCAATCCTGGATTGTATGTTTTGGAGTATGGATTGTTCTGCCGATATGATTGGAAGGCATTAACTTGTTCAAGCGAACTCCGACACTCCTGTGACCAGTGTCCAACTATACCACAATTTTCACACAAGATCTCAGATGTAGTACCTAAAGCAGCAACACTCGCGGGAGAGGAGAGTTGCATATTATTCAGCTTATTATTGATGGCATTCATTTGTGCAGCCAGTAGGGATATAGAATCAATATCATGCTTGCCTCCCTTGTTAGCTAGTCCTCGAGGGTTGCCATATTGAGAGTTGTGGATAGCCATCTCCTCGATTAAGTCATGTGCGGCATCAATTTCTAGTTTCATGAATCTCCCATTTGCCGCAGAGTCTAGAATAAGTCTTGAGTTGTTCCCCAAACCATTGTAAAATCCCTGAACTAGGAACCATTTTTGTAGACCATGATGGGGACACTCTCTCTGGAGGTCCTTGAATCTTTCCCAAGCCTCATACAAAGATTCGTCATTACCTTGGATGAAATTTCTGATCTGATACGCAGCCTGGCAGTCTTCTCTGGAGGGTAGTACTTCATGTAGAAAGCTAAGGCCAAGGTATTCCAGTCTGTGATCCCAAGAGTGGTGCGATTAATCCCATTGTACCACATCTTTGCCTTGTCTCGAAGTGAAAATGGGAAAAGAATCTCCCGAATTTGATCTTATGTTACTCCCTGCTGCTTAATAGTAGAACAATATTGGCAGAATTCCTGATAATGTAGATTAGGGTCTTTATTATTTCCACCACCAAATTGTTTCCTTTCGATCATATTCAGCAATGCAGGTTTGATCTCGAAATTGACAGCTTCAATTTCGGGCATTTGATTGCTCTTGGGAAGTTCAGCCAAGGAGGAATGGGAAAAGCCAGTAAGTCTCCGAGCCATTTTTGATTCTCTTGGAGTAGTAGGAACAGTGCGTCTAGAATCAGAATCAGAATCCAAAGGGTTATCTCCCCCTGAATTATCTCGCAACTGTCTGAAGAAGTTCTTCTGTCTATGAAAGGATCTTTCAATTTTAGGATCAAATGGGAAGCCACCTGAACTCAAACTCCTGCGCATAGACAAACTAAAGAACAAACAATTAAGAGATTTTGTCCCAAAGAACAAGTGTTCTCTGAGACGAGAATGAATAATCTAGACTTTAAAACAATTAAGGGAAATGAAACAAAACCGTTTCCCCGGCAACGGCGCCAAATTTTTGACAGGCTAAAGTCATATCACCTAATCAAAAGTAATCCTAAAGTCCTCTAACAAATAGTAGTCAGGGAAGTAGGGTCGAATCCACAGGGAAACAGTATTCTTTTCCTAATTGTCGATCAAATCTAGATTATAGGGAACGAGTGTTTGGTTGTAATTATACTAAACTAGACAATAACTATATCAAGAATATCAATAAAATAAAACCTAGGGCGTAGGTTCACCAATGAACAATATTCCAGGATGAAACACAATAATCAATAATGAATAACGCAGTCAAACAGGTTGATTTCCTCTCTCGAGTCGAAATTAACCATAGAATGATATTAACAGGCTCTCGCAATTTATTAATACCAATTCTACCTATTGAAACTAGCCTTAATATCAAGTTTATACCTCTCGGCACATAACCTAATATTGCAATACTATAACAATCAAATCTGGCCAAATCGGATTGAATATAGATAATACATTCAATAGGAAACAACATACATCATCAAAAATCAATACTTTATAAACACCCCTTCATAAATATTCATGGATCCCCTTCACCCTAGAAATAAACTACTCAATCATAATTAAAGGAAACATATTCATGATGAAACAAGTAAACATGGTGAATCAATAATCAAAGATTGAATAAGAATAACAAGAGAAGAGAAGAAATACCAATGTAGAACAATCTTGCAAAATTCCAACTTCTATTGAAAATCCAATGTAAAAATGGCAAAGAGTAATTCTAGGGTTCTTGAGTAATTAAAATGTGCTTAGCAAAACTAAAGCTGAAACTATAATGTAAAAACGTGGTTTTTCAACCCTAAAAGAATAAGTATTTATATCAAAATAAAAGCCAGCGCAACACGCGCTTAAAATCCTTAAAAATCCGATCCGCCCGACCAACCCGGGCGGTCGCCAGGTGTCATGTTTGCTCGTCACGCCCGGTCGGGTGTTCTTCAACTGCATCCTTCAAAGTTGACTCGCCTCGCCCGACCAACCCGGGCGGATGTCGCCCGGTCGGGCCCGCAAGGGTGTTTTTCTTGCTTTCTTTTCAATCTGAAAATGTGGCTAAGGCAAAGCCACCCGACCGGCTGGGGCGGAGATCACCCGACCGGGCGGTCTTCAGGTCCTTGACGCCCAACTTCCAATTTTCAAAGTGTCATAACTTTTGCGTTAATTGTCGGAATTAAGCAAATGACCACTTGTTGGAAAGCTCTTGAATTGTAGAATCCAGCCCAAATGAAATGCTCGAGCTCTCGAAAGTACATCATCTCTTGTAGGGGTATAAATGAGTAGGAAATGCATCAAACATGCTAATTCCTACAATAATCGTCCTGAAACTACAAACATACTACAAGAAACACATTAGTACTAAAAATGGCTCCGAAGAGCGCAATTAAGACCAATAATCAATGAGGGATGGGGGGGAAAAACTCTATATAAAATAGACATATCAATAACTCCTATGTGGATCCTAATTGAGCTGAGAAAGCTGTTAGTCCCACTGATTGTGGATGTTTGTTGATATATATTTGCAGGTTAATTGTTGCAGTATGGGTTTTTCCTTTTTTTGTCATGGGTTATTTAGACAGAGTGATGAGTTTAATTGGGAGGATTTACTTATTTTTTTTTCTTTGCTTTATTTATGGGATTTTGAGGTTGCATTATCTCGTTATGGATACTTTGGATTAATGTTCTTTGGGATTTCTTTTTGATGTTATTTTAGATTTCATTTGAACTTTAGAGTGACACTGTCCGTATTGACGATATTTCCGCTATCGTCTACTATTTAATAAATCTTTCGATTTTGTTTATTCTTTGCTTGTGATTAGACGGAGTGTTACAAAAGGAATAGAAGAGAAAATAAAAAGAAGAGAAAAAAGGAAAAAACCTTAACTTCTCAATTTTGAGAGGAAAGAAAAATGAAAATTTTGTATAGAGGCTTGCCTTGCACTTCCTTCCATTTCCAATCACTTATGATTTTTTTTTTGTACCAGACATCAGAAACTAAAATATTTTCTTCCAATTTCTTTCTTTTCGTTCTAGATCCCTTCAACCAAACAAGCTGCAAGGGCATGAGTCCTCTAGCTTACGTTATTGTTTCCCTCCTTGTTAACTTCCTTTTTCTCTTGCTATCCGTAGCGATGTTTTAGGTTGGCCTCTTGATTAGGTCAAGTCCTACTTTTCCTCTCCTAATAAGAAAAGGAAGAGGAGAGGAACACAAGAAAACAAAAAAGTACTATCAAACTAACTGTTTAATTAAAAAATAATGAGAAATTCCACTTGGAACCACTGTACTTTGGGGTTTTCCATTTGGTACCCTTTTTTTTGGATTTTATATGGTACCACTGTAGTTTGGACTTATTTTCTACCGTAACATTATGTTAAAGAAAACATTAGTTTGAGATTTAAATAGGGTTAGGGGTTTGTCTAATTTTGCATAATTAAGCTTTTGGGAGTCATTTTTGTCCTTAACGACCAAATTTAAGGTCCAATTTGGTTTAAAAAAAAGTAGGCATTTCTTGACACGTAAAACGAGGTTCTAGTCTTTTTTTCCAATTTCGACTTTAATCTTGACCCATAAGAGCTAAAATGACTCCCAAACCTTAGTTGAACTATTCTCGATGCACAAGTCACGTAGACGAGGCAAATTACTAACCTTATTAATCCAAAACTAATGTTTTATTTAACGGAATGTTATGGTAGAGAACAAGTCTAAACTACAATGGTACCATATGAAATCCAAAAAAAGTTTGAGTACCAAATGGAAAAGCCCAAAGTACAGTGGTTTCAAATGAAATATCCCAAAAATAATTAAAATAAAGAAAAACAGAAGAGCACAAATCTTAACCGAACTTCAACAATTATTTTTTTTAAAAAAGAAAAATGTATACACTCAACTGCAATGCAATTTCTGCTGGTAGTTGCACTTACTACCACCATTAACAATTATTTCAGATGTTCTAACAGAAACCCACCCTCCTCCTCTCCCCTCTTTCCTCTTCCTCCTCAAAAAACCCTAATCCTTTCTTCTAGTTCGAGGCTACCATCTTCCTTTAAATGGTGGTAACTGGTAATCCCCCAATTCTTCTTTTTTCTTATAGTTCTTATTGCTTTTGTTATTAATAATCTCCCATTCTCTCTCTTTTTGAGTTTTCTACCCAATTTTTGGGTTCTTTATCTCCTTTCATGGGAGTTTGGAGTTTGATTTTATTCTCTCCTTTCATGGGAGTTTGGTTTTATTCTCTTCCCACGTGGAAGTTTAAAAAATGGTGTGCGAGATTGTTCCTATTGGTTGAAGTTGAAGATCATCAACATCGAGATATTGGAAATTCGGATGGAGTCAACATGATTAAATCAAGATTTTTCTTCCCAAACTATGTCAGAATGATAGACTTCCCCATCAAGATTTAACTTTAGGCTTTCGCAGGCATCACATTCGTATCTAATCTTTAATATATATGAGAACTCTTGAGGATTTTAGTGTCCACCCTTTTTTATCAATATACCCCTAATTAGAAAAGTAAATTACAAACACCTACCATTATGTTAGTTTAAAAATAAAAATAAAAAGGGAAAAACTAATCTAAAGCAAAGCAGTTACCACTCATTATGTATTTGACTTTGCTCGCATATCGTGCATATATTGTTATTTATTTTGTAGGTTTGTGATATGAGTTTTAAATTTCTGGTTCGCAATTTGGCAACGCTCTCAAGGTATGTATGAGTTTCTAGGGACCTCTCATTCCATAACCACTTGAACAGTTGAACCAAAACTCTCTCTTTCTCTCTCTCTCTCGATTCCTTCATTTCACCTTTCCATCTAAAGAGTTGCCATAACCACTTGAACCAAAACACGCAATTTTGGATTTCCGAGGAAATTAAGGTTTGTTTATGACTAATTTCGGATTTGTATTTTACGCATATATGGGCAAGAATTCAGACTTTATTTATATGATTTTGATACCTGTTACTTTTGATACCCATTTAATGAAACCAATTTTGTTTGCAATAATCATGGGTCTTGTTGTTTCTTTCTTTTTGGCAAATAATTCTATTTTGATGTTATGATGTGGGATTGAAGTTGTTATTGTAGGCTTTGTAGCTTTTGACGGGAGTATATATAGTCTTTCCACTGTGATGTTTGTTATGGTGTGGGAAAATACTTTGTCTATCTAGTGGGTATATATAGTCTTTCCATGTTTATGGTTTGGGGCATTCGTGTTAGCTTTAATGGGAGAAGGAAGATGGAGAAGAATAAAAAAAATGGGAGAAAAGAGAGATGAGGGTCTACTTTTTTTTTAATTTTAATTTTAATTTTTATTTTAATTTCACTATGGTTTAATGTTAAGTAGTTTATGCTAAGCAAATTCACGCTTGAGGCAGAATGTGTATTTGCCACTTAGGTGTACGAGATTGAATATTTCGAGTTGAGTACCATGCGTGTTTTTTTTTAACTATGGTGAAATGTCTTTTTATTATAGTAAGTTGATAGTAAAACCTGTCTCATTGACACTGCAGATCAGAGGTTTTGATAATTTATAGAAGCTGTCGATGGCTGCAACTAATCAGCCTGTTCCCTCCTCTGGGATGGTCTCCTTATGCCGTCCCTTGAGTTTCAGTCATACGGTCCATATATCATTCATTAACATGGACTCTCACAGATGGAGTCGACAAAGGCGAAAAGCTAGAGCGTTGACACTTTCAGCTTTAGTGGAGGCTAATACAACAACACTGCCTTCTACGAGTGAAGGGACTAGCAAGAAGAGCAGCAGTAACTATGATGCAATGCAATTGAATGTTGCCAGACCGAGAAATCTTGCTGATGATATGCAAGCCGAAGCAAGAGCCATGACCAGAGCAGCCGCTGCTTCTGTCTACACTCCGGAGATGCTTGCTACTAAATATGGCTCACGTCCCATCAAGGTACAAACTTATGTCGTTCTACCTTTAGCCTATCTTTTTTTCCCCTTGGGATAGATTATGTGGTATTATGTCACTGACCACCGACTATAGGTCTTGCGCAGGACCTCAGAAATATTATTTGGTTTGGGTTCTTTTGCTTTCAAGCTCTTGATGGATAATTGGAATGGTCAGATCAATCTAAACAAATCCTTGCGAGCAGTGCAGCTGAGGAAGATTTTCACTGGATTGGGACCTACTTTCGTCAAAATTGGCCAGGGCTTATCTACGAGGCCTGATTTGTGCCCACCTGAGTACCTTGAGGAACTCTCACAGCTTCAGGTATCTTGCCCTTTTACACGAAAGATGATATCTATATTTGACTTTGGAATCTCTGGATATTCAATTTCATGTTGCTAGACCTTTTGCTTTCATCTCAGTCTGTTTAAATGAATGGGATTCGTATGATTGTGTGTGATTGATCAGGATGCTTTGCCTACATTTCCAAATGCGGAGGCGTTCACTTGCATCGAAAAAGAGTTAGGGTTCCCACTTGAAGCCATTTACTCATCCATATCTCCATATCCAATTGCGGCTGCCAGTTTGGGCCAGGTGTATAAAGCTCAATTGAAGTATTCTGGTCAGACTGTTGCTGTGAAGGTGCAGAGGCCTGGTATTGAAGAGGCTATAGGACTTGACTTTTACCTGATAAGAGGACTGGCGTTGTTTATAAATAAATATATTGATCTAGTCACAAGTGATGTTGTTGCTCTAGTTGATGAATTTGCCAGAAGAGTTTATCAAGAGCTAAATTATGTTCAGGTAGGGATACTCTTAAATATTTTTTTAATATTCCATCAACAGGATACTTTGAATGGTAACACCCACCACCAAGCCTCAACCTGGATAGCCATCTGAAAGGGAGCAGCTTTCCATGTGGATGTCAGACAGGCCTTTTATTATTAAACTCTTGGTCAAATGATCCTAGGGTGTAGTGTCAAATAATTGTGTTAAATTGGAAAACCATTGTTTAGTCTTCAGGAAAGCTAATGTGCTTCTGTGATGAATCTGTCCTATCTATGATGGTCTTTTTGAAAGCTTTGGAACTTTAACTCTTTTCCTTTTATGATTCCTTTGGGTTTGAATGTTAATTTTGATAGGTATCTGCAGGAGGGTAAAAATGCAAGAAGATTTAAGAAATTGTATGCTGACAAGGAAGATGTTTTTGTTCCTGATATATTCTGGGACTACACTGGTGCCAAAGTTTTAACAATGGAGTGGGTTGATGGTGTCAAGCTAAATGAACAAATTGCAATTGAGAGACAAGGGCTCAAGGTGCTGGATCTTGTTACAATTGGTATACAGTGTAGCCTTAGACAATTACTTGAGTATGGATACTTTCATGCAGATCCACATCCTGGCAATCTTTTGGCGACACCTGAGGGAAAGCTTGCATTCATTGACTTTGGGATGATGAGTGAAACCCCAGAGCAAGCAAGGTTTGCAATTATTGGTCATGTCGTCCACATGGTTAATCGTGATTATGAAGCCATGGCTCGAGATTATTATGCATTGGATTTCTTAAACCCGGATGTGGATGTCTCTCCTATTGTGCCTGCCCTTCGAAGTTTCTTTGATGATGCACTCGATGCTACTGTTAGTGAACTTAACTTTAAGACACTTGTAGATGGTCTGGGAGCTGTCTTTTATCAGTATCCTTTCAATGGTAAGATTCTTTTCTGATTTCAATCTTGACCATAGACTTGATATAACACTCCACTCTGAGATTTCTATCAGTGGCGGAGAATGTGGAAATCCACAACCAAATTTTGAGGGTCCTTCGAGTTTCTATTTGTGATGTTTTTATATTAAATGTGCAGTTCCAGCATATTATGCATTGATACTGAGGTCGCTTACTGTGTTGGAAGGTTTAGCACTCTACGCTGACCCAAATTTTAAGGTTCTGGCTGCTTCTTATCCATATTTTGCTAAGAGACTTCTTACTGATCCCAATCCATATCTGAGAGATGCTCTTATTGAGTTGCTGTTCAAAGATGGGAAGTTCAGGTTCATCTTGATCCTTGTTATAACTGAAAATTGAGGGATAAGATTTCTTATGTAATGGTCATTTGCAGGTGGAATAGACTTGAGAACCTACTCGTTGAGGGACGTAAAGACAGGGACTTCTCCGCAAAAGATGCTCTACAACCTGTTCTGAAGCTATTGTTGGGGCCGGGTGGCGAAGAGCTAAGGATACTAGTTATAAGGGAAACAGTTAGAGTTACTGAAGCAGTAATTGTGGGCTCTTTGATGGATACATACTCTTCTTTACCTGATTTTATAAGGGATCTCGTAGTAAATGGCACTCCATCTGGACCTTTCTTGCTAAGTGATGCTGAACAGAAAAGTATGCTGGAACTTCGAGGACGAGTTTTAAGGATTTGGGTGCTTCTACAGTCTTCAACTAACTTTGATCCTTCCTTTCTGCAACCTATATTACAGGTCGGAAGGTTTACTTTTATGTCAGTATTTATAGCTTTGCATTTTACATATGTTGTGCACTTGTGCTAATTATTCGTCTACGGGGAACTATTCTTGAAAATAGAATGCTATTATTTTTCTTCTGGCTAGATCCATATAAGTTATGTTGATTGCATGACAAATTAGCTTATAAGCGTCCTTACTCCTTACACATGCACTGTAATCGTTGAACACGATGAACGCATATTAAATTCTTGGTTTTTGGTTGTGATTCTTGTCTTTATGTCATATCTGGATAGTTACACGACGGGAATTACTACGCAGTATTATAGTCTTTGAGACCTCGCGAGGCTTAACCTTCCCTAGCTATGGTCATATTTTTCTCTGATTCTTTTGCAACCCACGTGGCTTGTCATGATATGTTTCCTTACCTTTTGTTCCCCAATTAGTGTACTTTATCATTTTGATACTTGATACTTTTTCCTCATAAATAGGCTTTGTTGTCAACTCAAATTGTCAGATCATTGGGTTTTAGGATCTCACTGGTATGGGCATGCTGGAGCACACTGATGATGAATGCCCCATTTCAGCTTGAGTCCGGACTTGTGCTAGCTTCCTTGCAAGCATACTCTACGGCGTATGCCATTCTATTGGCATGGTTTTGAGTAGCTTACAAAATGCAACACTCAAAAAGTACTATGTAGTATGTACAAACTGCGGTCTTAAGTTCAAGTATTTTATTCACTTATATCGTTAAGTGTCCTGCCTGGGGAGTATGTTCTCAAGTATGAAACTCAAAGGTATTGATGGGGGTCTTTGTGTTCCATGCTTGTATGCGAACCTATGTGTCACCTGTAAACATGCGCCCAAGGAGTCTAGGGTAACTCGTCTAAAAATGTTAGGAACCTCCCATATTCTGATACTTGTGCCTGGGGACAGTGTGCACCCTTGACGCGCACACAAACGTCCATAGCTCCATTCTCTTATCTCCTTGTTTACCAACTTAGGCCCCATAAGTTCAGTGTGGCAGACTGGCAGGTAGTACATGCTTTGAGGTCAAGAAAGTATCAAAGTCGTATTGAGAACTAAGGAAGTTCTGAAGACAGTTTAGTCGTTGCTATTTTCTTGCCTAATACAACCCCTCCCCTGATATCAGAAATCCACAAGAAATTTGCTCTAAGATTTGCAAAATGTTTCAAGGACAATGGATCAGCTAAAAGTGGAGCCCCTTATGCACTTGGACGAGTCGTAGACCCTGATAGCAAGCTTTCTCTCTATCTTGTCCATTGATATGATTATGTAACCAGAGGACAAAATGCCTGTCATTCGTGGATGAAAAAAATGATGGTCTTAGTACTCCTTTAATTTTCTTTTACATCGGTGAACCTAAGACCACTTCTTTTTGTTTTTTTGAATGGCCTGTCCTGATTGTATAATAAATCTTGGATACTACTTGCGAATTAGATGAATGTTGATTTTAGCAATTATCTGGTTTTGCAACCTTCATATTCATATTAACAAAGTAATATCCCAATATAGAATTTGTACGAAAAGGCTGTTTGCATAAATTGCATTAGATCGTTGATACAAAAGACAATTAGTTGGCATACAAATTTAGAATACAATAAATGCAGAACAATTGTGACTTGTGAGACATTTTTTTTTATCCATTGTAATCCCAAATTGGAATATTGCAATGAATGGTTTTGCTACCTCCGTGGTTCTGTGAGCTTGCTCGATAAACCATTATCTGAATGTTGCAAATTTTGGGAATCCAAGGTCCTAATTCAGCGGCTTACTTCCCATTTTAATGTAATAATAAGGTTTTTTTAGCCGATTAGGAAATTATAATCTTAGATACTTTTTTCCTTAAAACAAACAACCAATATTGTTTGTATGTAGCTTGTTTGCAGTAGTACAAGGTGAATTAATTTACTGAAGAGGTCCTTGTTTGTACATATTTACATTGTTTATGGTGTATAGTATTGATATATTATATTTTGTTTGCGTGAACAACATATAGCCTTGAGTATTGTCAGAATTCTTCAGCAGTACAGTTGTTAGAGCTGTGGTTTAATGACTTAACAAAGAGATCAATTGGCAATTTAGGTGCTTGGTCTGTGGTCTTGGCATAATATCATCATTGATTGTGCACATTAGAATATGATGTTATCCCTCAGGTTACTGATAAATTTATTTCTGCAGGTTCTTCAACAAGGTGAAGCTCGTGAACTTGGGGGTCGTGTTCTTGGTGGCATTGCTCAGCGTCTAGCAGCACGTTTTCTGCAGCAAGTCCTTCAGGCTCCAACTTCTACTTCAAGTATTCAAGTGTAGAAGGAAGCAAGGTTACTTGCGAGGTAAGTTCTCAGACAAGAACTTCCATTCTCTTGGGAAGATTTTTCAATATCTGTAATAAGTTATAGACAAAAGGCAATACTCAGTAAGCCGTCTTTTTTTTTGCGCAATCTATTTCTTTGTCCATCCCATGAATATTTTCACATTTCTTTTGGCACAAATATTAAGGATAGTTGTTAAAAGTGAATGAGAATATTGGTATTGGATACAGAGGGAAGAAAAAGCTAGACAAAGGGTCATGATTAAGAGAACAAAGAGTTGTCTTGATGGAGAAAGATGGAAAGTTTACTTGAAATGGAACAGCAAAATCTTTATAGAGACAATCCAAAGGAAATTTGAATAATTTTTCCTAGGACGGATGAGTAGTATTTTTTACATGAGGGGAAATTTTTACAGAAAAAAAACTCGCTACATAAATCAAATTCACCTTCCAATCAAGGGACATTAGATACAAACAGGGGAAATCCCAGAACTAAGATATAGAAATGATAGGAAACCAGTTGGTTCACAAGGTTTTACGTGCAAGGACTATCAGTTTATCTCCAAGGCTCCAAGCAACCTCAACACACAACCTCAATATAGTAAACCACATGACTTGCTGTTTACTTATTTCTTTTCTCTTAAACCTGATAAAACCAATCTGAAGGGGCTCTGTAACGGAAGCAGGGATTCCAAAGAACCATTATATATATGTCAACATTTATTTTTCAGTATATTGGCTAGCTCCAAATGCAACAGCTGAATCTATCCTCTCTATTTCTGGAACATATAATCCATAAACAACACAATGAAGTCTTTATATCTCCAGATTTGCAGTTGAGATGTCTTGTTTTATTAAATTTTGCTTTGAAGAAAAGCTTTCTTTCTCTTTCGAGCTGTAGAATATCAGGTACAGTTAGAGATTAAAAAAAAGAGAGAGCAGAATCCATCCATCCAGCCAGCCAGCCAAAATCAGTATTATAAGGATCAAGACTAACAAAC
The DNA here is from genome assembly GCA_947646795.1 of Beta lomatogona. Classification (NCBI taxonomy): domain Eukaryota; kingdom Viridiplantae; phylum Streptophyta; class Magnoliopsida; order Caryophyllales; family Amaranthaceae; genus Beta; species Beta lomatogona. The sequence goes on from CANSNZ010000982.1 coordinate 2,178,902, forward strand.
CCAACTGAAACCTTAACCTAGTTCCAGATTTGGATCTCTTATGAATTGTGTGTCATTGCAACAAATATTGTCTTACCATGTGTGAAGTGAAACACCCAATTGAGTAATGAGAGGCGATAAAGAGGACTTAAAATAGGAAAAGGGCTTGTCCAATTGGGTAATGAGGACTTGAAATATGAGAGTTCCTGGTTATGTTGGTAGAATAAAACTTGAAAGGATTGGTTTATTCTTGATTATGTATTGTGCATCGGTGATGATCAATCCTATGAAGACATGATTGACATCTCAAAGAATGTACAGATATGATTTGGATGAACAATGGTATTCAAGTAAATCAAAAATTATTGTAGTATAATGTGATGTTATAAAACTGCTAATCACATTCGTGGTCCTATCATCAGAACCGTCAATGGCATGAAAGGATTGGTTTATTCTTGATTATGTATTGTGCATCGGTGATGATCAATCCTATGAAGACATGATTGACATCTCAAAGAATGTACAGATATGATTTGGATGAACAATGGTATCCAAGTAAAGCAAAAATAATTGTAGTATAATGTGATGTTATAAAACTGCTAATCACATTCGTGGTCCTATCATCAGAACCGTCAATGGCATAAGTGGTTTCATGATTTGCGAAGAAAAAGAAGGTGATCTTCCACCTGAGTGTACTGAAGAGTATCCTGGAAATTATTTTGGAACTTAAAGTATGATGATCAAGTTTTTTTGCTTAACCCATTTTAAAGGAAATCTTCAAAAAGTTTAAAATAATCTCTAAGGACAATGGGGCCCAAACCCCATAAATACCTTGGTTTATTGCCTACCCGCTTTGGAGCCTTTTAGAGAGAGAAAAAGAGAGATACCTCTTTATTGATGTCTGAATTGTAGGTCTATTACATTTGGGTAGATTGCAAGGACAGGGGTTGTGTATGAAATTCCTTGTAGTGTCGACATAGTGCGGTAGCAAAAACACCAAAATGCCAAGTTGCAGTAATTTAGATGGTGACTAAACCTACAAAGTTATTTGGAAAATTAAAGAATGTAATCAAATCCAACTATTTACTGCAAATCTGGTCTTCTTTGTGGCAAGCTGAAACAAACACAGCTCACTTAAGAATAGTGTTTAGGATAGATAAGAATACAAGCTAAAAGAATCACTCTTGAAGCTAAGTATTCGGATTTTTAGGAAAGGAAGTGAATCACTCTCAACCTAAACTAAAAGGGGTTTATCATCAAATTAAGAGAATCACTCTCAAATTCTGATAATTAGAATGAATTCTTTTAGTTTTACCTCCCAAGAGATTCAAACAAAGATAGATTAAAAACAGTCGGTTTTTAAGCTTTAGACACAACGGTTTGTATTTGTGTTAAACAACTTCAAAATATGATTTTCATTGATACTCCAAGCTTACATATATATATAGAAAACAAGCTAAGGGACCTAAAACATCAGTATTACAAGCTTACACAATGAGGAAATAAAGAAACAAAAGATATAACAAAGTATCTTCCCATAAAAGGGCTGAAAACTGGAGACCTTCTAGCTTTCTAGCTTCTCCTTGCAATTGAACGACCCAACTTGGACAGGAGCCAATATGAGCCTTTCCTATACTTGGGCTCTGTTCTTTTGGATTGAATTAATGAAAATTCAGTTCAATTCAGTTCAGTTCAGGTTTATTAGTTCAGTTCACTTCAGGTTTATTCAGTTCAGTTCAGTTTCATCTCACAGTTTTCATTCACTTCAGTTCAGTTCAGGTTTATTCAGTTCAGGTTTAGGTTTATTCAGTTCAGTTCAGACAAATTCAATCCAGTTCAGTTCAGTTCAATTCAGTCCAAAAGAACAGAGCCTTGGTCTTCCTATTTCAAGAAAAGAAATGATTGAAAAGCTGAAGAAACAAGCTTGCCAGATGAGAAGAAAACAGCTCCAAGTTCTCGCATATGCTGGCGTGTTTTGTTGCTAGCCAATAGAAGCTCTTTCCTCCACTAAGAAGGCTTGTAATTGGACCATTTTAAGCAAGTAGCTCAAGCACTTCAATGACTAAGCTGGGAGCTTGTTGCAACTTGTTTTACACGTCCAAAATACTTCCTCACTAAGCAAAATACAACCGGACTTCTAGGAAACCGCTTCAACAAAACTGTTTTGAGAGCTAAGTAACTTTAAACTTTAAAGCATAATTAGTGAAAGTAAAGCATTATTAGGACTAAACTAACACTAAATAACATCAAGCACCTCAAGCAAGCACCTCACCGTCACCCATGAGCAGCTGCTAGCTTCACCTACTTAGCTTCCATGCCTTAGTCTGTTAGTATGAGTGTACTAGTACTTATTTTTAAGTCATGTAACTCTCCCTTGCCACGATTAGGATTAGTAATTAGAAAAACTTCATGGTTTGGATTTGATTTTAGTTCACAAGCTACCAAGCAACACTGGATAGTGGGGTCTCCAAAGTCCAAACCAAGCATGCCACCGATGAGTTGAAAATTTATATTGAGGGCATCACCTGCACGTGAATAAGAGAATTGCAGTGAAGGCACATTGAGAAATCAGCAGGGGTTACCTAAATTTGCCGACACAGGAAGTGGTAATTGCTGCTGGTAGGACTAGGATTATGGGACAGATAGGGAAGGGGAATGGTTTAGATATAGGAGAGGGAGAGTCAAAGAGAAACTTGCCTAATAGCTTTACTCAATCTATAAATTATAACAGTCAAAGTGGCTCTACCTCAAACCAACATTATCGTCACTCTACTGTCTAGTAACTCACAATCCCTTGCACACTAGGCAATCAGTTACCCTAATTTGTTGTAACTTGTAAGCTTTCAATGTGCCGAATGGTCGTCTTCTCTGCCTTGTCATGACGCATGAGAAGTGAGTTAGTGGCATTTACTGTGCAGTAAGACTAAGTGCTAACAAGTTAATACTAGGCACTATATTAGATTGGAAATGAGTATTTTTGCCACTACCCTCTTAACATAGCTAAACTATATCAATCCAGATAGGCATATGTCATTTGTAGGATTGTTCTGCAGCGGTTGCATGTTTACAAGGTCAACTTAATTGGTGATTATACAGCATAGAATCATGTTCTCGAATTTCCTTTCTGCCATATGCCATAGGCTGGTGATTTCTAGTATGAAAACTATCTTTTATGCGTAATAGAGGAGCTTATCGAATCTGTGTCAATACTTTTCTACTATTATTGCAATAATGTCCAAGTGTATGCTTGTCCGGCATTGAAATACTGTGAGAATTTTAGAAAGTAATTTAATACACCTATAAGACAAGGTATTTCCACTTTAGGCTTTATTGTTTTTCGGGGTCATTGGGTGCACATACCATAGAGTGGGTTAAAAATGTGTTAGGTTGGTTGTAATATTGGATTGTTGCAGTTGTCAGCACTTGTCATTGCTTAAGGTTTTTGAAGATAAATGTATTGATAATGTGACTTGGCTTTTGTTGCAGCAGTATTACTACCATTGTAAGTGGCAGAAAATCCTTGCTTACCTTTGGCGGCAAACTCTACGGTCGCGTGTATGTGTCTACTTGAATTAAGAGGTTGTAAGTATATGTAACTTTAATGTATATTCGATTCCACAAATGCATGTAAAGAAAGGAGTAAAGTGTTTGCTTGAAGCCACAAAAATTGTATATATATATATATATATATATATTTTTTTTTTTTTTAATAAGGTAAGGAAAAATAAGCTTAGGAGACCCTCCTCACGAGGGGAACTCCTAAGGCATCATTTACAAGAATAGAATGAAGGGAAGAACTGTTACAAGGTATAATTTGGAAAACATTATTAACTAAATGACCAACATTGGCGATCCAGTCTGCTGCTAAATTTGCTTGACGGAAGATGTGACGTGCTTCCCAAGAAGTGAACTGCTGAAGAAGAAACTTGGTATCTTTAATGATGTGATCAATCTGCCACGGGGAAGACCAAATATCTTTAAGAGAATTGATGACCAGAAGGTTATCACCTTCAATGATGATATCTTGAATGCCACTCTGGAGGGTGAGAAGAACACCACGATGAAGTGATGAAGCTTCCGCGACTAGAACAGAAGCCCGTCCGAAATTGTAAGTGTAGGCGTGATGAATGTCGCTTGAATGATTACGGATAATGACACCTCCTGCTGCTGAAGAGTTGAAGACGGAGCCATCGAAATTTCATTTGAAAGAATGAGGTGGAGGTGGCTCCCAGGCCACCATGATGTGAGATTGGGGGTAAGGGAAGGGGATGGTGCTCCTCGATGAGGAGAAACCGAGCCTAGCCGTTGGTCCAGGCTTGTGCGAGTTACCCATTCGTGATGGGCAAAAGCAGACTTATGAAAAACACGAAAAGGGTTCCAAGATGCATTCTGGAAAATGATTTCATTCCGTTCCTTCCATAAATGCCAAATGAGAAAAACAAATCTTATGATGGTGTGTTTTTGTTTTTTGAAGAGGGTAAGTTGGTCAAGGAGAGAATTTTGAAGGGTTGGAAAGTCGAGCCATCTGCGGACTTGATCAAGATGCCAGAGGGAGTTGGAGATGGGGCAGGAGAGGAACAAATGGTCTAAAGATTCGACAACATTGGTACAAAGGGGACAATGATCAAAAGGAATGATATGACGAGAGTGGAGAGTTTGACGAATGGGTAAACTATGGTGACAAATTTGCCATAGGAAGATAATAATTTTTGGTGGTAGATCAAGACGCCAGATCCAGTTAAACAGCCAAGGAGCAGTCTTAGATAAATTATGAGCCAGTCAGGTGGCTGTTTTAACAAAGAATATCCCATTAGAAGTAGGACCCCATATAGGAGTATTAACCATGGGTTGCGAAGGTAGAGGGATTCCTTTAATAATAGAGACTATATTTAGAGGCACATAAAGGTTGAGTTTATTGATGTCCTAAGAGGCATTTGGGAGTATAAAATCCGCCACTCGAATGGAGACATCTAGTTGAGCGGAGGGTAAAGCTAGGATTTGTGCTAGTGGTTCACTAGTAGCCCATTGGTCCACCCAAAAAAGAATGTTAGTTCCATCTCCAATTTTCCATCTGATTCCTTTACGGAGAATGTGACGTGCTACTAAAATTTTACGCCAAATAGGTAAGTCCTTAGATTCGGGTATTGTGCTAAAGAAATTGTCCTTTGACAAGTACTTTGCTTTGATAAGTTTAACCCAAAAATTGTCTGGTTCCGATAAGATTTTCCACCCTAACTTGGCTATAAAAGCTTGGTTAAGAGGGTAGGATTTACGCAAACCCAGACCACCCTGTGATTTGGGCTGACAAATTTTGTCCCACGCAATAAGTGGGTGCTATTTTTGTCTTGAGAATTATTCCAGAAGAATTTACGATGCATAGTGTCAATAGAGTGACAAAGATCTTTGGGAAGCAAGAGTGAGGAGCAAATGTAAGCCGGCAGGGCTTCTAAATTTGTTTGTATGAGAGTATGCCTTCCTGCTTTTAAAAGGAAACTTGTTTCCCAATGTTGAATGCGTTCGCTTGATTTGTGAAGAATGTGTAGAAAGTCAGATTTACGTGGATAGTAAGAACTAAAGAAAGCCCCCAAATAACGTCCTAGACAGGACTTTAAGGTCATATTAAAAGAACTAGCAAGCATAGCTTTACGATGATGTGGAATGGCCTTAGAGAAAATAATGGCGGATTTATGAAAGTTGATGAGTTGGCCGGAATCTTGGCAGTAGGCTTTGAGTATACTTTTTAGATTGTTGCAAGCAGACACAGAGGCTTTGCAGAAAACAAGACTGTCATATGCAAACATGAGACAAGGGATGCAGGTAGAACGCGGGCAAAGTTTAAATCCTAACCCAGAGTTGGGTTTATGGCTCTCAATGGTGAGTTTTTGGACAAGGACGTCCATACATAAAATAAAAAGATAGGGAGAAAGAGGGTCCCCTTGACGAAGCCCACGGGAAGGTTGAAACCAACTGGTGGGGGAGCCATTGTTTTTAAGGGAGTAAGAGACTTTTGTGACACATTCTTTTATCCAATCAATCCATTTTGGGGAAACCCTAGATGAAGAAGGGTTGCCCATAAAAAGTCCCATTCAATCCGATCATAAGCTTTTTCCATGTCCAGTTTGAGCGCACACCTTAATTTAAGATATGTCCATATTTGTCTTTAGACCATAATTTGAGATATGTTTTAATGCGAAGTAGTCGTTGTTGAACACGGAAAAATCTAGAGCCCCTTATTTGAGCACCCCAAATGGAGGCAACTTGGGTGTGAGTCTCTGGATCAAGAGACCAACTATATTGGAATTTAAACATGCGAGGTGTGCGTGTAGTTGCGGGAGCGAGATCGAGAGTTAGCGGGGCATGATCAGAGACTGTAAAATTACCAATTGACAGTCTGGCATTAGGAAAGTGTGACTGAATAGTAGGATGAGCTATGGCACGATCCAAACGTTCGTAGATAGTAGCTGAGTGAATCGTTTTTTTCCAAGAAAAAGTCTTTTGTATGCAAGGGAAATCAATAGCGTTTAGTGAGGAGACGAGGGTTGGAAATCGGTTAGTGGCCGTGATATTAACTGGCCGTCCTCCATTTTTATCAGTAGCATATAGGAGTTCATTGAAATCACCAATAGCGACCCATGGGAGGGACAAGTTGGAATGAAAGTGACGTAAATATTCCCAGAAAGGGAATTTCTCATGTTCTTGCGCTGGTGCATACAAACCCGTGATAAAGAAGCCTTGATTCAGAGGTTTATAGGTGACATTGAGATGAGCACATCGATTAGTGAGTGAATGAGAATTAAGAGAGATGTTCTCATTATTCCATAGAACCCATAGACCCCCACAATGATTAACACAATCTATAACGAGTTTATTGTCAAAATGTAACGCTCGAAGAATTTGAGAGGTATTACTTGCCGAGGTTAATGTTTCTAGGATGAACATAATGTCCAGTTTATATTTGTTCTTTAAGAAGATTAGTTCAGCAAGTGCTTCTTTTTTTTTCCACCTTGGATGTTCCAACTAAGTATTTTCATAAGAAAATACGAGATTAGAAAACAGGAGGCTCTTGAGCCTGAAATTGTAACCATAGCGGATGCTTTCCATCCGGTGCAAAATATGAATCCAAAGGACCCACAGGCGAAAAACCAGATAACACAAACAATTATACAAAAACAATAAGGGATAAAATAAGCACTGTTTGAAAGTTTGTCCACATAAGGGAAGAACACGCCAGGCAACAAGACGAATAGTAGGCTGAGCTATGTATTCTGACTTCGACATTCTGAAAAAAAATGGGGCAAAGTTAAGATAATCAGAAATGATAAAAAGGTATAGCATAGTGGATATAAAAAATTGCACTGAACTCATAAGAAAGATAAAAGATGCACAACACAAGCAGACATAGAAGAAAGTAGCAATATTGATAATGAAAGTCATCCTCAAAGGATGAACATACATAGTAAGGAAGAAACAAAATAGCATAGGCTTACTACAGCAGGGGGTAAACACTAGATGAGGCATAGCAAAGACAAAAGCCCCCCTAAGATAATAAGCAAAATAAACAGAAGAGTGAAGAAGCCTATGCACAAAAAAGGAATTAAAAACTTTACAATACATGATTAATAACTAAGAAGCAGGAGAAAGGTCCTCAAAATCGTCGCGCTTGCGACGTTTGAGCCCATCTTTGGAACCTTCACCAATTTCAGTACTTGGACTCCCAGTAGAAGACAGCAATTCAGTCATGTCAGCATCTAAATCGAGCTGCGGAATATGGTGCATGACACCCAACGCAGCAAGGAAGGCGTCATCAAGGTCATCATTAGCATGTAAGGAGGGGTCGTCGAAAGAGGTAAGACCGTCATTAGCAAGCAGGGAAGAGTCAACATTAGGATGATCCATAGGGGCAGGGAGAGGGGGATGCAGCTGGACCTCAGTCTCACCCGTAATATGGAAATCAGTGAGCGTTTCAAATGCATTGGAGATTGGAACAAGAGCAGGAGGAAAGGGTGGGGGTGAATTATTGGCTGGCAGAGGGGAAAAGTTGTGCATATCAGTAGTAATGGAGAGGGTGGCTACAGTGCGGGGATTGGGACGCCCAGCAGCGTAAGGTCGGCGATAGCGGGAAGAACCACGGGAGGGGGGCTTAGGCTTACCTCTCCGTTGGGGTTTCACGAACATCCAATTGGAGTCATTAGCAGCGGCAGAGGATTGATGGATATGGCTGGCTTCAAGCTTGGCAACAACGAGGTCTAGGCATGGTTCCGGCTTTTTGGGATATTGAGAGAGAAAATGACCTTTGGTACCACACAGGGGTAGACTTCGTGGACTCCTTCATAGGAGAGAAAAAATTCAGAGGACTCGTTTTTAGTGGTGCTAGTGATGGAACGCGGAACTGGTTTGGAGATATTGATGTTGAGACATACCCTAGCAAATTGGGCCTTGTTGTCATTTGAAAGAGTGACACGATCAAGTTTTATGATATGGCCTATTTTATGAGTTAATTGCGCTAGAAGAGGCCAAGACCAAAATTCGTTTGGGAGGAAGGGAATTTTAACCCATTGATCAACATGGGTAATAGAGCAAGCAAATGGTTGAAAAAAGGGCCTCCAAGGGAGCAAAACGAAGTTAAGGCCCTGGACGAACCAAGGGCGCTTATCCCATACAACATCTTTGTCCATGGGGTTAGAGAACCGAAGGAGAAACCATCCGTTAGCAAGATAACGCACAGAGAACTCACCGTGGAGGAAAGTCCAATCACGCCTAAGGCGCGTGATTACAGCAGAGGTGGGAATGGGTTCACCCCAAATCCTCCCAAGGAGGCAGGGAGCATGAAATTCAGCTAATTGCGTGGCATCAAGTTCAGGTGCTTTAATGGTTATGGATGGGGGAGTTGAATCTGGAAGGTATGAGAGAGGAGAACTTGAGTCCCCTGATTGAGCGGAAGTGGGAGATGCACAGTTACTGTTATTAGCCAAATGTTGGATAGGATCGGGGTTGGAGGAATGGGACGCACCAGTATCGTTATCCAGAGGGGGAGTTGGATTGGAATTGGCCTTATGAGAGTTAGGGGGAAGGGGATCATTAGGGCTAGAGGACTTAAGGACAGCGACATAATTGAGCTTTGGAGGGATACCCGACATGGGTGAAGAAGGGAAGCAAGGTAGAGATTTCAGAGAGCAGTAGAAGAGAAGAGTGGTGATACCTAAAAAAGAGGGAAGGACTGAAGTATATATAGTATCCAAAAACCCTCGCCCAAGAAAAAAGGAAAGAAATTGGGGGAAGAGTAGCAGAGAGAAAATCCAGTGAAAAGAGGAAAAATAAAATTTGCAATTAAAATAAAGCAGCAGAGCACTCAGAGAGATAGAAATAAAAAATAGAAACCACTCATCCAATTGCAGAACAACAAGAAGCATCCAAACAAACCCAAAAATAAAATTAAAAACGTAAATTTGTAAAAATGATAGAAGGACTTCCCTGGATTGGTTGCACTGAGCCCAAAGAAAGATCGTAGGAGAGAGATTAAAAATCTTGAGAATCAAATAGCCACAGAAGGAAGCTTAAATGACCTTAACACGGCACCCACCCTCGGATTATAGGGGTATAAACACCTATTAACCCATTTTTTTTAATATCAAGGGGGCTAAGATTTGGGCAAAATATGAATAAATCATCATTACTTTTTTGGGGACTAAGGAATTGAGGAGCGAGAGGATTCTTGCAAGATAAAATGCCAAAAACGGCGACAGTAGCAGCTTGGAAAAACCAAGAACTTTCATCATTAAAGGCTAAGATGTTGTGAGTTCCAAAAAAGAAAATTAATTTAGATTGAGAACGGATCAATTTGTGGGAGATTGCAAGGCAGAATTTGCTTTTGGATAGACAATTTGCGAAAATTCTAAGGTGATCATATTTTCCTGAAAAGGGGTCAGAATGACTATGAGCCACACATTCAACATGGCCCACTTGTATTTTCTTTTCCTCAAAAACATTTATAATATTTATGAAAATAACTTAAATTTATTTATGAAAATCCCAAAAAATACCAAAAATAATAAAAAAAATACAAAAAAAAATTCCGAAAAAAAAAATTATTCCGAAAAATTAATTTGCCGAAATTTTTTTTAAATCTCTTGGGGAATTTTCTCTCTCTTCTTCCTACGACTTCCTGCGGTTTCTCTTTGACAATTGTGAATTCTCCTATCCCCCATGGAAAAAATCTCTTAGCTTTGTGCCGGCGTCGATGAATGATGCTAGGCCGGCGACGATGACTGATACTCGGCCGGCGACGAATGACTGATATTCGTGGAAGTAGATTTCTCTGCGTCGTTTTGTAGTCTGCCAATTCCTTCCCGTATCCCTATATGCCCGGAATCAAACCCTTGCGCCGGCAACGCTGACCTCCACCTTGACTAGGATTTTTCCACCAAAATTTTTAGATTGTAGCTCGAGATATGTTATCGGCGACAAACTGATATGAGATTTCTCTTACAGAATAAGAAAGAAAAAAATCAGGACATGACCCCAAACTTTATGTCCTGCCAAATATTTTAGGTGAAAACCCAACCTTTAGCACTTGGTCGATTTCTAGGACATACCCAGAATTTTAGTAATTAGGAAATGCCCCAACCTTCATGCCATGCCATACATTTTAGGTCACGACCCAAATATTTTGCGTTGGTCGATTTACTCGATTTTCTAGGATAGCCATTTAGGAAACGACCCAGCTTTAGCCATTTAGGACACAACCTAGCTTTAGCCATTTAGGACACTGATCTAGGCCACGTCCTAAGCATGTCAGGCTTAGGACATGACGAAACACAAGATTGCTCGAAACACCCAACCAATGTATTAGACCCCCCTCCCCTCACCTCCCCTACCTCGCCCGTGTACCTATGATCACCTTTCTTACTCTTGTCGTAGCCTTTAATTAGACATTCTACACAACACTATGGGTCTTGCGTCTCGGTATGGATGAAACCCCCGGAACATAGTGGCTCACCATGGGATAATAAGCTGATAGGGTACGAGGGATGACGTTATTGTATTTCTTGGAATGATTTATTCGGAGAGAAAAATTGAGACAAACAATTGAGATGAATGATCAATTAGCCCTCCGACGCTCTGTATGGGCATATTTTGTTGGAAGATGAAACCCTCTAACCACTATTTTGAATTACTAGCAAATTTAATAAGGCTATCATGTGTAAAATAGGGTCATTTACTAGCGTTTTATACTACCTTTGTATTTATTTAGTTGCACCATTTGCTTTTTCACATTTGTCGATACACTTCTTTAAACGTTAATATGCAAGTAAAAATTTAAAAAAATTGATATTTGGAATGTTCGCATTGAGACGAATCTAACAAGACCCCACTTGACTATGTTTTTTCTTATATAATGGTGCGAGATAACTTAATAAAATTTGTTGATGAATAGTGCCAAAAAGCAAATGGTGCAACTTACTAAAAAAATACGGAGGTAGTATTTAATCAACACTAATCTTTATTTCGTAGTAGAAATTAGAAAGCGTGTTTTAGCTACCCTACATTTTAAGTTAAAGATTTATTCTGTGTCAAAACTGTTTTCCTATCAGCAAATGTAAACATACGCGTATCTTATTCTTGTCTTTCTTTTGCGCACCATAATACACTGGGGAAAAACATTTGTCGTGCTGATACCCCCGTTTCCGTGGTCACTAGCCCTGATATGAAACTCACTTGCATCTATGCGGCGTGGGATCGAATCCTTTCAAAGGCGAGCAGTGTTTGGCCTTTTTTTGTAATTTTGTTCTGGGCAGCGTAAGATTTTATTAGATCATTATATTATTTTTTTATTATCTATTTTTGCCCATTTCTACGTTATTTAGAATTATTATTATCCACATAAAATGATATCTTTAATACAAATATGACAGATTTCTCTTTAAACGTTTTGATCCATGACAAACGTGTTTGTACACAAAAGTCAATAAAAGATGTTTGATCCATGACAGACGCTTCTAGGGCACGTTTGGGCCAAGGCCCACTATATATATATATATATATATATAGTGGGGATACCGTTCTAGCTTCTATGTGTACATGAACCTGGGTGGCTTGCCCGGGATGGGACAACTTGGGGGAGAGGTAGCCACATCAATTAATCACTAACACTGTGTCGCCATCGGTGTTCCCTCCCATAAACGAACGCCCATTGCTTAGGACAATTTTCTAGGCCATGTCCTAAGCATGTCAGGCTTAGGACATTACCTAACACAAGATTGCTCGAAACACCCAACCGATGTATGATCACCTCTCTTACTCTTGTCGTAGCCTTTCATTAGACATCCTAACCCTTGTAGAAACCAATTACCCCCTCGCACCATTACCGAGGATGCAGATACACTTGCATCAGAACATAGCAGTCTCTCGAACCAACATCGTACTGCTATATATATATATATATATATATATATATATATATATATATATATATTCTTCATGCGGCGTCAATTTGTTGATAACATGGAAAAGTTTTATCTAGGCCATGTCCTAAGCATGTCAGGCTTGGGACATGACCTAACACAAGATTGCTCGAAACACCCAAATGTAATTAGTTTGAAAATAAATTTATTGCCATTGATTTGTTAAAGAAAGAAGAGATGTCAACCATTGATATAAAAAATCAATATGTAGCAATCCGTGCACTCAATCCTAATTGGTCCAAAATTTAATGTCATGGATTCCCTTGATTGAGCGAATCTGGGCCATTCAATAGGGAAAAGGAAAATCTCTACCGTTGCCCTTCATTTACTCTATATTCCGGAAATAAAGAAAAGTCAAGGGGAGAGCAAATCTCAGCCCTTGACACTTTCCATCCATCCAAGTCATCCAACGGTCCTTAATCCTTAAATCTAACCCTATTATATAAACCCCCCTTTTCGAGTCTCAGCCTCATTTCGCCACTTTATGAAACAAACCCTTTCTTTCTGAAAACCCTTATAACCTAATTTCTCTGCCTTCCTCTCGCTAAAAAAAAACCTTCTGGATAATATTTGAAGAAAGTAGCGTTTATTAGGAGATTCAAGATCCGTGGTAAACGCGCAATTTTTCGCAAGGAGATCTGAGATTTGAAGGAAATAGCGAGGTAAGGGTTTTAATTTATCAAAATAAAATTTCGCAACCAGATTAGTTTCTCAATTGCTCTATTTTTTTTTTGTTAGATCTGCTTTATGTGTGAATGGAGATTGGAGATTGAAGGAAAAAGCGAGGTAAATGTTTTAATTTTTCAATATAACATATCGCAAGCAGGTTAGTTTATCAATTGCTCTAATTTTTTTTAGATCTGCTTTATGTGTGAATGTGGGGTAATGTGCTGCTCCAGTTTGCAGATCTAATGGAATATCATGCTTTTCTGTTTTTGTCACGTTGTAATTAATTGAATATTTATCGGGTTTTATTTTTATTTTTCTTGATTTAGTGCCCTTTTTCATGATTAATAGTATTTGTTATGATTCCTGATATTTATGTTATTTTCCAATGATTTTATGCGTTTGTGTTTATAATTTTTGTTATGATTCCTGATATTTATGTTATTTTCCAATGATTTTATGCTTTTGTGTTTAAGGTTTGTGTTTACTGATTAGGGTTTATGTTATTTGCGTTAAATTCATTAGGTTTGTGTTAGGGTTTGTAATTATGCATTTCTGGATGCGTTTGTGTTTTTTGGGTTTATGTTTATGTTTTGGGTTTATGCTAGGGTTTTCGGTTTAGTTTCTGAGTTTGTTTCTGGGTTTGTGTTTCTGGGGTTTGTTTGTGTTCGTGGTTTGTTTGTGTTCTGGGCTTGTTTGTGTTCGGGGTATGTTGAGTTATGTGTTTGTTGTGTTTCTGGGAGGTTTGTTTGTGTTTGGGTTTGTTGCGTTCTGGGTTTGTTGTGTTCTGTGTTTGGGTTTGTTGTGTTCTGTGTTAGTTGTGTTTCTGGGGGGTTTGTTTGTGTTTGGGTTTGTTCTGTTCTGGGTTTGTTGTGTTATGGGTTTGTTATGTTCTGTGTTGGTTGAGTTCTGTGTTTGTTGTGTTCTGAGTTTTGTTTATTGTGTTCTGGGTTTGTGTTTTGGGTTGAGATGGACAGATTGTCAATTTTTTGTCAATCTACATTCCACCCCATTTGGGAGCAAATTTGTCTTTGGTTTGGGAGATGGATTTGAAATTTAGATCAGAGTAGAGGCTGGAAGATAAGGGTGGGATGGCTCTTTTGTACTTACGGGTGAGATGGACAGATGCGGTTGTCAATCTACATTCTACCCCATTAGGGAGAAGTATTTGTCTTTGGTTTGGGAGAGGGGCTTCAATTTTTGAATTTATTAGATTAATAACTAAGAAGCAGGAGAAAGGTCCTCAAAATCATCACGCTTGCGACGTTTGAGCTCATCTTTGGAACCTTCACCAATTTCAGTTGTTGGACTCCCATTAGAAGACAACAATTTAGTCATGTCAGCATCTAAATCGAGGTGCGGAATATGGTGCATGACAGCCAACGCAGCAAGGAAGACGTCATCAAGGTCATCATTAGCAAGTAAGGAGGGGTCGTCGAAAGAGGTAAGACCGTCATTAGCAAGCAGGGAAGAGTCAACATTAGGATGATCCATAGGGGCAGGGAGAGGGGGATGCAGCTGGACCTCAGTCTCACCCGTAATCTGGAAATCAGCGAGCGTTTCAAATGCATTGGAGATTGGAACAAGAGGAGGAGGAAAGGGTGGGGGTGAATTATTGGCTGGCAGAGGGGGAAAGTTGTGCATATCATTAGTAATGGAGAGGGTGGCTACAGTGCGGGGATTGGGACGCCTAGTAGCGTAAGGTCGGCGATAGCGGAAAGAACCACGGGAGGGGGGCTTAGGCTTACCTCTCCGTTGGGGTTTCACGAACATCCAATTGGAGTCATTAGCAGCGGCAGAGGATTGATGGATATGGCTGGCTTCAAGCTTGGCAACAACGAGGTCTAAGCATGGTTCCGGCTTTTTGGGACATTGAGAGAGAAAATGACCTTTGGTACCACACAGGGGGCAGACTTCGTGGACTCCTTCATAGGAGAGAAAAAATTCAGAGGACTCGTTTTCAGTGGTGATAGTGATGGAACGTGGAACTGGTTTGGAGATATTGATGTTGAGACATACCTTAGCAAATTGGGCCTTGTCGTCATTTGAAAGAGTGAAACGGTCAAGTTTTACGAGCTAATTGCGCTAGAAGAGGCCAAGACCAAAATTCGTTTGGGAGGAAGGGAATTTTAACCCATTGATCAACATGGGTAATAGAGCATGCAAATGGTTGAAAAAAGGGCCTCCAAGGGAGCAAAACGAAGCTAAGGCCCTGGACGAACCAAGGGCGCTTATCCCATACAATATCTTTGTCCATGGGGTTAGAGAACCGAAGGAGAAACCATCCGTTAGCAAGATAACGCACAGAGAACTCACCGTGGAGGAAAGTCCAATCACGCCTAAGGCGCGTGATTACAGCAGAGGTGGGAATGGGTTCACCCCAAATCCTCCCAAGGAAGCAGGGAGCATGAAATTCAGCTAATTGCGTGGCATCAAGTTCAGGAGCTTTAATGGTTATGGAAGGGGGAGTTGAATCTGGAAGGTCTGAGAGAGGAGAACTTGAGTCCCCTGATTGAGCGGAAGTGGGAGATGCACAGTTACTGTTATTAGCCAAATGTTGGATAGGATCGGGGTTGGAGGAATGGGACGCACCAGTACCGTTATCCAGAGGGGGAGTTGGATTGGAATTGGCCCTATGAGAGTTAGGGGGAAGGAGATCATTAGGGCTAGAGGACTTAAGGACAGCGGCATAATTGAGCTTTGGAGGGATACCTGACATGGGTTAAGAAGGGAAGCAAGGTAGAGATTTCAGAGAGCAGTAGAAGAGAAGAGTGGTGATACCTAAAAAAGAGGGAAGGACTGAAGTATATATAGTATCCAAAAACCCTCGCCCAAGAAAAAAGGAAATAAATTGGGGGAAGAGCAGCGAGAGAGAAAATCCAGTGAAAAGAGTAAAAATAAATTTTGCAATTAAAATAAAGCAGCAGAGCACTCAGAGATGTAGAAATAAAAAATAGAACCCACTCATCCAATTGCAAAACAACAAGAAGCATCCAAACAAACCCAAAAATAAAATTAAAAACGCAAAATTTGTAAAAAAGATAGAAGGACTTCCCTGGATTGGTTGCACTGAGCCCAAAGAAAGATCGTAGGGGAGAGATTAAAAATCTTGAGAATCCAATAGCCACATAAGGAAGCTTAAATGACCTTAACACGACACCCACCCTCGGATTATAGGGGTATAAACACCTATTAACCCATTTTTTTATATTAAGGGGGCTAAGATTTGGGCAAAATATGAAGAAATCATCATTACTTTTTTGGGGACTAAGGAATTGAGGAGCGAGAAGATTCTTGCAAGATAAAATGCCAAAAACGGCGACAGTAGCAGCTTGGTAAAACCAAGAACTTTCATCATTAAAGGCTAAGATGTTGTGAGTTCCAAAAAAGAAAATTAATTTAGATTGAGAACGGATCAATTTGTGGGAGATTGCAAGGCAGAATTTGCTTTTGGATAGACAATTTGATCACTTGTATTCTCTTTTCCTCAAAAACATTTATAATATTTATGAAAATACCTTAAATTCATTTATGAAAATCCCAAAAAATACCAAAAATAATATAAATTACAAAAAAAAATTTCCGAAAAAAAAAATTATTCCGAAAAATTATTTTGCTGGAATTTTTTTCTTAAAACTCTTGGGGAATTTTCTCTCTCTTCTTCCTTCGACTTCCTGCGGTTCCTCTTTGACAATTGTGAATTCTCCTATCCCCCATGGAAAGAATCTCTTTGTGCCGGCGTCGATGAATGATGCTAGGCCGGCGACGATGACTGATACTCGGCCGGCGACGAATGACTGATATTCGTGGAATTAAATTTCTTTGCGTCGTTTTGTAGTCTACCATTTCCTTCCCGTATCCCTATATGCCCGGAATCAAACCCTTGCGCCGGCAACGCTGACCTCCACCTCGACTAGCATTTTTCCACCATAAATTTTAGATTGTAGCTCGAGATATGTTATCGGCGACAAACTGATATGAGATTTCTCTTACAGAATAAGAAAGAAAAAAATCAGGACATGGCCCCAAACTTTATGTCCTGCCAAATATTTTAGGTGAAAACCCAACCTTTAGCACTTCGATTTCTAGGACATACCCAGAATTTTAGTAATTAGAGCATGCCCCAACCTTCATGACATGCCATATATTTTAGGTCATGAACCAAATATTTTGCGTTGGTCGATTTACTCGATTTTCTAGGATAGCCATTTAGGACACGACCCAGCTTTAGCCATTTAGGACACGACCTAGCTTTAGCCATTTAGGACACTGATCTAGGCCACGTCCTAAGCATGTCAGGCTTAGGACATGACGAAACACAAGATTGCTCGAAACACCCAACCAATGTATTAGACCCCCTCCCCTCCCCTCCCCTACCTCGCCCGTGTACCTATGATCACCTTTCTTACTCTTGTCGTAGCCTTTAATTAGACATTCTACACAACACTATGGGTCTTGCGTCTCGGTATGGATGAAACCCCCGGAACATAGTGGCTCACCATGGGATAATAAGCTGATAGGGTACGAGGGATGACGTTATTGTATTTCTTGGAATGATTTATTCGGAGAGAAAAATTGAGACAAACAATTGAGATAAACGATCAATTAGCCCTCCGACGCTTTGTATGGGCATATTTTGTTGGATGATGAAACCCTCTAACTACTACTTTGAATTACTAGCAAATTTAATAGGGCTATCATGTGTAAAATAGGGTCATTTACTAGCGTTTTATACTACCTTTGTATTTATTTAGTTGCACCATTTACTTTTTCACATTTGTCGAGACACGTCTTTAAACGTTAATATGTAAGTAAAAATTTAAAAAAATTGATATTTGGAATGTTCGCATTAAGACGAATCTAACAAGACCCCACTTGACTATGTTTTTTCTTATATAATGGTGCGAGATAACTTAATAAAATTGGTTGATGAATAGTGCCAAAAAGCAAATGGTGCAACTTACTTAAAAAATACAGAGGTAGTATTTAATAAACACTAATCTTTATTTCGTAGTATAAATTAGAAAGCGTGTATTAGCTACCCTACATTCTAAGTTAAAGATTTATTCTGTGTCAAAACTGATTTCCTATCAGCAAATGTAAACATACGCATATCTTATTTTTGTCTTTCTTTTGCGCACCATAATACATAAACAACTGGGGACAAACATTTGTCGTGCTGATACCCCCGTCTCCGTGGTCACTAGCCCCGATATGAAAATCACTTGCATCTATGCGGGGCGGGATCGAATCCTTTCAAAGGCGAGCAGTGTTTGGCCTTTTTTGTAATTTTGTTCTAGGCAGCGTAAGATTTTATTAGATCATTATATATTTATTTTTTTATTATCTATTTTTGCCCATTTCTACGTTATTTAGAATTATCATTAACCACATAAAATGATATCTTTAATACAAATATGACAGATTTCTCTTTAAACGATTTGATCAATGACAAACGTGTTTGTACACAAAAGTCAATAAAAGATGTTTGATCCATGACAGACGCTTTTTTGGCACGTTTGGGCCAAGGCCCACTATATATATATATATATATATATATATATATATATATAGTGGGGATACCGTTCTAGCTTCTATGTGTACATGAACCTGGGTGGCTTGCCCGGGATTGGACAACTTGGGGGAGAGGTAGCCACAACAATTAATCACTAATACCGTGTCGCCATCGGTGTTCCCTCCAATGAACGAACGCCCATTGCTTAAGAAAATTATCTAGGCCATGTCCTAAGCATGTCAGGCTTAGGACATTACCTAACACAAGATTGCTCGAAACACCCAACCGATGTATGATCACCTCTCTTACTCTTGTCGTAGCCTTTCATTAGACATCCTAAGCCTTGAAGAAACCAATTACCCTCTCGCATCATTACCAAGGATGCAGATACACTTGCATCAGAACATAGCAGTCTCTCGAACCAACATCGTACTACTATATATATATTCTTAATGCGGCGTCAATTTGTTGATAACATGGAAAAGTTTTATGTATATATGTAGTAGCATTGATAATATATATATATATATATATATATATATATATATATATAAGTGGGGATACCGTTCTAGCTTCTATGTGTTCATGAACCTGGGTGGCTTGCCCGGGATGGGACAACTTGGGGGAGAGGTAGCCACAACAATTAATCACTAATACCGTGTCGCCATCGGTGTTCCCTCCCATGAACGAACGCCCATTGCTTAGGACAATTATCTAGGCCATGTCATAAGCATGTCAGGCTTAGGACATCACCTAACACAAGATTGCTCGAAACACCCAACCGATGTATGATCAGCTCTCTTACTCTTGTCGTAGCCTGTCATTAGACATCCTAAGCCTTGAAGAAACCAATTACCCCCTCGCACCATTACCGAGGATGCAGATACACTTGCATCAGAACATAGCAGTCTCTCGAACCAACATCAAACTACAATATATATATATATATATATATATATATATATATATATATATATATATATATATAAGTAACAAATAGGACAGATAAACAAGTTTTGAAGACTGGAAAGTACTGAAAACTTAAGAACAAGTTTTATAAAGAACAAATATAATCACACCCCAATGGCTCTGATACCAGGATAAACCAAGGATCTGGGGATTTTTAACATATAAACTGAAAACTTAAAACAGAAAGCATAAAGTAAAGTAAGGCGGTTGAACCGGCCATGGTTTTCTGTAACGGACTTACAGAGAGTCTTGGATGAAACTTAAAACTTAAAGAGTGTTACAATTTTTTGTGAGAGAAAGAGGGAGGAGAGAGATTTTAGAGGAGCTTGTATTCTTTGTGTTATGCTCGCCTAGAACCGAAGGAGGAGCCTCTATTTATAGGCGGTGAAGAGTGGTCTGTCAAGTCGAAGAGTCGTTGATGAACAAACCGTCTCTCCGCTTTACACTCGTTTTTATCTTTTGTCTTTTGATGCTTTTTACTGTTGATGAAAAGGAGTGCTTTACATTGTTGATAACTTTTGACCTTTTGCTGGTGCAGGAATTTGTCCGTGTTGTTGTGGTGTCTCATCACGTGTTGTTGTGGTGTCTCATCATGTCGAAGTTTGAAGAAAGTGATATAATCAATTCTTTTTTTTTTTTTTTTTTTTTTAAGTTTCGGAATCAAGCAATGAAACCATCATTTTCTCCGTCGTCACGACCCATGGATCTCTTTGAGAGGTATGGTGGGAAAGTATCTGGCAAAATGAACCTTGCCCTCATCGGATAAATATTTTCCTCTCGTTAATGTCGGATAAATACCGAGAAGGTGGTTCGAATGTTGTATTCCTCTAAGGAAGTATTTGTTGAAATGGTGGGGGAAAACAACGTTGTATTGCCACGGTGAATAATGGTAAGTGGGATTGAATCATGGTCTTGATGATGATTTATAAGATGGGTCGGTTTAGGAAAATGGAAACAAACCCTTGGGCCCTGGTGGCGGGTTCTTTTGTGAAGGAATAAGACGAGGGATACAAGCTTGAGTATTAACGTAAATTAAGTAATGGGCTGGTTTTAAGTTCCCATTACTCATTTCGATATTAGCACAAATAGCCTCAACATAAGACCATTCATGCCACCGAAGGAGTGTATGGTAGAAAAGATGTATTGTTGATATTTTGTGAGTTCCTGAAAGATAGGTGCCTGAGGACTTGGTGCTTCATAGAACTTTCTTACCAACCCATATCGCCATGTGAGGAAGTAAGGACTACTTTTTGGAAGATCATTGGGATAGAGGAAAAATCCTTTATCGAAGAAACCTGTAAGTCCCCAAAAATGCCAAAGATAACAGCGATAAATAGCATGTTTTGTAAGGAATTGGGTAAAATTCTTATTGAATTTTTCTAATTTGGCTTTGTTAAAAATTATGAGCTTTATTTCGGTTGGTAACGGTTAATATTTTTTTGAAATTTTTTGGGAAAGGAAAAGTGTTTTTTGGAGTGGAAATAATGAGTTGGTAATCGGATATGGGATGAGGGTAAAGAGTGGGAAATATTTCTTGAGGTGGTAGGTATATTGTGGAGTAATTTGGGAAATTTCGAAGGTGGTATTTAGGAAGTTGTTCCCATTTTTTAGAAGACTTTGGGCTTCTCATCTTGGATGTAGTTGTCAATGTAGTTGTCAAAGTACCTGCAAAAGTTACGTAATCAGGAAGAGAGCCGCTTTCTCTTCGTATGATCTTAATACCAAAATACATTTTAAATAAAAGTGCTTTGTATTTTGTAAAGTTTTGTTTACTCCATTTAAATGAGATGGACTGGAAAACGATAATCTAGAGAAAGTTTGATAAAACCTTTTGTTTTATAGAAGAGCATTGTAACGGGGTATTATTCCAAAGACTCGAGGAGAATAAGGAAAAGTAATTTTGTCCCTTACCAATTTGTCTTAAGATACTTTCGTAACCTTTGTTTCGGCGTGTCTTAATTATTTCGCGGTCGGGGTTTACTAAGCCAAGGTAAGGAATTTCTAAGACACAAGCCTTTATTGTTTTAACGTACCGGGTATGGATATCGGACCAAGGCGGTGGAGCTTTCTTGAGTTTTTTATGGAGGGGTTTTACAAACCTGCAGAGATTTTCACTAAAATCTAAGGCATAGTTTAAACTACCAAGAAACCTTTGTAGTTGGGTTTTGTCTATGATTTTATCAGGAAATTTGCTAGTGAACTGTAGAGACCCATCAATTGGTGTAGTGGTGTCACAAGACATGATTTGGCCGAGAATCCTAAAAGCGGTTTTATATCGGTGTTGTGGCTTGATTCAGATCGCCAAAATCCGGATTTCATATCAAATTTTGAGAAGATAAAGGCATGGTGTAACTTTTGCATTAGATCCTTTTTATTGGGTATTGGATAACGGATCCAACGAAGGGCATCGTTAAGAGGTTTATAATTTATAACTAGCCTAGGCGTACCTCGTTCAATCTCTCGAAGCTTTGTTAACGTAGAATGCCGCACCTCCAAGGAGAACGAGACTTGGAAATTAAGCCTTTACTTTCGAGAAATCTAATCTCTTCTCGACAATGGCGTTCTAGGTCGCATTCATTTGGGTTGGTCGGGCTTTGGTAGGGATATTTTTTTCATCAAAGTCTCGGTTCATAAGGTAAATCGACCATGTGTTGCTTTCTATTCCAGAAGGCATTTGGAAGCTCAGAGCAAACTTCTCGTTCAAGGAGGCTTTGGAAGTCAGCCATCTGAGTTTTTAGAGCATTACCTTGTAATTGATCCTCAATTTTTTGTAAATGTATTTCCTGTTTTAGATCATGCACGTCATTCGTTTTCGGTTAATAAGAGAATTTATTTCATTGTAGTAAATGGAGCTAGCCTTTATAATGTTGAGATTTCTGGTCTTGGGCTTTTCTAGGAAAAGGAAATTAAGCCTTTTATCTTTGGTTTTGAAGGATATTCCATCATGATTGACATTGTAAGGTGTTATCGGTTTATGAAAGGTGTTCCTAAGATAAGCGTATGGTGCATATTGGTAACGAGAACAAAATGGTTTTTTAGGGAAAAGCCTTGATTTAAGATGTTAGCATCTGTTTTTCCTTCTATGTGCATTTTGGTGTTATTAGCAGAGGTAAGCTTTTCCGAGGTTTTCTGGTGAAAGCGCTTGAACAAGACTGGATTTTATGCAATTTAAATCGCTCCCGGTATCGAACAAAGCTATAGTATTGATTTTGAAGTCACTAGAGAATTCAAGTGTAATTTTTATGTAATACTTCCTAGAACTGATTTCTCTTAAAACAAAAAGGAAATCTTCTGGGACTTTTGGGCTTTGTTCATTATCTGGGATATCATCAGGATCACTTTCACTAGGGATATCTGGGACCATTTGGGAAGTGAGAAGTTGGATAATGGCTGAGTCTTGTTGTTGCTTAGTTTTAAGTTCTTTTATATCGCCTTTAATGGTTTTAACTTCGGTTTGAAGGTCCTGTATGGTTTTTTCTGGTCTCTTCCTAGAACTTCTCTTTTCTAAAATAGAAGTGAGGTTGTATGGTTCGGTGCTTGAAGAAGGAGGGGGGGGTCCTTTTCTCCGGGATTTGCTTCAAGGGATTTACGAAGTCGTTCAAGGTATTGTTTTTGAAGATCGGGATTATTAATATCCCGAATAACATCTAATATGAGGTTTTGTTCTTTGGTGAGGACGTTTAGGGTATAATCCTCATTATTAGTCGAAGAGGAGGAATCTATGTCATCATCCCGAGGACCATAATTCTCGAGTGAGTTATACGATTCGTTTCTTCATCGAAGACTTCTATTAAAAGAGCTGAAATTCTTCCTAGAGTTTCATCATCTAGGTCAAGGTTTTGGATTTTATTAGACACTCTACAAAATCTAGTCGTGTGACCCTTTTTACCACACTTGAAACAAGTTATGTTTTTAAGGTCGGTTTTGTGGTGGACTGTTGGTGTTTCTTATGAGGCTTCCATTTTCGTTGTTCAAAGGGTTTTTTATGGAAGACTTTCTCAACCTTTTTATAGAATTTTCGTGATTTGAAGGGTTTTTGGTAATGAGTTGGCTTACTACGGTTTCCTTTACAAGTACTTGTCGGAGGGGAAGAGATATCAAATTCTGGCGAAGGAACCTAATTCCCTCTTAGTTTCTTTTAACTCCTTTTTTAAGTGTTTTTGAAGCTTCAAATCTTGACATATTTGAAGGCCTTGTTTTGGAGGTTACACTAACTAACTCACCATAAGTTAGCCTATCATAAGGGATAATATGTTCTCCAAAATCCTCGCAGATTCTATTTCGAACCTTTTCTCCTAAAATGGTTGGAAGACCTCGCTAGGAACTTTTCTTTCCAAAAGGGTTGGTTAGAATCTTCTCTAAGCATGACCCTGGTTAGGAAAGTATTTTTATACCACCGAAAGTCACTAAGTTTTTTGCATCTTAGATTAGACAAAAGATCGCATTTTTGTCTCGAGGTGGGAGGAATCTCCAATGAAATGGAGTGATAAGGTAAATATAAGGGTTGATACGGAATCTTGAATTGGTTCTCCATTTAGGTTAAGAATGGGAACCCCATCTTCGTTGTTTGGATAGCATTCAAGATGTCCGTTCTTTGTTCTTTAGTGAGATAGAAATCCCACCATCCTTTTAGCCGGCCGAGAAGCTCGCAATTAGGAGTTCCGCAACTGTTTTATCCGACGTGCATTGGGTTTTGTAAGCATTTGAAGCCATCGTCATTTCTGTAAAAGGTTCAAGATTTGGTGTTCACTCATGCCATCTATATTCCATTCGTAGATAGAAGAGGCATTATATTTTGGCCGACAATTGTGTTTGGTCTGGCTTCCGATCGGGCTTCACTAGACCTTATAGGAATAATATCAAGTGGTGCAGTATTTTGCCAAGATAGTTTTGCTAGTTCGGGTGTTTTGGGACTAGTCTCGGGTTCGTATTGTCACTTAAATCGAGGACATTACAAGTGTTATTCGAACTGTCTCTTCCTCGCCTATTTTTGAAGTGAAGGTTCAACTCGCTAATTTGGTCTCTAATAGCTTGAAGAAATTCGGTTCGTGAAGTGGTAACTTCATTTTGAGCCTTTTGTGAAATCGAAATGGTTTAAAAATCGGATTTCGGAGGCTTTTTTCTAAAGGAGTGAGACTAGACTCGTCTCGATTTAAGGCTTTGTTTCTCTATCCGAGAAAGTTGTTTTCCTAGGGTGTTAAGACTAATGTTAGTAAAATTGTTTTGTAGGACAATATTCTTAAGGTTTGTGGTGGCTTCTTCCCGAGGTTTTTTAAGAGGAGAGGCCTCAACCTTTTGATCGCCTATTGGGAAGGTGATCTGTCTTAAAGGAGGATGGTCATTTTGAACAGTACCATCCGGAGTTTCCCGGCATTGTGTTCTTCTAATGGTGTTAATTGGTTCTATAGTTTTAAAGGGATAATCAATGTTATCGAACTATATAGCTCAAACCAATCAAAGAAAAGAATATGGGTTTTATATTGCTTAATAAAGTCGTAATAGCTTTCTTGGATCTTCTTTCGAATGTCAAGAAAGTGCTCGAAGAACCATGTTCTCTTCGAGAGGTTATGTGGAGCATAGAAGTCTTTGTGAACTAAATCTCTATTAATCTCAAAATCCTTTTCAAGGACATTAAGTTCATTAGAGATATTCTCAGTTATGACTGAGGCCGAGGGTGAGTCTGGAGGAGACTGTCTTTCAAAGATAAATCGGGTGTGGAACCCGGGTTCTATATTCAACATTTTGAATGGAAGGCGAAGGTAAATCCGAGGTAGAATACCTTGGCCTTTCCAGGTAATTGGTTTTGGGACAACTAATTTGTCGTTTATAGTGCATGTTACTTTCGTAAGGAATTCGAGAAGACCGTCCTAAGTTTTCAACGGAGGAATAGTCCGAATACCTAGAGCTAGTGCTTCGTTAAAGCCGAGCTTAACACTACCATCGAGTATTGTATGACTCTTTCAAGGTCGGTATTAGGTTCCGGTTGAGCTGGTGCCGAACTTCGGGTTCACCTTCCTTCAAGGAACCAATCTTCGGAAGACCGACATCATTCCATTGTATTGGTTTAGGAATTTTTATGTTAGATCTAGAGAGGTCTGTTTGGAGGAGGAGGGTTTCTCCTTTTATGCTTTGTTGTTTATTTCCGGTATTAAAGGCGGACATCATGGCTTTGTAATGGATTTTATAAATTAAAGCTTCGGAATAGAACCATCATACATTTTATAGTTATGAGTTTTAATTTGTAAGAGCAAAGAAGATAAGATATTCTTATCACTTAACGAGACACTGAAGTTAGGGTAACAATCAAAAGAGACTGGACCCATACATAAACTTGACTCTATGGTTCCTAAAAGGGAATCATTAAAGTCTTTAAATCGTCCATCTCTAAGGGCAACAAGAACAAGAATTCAATCCTTCTTTAGTAAGAGGTTTTAAGCCAACTTGAACCAACCCTATATGGATGTAACGATAACCTTTTTCGACATGTTTTTTCAAAGTGTTTGCTGAAAATAATTTTATATATATATATATATATATATATATATATATATATATATATATATATATATATATATATATATAGCGGGGATACCGTTCTAGTTTTTATGTGTACAAGAACCTGGGTGGCTTGCCCGGGATGGGACAACTTGGGGGGAGAGGTAGCCACAACAATTAACCACTAATACCGTGTCGCCATCGGTGTTCCCTCCCATGAACGAACGGTCATTGCTTAGGACAATTATCTAGGCCATGTCCTAAGCATGTCAGGCTTAGGACATCACCTGACACAAGATTGCTCGAAACACCCAACCGATGTATGATCACCTTTCTTACTCTTGTCGTAGCCTTTCATTAGACATCCTAAGCCTTGAAGAAACCAATTACCCCTTCGCACCATTACCGAGGATGCAGATACACTTGCATCAGAACATAGCAGTCTCTCGAACCAACATCGTACTACATTTATTATATATATATATATATATATATATATATATATATATATATATATATATATTCTTAATGCGACGTCAATTTGTTGATAACATGGAAAAGTTTTATCTAGGCCATGTCCTAAGCATGTCAGGCTTAAGACATGACCTAACACAAGATTGCTCGAAACACCCAAATGTAATTAGTTTGAAAATAAATTTATGGCCATTGATTTGTTAAAGAAAGAAGAGATGTCAACCATTGATATAAAAAATTAATATGTAGCAATGCATGTACTCAGCCCTAATTGGTCCAAAATTTAATGTCATGGATTCCCTTGATTGAGCGAATCTGGGCCATTCAATAGGGAAAAGGAAAATCTCTACCGTTGCCCTTCATTTACTCTATATTCCGGAAATAAAGGAAAGTCAAGGGGAGAGCAAATCTCGGCCCTTGACACTTTCCATCCATCCAAGTCATCCAACTGTCCTTAACCCTTAAATCTAACCCTAGTATATAAACCCCCCCTTTTCGAGTCTCAGCCTCATTTCGCCACTTTATGAAACAAACCCTCTCTTTCTGAAAACTCTCATAACCTAATTTCTCAGCCTTCCTCTCGCTAATAAAAAACCTTCTGGATAATATCTGAAGAAAGTAGCGTTTATTAGGAGATTGAAGATCCGTGGTAAACGCGCAATTTTTCGCAAGGAGATCTGAGATTTGAAGGAAATAGCGAGGTAAGGGTTTTAATTTATCAAAATAAAATTTCGCAACCAGATTAGTTTCTCAATTGCTCTATTTTTTTTTGTTAGATCTGCTTTATGTGTGAATGGAGATTGGAGATTGAAGGAAAAAGCGAGGTAAATGTTTTAATTTTTCAATATAACATATCGCAAGCAGGTTAGTTTCTCAATTGCTCTAATTTTTTTTAGATCTGCTTTATGTGTGAATGTGGGGTAATGTGCTGCTCCAGTTTGCAGATCTAATGGAATATCATGCTTTTCTGTTTTTGTCACGTTGTAATTAATTGAATATTTATCGGGTTTTATTTTTATTTTTCTTGATTTAGTGCCCTTTTTCATGATTTATAGTATTTGTTATGATTCCTGATATTTATGTTATTTTCCAATGATTTTATGCGTTTGTGTTTATAGTTTTTGTTATGATTCCTGATATTTATGTTATTTTCCAATAATTTTATGCTTTTGTGTTTAAGGTTTGTGTCAGGGTTTGTGTTTACTGATTAGGGTTTATGTTATTTGCGTTAAATTCATTAGGTTTGTGTTAGGGTTTGTATTTATGCATTTCTGGATGCGTTTGTGTTTTTTGGGTTTTTTTTTATGTTTTGGGTTTATGCTAGGGTTTGCGTTCAGGGTTTTCGGTTTAATTAGTTTCCGAGTTTTTTTCTGGGTTTGTGTTACTGGGGTTTGTTTGTGTTCTTGGTTTGTTTGTGTTCTGGGCTTGTTTGTGTTCGGGGTATGTTGAGTTATGTGTTTGTTGTGTTTCTGGGAGGTTTGTTTGTGTTTGGGTTTGTTGCGTTCTGGGTTTGTTGTGTTCTGTGTTTGGGTTTGTTGTGTTTCTGGGGGGTTTGTTTGTGTTTGGGTTTGTTGTGTTCTGGGTTTGTTGTGTTCTGGGTTTGTTATGTTCTGTGTTTGTTGAGTTCTGTGTTTGTTGTGTTCTGAGTTTTGTTTATTGTGTTCTGGGTTTGTGTTTTGGGTTGAGATGGACATATTGTCAATTTTTTGTCAATCTACATTCCACCCCATTTGGGAGCAAAATTGTCTTTGGTTTGGGAGATGGATTTGAAATTTAGATCAGAGTAGAGGCTGGAAGATAAGGGTGGGATGGCTTTTTTGTGAATTTAGGTAGCCTTCACAGGTACTTTACGGGTGAGATGGACAGATGCGGTTGTCAATCTACATTCTACCCCATTAGGGAGAAGTATTTGTCTTTGGTTTGGGAGAGGGGCTTCAATTTTTGAATTTATTGGTTTTGGACTCCGATGTTTCAAATGTTTCTTGTTTGTTTCCCCTCGTTTCTCCAACCTCTTCTGCCGACCGAATTGAGTTTATTATGTTTTGTAATGATACAATTTTGTCGAGAGGAGACGTTGGATAATTGGGTTGGATGGCTAAATGTGGTTGTTTGGTTTGTGCTCTGGAATTTTATTTTGAGATTTGGAGAATTTTATGTTCATTCCTGAGAGCCATAGTTGTTTTTCTTTATGTTTTTCTTTGTGAGTTTTTTTGCCGTTTTCTACATGTTGCTGGCTTGCTGTTGTGCTGTGCTGTGTTGTTGCTGGAAATTGGGTATGCTGCTGTTGCTGTTGCTGTTGGTGGTATGCTGTTGCTGCTGTTGGCCCATTGAACACCTCTATAGTTACTGTAGTTAGTCAATAGTTGTATATATTATTTAGTTTAGTTACTCGTTTTGTTATTTTTTTATATTCTGTAAACAATATGAATATAATATAAGAGTATTTTATCTAATTCACTTATCTCAATTCTGCTCTTTCATAGATCCCAGTTATTACTCTACTCAAAAATGAAATATGCAAAGTAAATGTTCTGTAAAATTTATATTCTTCTCCTTAATTACACTTTAAACCATATAAAAAGTAATCATCAAAAACTAAAATGCACTCCTGTTTATTAATGTAAATTTTATTGACGTAAAAAAAAAACTAAGTATTTGTTTAACACAAGATTCCAACACAAAATTGGTGCTATTAGAAGAAATTGTGGATAAAATGTATTCAAAGGCGTCAAAGATCGAAGTAGGCAACTCTAGATAAACTTCTCTCGGGGCTTCAAAGCCTCTAACATGGGGAACCTCCAACAAGCAATATCGTCTCCTTTCCTAACACAAGACCACCCACATCTCCTTTCCTAACACCTGTGGGAGATTCAGTCACAAAGTCCAGAGATGTTGAAGACCACCCATTATCTCCTTTCCTAACACCTGACTGTGGTGTTCTTCATGTAAAACGAAAAAGCAAGATAAATCATCTTTTAGCATAAAGAGCCTGAGATTCAATTCACTTCGACCACAAATAAGAACGCCAATCAACCTGAAAAGGCTGATAGCCACTTCGACCACAAAGAATGACTGCAAGAACGCCAATCAACCTAAAAAGGCTAAGGAAAAGGTAGCCACTACAAATGCAGTCAAACAGGTTCGTAAAATGAAGACTGTAAGCAACTGTTTGACGCTTGTTTTTTTTTTCTCTAAACCTTGACCTAAGCTGTTTCTGGTCAATTAGAGACGCCTGGGGCTTGAATTTCCAGGTTGCACACGTGACTACCGCCTTGATTTGTTGAAACATCGTTGGTAGGGTTATGATAATAGTTTAGGTAATCGCCCAAAGTAAAACGGGTCATTACCTTAAACAAACTGACAATGGTTCTACCAATCCGATTGATTATTTTAACATTTATGTTGTCCTTGGTCATGCAATAGGGAACTTGCATTTGAACTACTGTTTTCAAATCATGGTTTCTAATAATTTCTAGTGATAATTAGACTAAATATAGGTTAGTATAACTCAACTAGTTAGTTCCTATAATAATAGTTAAGAT
Source organism: Beta lomatogona (assembly GCA_947646795.1). Lineage (NCBI taxonomy): Eukaryota > Viridiplantae > Streptophyta > Magnoliopsida > Caryophyllales > Amaranthaceae > Beta > Beta lomatogona. The sequence goes on from CANSNZ010000982.1 coordinate 2,209,003, forward strand.
AATCGCCCCAAGTAACATGGGTCATTACCTTAAACAAACTGACAATGGTTCTAAAATTGCGATTGTTTATTTTAACATTTATGGTGTCCTTGTTTATTTAATATGGAACTTGCTTTTAAAATTAGTGATGATTCCTAATCTCAAGTGATAACTAGACTGGAATATTACTACGTGATCAAAGTGACCCAACACCATTGGTGTCTCTTAATTAGGAATGGATATACATTATTGCATTGGTTGATTTAAGCACATTACCCAACACTTTAGGCTTTAAATACCATACTACTTAATGTGGAAATCAAATAATAGTTGGATTCCCTAAGGGTCATGTCCTAAGATATCATGGGTCACGTCCTTTTAAGTCTTAATTTTTAAAATGTCCTAATAAAAGGCTTAAAAAGCGTTAATAATTCTCAAATGACAATAGCTAATGTTTTAGGACATGACCGGTATCGCGTTGGACATGTCATGGGTCAATTTCCTTGGGAGTACAAACAAATCTCTCACATAAATAAAATATTTGTTACTTTAAGGACATGAGACAAGAAGATTAGCACATAAACTATTACATGCTCAATAAAATATTGGTAACTTTAAGGTCTCAGTATGGATGAAACCACCTGACCATAGTGGCCCACCATGGGATAATAAGCCGATAAGGTACGAGGGATGACGTTATTGTATTTATTAGAATGATTTCTTCGGAAATAACAATTGAGATAAACGACTAATAAACCCTCCGACGCTCTGTATGGGCATATTTGGATGGATGAAACCCTCTAACCACTACTTTGAATGAGATAACGCCCAATAAACACCATTTACTAGCAAATTTAACAAGGCTATCATGCGTAAAATGGGGTCATTTACTAGCGTTTTATACTACCTTTGTATTTATTTAGTTGCACCATTTGCTTTTTCACATTTGTTGAGACACGTCTTTAAACGTTAATATCTCTTATTAGGTGTAAGTAAAAATTAAAAAAATTTGATATTTGGAATGTTCGCATTGAGACGAATCTAACAAGACCCCACTTTACTATGTTTTTTCTTATACAATGGTGCGAGATATAAAATTGGTTGATGAATAGTGCCAAAAAGCAACTGGTGCAACTTATTTAAAAAATACGGAGGTAGTACTTAATAAACACTAATCTTTATTTAGTAGTAGAAATTAGAAAGCGTGTTTTAGCTACCCTACATTCTAAGTTAAACATTTATCCTGTGTCAAAACTGGTTTCCTATCAGCAAAAGTAAACATACGCGTATCTTATTTTTGTCTTTCTTTCGAGTACCATAATACATAAATAATTGGGGACAAATATTTGACGTGCTGATACCCCCGTCTCCATGGTCACTAGCCCTGATAAGAAACTCACTTGCATCTATGCGGCACGGGATTGAATCCTTTCAAAGGCGAGCAGTGTTTGGCCTTTTTTGTAATTTTGTTCTGGGCAGCGTAAGATTTCATTAGATCATTGTATTATTATTTTTTATTATCTATTTTCCCCATTTCTACGTTATTTAGAATTATTATTAACCACATAAAATGATATCTATACAAATATATTAAATGGCGTTCCCATCAAAGGAACGTGCCACGTGGCACTCTTCTGAAACTTATAATACACATGTTTATAATCTCATCAAAAAATATTAACAATGTGTAGTTACTAGGATTCGAACACAAAAGACCTTTGAAACGAAATTTTAATCCCCAACTCCTTAGTAGTTTTTTTAAACCGCTCATCATGTCTATTTTCCAATTTCGCACTAGACAAAATATTACGAAAAGATAATAAAATCAATTATAGGAGACAAGACATGTCACACAACACAATGACTCTTGCGTCTCAGTCGGGATGAAACCCCCAGAACATAGTGGCTCACCACAGGGATAATAAACCGGCCATAAGGTACGAGGGACGCCGTTATTGTATTTCTTGGAATGATTTATTCGTTGAGAACAATTCAAACAAACGATCGATCAATAAACCCTCCGACGCTCTGTATCTTGGGCATATTTGGTACAAGGGACGAAACCCTCTAACCACTACTTTGAATGAGATAGCTAAGACATTCTACAGTCTACACAACACAATGGCTCTTGCGTCTCTGTGTGACCTAAACCCCCGGACCGTAGTGGCTCACCATGGGATAATAAGACGATAAGATACGAGGGATGACGTTATTCGGAGAGAAAAATTGAGATAAATGATCAATAAACCCTCCGACGCTCTGTATCTTGGGCATATTTGGAACAAGGGACTAAACCCTTTAACCACTACTTTGAATGAGATAGCTAAGACATTCTACACAACACAATGGCTCTTGCGTCTCTGTGTGACCTGAAGCCCGGACCATAGTGGCTCACCATGGGATAATAAGTCGATAAGGTACGAGGGATGACGTTATTGTATTTCTTGGAATGATTTATACGGAGAGAAAAATTGAGATAAACGATCAATAAACCCTCCGACGCTCTGTATCTTGGGCATATTTGGTATAAGGGATGAAACCCTCTAACCACTACTTTGAATGAGATAACGTCCAATAATCACAATTGGTGTCTCTTAATTGGGAACACGACATTATTGCATTGGTCGATTTAAGCACATGACCCAACACGTTAGGCTTAGAACACCGCACGACTTAATGTGGAAATCAAATAATAGGTAGATTTACTTAGGGTCATGTCCTAAGATATTTAGGGTCATGTCTTTAAATAATAGCGACCAACACAATGACTATTGATTCACATATAAGAGACAAGACATTCTACACAACACAATGGATCTTGCGTCTCAGTATGGATAAAACCCTCGGACCATAGTGGTTCACCATGGGATAATAAGCCGATAAGGTACGAGGGATGACATTATTGTATTTCTTGGAATGATTTATTCGTAGAGAAAAATTTAAACAAACAATCGATCAATAAACCCTCCGACACTCTGTATCTTGGGTATATTTGGTACAAGGGACGAAACCCTCTAACCACTACTTTGAGTGAGATAACGTCCGATAATCACCATTGGTGTCTCTTAATTAGGAATGAATACACGACATTATTGCATTGGTCGATTTAAGCACATGATTCAACACTTTAGGCTTAGAACACCGTACGACTTAATGTGGAAATCAAATAATAGGTAGATTTCATTAGGGTCATGTCCTAATATATTTAGGGTCATGTCTTTAAATAATAGCGACCAACACAATGACTATTGATTCATATATAGGAGACAAGACATTCTACACAACACAATGGCTCTTGCGTCTCGGTATGGATGAAACCCTCGGACCATAGTGGCTCAACATGGGATAATAAGCCGATAAGGGTAGGTACCAGGGATGACGTTATTGTATTTCTTGGAATGATTTATTAGGAGAGAAAAATTGAGACAAAGCATCGATCAATAAACCCTCCGACGCTTTGTATCTGGGGCATATTTGGTTGGATGAAACCCTCTAACCACTACTTTGAATGAGATAACGTCCAATAATCACCATTAATGGTGTCTCTTAATTAGGAACGAATACATGGCATTATTGCATTGGTCGATTTAAGTGAATGACCCAACACTTTAGGCTTAGAATAGGTAGATTTCCTTTGGGTCATGTCCTAAGATATTTAGGGTCATGTCTTTAAATAATAGCGACCAGCACAATGACTATTGATTCATATATAGGAGACAAGACATTCTACACAACAAAATGGGTCTTGCGTCTCGGTATGGATGAAACACCCGGACCATAGTGGCTCACCATGGGATAATAAGTCGATAAGGTGCGAGGGATGACGTTATTGTAACACCCCAGAAATTCAAAAGCGGAAAAGAAAAATAATTAATATATTTAATAGGACGATAGCGGAAACATCGTCTTCTGGGAATGTCACTACTACAAGAATAGTGTTTAAATAACTAAGTGATAAAAACAAACTTAAGTAAATACTATAAATAAATTAATTACTTAGATTAAAAACGAAATGATAAAACTATCTCAAACTAAAAAGAAGTCTAGAACTAAAACCCCTAATAGATTATTTCTCGCATCTCAACCCGAGCCCAAAATCAAAGAAAATCCCCATCAACAAAACCTGCAAAATATACAACAAATATCCACAATAAGTGGGGAGTAACTAACAGCTCTCCCAGCCCAATATAGGATTCAAATAGCAATTTTAAGTAAAGTTAAAATAAATGTTACTACACAACAACATGCTTCTAATAACAATAAGTAAGTCAACAATAATGAACTTAAGATAATCATACAAGATCCATAACATAAGCCTCTAAAATAATTAAACACTTCCTAAGGTTTGTCAGATCGAAATCTCCAGACAGCCTATGGGCTTACGTTCCCTACTGCCTGTGTCTAAGAATGGCCAAACTCCCGATGCAGGATAGTACCCAGCTCAGTACTTCCCAACCTCTCGGACGACAACAATTAACCCACGTAATACCCCTAAATCGGAACCTAGGTGGTTGGCATGTTCTTCACCGGGGACTACATCTATCCCACCGGATATCTTAATCTCAATGAAACAGTTCTACAAATAAATACAATAATTTATTCATCTATTAATCCTCAAATGTAAATATTAAGGATGCCCTTAAGGCCTTACACCCAAAATCAGCAGAAACTAGGATCGCAATCCAAGAGTTTCAATTCAACAATATTTATTCTTCCCAAAGTATTAGTAATAATTATAATACTAATAAAATCATTTCACCAAACTAAAAAGAATAGACCTTTACTAAAACATAATTATACACCAAAACACATTATATTCAAATACTCTAACTACTACACTCTCGTTGTCTGAGTTTGGGTACAAGGTTAATTACAACGTTAATTATAATACCCCCGGTACATAACTCTTGGCGAAACGGTACTAAAGACAGTATTATTCTCCCTCGAGTACTGTAACGTCGACAACTTAGATATTGATTAATGAAAGTACTACATTATTATCATCTCAATTTAATTACAAACAACAACACCATCATAAAATAAATAAGACACTCAGAATATAACTATAAGTTTATGTATCGTTCAACTCAATAATAAAAATAATTAAATAAATAAAACATGCAGTAATTCTTCAAAAGACTCCATATATCAAGATTTCACCTCAAAACAAGTCTTAACATGCTTCAACACAACAAGGTACGCCTTTTGAAATGGTTTTTCAACATAAGCAGCAACTTCAAATAGACATAACTTTCAGACTACACAGTATTTATATGAAATTCTAAATACATTTTAAAGCTTATCTCAAGAGCTTTCCAACAAGTGGTCATAAGCTCAATTCCGAGGTAAAACGACTGAGATATGACACTTTGAACATACACTGTCCAAACTGGTCGCGAATCGTGAAATAGCTCGCGGGCCGCGAAAGGCCTTCTGTTTCTTTTACTCGTGCATAGCACTACGTATGCTATTTCACCCAAATTTTCACCACATATACTCATACATCAAAATGAAACATACATAAGCCAATATATGATTATACCATAGAAATTAACTAGTTTAACATGAGGACTAACATAAAACATAAATTACATAGCCCCTAAACATGATAATTCAACATAAAATAACTATTCTAACATGATTAATCACAAATACATGAATCATAGCCCAAAATAAATAAATTTCCAGATTACTAAAACCACAAGAATTCATCCAAAACCACACCCAACCTTAAACAACATTCAATAAACATGCTTAACCATAACCCTAACATCATGCTACTAATTTTTCACAAATTCCTAATACTTTCATGATAATAATACATATAACATCACAAGCATAACATTAGGCATGAAGAATAACATTTATACATTCATAACATGATACTAACATGAATAAAAATAACAAGAACAATTCTAATAGCACCCTAACATATTCCTAAGCTAAGCCTAATAACATGATTTCTAGCCTACTAACATAAATCCTAACAATACCAAAATCACTACTCTAATCCTAACGTGCTAGAAGAGATGCTAGTTACCTGGATTTTAGGTGGAAAATAATACTAGAATGGCAAAGAAAGAAGAGAATAACATTGCTCCCGAAAACTCCAAGAAAATCGGATGAGTCGTCTGCTTGACACGTAAACTACGACCAATCCTTCCAGTATCTTCAAAAACTGATGACACCACGAGCAATCTCTCTCCGAGTAGATGAATTTCGACTACTCACACGCCCAATTCCGATAAGAAACGAAGGAGATATGATGCAAACAAAATGGGTGTGCAGAAATGGCCGAAAATGCGAGAAGGGAGAAGGACTCTTTCTCTTCCTTTCTAAGGCTGGCGTGAAGGGAGGTTTTGAGTGCAGCAAAATAATGTGACTAGTCATATCATTAAGCAAAGGTTTAATTGCATTAAGATGGGTTAATAGGGGGATGACTCTTCACCTTTTGGTGGTTACAAAGAGGGATAGTATATATATGCTAATACTATGCTTAATACTCCTCTAAATTTCGGACGGCATAAGAAGGAAATGGGCTTGCAAAATTCGTTACGTTGGTCGACCCATAATATGTACAACGCTTAAAAACTAAAATCACACGCTACTTAAATTTATAGAATTACTAAACTATATGATAAAATAAATACGCACATTAATAATGATAACAAATAAAATTCCTAAATATATATATATACACTTTAAATTAATAAACACAACCACATAATGCAACAACTAAATAATTATACATGTTAAAAATAGTTTTAATAATAAATTATTTTATTTTAACGGCAAATATCATTTTAATGTAACAACGCTAAAAATAAAGAGTGAAAATTACGGGGTGTTACAATCACTCCCCCTTAAAAGAGTTTCGTCCTCGAAACTTCAAAACAACCAAGAGATCAAAAGAAAATACTCTAGAAAAGGAACATTAAGAAAAAACGCAAATCAATGGATTTTAAAATTTTGATAACTCAAATAATATACATTTTATTTTGGCAGACCAAAAAGAGTTGTATAGTAAAGAAGTATGGTAATAACCATCATTTATAAAATGTGACAGAACCAAATACAAGTAGAAAGTTTAAGGTAAAAACGTTTGCACAATAAACTATAGGTAATTTTGCAAAAGAAGCAGGAATAAATATATATTTACGTAAAATTATAAAAGAATAAATCCGAACATACATAAATATTTTCAGAAAAGAAACTAAGAAACAAAAGTTCGTAAATTGATAGTCAAACCAATGTAATTAGAGATAACCACACAGGCTTATACTCCACTTAAAGAGATAAGAACACTTTAATAAAGAGTAGCTAGCTGCTTTAATAAAATAGCACTTACGAACTCAAGTCAAGACATATGTTATAAGAGCGTATGCCTCCTAAACATATATATGAAATTATAAGTTCGCAAAAGAAATTGATAACTTTAAAATAAATTTTACAACAACGAAACACTAATAATAAATAGGCGATAAAATACTAAATAATAAACAACAATTATAAAATTTGCCAAGTCGACACAAAATGTGCATGGAACCACCCATTGCAACCTAGTATCAACAAAACAATATTTGAAAGTCTTCTTATCAAATCGACATTATAGTTTACCGGAATCACCCAATATAAACTTAATATCAACTCAAAAAGAAAACTAACTCAAAATAGATAAAATGTGTCAACTTATCAAATTGACATACAAGTCAAAGGAATCACCCATTACGACTCAATATCAACTCAAACAAATTTAAAATTTAGACTTATCAAATTGACATACAAGTCAAAGGAATCACCCATTATGACTTAATATCAACTCAAACAAGTTTTAGATTTCGGCTAAACACAATTTTCTTTTCAAAGAGAATAGCAAAATATTAACAATAACAAAACTTGAATATCAAAATATAATTCTAATATAAGTATGAAATTTATTAAGAGCAAATATGTAAAATATTATTTGAAATATGAACTCAAGTTCGAAAGTTTCGTAAATGACAAAAAAATAAAAACAAATAAGAAGTACTAACATATAACCAGCACTTAGTTGAAAGAAATAGACTCTATATATCGTATCACATAATAAAACACACTATTAAGCAACCAAAAAAAAATAGAATAACAGCAATGCACTATACATGACTATGTTAAAATAAAAAAAGTTAATTTTTAAAATGCACAACACAAAACAATTTAAACGCACAACTCAACCCCGAACTAGAGGGCTATAAATCACTTCACTTTCACTGCGCATTCTGATAACAAGAAAGGTTACACGTAGGAGGCCCTTCAAATAAGATTAGCAAACTTGGTAGACTAATTCCACCAGTAAACAAGTAACAATACATATTATATATGCTCCACAAGCATGAGAGCACACCACATTCCATAAAGCTTCCTCTTACTTACTCTACCCATCTTTCTCTCATTATAGCGAAACTACAAAACTTAATTCTAAACAGATTTTATCTCCTAAGGCTAACTAATAATTCTCACGAATCATTAGCAACTCTTTTTCAGAGTTTAAGAGCATTTTGCTCTGATACCAACTGTAACACCCCAAAAATTCAAAAGCGGAAAAGAAAAAGAATTAATATATTTAATAGGACGATGGCGGAAACATCGTCTTCTGGGAATGTCACTACTACAAGAATAGTGTTTAAATAACTAAGTGATAAAAACAAACTTAAGTAAATACTATAAATAAATTAATTACTTAGATTAAAAATGAAATGAGAAAACTATCTCAAATAAAAAAGAAGTCTAGAACTAAAACCCCTAATAGATTATTTCTCGCATCTCAACCCGAGCCCAAAATCAAAGAAAATCCCCATCAACAAAACCTGCAAAATATACAACAAATATCCACAATCAGTGGGGAGTAACTAACAGCTCTCCCAGCCCAATATAGGATTCAAATAGCAATTTTAAGTAAAGTTAAAATAAATGTTACTACACAACAACATGCTTCTAATAACAATAAGTAAGTCAACAATAATGAACTTAAGATAATCATACCAGATCCATAACATAAGCCTCCAAAATAATTAAACAAAATAACATAATAGGTTTTGAAAAAGAGCAGAACGCCAGTGGATCGCAACCCACTTCCTAAGGTTTGTCAGATCGAAATCTCCAGACAGCCTATGGGCTTATGTTCCCTACTGCCTGTGTCTAAGAATGGCCAAACTCCCGATGCAGGATAGTACCCAGCTCCGTACTTCCCAACCTCTCGGACGACAACAATTAACCCAGGTAATACCCCTAAACCGCAACCTAGGTGGTTGGCATGTTCTTCACCGGGGACAACATCTATCCCACCGGATATCTTAATCTCAATAAAACAGTTCTACAAATAAATACAATAATTTATTCATCTATTAATCCTCAAATGTAAATCTTAAGGATGCCCTTAAGCCCTTACGCCCAAAATCCGCAGAAACTAGGATCGCAATCCAAGAGTTTCAATTCAACAATATTTATTCTTCCCAAAGTATTAGTAATAATAATACTAATAAAATCATTTCACCAAACTAAAAAGAATAGACCTTTATTAAGACATAATTATACACCAAAACACAGTATAATCAAATACTCTAACTACTACACTCTCGTTGTCTGAGTTTGGGTACAAGGTTAATTACAACGTTAATTATAATACCCCTGGTCCATAACTCTTGGCGAAACGGTACTAAAGACAGTATTATTCTCCCTCGAGTACTGTAACGTCGACAACTTAGATATTGATTAATGAAAGTACAACATTATTATCATCTCAATTTAATTACAAACAACAACACCATCATAAAATAAATAAGACACTCAGAATATAACTATAAGTAAATGTATCTTTCAACTCAATAATTGAAATAAATAAATAAATTAAACATGCAGTAATTCTTCAAAAGAGTCCATATATCAAGATTTCATCTCAAAACAAGTCTTAACATGCTTCAACACAACAAGGTACGCCTTTTGAAATGGTTTTTCAACATAAGCAGCAACTTCAAATAGACATAACTTTCAGACTGCACAGTATTTTTATGAAATTCTAAATGGATTTTAAAGCTTATCTCAAGATCTTTCCAACAAGTTGTCATAAGCTCAATTCCGAGGTAAAACGACTGAGATATGACACTTTGAACATACACTGTCCAAACTGGTCGCGGATCGTGAAATAGCTCGCGGGCCGCGAAAGGCCTTCTGTTTCTTTTACTCGTGCATAGCACTAGGTATGCTATTTCACCCAAATTTTCACCACATATACTCATACATCAAAATGAAACATACATAAGCCAATATATGATTATACCATAGAAATTAACTAGTTTAATATGAGGACTAACATAAAACATAAATTATATAGCCCCTAAACATGACAATTCAACATAAAATAACTATTCTAACATGATTAATCACAAATACATGAATCATAGCCCAAAATAAATATCCAAATTACTAAAACCACAAGAATTTATCCAAAACCACACCCAACCTTAAAAAACATTCAATAAACATGCTTAACCATAACCCTAACATCATGCTACTAATTTTTCACAAATTCCTAACACTTTCATGATAATAATACATATAACATCACAAGCATAACATTAGGCATGAAGAATAACATTTATACATCCATAACGTGATACTAACATGAATAAAAATAACAAGAACAATTCTAATAGCACCCTAGCATATTCCTAAGCTAAGCCTAATAACATGATTTCTAGCCTACTAACATAAATCCTAACAATACCAAAATCACTACTCTAATCCTAACATGCTAGAAGAGATGCTAGTTACCTGGATTTTAGGTGGAAAATAATACTAGAATGGCAAAGAAAGAAGAGAATAACAATGCTCCCGAAAACTCCAAGAAAATCGGATGAGTCGTCTGCTTGAAACGCAAACTACGACCAAATCTTCTAGTATCTTCAAAAACTGATGACACCACGAGCAATCTCTCTCCGAGTAGATGAATTTCGACTACTCACACGCCCAATTCCGATAAGAAACGAAGGAGATATGATGCAAACAAAATGGGTGTGCAGAAATGGCCGAAAATGCGAGAAGGGAGAAGGACTCTTTCTCTTCCTTTCTAAGGCTGGCGTGAAGGGAGGTTTTGAGTGCAGCAAAATAATGTGACTAGTCATATCATTAAGCAAAGGTTTAATTGCATTAAGATGGGTTAATAGGGGGATGACCCTTCACCTTTTGGTGGTTACAAAGAAGGATATAATATGCTAATACTATGCTTAATACTCCTCTAAATTTCGGACGGCATAACAAGGAAATGGGCTTGCAAAATTCGTTACGTTGGTCGACCCATAATATATACAACTCTTAAAAACTAAAATCACACGCTACTTAAATTTATAGAATTACTAAACTATATGATAAAATAAATACGCACATTAATAATAATAACAAATAAAATTCCTAAATATATATATACACTTTAAATTAATAAACACAACCACATAATGCAACAACTAAATAATTATACATGTTCAAAATAGTTTTAATAATAAATTATTTTATTTTAACGACAAATATCACTTTAATGTAACAACGCTAAAAATAAAGAGTGAAAATTACGGGGTGTTACAATTATTGTATTTCTTGGAATTTTTTATTCGGAGAGAACAATTGCTTATTGCTGCGGTTTTACCCATACGCAGCAATATATCACGTACAAAGAAAAGGAAAAATATAAATAACCATATTGCTGCGGTTTTGGCCGAAAACCGCAGCAATATGGTTTCAACGGAAAATTTTTGAATTTTTTTGACTATTTGACCAAACATATTGCTGCGGTTTTCGACAATAACCGCAGCAATATATTAAAATTAAATAAAAAAATATTATATTAATCTATTGCTGCGGTTCCTTCTAAAAACCGCAGCAATAGGGTCATTAGGGTTTAATAAAATGTATGGGCGCCGTTTCCTCCCTCCTCATTCCTCACTTTCACTTTCACAGTAACACTCCTCACCCTCTCTAGATCTCCTTCCTCCTCTATCTCTCCTCACCAACCGGCGTTTCCTCTCTCCTCACCCACCGTCACTTCCTCCCTCACGCCATCATCCTTCCTCGTCTGCGTCGCAACAGTCGCTCGACGCAACACCGGCGAAGCTTCCTCGTCCTCGACGCAACACCGACGATTCGTTCGTTCAGATCTCGTTCGTTCTTCGTCGCCATCAACAATCGTTCGTTCACCATCCGGATTTTCACTTCGAATCGTCCTTGTTCGTTCGTTCAGATCTCGTTCGTTCTTCGTCGCCATCAACAATCGTTCATTCACCATCCGGATTTTCGTTCGTTCGAATCGTCCTTGTTCGTTCACCATCCGGATTTTCACTTCGAATCGTCCTTGTTCTTTAGTTCAGATCTCGTTCGTTCAGATCCGGATTTTCACTTCGAATCGTCCTTGTTCGTTCACCATCTGTTTTTTGTTTTCTTTATTTTTCGTTTTCTTTTTTTTCGATTTTTAGATATGTTTGTAGATTTTTGTTTTAGGATTTTTTTTTTATTTTCAGTTTCTTATTTTTTGTAATATATATTTTGTTTTTTATACATTGTGTTTGCTTTAGTTGTGTTCATCTTCTTGAATGATTGAGTGATGTTTGCATTTTTTTACATAAGAAATTTGTGTTTGAAACTGGTATCTCAATTATTTGAGAAAGTTTTGTTTATCATTACTTTGAATTTGTTGTGTTTTATTTTTTTTCAGCATTTTTATTTTTGAAATTTGATGACAAAATGCAAAAAAAAAAAATTTTTTTTTTTTTACTTGTACTAGTACCTATTGTTGCGGTTTTCGCTAGTAACCGCAGCAATATCCTATTTTTTATTATTAACTACAGCATATTGCTGCGGTTTTTCCTAGAAACCGCAGCAATATACTTTATTTTTATAATAAAAAATATGTATATTGTTGCGGTTTTTCCCAGAAACCGCAGCAATATGTTGTAATATTGCTGCGGTTTTAAACTGCAGCAACAGTTTAATTACCTATTGCTGCGCCGTTAATTGCTGCGCGGTCAAAACCGCCGCAATAGGCCACTTAATGACCGCAGCAATAAGCATTTATTCTACTAGTGTATATGTGAATAAAAACATAATCATGTGGGATCTTATTAGATTCGACTTTGTATGTATTTTAATAATATGTACTTTTTATAATTTTTGTAAATACAAAACTAAAGTTTTGCATTGGCATGCATGAAAAGTGTAAGTGTAACAATGAAAAGAAATGGAGGGAGTACAATATAGCATGCATATTTATGTTTCCCTTTTTTTTAATAAGTATTTATGTTTCCCTCTTTTTGCCAATTCCAAACATTGATATAGTATGTGGTCAAAATAAAAGTGCTACATTATTCACTAGTTCATAATTCTCTTTTACATAGTTAATTTAAAAAATTAATAGATCTGCTTTCCTATTTTCATCAAATTTAATTTGGCCATAATTTTCCTTTCAACTAATACATGCTAGACACTTAAGTTGGACTTTTTCTTTTTTCTTTCTCAAAATGGCACCATTTTCACAAACTGAAATTAAGTACCACTTCATTAATAGGGTGCCTCCAACAGTCACTTTTTTCCTATATAAGGTGAGGCATACTTCAATATTCTTATTCACTTGCTAAATTCCCTCCCCCTCAAAAACCGTCAAAATCCAAAAAAAAACATGTCGTACAAGTGCAAGGAAAAAAAGGAGGTGGCTAGATCGTCCGGCCTCCGACCGCGCCGTCCTTCACCACCACCAACTCCACCATCACCACTACAATTACCATCCTCCTCCTCCTCCTCCACCGCTCCTACATCATCATCATCCTCTCTCTGCCTCCAACGCTCCAACATCATCATCATCCTCTCTCTCCTCCTCCTCTTCTCGTGAAAGGAAGAGGAGGAGGCTCCGGTCCCCCTCACCTCCATCATCAGCACCATCAACACCCCCCACTCATCATCCTCCTCCTCCTCCTCCTCCTCCTCCACCTTCTCTAACTCTACATCACCACCACGTGGCGATGCATCGGAGTCAGAATCGGACTCCGACAACTACAACCGGACTCCCGAAAACTACAGCAGGATTTACTGACATTTATCGGTAAATCCGCAACAAGACTGGTTTTGATCATGCCCTTGTATGGCATTTCCCATGTCTTCTTTTGTCTAGGGTTCCTTTTTTTTTTAGGGCTTTTTTTATGCTTCTTTTTCTTGTTTTTGTCTGCAATTTGGCTCCATTAGTAGTAGGAGAAAGTTATAGGTTGTAATAAATTAGTATTAAGACTTGTGTAATGACTCTATTATGAATGAAATATGTTTTTTTTCTTAAATTGTCTCTCAATTTATTTATGCTTTTTCTTATGTTGTCTCAATTTAGGTTAAGACATGAAGATAAAAAATTAAAATTGAAGTCATAGTCATTAATTATTTGTTGTAAAATTAAAAGGAGTTAGTTTCTTTTTTCTGATTAATTTTTTATTCCCTTGTGTTATGACTTTTGAGCATAGAAATTATAAATATATGGGAAAATAATGAATTAAACAGTTTTACAATGTAGTGGATCAAAAAGATTTCACAAAAATAAAGTTAATTTCAATTTCATAGGCCTAAGTCTTCCATTTCGTAGGTACTTATGAGTAAGACATCTTATTCAATATGACTTCAATACACTAGTTCTTGTGTGGTAATTATGAGGTTTGATAATTAATTCTAAGGGTTGGAACAGAAAATTAGGGGGTATAAGTTTCTTTCCTTCATTTTCTCATTTTTATAAGTGCACCACTAAACAATTATATTTGTCTCAAGTGTAATATAAGATAAGTTAACCATTGGTGTCACCTAAGAATGAATGGCAATTGATCAATATAAACCTCGGCTTCAAGAGAAAACATATAATGCAAATTTTAGGGATGGCAGTGGGGAGGGTTAAGTAGGAGACTCGCTCCATCCCCGCCTAAGTAGGGCAGGGAAGGGGATTATAATGGTACCCGCAATGGGTGGTGGAGCGGGTGTGGATTTTATGCTATAGCCGCCCCACCCCCGCCCGCCCCGCATATTTGTTATTAATGTTCTATTTATATACTTATATTATTAATAGTTTTATCTTGCAAAAATATAAATATGTTGGTATGACGCGGATACGAAGCGAGTGTGGGTACCCATGCGGGTGGTGGGCGCGGGGATGAAGTGGGTACGACACGGGTGCGGGTCATGCGGGTGGTGGGGCGGGGATGGGTTTAAATACATATTTGGTGGGGCGGGGATGGGTCTGGAATTTTCCCCCGCAATGGGTGGTGGGGCGGGGATGGGGATGAGAATTTTATGCGGGTGCGGGTGTGGAGGTACCATCCTCCGCACCCACCCCGCCCAATTGCCATCCCTAAATGCAATGTCTATCATTCCTAATTAGGAGACACCAATGGTGATTATTGGACATTATCTCATTGAAAGTAGTGGTTAGAGGGTTTCATCAAGCTATTATTTGATTTCCACATTAAGTCGTACGGTATTCAAAGCCTAAAGTGCTGGGTCATGTGCTTAAGTCGACCAATGCAATGTTTGGCAAAACTAGCGGTTTTAGTAGCTGTTAGCTGTTGTAGTAGCGGTAGCTGTTGGGGGTAGCTGCTAGCAGTCTACTAGAAGCTGTTAGCAATTAACGATTAAAGTAATTATTTAATTAGAAGTGTTTGGCAAAAGTAGCTGTTGAAATTGAAAAAGGCAATTTAAATGAGATTTATTCTAATATAAAATGAACTACAACAATTTCATATGCTCATTCAATAGTTAAATTTAATATTTATTTTTTCAAAGAACTTACACAAAAAAGAGTGTACGACTTTTTAATTGCTCAAGGAAATGTATAAGTTTAAGACAATATTCAACCCTCAAAAATTTTATATTACCTATTTTAGTTAAAATGCTTGTGGAATGAGGATTATAAAATAATTAATGTGAAATATTAGTTGTATCTTATATTTAAAATAAATATTTAAATCATATCCTTGCTATTCTTAAGAAAAAGCAATGATGAATTGCCATAAAATAAAACAATTAATAAACAGAAAAAAGAAAAAGAAATTAAAAATATTGGTTAACATTTCTACCTTATGTTATTATATAGTGTTTATTTGCTAGACCGCTACCTATAAATCTCAAACGTTACTTGTAGTAACGTTCTACAACCGCTACCCATAATCTACTCCAATCGCTACCCGCTACTACAACCACTACCTTACCAAACACCCATAATTTTCTTAAGTAGCGTTTTGATCTTGTCCAACCGCTACCCGCTACCTCGAACGCTATGTCTATTCATTCCTAATTAATAGACACCAATGGTGATTAAGCCACTATGGTCCGTGGGTTTCATCCATACTGAGACACAAGAGCCATCGTGTTGTGTAGAATGTCTTGTCTCCTATTAATCAATAGTCATTGTGTTGGTCGCTATTATTTAAAGGCATGACCCATGTTTTCTTAGGACATTACCTAAGTAAATCTACCTAATATTTGATTTCCACATCAAGTCATACGGTATTCTAAGCCCAAAGTGTTGGATCATGTGCTTAAATCGACACCAATGTGCTTAAATTACGAAAAGCTAATACTATCAACTACTCCCTCCGTCCCAAAATATAGTTCCCATTTCCCTTTTTTCACGGTAATTTATGCAAGTAGAATCTAAGAGGGATATTAAAGATTTTTTGTTTATTTAAATAAATGTTGTATGGGAAAAGATGATTTTAGGAGAGAGAATGGAGAATAATTGGTGAAAGAGCATTAATTGTAACACTTGAGTTGAATAAACAAAGCAAAAAACAAAATTCAAGAAGCAAATAAATGATAGGACACGGTTTTTCTAGACAAATTACGGAAAAATGTGGAACTAAATATGGAAATGGGAACTATATTTTGGGACACCCAAAATGGAAATGGGAACTATATTTTGGGACGGAGGGAGTATAAAAACTTATGAATAATAACATATTTGATAATTGTAACTGTCGCGACATCTTCAATGCTTTATTTATAAAGCTAATAACGAAATGTGAGAGTTTAACCACTAATCCACTACAATTTCAATGCTTTATGTTTCAAATATACAATTTTTTTTTTTTATCTCTAACACTTTCATTATGGTAATAACATTCTGTTTTTGGAACTCTATTTATTTCTATGATAATTATTTGGCACTTCATAAATCATAAGCACGCCAAATGGCTTATAATAAGGATGCCGATAATATAATCCTACCTCCGTTTAATATTATTTGCAACGATTGGGCATTTTCTACTAGTATATCGTGTCAAATCGTTGCAAATAATATTAAACGGGGGTAGTATAAGATAATTTAAGCTTAAAAAAAAAGAAAATAATAATATTTTTAGTCTGAGTCAAGTTGAATAATTAATTAGTGTCAAACTGTCCAACATCATGTCATATGACTCCCCGCAGAAACCTAAGTATAAGGCTATTATTAGCCTTTAATTTAACATGCACTGCATCATTACCCCTATTTTATCACTTCCAATGTAGAACTTTGACTTCACTAATGGACATTATTTTTATATCACTTCTCCCCTCATTTATTACATACATATCAACACTTCTCCCCTCATTTATTACATACATATCAATATTTTATTCTAATGTGTCTAAGAGGGTTGGCAACCCTAAGGGTTACTCAAACATTTTCCCCCCATTTCAAGTAACATTTATTATGGTACATTTAATTGCACCTCAAAAGGTCTAAGATAAAAATTTCAAATCTAGGTTGTAAAATTTCCTTTTTTAATTAATGAAAATGGACTGGTTATTTAAAGGGACCTAGCCATACCATACTAGCATCACATTTTCATTTCAAAAAATCAAAATGAATAACGAAGCATACGCAAACATGGCAGCTGAGTTTGATCATGATTGTTTTAATCATCATCTTGCCTTCAACGGTATAAAGGACGACAAGGAATCTTTCATTCCAAATGAGAGAGCCAGATGGGCAGAGAAAATGGCACGGGTGTTTGGCGATGAAGCCGTAGTGGAACCAAGAGATCTGGAGCTAGTAGGATCAAGCGCTTCAAAGATCAGTTATGATATAAATCTCTTGTCCACCGAGATATGGCCCAAATTGGAAGAGGAGTCACAAGACAAACTGCTAACAGTTTGCAAAAGGTGGGGCAAGGAGGTCTCCACTACCTTCAACCTCCCAAGACCTAAGAGGATGAACGTGACATATGCAAAGAGTCTAGTTCTTTCTTGTACCCAGTCGTCCCTCAAAGTGGTGAGGATGGAAGAAGGTCAAGATGAGCACCAGGGAAGAATAGTGCACTTTAAGTGTATGTGTGAACTGTGGAAGGTATTGGTCCAAGAACACTTCCTTTCCTGGATGTATGTTGCACTGATCAACAGGAGATATGCTTGGGATAATAGTTTCCAAAGGAATCTATTCGAGGCAAGGCTCAAGTACTCCCCTGAAGATGGTCACTACTTCAGAGTTACCATGAGTAGTGCAGGAAGCAAACTAGAAGCCAGCGAATACACGGCTATGGTAAAGACAATGTGTACGGAATACTCCCAAATGTTGTCTCTAGATGCAAGTATTTTCAATTAAAATGTCATTAATGACTCTATATTCATAAAGATAAGTCATAAGACAAATGTAATCAAGTTACCTCAAATGCTTTAATATTTTATCTCCTATGCCATTTGCCTTTTTATTTATTTTTTCTAAAGGGCTGACATGCCCATATTTTATAATTCTAAGATCTTATCAATGAAATTATATCACATATTTCTTCTTCTTATTAAATTTCATTAAAGCAACTAACGAAATATTTAATACTCAAAACAAAATATGTATGAACAAAGAATAAATTAAATTAAATTTAAACCGATATTTGACTCACAAAGTAAGATATTTTCAACCCCTTAAGTAAATTATTGAGACAAACACTTATTTATATTAATATATCCCATATTTTTTCAACTTCTTAAATTCCATTAAAGCAAACTATTAATGAAATACTACCTCTGTATTTTTATAGTCACTAATTCTCAAATGACAATAGCCAATGTTTTAGGACATGACCGGTATGGCGTTGGACATGTCCTGGGTCAATTTCCTTGGGAGAACAAACCAATCTCTCACACCAATAAAATATTGGTTACTTTAAGGACATGAGCTAAGAAGATTAGCACATAAATTATTACATGCTCAAAAAAATATTGGTAACTTTAAGGTCTCAATATGGATGAAACCCCCTGACCATAGTGGCTCACCATGGGATAATAAGCCGATAAGATACGAGGGATGACGTTATTGTATTTATTGGAATGATTTATTCGGAAAGAACAATTGAGACAAACGATCAATAAATCCTCCGACGCTTTCTATGGGCATATTTGGTTGGATGAAACCCTCTAACCACTACTTTGAATGAGATAACGTCCAATAATCACCATTGGTGTCTCTTAATTAGGAATGAATAGACATTATTACATTGGTCGATTCAAGCACAAGACCCAAAAATTTAGGCTTAGAATACAGTGTGAATTAACGTTTCACCTTGCTGGCTAGCTTAATATTTCACTTACGCCGTGTCCTTTTATTTTTCTTCGAACATCACCTAAGAAAGAGTAAACTAGTGATAGTACCCAGGTGATGCCCCAGGTTGTTTCTTCTTGTAATTTATTGTCTAGTGAGGTAAAATGAACTAATACACCCTAAAAAGTTCCCTATTGAATACCGTATGACTTAATGTGGAAATCAAATATTAGGTAGATTTACTTATGTAATGTCCTAAGATAACATGGGTCATGTCTTTAAATAATAGCTACCAACAAAATGACTATTGATTTATAGGAGACAAGACATTGTACACAACACAATGGCTCTTGCGTCTCAGTATGGATGAAACCCCCGGACCATAGTGGATCACCAAGGGATAATAAGCCAATATAGACAAGCGATCAATAAACCCTCCGACTCTCTGTATCTTAGGCATATTTGGTTGGATGAAACCCTCTAACCACTACTTTGAATGAGATAACGTCCAATAATTACCATTGGTGTCTCTTAATTAGGAATGAATAGACATTATTACATTGGTCGATTCAAGCACAAGACCCAACAATTTAGGCTTAGAATACAGTGCGAATTAATGTTTCACCTTGTTGGCTAGCTTATATTTCACTTACGCCGTGTCCTTTTATTTTTCTTCGAACATCACCTAAGAAAGACTAAACTAATGATAGTCCCCAGGCGATGCCCCAGGTTGTTTCTTCTTGTAATTTATTGTCTAGTGAGGTAAAATGAATTAATACACCCTAAAAAGTTCCCTATTGAATACCGTATAACTTATTGTGGAAATCAAATATTAGGTAGATTTACTTAGGTAATGTCCTAAGATAACATGGGTCATGTCTTTAAATAATAGCTACCAACACAATGACTATTGATTCATAGGAGACAAGACATTCCACACAACACAATGGCTCTTGCGTCTCAGTATGGATGAAACCCCCGGACCATAGTGGATCACCATGGGATAATAAGCGAATTGAGACAAGCGATCAATAAACCCTCTGACTCTCTGTATTTTGGACATATTTGATTGGATGAAACCCTCTAACCACTACTTTCAATGAGATAACGTCCAATAATCACCATTGGTGTCTCTTAATTAGGAATGAATAGACATTATTACATTGGTCGATTTAAGCACATGACCCAACACTTTAGGCTTAGAATACCGTACGACCTAATGTGGAAATAAAATTATAGGTAGATTTCCCTAGGTACCATCCTAAGATATCATGGGTCATGTCTTTAAATATTAGCGACCAACACAATGACAATTGATTCATAGGAGACAAGACAGTGAACACAACACAATGGCTTTTGCGTCTCATTATGGATTAAACCCCCTTATTGGCTCACCATGGGACAATAAGCCGATAAGGTACGAGAGATGACGTTATTGTATTTCTTGGAATGATTTCTTCGGAAATATCAAACGAGACAAACGATCAATAAACCCTCCGACGCTCTGTATCTTGGGCATATTTGGTTGGATGAAACGCTCTAACCACTACTTTGAATGAGATAACGTCCAATAATCACCATTGGTGTCTCTTAATTAGGAATGAATAGATATTATTACATTGGTCAATTTAAGCACATGACCGAACAATTTAGGCTTAGAATACAGTGCGAATTAACGTTTCACCTTGCTGGCTAGCTTAATATTTCACTTACACCGTGTCCTTTTATTTTTCTTCGAACATCACCTATGAAAGAGTAAACTAGCGATAGTCCCAGGCGATACCCCAGGTTGTTTCTTCTTGCAAGTTATTGTCTAGTGAGGTAAAATGGACTAATACACCCTAAAAAGTTCCCTATTGAATACCGTAGGACTTAATGTGGAAATCAAATATTAGGTAGATTTACTTAGGTAATGTCCTAAGATAACATGGGTCATGTCTTTAGATAATAGCTACCAACACAATGACTATTGATTCATAGGAGACAAGACATTCCACACAACACAATGGCTCTTACGTCTCAGTATGGATGAAACCCCCAGACCATAGTGGATCACCATGGGATAATAAGCCAATTGTGACAAGCGATCAATAAACCCTCCGACTCTCTGTATCTTGGGCATATTTGGTTGGATGAAACCCTCTAACCCCTACTTTCAATGAGATAACGTCCAATAATCACCATTGGTGTTTCTTAATTAGGAATGAATATACATTATTACATTGGTCGATTTAAGCACATGACCCAACACTTTAGGCTTAGAATACCGTACGACCTAATGTGGAAATAAAATTATAGGTAGATTTCCCTAGGTACCGTCCTAAGATATCATGGGTCATGTCTTTAAATATTAGCGACCAACACAATGACAATTGATTCATAGGAGACAAGACAGTGAACACAACATAATGGCTTTTGCGTCTCATTATGGATTAAACCCCCTTATTGGCTCACCATGGGATAATAAGCCGATAAGGTACGAGGGATGACGTTATTGTATTTCTTGGAATGATTTCTTCGGAAATAACAAATGAGACAAACGATCAATAAACCCTTGTGTTAAAGACATGACCCTAAATATCTTAGGACATGATCCTAAGGAAATCTACCTATTTTAGGCCTAAAGTGTTGCGTCATGTGCTTAAATAGACCAATGCAATAATGTCGTGTATTCATTCCTAATTAAGAGACACCAATGGTGATTATTGGACGTTATCTCATTCAAAGTAGTGGTTAGAGGGTTTCATCCCTTGTACCAAATATGCCCAAGATACAGAGCGTCGGAGGGTTCATTGATCGATCGTTTGTCTCCATTGTTCTCTCCGAATAAATCATTCTAAGAAATACAATAATGTCATCGCTCGTACCTTATCGGCTCAATTGTTCTCTACGAAAAAATAATATAATGATCTAATAAAATCTTACGCTGCCCAGAACAAAATTACAAAAAAGTCCAAAAACTGCTCACCTTTGAAAGGATTCGATCCCGCGTTGGTCGCTATTATTTAAAGACATGACCCTAAATATATTTGGACACGACCCTATGGAAATCTACCTATTCTAAGCCTAAAGGGTTGGGTCATTTTCTTAAATCGACCTATGCAATAATGTCATGTATTCATGCCTATGGTGATTATTGGAAGTCATCTCATTCAAAGTAGTGGTTAGAGGGTTTCGTCCCTTGTATCAAATATACCCAAGATCCAGAGCGTCAGAGGGTTTATTGATCGATCGTCTTAATTTTTCTCTCCGAATAAATCATTCCAAGAAATACAATAACGTCATCCCTCGTACCTTATTGGCTTATTATCCCATGGTGAGTTTCTATGGTCTGGGGGTTTCAACCATACCGAGACGCAAGAGCCATTGTGTTGTGTAGAATGTCTTATCTGCTATATATGAGTCAATAGTCATTGTATTGGTTGCTATTATTTAAAGGCATGACCCTAAATATCTTAGGACATGACCCTAAGTAAATCTACCTATTCTAAGCCTAAAGTGTTGGGTCATGTGCTTAAATCGACCAATGCAATAATGTCGTGTATTCATTCCTAATTAAGAGACACCAATGGACGTTATCTCATGCAAAGTAGTGGTTAGAGGGTTTTGTCCCTTGTACCAAATATGCGCAAGATACAGAGCGTCGGAGGGTTTATTGATCGATCGGTTGTCTCAATTTTTCTCTCCGAATAATACATTCCAAGAAATACAATTACGTCATCCCTCGTACCTTATCGGCTTATTATCCCATGTTGAGCCATTATGGTCCGGGAGTTTCATCCGTACCGAGACGCAAGACCCATAGTGTTGTGTAGAATGTCTTGTCTCCTATATATGAATCAATAGTCATTGTGTTGGTCGCTATTATTTAAAGACATGACCCTAAATATCTTAGGAAATGACCCTAAGGAAATCTACCTATTCAAAGCCTAAAGTGTTGGGTCATTTGCTTAAATCGACCAATGCAATAATGTCGTGTATTCATTCCTATGGTGATTATTAGACGTTATCTCATTCAAAGTAGTGGTTAGAGGGTTTTGTCCCTTGTACCAAATATGCCCAAGATACAAATCGTCATAGGGTTTATTGATCAATCGTCTCAATTTTTCTCTCAGAATAAATCATTCCAAGAAATGCAAAAACGTCATCCCTCGTACCTTATTGGATTATTTTCCCATGGTGCGCCACTATGGTCCGGGGGTTTCATCCATACCGAAACGTAAGACCCATAGTGTTGTGTAATATATTAGGACATGACCCTAAGAAATCTACCTATTCTAAGCCTAAAGTGTTGGGTCAGTTTCTTAAATCGACCAATGCAATAATGTCGTGTATTGATTCCTAATTAAGAGATACCAATGGTGATTATTGGACGTTATCTCATTCAAAGTAGTGGTTAGAGGGTTTCGTCCCTTGTACTAAATATGCCCAAGATCCAGAGCGTCGGAGGGTTTATGAAACGATCATCTCAATTGTTCTCTCTGAATAAGTCATTCCAAGAAATAAATACCGTCATCCCTCGTACCTTATTAGCTTATTATCCCATGGTGAGTTACTATGGTCCGAGGGTTTCATCCATACCGGGATGCAAGAGCCATTGTGTTGTGTAGAATGCATTGTCTCCTATATATAAATCATTAGTCATTGTGTTGGTCGCTATTATTGAAAGACATGACCCTAAATATCTTAGGACATGACCCTAAGGAAATCTACCTATTCTAAACCTAAAGTGTTGGGTCATGTGCTTAAATCGACCAATGCAATAATGTCATGTATTCATTCCTAATTAAGAGACACCAATGGTGATTATTGGACGTTATCTCATTATAAGTAGTGGTTAGAGGGTTTCGTCCCTTGTACCAAATATGGCCAAGATACAGAGCGTCGGAGGGTTTATTGATCAATCGTCCCAATTTTTCTCTCAGAATAAATCATTCCAAGAAATACAATAACGTCATCCCTCGTACCTTATCGGCTTATTGTCCCATGGTGCGCCACTATGGTCCGGGGGTTTCATCCATACCGAGACGCAAGACCCATAGTGTTGTGTAATATGTCTTGTCTCCTATATATGAATCAATAGTTATTGTGTTGGTCGCTATTATTTAAAGACATGACCCTAAATATATTAGGACATGACCCTAAGGAAATCTACCTATTCTAAGCCTAAAGTGTTGGGTCATGTGCTTAATTCGACCAATGCAATAATGTCGTGTATTCATTCCTAATTAAGAGACACCAATGGTGATTATTGGACGTTATCTCATTCAAAGTAGTGGTTAGAGAGTTTCGTCCCTTGTACCAAATATGCCCAAGATACAGAGCATCGGAGGGTTTATTGATCGATCGTTTGTCTTAATTTTTCACTGCGAATAAATCATTCCAAGAAATACAATATCGTCATCCCCCGTACGGTACCAAATATGCCCAAGATACAGAGCGTGACGCAAGACGCATAGTGTTGTGTAGATTGTCTTGTCTCCTATATATGAATCAATAGTCATTGTGTTGGTCGATATTATTTAAAGACATGACCCTAAATATCTTAGGACATGACCCTAAGGAAATCTACCTATTCTAAGCCTAAAGTGTTGGGTCATGTGCTTAAATCGACCAATGCAATAATGTCGTGTATTCATTCCTATTTAAGAGACACCAATGGTGATTATTGGACATTATCTCATTCAAAGTAGTGGTTAGAGGGTTTCGTCCCTGGTACCCAAATATGCCCAAGATACAGAGCGTTGATGTGTTTATTGATCGATCGTTTGTCTCAATTTTTCTCTCCGAATAAATTATTCCAAGAAATACAATAACGTCATCCCTCGTACCTTATCGGCTTATTATCCCATGGTGATCCACTATGGTCCGGGGATTTCATCCATACCGAGATGCAAGAGCTAGCCATTGTGTTGTGTAGAATGTCTTGTCTCCTATATATGAATCAATAGTCGTTGTGTTGGTCGCTATTATTTAAAGACGTGACCTTAAACATCTTAGGACATGACCCTAAGGAAATCTATCTATTATTTGATTTCCACATTAAGTCATACGGTGTTCTAAGCCTAAAGTGTTGGGTCATGTGCTTAAATCGATCAATGCACTAATGGCGTGTATTCATTCCTAATTAATAATTAAGAGACACCACTGGTGATTATTGGACGTTATCTCATTCAAAGTAGTGGTTAGAGGGTTTCATCCAACCAAATATGCGCAAGACACAGAGCGTCGGAGGGTTCATTCATCATTTGCTCAATTGTTCAATCCGAGTAAATCATTCGAAGAAACACACCAACTTCATGCCTCATGGCTCATACCATATCGGCTTATTATCCCATGGTGACCCACTATTATCGCATCGAACCAATATGCACAAGTCAGGTCATTTAATGAAATTAAACAGCGTTTTATATTTTAATAAAATATTGGTTACTTGAAGGACATGAGCTAAGAAGATTACAACATAAACTATTACAAGCTGAGGGCCGCGGGATTGATTCCCTTTCCTGGTGAGCTGAGTATTTCTCTTTTTTGTAATTTACTCAGGGTCGCGTTTTATTTTCACTTACGACTTGTCCTTTTATTTTCTTCGAACATCACCTAATAAGTCTTAATTTTTTAAAAGGTCCTAGTAAAAGGCTTAATGCTAACTCTCTCCTAAATAATAATAGCCAACAAGTTATTTCTCTTATTTGTAATTTGCTCAGGGCCGCGTTTTATTTTCACTTACGACTTGTCCTTTTATTTTGTTCGACAATCACCTAACAAGCCTTAATTTGTTAAAAGATCCTAATAAAAGGCTTAAAAGACGTTACTAATTCTCAAATGATAATAGCCAATGTTTTAGGACATGACCAATATGACGTTGGACATGTCCTGGGTCAATTTCCTGGCGACCTGAGTATTTCTCTTTTTTTTCTAATTTGCTCCGGGTCGTCCTTTTATTTTCTTCGAACATCACCTAAGAAGTCTTAATTTTTTAAAAGGTCCTAATAAAAGGCTTATTGCTAACTCTCTCCTAAATAATAATAGCCAACAAGTTATTTCACTTATTTGTAATTTGCTCAGGGCCACGTTTTATTTTCACTTACGACGTGTCCTTTTATTTTCTTCGACAATCACCAAATAAGTCTTAAATTTTTAAAAGGTCCTAATAAAAGGCATAAAAGACGTTACTAATTCTCAAATGATAATAGCCAATGTTTTAGGACATGACCAGTATGACTTTTGACATGTCCTGGTCAATTTCCTTGGGAGAACAAACAAATATCTCACACCAATAAAATATTGGTTACTTTAAGGACATGCGCTAAGAAGATTATCACACAAACTATTACATGCTGAGGGCCACGTTTTATTTTCGCTTACGACTTGTCCTTTTATTTTCTTGGAACATCACCTAATAAGTCTTTATTTTTTAAAAGGTCGTTTAATTTTCGCTTATGACTTGTCCTTTTATTTTCTTGGAACATCACCTAATAAGTCTTTATTTTTTAAAAGGTCCTAATAAAAGGCTTATTGATAACTCTCTCCTAAATGATAATAGCCACAAATAAAGATACTTAAATGGTGTTACTAATTCCTAAATGATAATAGCCAATGTTTTAGGACATGACCGTACGGCCTTGAACATGTCCTGGGCAATTTAATTGGAAGAAACAACAAATCTCTCACACCAATTAAATATTGGTTACTTTAAGGACATGATCTAAGAAGATTAGCACATAAACTATTACATGCTATGTATCCTGGCCATATTTGGTTGCATGAAATAAACCCTATTACCACTGATCTGACGATTGGGCCATCGTCCAAACGCCTTCTGCAAACGTTTGATCAATGGTATACACGTCTTTAGTAGACGTTTAAACCGTGGCACAAACGTTTAAAGAAGGCATATCTTAAGACGAAACTTCCAAAAATAAGGGACCCAACATTTTAGGCTTAGCCTAATGTCTTAATTTAATTATGTTACTTCAAGAGGCGATAATAACATATTTTATAAGGTCATCATTTGTAAAGTTAGTATCTTATATTTTGTTTTGTTTTTTGGTTTAAAATTGCATACTGAATGTTAAAAAAAGCATGTAACGTAATGAAGACAGGAATTTTAGGACACTATGTCATCTTAAAAACTGTAATCATGTTGCAAGACCGATGTACACACCAGGCAAAAATACAATATAAATAACATAAATACATATAAAATAACCTATTTTCTACGCCAACATATCACCCTTCGAGGATTTGCCATCTCTTTCATCGTCAATGAGGGCGGTGTGCCTGTGTTGGTGGATTGTCATCCATTCTCCGCGTTGGTCTAGATATACGTGGATTACCTCCATACCAACGTTTTGTAGCAATGTTATTCCTCCAATATGGGATGCTACGTCCCCATTCCCTACATGCCAACATGAGCCGCACAAGATCCTTCTCCGGCAAACGCATATAAATATTTTCCATTATGCCTTGGATTTTGATGAATTCCGGTGGTCCTTGTGGTACGTCGTCATAAATTGGATGCCACTAGCATAATTGAAAATACAAATCTTTTGCTAGTTTCGGTCCATCCCATGCAGTCTTCTACTCTTCCCTTCTTTTCCTTTTAATGCAGTTGCAGGCGTAAAATTCGTCTTCAACATTGTTTGATTTTGATGACTCTCCTGGACCAAACATTGGCATTCTTTTGCATGCCCATCGCTTGTGGCAGGAAAAAAAAGTATTTAGTACGAGAAATTTTTAACTCTAAAACATAATGAGTATCTTATAAATCTTACTTTCTGAAGTAAAATGTTCTTAGCGGCAGTTGGATGATCACACCCTTGTTCATATTGAAATTTACGTTTGTTCTTCGACTTCTCCGTTTCCTCCTGCATGAGAACAATTTGATTTTCCTGTTAGAAAAATAAAAAATGCAATCTGAATAAGTATACCCTGTTATAGTAAAATGCAAGATGTATAAGTATATCGTCTGAAGAAAAAATTACAGATTTTTCCTTATTCTCGGCTAGATAATCTTTATTGGAATTGGTACTTTGCTTCTGCTCCATGGATATGTTAATATTTAAGAGAAATTTATTTGTGCACAAGTATGAGTATGGTATTTCTCTAATATTTATTTTGAAGAAAGGTAACTATGGTACTTAACTTACGAATAGTCTATATATAGACATCGAGGATACCAATGGGTATGGCAGTTAAATGGTGTGATATGAGCATTCAGTTATATTACTCACATATGTTTTTAAAAACTGCATACCATTAATTTATTTTTTAAACTGATATTAATTTAAATCAAAAACGTTTAGAAGACAGTTGTCAAAAGAAAGACTGACAAACGATTCAATACCCAATTTCTAACTGAAGTGGATGGCAATAATGGCATGCTGCTTAATAATCTTCCCTTTCTTTCAAAAAATAAAAATAAAAATAAATAAACTTCCCTTGATAACAACAAATTAGCTGTAATTGGTGGAATTGTGTTAAAGGGGCAGTATGTGATTAAATTGGTGGATATGCAGAAAAAAAAGTTTCAACAAAACTATTCATTATGAGTATTGTCAGTATGCAATTTTTTTTAAAAAGATCACAAATGATTAAACAAAGAAAAAGTAAATATAAGACACTAAACAAAAGAAAATATAAGACACTAACTCCTTTACGTGACGAAAATAAAGATTAAGAATAACCATGGTTTAATAAGTTTGGCTTTATAAAACTTTTTAAATAAGAAATTATTTGATAAGATTGCTTTAAGCATAAATACAGGACTTAACATTTGGAAATTATTAGAAAATAACATGACCATGATATTTTAGAACATTACCAAAGGAAATCTACCTATTACTTGATTTCCACATGAAGTCGTACGGTATTCTAAGCCTAAAGAGTTAAGCCATGTGCTTAAATCGACCAATGCAATGTCTATCATTCCTAATTAAGAGACACCAATGGTGAATATTGGATGTTATCTCATTGAAAGTAGTGGTTAGAGGGTTTCATCCAACCAAATATGCCCAAGATACAGAGTGTCGGAGGGTTTATTGATCGTTTGTCTCTGTTCTTTGCAAAGAAATCAGTCCAAGAAATACAATAACATCATCCTTCGTACCTTATCGACTTATTATCCCATGGTGAGCTAGTATGATCCTGGGGTTTCATCCATAATGAGACGCAAGAGCCATTGTGTTGTGTCCTGGCCATATTTGGTTGCATAAAATAAAACCTATAACGATATAAGCACGAGAATTGTTTTTAGGTTTAAGGTTTCTCTTGACAACAAAAAATTTAAAAGGTTGTTTTTGACAAAAAGTTACTTATAAAAAGTTGTTTTTAACAAATTTCTCTTCAATTTCACACTACACAAAATATTACGAAAAGCTAATGTTTGATAATTGTAACTGACCCGGGGCATCGCCCTTGCCAATATACTAGTTTTTATTAATTTCAAACTCTATACATTTTCATTTAGTATTATTTTACTTCATAACTGTAACACGAAAAATTAATTGGTGTAGTGGTCTTTCGTCCTAGGGGAGGATTGTTGGGTATACATACCAAGTCCCTCATCGGGAAGATAAGAAAGAGTTACCTAGTTTATAAGAGTTCACCAACTTCATTAGTATGAGGCCTTTTGGCATGGGCCCTACAGAGACTTCAATTTTGCATTAGATAAAATTTTACTAAAAAGCTATAAAATCAACTACAAAGTACAAAGTTTTTGATTTGGCTCTTCATAAGCATGCCAAATGTCGTCTAATAAAGATGTCAAATGTTGCGACCTCGTATGGTGCCTTTTTTAAAAAGTGTACACGACATGTTTTTTTACAACCTTATTATTTACTCTGATCTCCTTATTATTTATGTTTGAAGTGTATATGACATGTTTTTTTTAATAAATCCAATCTTATCGAGTTAAGCATAAATACAGGACTTCACATTTGGTATGTGATTAAATGCAGGATTTGTTAGGTCCTTAAAGGTGAAAAAAAATGGGAGGTCCTTAAAGGTGAAAAAGGGGGGCAACTCGACTGGAGGGGGCATTAGATTAGCAATGGCTGACAAAAGAGATTACTAAAGGCTGGGAAAAAGCATTAGGATTTCGAATGAAAGACAGAAAGAATGGCACTATGAACTACTACTACACGGAAGGGCTATTCTAGATTTAGAGGGATAACTCCCAATATCTAGAGCCCTACCAGCGAGAACGGATTCTATGGCGGACTAGCAAGGAAATTCCAGGATCAGGTAATAGTACGTACACGAGGTATCCTCTTTTTTTCTTATCATATAATAGAATAGATCACGCCTGCACGAGTTAAAAGAATTTAACTTCTCGGTAGTTATAGGAGATGGTATTTTTTATTTTATATCCTCTTGCTATTGCTTTCCCAGAAGTGAGGGAGCCCTCGAAAGGCGCCCGAACGTTTCTGAAGAAGCTAGTAACAAAAGAACTTCCTTTTCAGGTTAAAAGCGAGTAGTTCGTATGAGATCAATAAGTAGAGGAACACAATGGCTCTTGCGTCTCAGTATGGATGAAACCCTCGGAACATAGTTTGTGTGTCAAATATCTGTTTAAATTTAATTTTATTTATTCTTTAGGCATACATATTTTGTTTTGTGTATTAAATATTTCATGAATTGTTGCTTTAATGAAATTTAACAAGTACAAGAAATATATGATATATTTTCATTGATAAGATCATACAAAATATGGGCATGTCAGCCCTTTAGCAAAAAACTAAAAGCAGAGGGGATTCCTAATTAAGAGACACCAATGGTGATTATTGGGCGTTATCTTATTCAAAGTAGTGGTTAGAGGATTTCGTCCCTTGTACCAAATATGCCCAAGATACAGAGCGTCGGAGGGTTTATTGATCGATCGTTTGTCTCAATTTTTCTCTTCGAATAAATCATTCCAAGAAATACGTTATCCCTCTTACCTTATTGGCTTATTATCCCATGGTGAGCCACTATGGTCCGGGGGTTTCATCCATACTGAAACGCAAGACCCATAGTGTTGTGTAGAATGTCTTGTCTCCTATATATGAATCAATAGTCATTGTGTTGGTCGCTATTATTTAAAGACATGACTCTAATTATCTTAGGACATGACCCTAAGGAAATCTACCTATTTTAAGCCTAAAGTGTTGGGTCATGTGCTTAAATCGACCAATGCAACAATGTCGTGTATTCATTCCTAATTAAGAGACACCAATGGTGATTATTGGACGTTATCTCATTCAAAGTAGTGGTTAGAGGGTTTCGTCCCTTGTACCAAATATGCCCAAGATCCAGAGCGTCGGAGGGTTTATTGAACGATCGTCTCAATTGTTCTCTCCGAATAAATCATTCCAAGAAATACAATACCGTCGTCCCTCGTACCTTATTGGCTTATTATTCCATGGTGAGTTA
The DNA here is from genome assembly GCA_947646795.1 of Beta lomatogona. NCBI lineage: Eukaryota > Viridiplantae > Streptophyta > Magnoliopsida > Caryophyllales > Amaranthaceae > Beta > Beta lomatogona. The sequence continues at coordinate 2,240,957 of CANSNZ010000982.1, forward strand.
CTATGGTCCGGAGGTTTCATCCATACCGAGACGCAAGAGCCATTGTGTTGTGTAGAATGTCTTGTCTCCTATATATGAATCAATAGTCATTGTGTTGGTCGCTATTATTTAAAGACATGACCTTAAATATCTTAGGACATGACCCTAAGGAAATCTACCTATTTTAAGCCTAAAGTGTTGGGTCATGTGCTTTAATCGACCAATGCAAGAGACACCAATGGTGATTATTCGACGTTATGTCATTCAAAGTAGTGGTTAAAGGTGAAAAATACGCAACACAATGGCTCTTGCGTCTCAGTATGGATGAAACCCCCGGATCATAGTGGCTCACCATGGGGTAATAAGCCGATAAGGTTTACAAATGATAGATGACCTAACTTTACAAATGATAGCCTTATCAAATATGTTATTATCTCCACTTAACGCAATTAATTTAAATGTTGTGTCATGTCCTTAATTCGCCACTATTATATAAAATATAAATCGTTGTTTAATTTCAATAAATGACCTGACTTTATAAATGATAGCCTTAACAAATACTCCCTCTGTCCCAGAATAGTCTGAACACTTTACTTTTATGTTTTTTCCAAATTAGTTTGAACACTTCCATTTTTGGTATGGTCCCACTATTAATATATTGTATTTCTTTTACACTCCTTTGGCCCACACTCTACCTTTTATCAATATAAAGTTACCCAACTTTCTCTCTTCTCTAATAAAAAATACTCCATCAACTCCTATCACATGTACTTTCTACATATAATAACCACACTACAACTTATCACCTTAAAATACGCGTCCCACTAAGTGTTCAGATCTTTTTGGGACGGAGGGAGTAGTATGTTATTATGTCCACCGAACGCAATTAAATTAAATATTGTATCATGTCCTTAATTCGACACTAATAGGGTGTTCAGTTCTTTCATCTACTATATTCATACAAATTAACCACTACACCATTTAATTGCATCTGTTATATTCTTAGTTTCTTACTCATTAACCAAAATTTAAGAAACAAGATTGTATTATTGTCTTTGTAATTCATTAGATATTATATATATATATATATATGTATTCTCATGAAGCCGAGGTTTATATTGATCAATTGCTATAAGGATCAATTGATAATAATTGCTAATTTGATTCATTCTTAGGAGACACAATTCACTATACTACGTTCTGAATTTCAAAGTCATGTTATATTTTTGGAAAGATTCTATCAAGATACTTTCCTAAACTATGTTTTCAAAGATGGACTTTGCGCGTGTGTATTGGTGGTTAAGTATGAGTTGTAAATAGAAATTGTTTTATTGATTTTATTCTGATAAATTAGAATAAAGTCAAGGGAAATATATTTGCCAAAAATTGTGAATAACAATTTAGGTAAATATATTTCCACATAAGTATAATAACTATTTTACAACAAAAGGTCTACTTAAGCGAAGATACTACGTGAAATTTAGTGAGTTTTCCAAGAAAAATTCTAAGCAATTTGAAAAGCTTCTTACACTTCTTACAAACCTTAAAACACAATTGAGATAAGCACGACAGTAGAGAGCAAAAATATTCTCAATTAAAGCTTATTGAAGCATAGTTTCAGGGGGAACTTTATTGTATTAACTACCTACTAGCGTGTAGTTGTAGTTGGGGAAGTGGTTATGGGAATCACTTCATTGAACAGTTATAGTTAACTATTGGGGAATCATATCTTCATAGGTGGAGACTTTGTTTGAGTGTAATACTTTTGTTTATCTGAGTTGATTAATAAGAGTGATTAGAGTAGTGGAGGACGTAGGCTTGAGCTGAGCCGAACCTCGTTGAATTTATGTGTTAATCATTTATTATGTTGTTGTAGATCAGCTCTATTACTGGTCTTGTTTTCATTAACATATCAAATCGAAAAAGTGTCAATCCATTCTAATACTTAATTCACCTCCCCTCTTGAGTATAACTGGCGCTTCAATTGGTATCAGAGCCTAACTTTTCTGAAGGTTAAACTCTAGACACTAATGGAAAAAAAAAATCACCGAATCCAGTTAAAATAAGGGTTACTGATCCGTTTTTGGTCTGCAACGGGTGGGCACGGGGCAGTTGAAAAATTTCAATTGATCCGGTTGAGTGAGAAAATCGGACCAGTTAAGTACAAAAACTTATCCGGTTTTCACACTCAACCAGATCAGTTAGGCCACTTCTAATTTTTTTTAAAAATGACATTCATTGTGAGAGCCAAGAGCACTATCTAGAAGCTACTAAATAAAGTCATTAAAAACGAAAATTACAGAGCAAATTGTGAGTATTGTATGTTCACGAAATCATGGGATTATCAAGAAATTTGTAAGTCTCCACGCTCTGATATGGAATTTACAAACCAAATATAAGGCACAAATTATACACAATTAACAACAAACAAAAATTACAAACCAAATATATTTCATTAAACATATACAATTATCAACAACCTAAAGTATACACAATTTAAAACGAAACGAATTCACCTTAAAATCTGGAATTACAAATGAAATAATTATGAGTAGAATTACAAATGAAATAACGAAATAAAAGAGACCATAAATCTGGAACTACATACGAAATTACAAAAAACGAAAAAACAACCCATTGATCTGGAATTACAACGAGATTACAAAACCAAAAAAAAATAGTAATTAAAAATGAAAAACCTCAAACTCAACTCAGAGGCGAGTGTTGTTCACTGATTTTTGGCGAGCGACGAAAATGGAGTTGAGTGATTGGCTGGTTGAGATTCAAGCTGTTAGTAGGAAAATGGAGCTGATAGTACGAAAATGGAGGTTCTTATGCACGCTAGATAGAGGAGGAGTTAATGATGAAGTTGAGGCAGACTGAGGAACAATCGAGGTTGAGTTTACGAGATTGTGTTTACACATTGGAGGAACAATCGAGGCAGGTGGATGATCTGGATCTTAGAATGGTTGTTCTGGAATGGAGGATCGGTTTAAGCTAGAGGTGATCATGGGCCGGGCCGCGGCAAAAAAAAAATTGCCCATTCGTCGGGCAGGGCCGGGCCAAAAATTTGTGCCAAAAGGTCGTTATTTCGGGCCGCGCCGAGCGGACTTTTCAGGCCAAAATCAGGCCGGGCCAAAAATTAAACTAAAAAGTCTATTTTGGCTTGCCCAAACCCGCCCAAAAGAAATGCCCAAACCCGCCCAAAAACAGGACCGGGCCCGCGAGCCGGGCTGGAGTTGATCAGCTCTAGTTCAAGCATTATTATTTCGATACAAGGAAACTTCAATTGACTTCGAATTTGTGGAGGATGGCTGAAACAAAGAGAGAAGACAAGAGAGAGAAGGGTTAGGGTTAGAGGAGTGAGAGAGGGAAGAAAGGATGAGAGAAACGAGTAAGAGGCGGAATAAATAAAGGGCTTTGTTATCTGGGCTAAGGGCGCGCATAATGTTTTGGGCCTTGGATAAGTTAACTGATCCGGTCCTTGAACCAAACCGGATCAGTTATTGATCCCAACCTTGGGCATTAAAATATGGATCTTAACTGATCCGATTTTTTCAAAACAGGATCAGCTAACTTGTGTCATTTAAGGCTTTTTCCACAAGTGAGAGAAGGATAATGATGACTGGGCATTGAACTAGAGGATCAAATTCGAGGGTGCCCAAGTTCAATGGAACAAATTATCCTTGGTGGAAAAACTGCATGAAGAATTACGTCATAGGTACTGACTATAAATGTTTGATCCGCTCTACAAGCAATATGAAAAATAATACTTTTAAAAACTTATTGTGGGTTCATGAAAGTGTCATCAAAGATCTTCCTGTTTCTTTGCAGCCATATATGGTAGATACTCTCAACAAACAACATGTTGTACAGTTGATTTCTTTCCCTGGTCCCTCTACTCTGATAGCAGCTATTGCAGTAACATCAGTTAAAGTATAACTCACTCTAGGAGCATGAACCAGGTGAAGGCAAGCTGACCAAATCCTCTGACTGTAGCAGCATTGAAAGAATAAGTGTTCTTTTGTCTCAGGAGCTTCATTACGCAAAACACAATTGCCATCTGTAATAACTCCCCAATGTAGTAATCTGTCTTTAGTATTTAGTACTCAATCTTCCCTGAAGAAGAAGCCAAGTAATGAGAAGATCCCTGGGACTAGCTCTGCTATTACAAATAATCCTCCTCCAAGGAACCTTAGATTTATCACCTCTCAGAAAACAGTATAGGCTTATAATAGAAAATTTACCATTGTGAATAAACTGGTTACAGCTATTAGGATTCACCAAGATAGTTCTTGCCTCCAGAATCTTCTTCATTGCCCAAGAGAGCCTCACAGGAATAGGCATATTCCAAATATCACCTTGTTTAATGTAGTAAGCATGGAGCTATTTTATCCATAATATGTCTTGCTTTTGAGCTAAAGCCCAAAAATGTTTAGCAATTGCAGCCTTATTCCATATTGTAATTTCTTTGAAATTAAGCCCTCCACAAGCTTTTTTGTTACATAGATCATCCCATGAAACAAGAGATTTTCTAGAAACAATACAATCAAGCTAGTCCAGAAAAAGATCTTCAGAATAGACTGAATTTCTTTTAGCACGTTTTTAGGGAGTAAGAAAATCTGACACCAGAATAATTGAATTCCCTGAAGAACTGAGGAGATCAGGTGGGATCTACCAGCATAGGAAAGTTTTTTTTGCAGTCCACAATTGAACTCTAGCCTCCACTTTACAAAATGAGGGGTTTGCATTCATGATATAATAGCTTTTAGAGTGCAGAGGGACGCCTAGATATCTGAAAGGAACGCTACCAGTAGGCATTTGAAGAATATCTTGCAGTCTGTGAGATTCATCAATACTATTGCCAGTAAAGTAAACATTACTCTTGTCAAGATTTGCTTCTAGACCAGAAGCAGCAGAGAATTTATGAAAGACTCCAACAATTAAACTAACTGAACTTGAATCATCCCTGGCAAATAGCAGTAAGTCATCAGCAAACATTAAGTGGATGATGTTGAGTCTTTCACACCTTGGATGATAATTAAAATCAGGAACAGTCTTCAGAGTCCCTAGGCATCTTGAAAGATACTCCATACTGATTGCAAACAGGAAAGGATATAAATGGTCTCCTTGTCTGAGACCCTTTTTAGTAGAAAAGGGAAAACAAGGAGATACATTAATAAGAATAGTGTATGAAACAGTAGTAACACATAGCCTTATCTAGTGCACAAACTTAGGAAGGAAACCCAACTCAGAGGGCAAACAAGAAAGACCATTCAACAGAGTCGTAGGCTTTCCTTAAGTCAATCTTCACCATACATCTTGGGCTAACACTCTTAGTGGAATAACCCTTAATAAGTTCAGTAGCAAGAAGAATGTTATCAGACATTGATCTATTAGGAATAAAGCCTGCTTGAGCTAAGTCAATAACATCACCAATAACTTTTTGCAGTCTCAATGTAATATTCTTGGCAATTATTTTATATAAGACAGTGATAGGCTATGGGCCTAAAATCCTTAACAGAAGTAGGATTTGCAATTTTAGGAACAAGGGTAATCAAGGTATAGTTTATATCATTAGGTATAATTCCATAATCAAAAAAATCCCTGACAGCATGATAAACTTGAGGTTTAATGACATTCCATACCTTTTTGTAAAAGTGACTGTTGTACCCATCAATTCCTGGAGCCTTGTTATCATCAATGTTTTTTAGAGCATACTCAATCTCCTCCATAGAAACAGGAGCAGTGAGCTCAACAACAGCTTCAACATTTACTTGTTGGCCAGCTCTTACAACAGTAATATCCACTCGAGGAAGACTTGTAGCAGCAGAACCAAGCAAATTCTTGTAAAAGCTCATAACTTCATTATGTATATCAGCAGTCTGAGTGAGTTTTATGCCCTGAGCATCATATAAAATGTCAATACTATTCCTGGCAAATCTTTCTTTCATGGAGTGAAAGAAAAAAAAAAATTGTTGCTATCTCCCAATTTAAGCCAGTGAATTCGGGATTTTTGCTGATAAGCACTCTCCTCTATTGCTATAAACTTCTTCAGAGAAGCTATATACTCTGATTCTTGAATATGAAGGTGCTCATCCAAGCTATTACTCAAGAGAACAGTTTGAGTAATATCTAGTTGCTCCTTGATGTGAGCAATTCTAGCATCAAGATTAGCAAAATCTCTCTTATGAAGCCCCTTCAATTGACTCTTCAAAGTTTTAAGTTTCCTCCAAAGTTGCTGCATCCAATCAGTACTCTCAAAATCAATCCATACATCAGCAACCACTTTATCAAAGTAATCATGGTCAGCCATGTAGTTGAAGAATTTAAATGGTCTACCTCCTTGAAACTGAGAAGTAGAACACTTAATTAGTAAAGGACTGTGATCAAAAAGTCCTGGATTAAGATACTTTACAACTACACTAGTATATTTAACCATCCAAGTAGAATTGACAAGGCATATGTCAATTCTACTCAGAACTCTAGCTTCACCATGACTCATGTTGCACCAAGAAAAGAAGTGCCCACAGCTTCTCAGCTTCAGTAAATCACTATTATCCAAGCAATCAGTGAAATTTTGAGTTTCATAGGTTGGAATGGCCCTACCTTGAAACCTGTCTTCATGAGATAACACAACATTAAAGTCTCAAAGAACACACCAACAATCATGGCTGCTATTACTAAGTCTTAGCAAGCTAGACCACAAAGTTTTCCTAGTTTCAACTGTATGTAACCCATAAACAATGGTAGTTTGCAGACCACAAAGTTTTCCTAGTTTCAACTGTATGTAACCCATAGACAATGGTAGTTTGCAGAACATCACCATTTTGTTTATCAGTAATTATACCATGAATCCATTGTTCATGCTTTTCAATGACATGAAAAGTCAGCACATCAGCATTCTAGGCCACCCAGATTCTTCCTCTAGGAGAAAAAGTGTAATTATCCTCCCATATCCAAATGTTTCCCAGCTTATTTCTAATTTTATCACTATTACTACTCTTGACTTTTGAGTCTAAAAGGCCAATAAAATTAACTTTATTGTAATTAAGATACTTCTTGACCTCTACTACTGAGGGGGGTTGTTTAACCCTCTTACATTCCAGGTATGTTGGATTGATATGAAAGGAAAATAGCTCCCTCATCATCCACTGTGTATACTACAGTACCTAGCCCACCACCATAATCAACTTGTTTTTCTTTTGCACCTTTAGTTGATACCACTGTCCATACAATGTCTCCCACTCTCACTTGTGAAGCATAATCAGAGGTATTAGAACTGCTAGGATTAACAACAACTTCATTCTCAGGGTTATGCACAGGAAGCTTCTCTATGGCATCAGCAGTTGCATCACTTTGCTTAACTATCTCTTTTATAGTCATTGAGGCTTTAGGCACCCATTGTTGTTAAACTTTAGATACCTCAGCTCTAGGAGCAGCAATAGGTCTCTTTTTTCCATAATCATGACCTGCAGTTTGACACCTGTAACAGAAAGGAGGGATCCAATCATAGTACACCTTTTGCTCAATAATATTTCTATGTACATCTTCAATGCAAACAACTTTAGGCACAGGTTTAGTAACATCCACTTCTATGAGAAGCCTAGCAAAAGATACATGCATTTGCCTTGCTGTACATTCATCAGCAAACAAAGGAACACCAACCATACTACCAATTCTACTGAGAGTTTCAGGACCCCAACAGTTAAGAGGAAGGTTAGGGAACCTAACCCATAGAGGGACCACCCTCATAATCTCATCATAGAAATTAAAATTCGAAGTCTAAGCTTTAACTATCATTGGCCTATTATTCAAAGTGAAAGGACCAGAGTAAAGAATCTCATTTCTATCCTCTAGACTTTCAAATTTCACCAGAAAACAGCCATCTTCATGAACAAAAACTTTTGGCTTGCTAACATGGTTCCATTCAAGATTAATAAATCTAATAACAGCTTCAATAGATGGAGTTTGCCCAACAACATACAACACCACATCATTAGCCCATATATCAGACAGTTTTTCAACTTCTATTTTGTCAATTTGAGCTACAAATTTACCATTCTTAACATTAGGTGCAACAAATTTAAGAGACATACCCTTGGATGTCAGTTTCTTTTCAGCAGCTAATGAAGATCATGACTTGGCAACAGTATTAGAAGGGGAGGCAATAGGTATAGCTTCCACTTCTAGCACACTAGTGGTACTATAGAGCCTCCAGCTTCCATTTGCCTAGCTGCTCCCACATCCACTTCACCAAGAGGAGTTGTTCTACTGGTACTCACTTCATTCACCTTCTGTACCATAGCACTTTGTCCTTGGCTATGCTCAAAAGCTTGTTGCATAGCATAAACCACATCTTGTAAGGCCAAGAAGACTAAACCTGGAGTAGAAACTTGAGTCACCAAGTCTTCTTGCCCTGCATTCCCCTGAATCTCCTTCAAAGGTCCTTACTTTGAAGCTAAAATATGTGCTTAATGCGTTACTGGAGGGTTAGGAGTCTAAACTTTCTTCTTACGACCCATAGCTTGCCGGAAATTAGTAGCTTACCCCTTACGTAATCTCTGGTTAACCATGGAGGCATCACCAATAACCTGTAATAGCCGTACCACATTTCCAAGATTGATTTACTAATGAGTAAGTATGAGTCTTTTAATATGTCTAAAGAAGAGAATATTCGTGATGTGTTGTGACACATGCAATTAACAAAGCAAAAATCAATGAACAATTAACACAAGGAATTAACGTGGTTCACTAACAATGTGTTAGCTACGTCCTTATGCAGAAGAGAGAATGTTTTATTAGGTTTAAGAGAGAGTACATATTACTGATTACGGAGGCATAGGTTAATAATAGGGTTTATATGGTGCCCTACTAATTAACCTAAACAGATGGGCCTAAACCCAAAACTATAACAAGCCCCCGTGCTTGGTTAATCTTTGCGCCAGAAATTTAATTCAAGACATAGTTCAACAATATGTTTACTAGTTTTATGACTATTATTAATGAATTGAAATATTTTGGAAATTTTTTTACTCACGAGGATCTTGTAAGAAAGTTTTTTAAGAAGTCTTTCACGAAGGTGGTTACCAAAGGTAACAACAATTTAAGAGGCTAAGGACTTGTCTGATTTATCCTTGGAACACCGATATGATCACTTATGACCAAAAAAAATGTTGATTGACTCCGAGGAAGAAACCAGAGCTAGAATCAGAAGTATTCCGCTGAAGGTAGAAGAGTCTCATGTGGAATATAGAATAAGCCTCATTGCAAAACGATTTGAAAAGTATCCAAGGACTAGGTCCAAAGGAAACTTTTCAAGAGATAAAAAAATCTTTTAACTCTTCTAATAAAATTACTACTAACTATGGTTGTTTCAAATGTGGTGATCCTAGTCACATGATTAAGGAATGCTCTGACTGGAAGAAGGAAAAATCAAAGTCAGGATATTCTGGAGAAAAGAAGGTGTTCAAAAAGGTTATGCTAGCCTCTGTGTGGGGTGACTCTGATTCAGAAGATGAAGAGGAGTCACAAGAAGCAAACTTGGTTTTAACTATGTTTATAGGAGAATAAATGAGCCAGTCCCAGATCAGTGCTAACAAGAAGAATGTTCTATGTCTAATGGCTGGTAGTAGCGGTTCATATGATGACTCAAAGATAAGCTTTTATAAAGTCAAAGATGACTCTTTAAAAGAGATGTAACACCCCGTAATCTTCACTCTTTATTTTTGGCGTTGTTTTACATTAAAATGATATTTTCTGTGTTAAAATAAAATAATTTATTATTAAAAACTATTGTATTATAATTTATTATTATTGCATTTTGAAAGTGTATAATTTATTAGTAATTTCATTAGTTATATATATAATATGCATAGTATTTATTTTATCATATAGTTAGTAATCCAATAAGATTAGGTAGCGTGTGATTTCATTTTTAAGCGTTAAATATATTTTGGACCGACCAACGTAACAAAATTTTCAAGCCCATTCTATACACTATATGGTCTGAAATCTTGGGTGTAAAAACATTGGATGAGCATCTCCATTTCAGCTTTGTAACCACCAAGAGATAAAGAGTCAAACCTTCATAAACCCCCCATCAATTGCCACCATTAACCCACCTTAATGCACCCTTAAACTCTTTGCTTAGTGAGGTGAATAATCTCATTACTTTCTGCACTTTAACCCCCCCTCCAAAAGCTGGAAACAATCAGGAAAAATGCTTCACAACTCTTCTTCTTCTCCCTTCTCGCATTTTCAGCCATTTCTGCACACCCATTTTGTTTGCATCGTATCTCCTTCGTTTCTTATCGGAATTGGGCGTGTGAGTAGTCGAAATTCATCTACTTGGAGAGATCTTGCTCTTGGTGTCATTAATTTTTGAAGATATTGGAAGAATTGGTCGCAGTTTGCGTTTCAAGCAGACGAGTAATCCAGTTTTCTTGGAGTTTTAGGGAGCAATGTTATTCTCTTCTTTCTCCGCCGTTCTAGTATTATTTTTCACCTAAAATCCAGGTAACTAACGGCATTCCTAGTACGATTAGAATCCTTTTAGGATTTATCTAGTTTTAATACTAAGTTGGGTTAGTGTTGATCTTAGGAATTTGAATGGGATGTTATATGTTGTTGTCATGTGTTTTGTTGAATTATATGATTATATGATTATTGTGGTTTTTTATTTTGATAAATACGATGATAGATAACCATATAGTTTTAAGTTATAGGTTGTGTTCATGTAGAGTTCATGTTTCCTTTGCGTTTATGGTTTGTATGTTCAACTTTGTCATCTCGATAATTTGCGAATTGGCAGTAATTATTATTATTACAAGTATCAGCATGAAGTATAGCTTATAAGGCAAAGACTTGATCTCCGTGGCTTGTTTTGGTATTGAGATTTTTTGTTTAAATGAGGTGTGGTAGGAGAAACTGAGTCAAAGTGTAGTAGAGTTGTTAGAAGCATGATCTGTTTTTTTTATTTTCTTTATCTTCTAGCGTGTTACACTTGGTGGTGAAGAGGAATGTGAATCAAGTTCTGCTATGATTTCTACATTTGTACTTATCTATATATATATATATATATATATATATTCTTGTTATTCTAGTTATTATTAAACTAAACACATGGTTCACCTTATGAATTTCTTTGTGGGTGTCTTGCTGCCACGGTTATATTTGAGATGTTGGTTCTGGCTTTCTCATTGAGATTTTACATTATTATTATCTTTAGCTAAGTTGTGGTTTAGTTTTATGTCATTGCATTTAGCACTTTTGATAGGTTAGTATTCTGACCATGTTTTCAAGAGGTGTCATATATAAGTATATAACACAAGTGATTTTATTGTTTTATGATGATTTGGTTTGTTTGTATGAAGTTGAGAGTATAATAATGTTGTACTTTCATTAATCAATATCTAAGTTGTCGACGTTACAATATTCGAGGGAGAATAATATTGTCTTTAGTACCGTTTCGCCAAGAGTTATGTACCGGGGGTATTATAACTAACGTTGTAATTAACTTTGTACCCAAACTCAGACAACAAGAGTGTAGTAGTTGGAGTATTATTTGACTATACTGTGTTTTTGGTGTATAAGTATGTTTTAATGTTGGTTTATTCTTTTTAGTTGGGTGAAATTATTTTTATTAGTATTATAACTACTATTACTTTGAGAAGAATAAATATCGTTGAAATGAGACTTTTGGATTGCGATCTTGGATTCTGCTGATTTCAGGGTGTAAGGCCTGAAGGGCATCCTTATTATTTATATTTGTTGAATAAATGGATGAATAAATTATAGTATTTATTTGTAGAAATTTTTTATTGAGATTAAGATATCCGGTGGGATAGATGTAGTCCCCGGTGAAGAACATGCCAACCACCTAGGTTGTGATATAGGGGTATTACCTTGGTTAATTGTTGTCGTCCGAGAGGTTGGGAAGTACTGAGCTGGGTACTATCCTGCATCGGGAGTTTGGCCATACTTAGACACAGGCAGTAGGGAACGTAAGCCCATAGGCTGTCTGGAGATTTCGATCTGACAAACCTTAGGAAGTGGGTTGCGATCCACTGGCGTTATGCTCTTTCTCAAAAGCTATTATATTATTTTGTTTATTTATTTTGGAGGCTTGTGCTATGAATCTTGTATGCTTATCTTAAGTTCATTATTGATGATTTACTTTATTTAAGCATGTTAAGCTGTTAGTTGTCGTTTGGTTGTTATTTGGTTCAGTTTGATATTTTATGTTGGTTGAGACTTATTTATTGGTGCTTGATAACTCCTATGTGGATCCTAATTGAGCTGGGAGAGCTATTAGTTACTCCCCACTGATTGTGGATATTTGTTGTATATTTTTGCAGGTTATGTTGATGGGAATCTTCTTTGGTTTTGGGCTAGGTTGAGATGTGAGCGTTAAAATGTTAGATGTTTTAGGCATAGACTTTTAGTTAGTTGAAGAGTGAGTTTTCTCTTTTGGTTATTAATCTAATTTATTTAATTTATTTATACTATTTATTTGTGTCGGTTTTACCACTTAGTTATTTAAACGCATTTCTTGTAGTAGTGACATTCCCAGAAGACGGTGTTTCCGCCATCGTCCTATAGTACTATTATTATTTCTTTCTTTTTCGCTTTGAAATTATGGGGTGTTACAAGGGATGAATTGCTTGATTGTCTTGAAACTACCATTGATCAATGTATATGAGGAAGTTAGAGCTGCTTATAGAGAGTAAAAAAGGCAGGTGAAAACATTGAAACAAAATCTTGTCACAAGTGAAAAGTGGAATACTGAGTTGGAACAAATATGTACTGAATTGAAAGAAAAAATTTCAGAAATGGAAGTTAAACTAGACAGTATTGAAATTGAACTTGAGTTGATGAAATCTGAAAATCTTGAAGAAAATGAGAACATTGTTGATGTAGAGAACAAATGGTTTATCAACTTAAGTAACTCTAAAACTTGTGATATTGATTTTGATTCAATTAAAGAGATTACAATGACATTCTTCAGATCTGATTTGCTAACTTGTTTTAAATTCTTACGGATGATAACAAAGATCTGTACAGAGAGTTTTTTACTCTAAAAGCCTCTACTGCAACCAGTTCTTCTTGTCAATACTGAGGAGATTCACAATGAATATGATGGTATATTATGTGATCTTCACTCAGAGTTACATCTTTTAAAACCAAAAAGACAGTGGGATCACTAGGAGAATTGATGCAGACTGAATTTTAAGCCTTCAAGATGAATTGAACAAAGTCAAGTTGGACTTGGCTATTTCTGCTAAGCACAACTTGATTCAATTTATGAGGAACTGTTAACTGAAACTAAGGAAGAGGATCTATCAAATTGTATGAGGAACTTGAGCAGGTTGCTTGATGCTCAGAGTACCCTGAACCACCTCACATCACATCACAAACTGGAAACCCTCACATCACAAACTGGAAACCCTCAGAGGTTTGGTTTAGGGTACTCGGGTGAGTCTTCTCACAAAGGATAGGTTTGGGCTGATACAATACTTGGATAACAGAATTCAAGAAGGGTAAGTATGTCACTGCTCAAGACATCCATGTGTGCCACTATTGTAGTCAAAATGGTCACAAAATTGAAAATTGTTGGACCAAGAATGAACATGATAAAAAAGAATATAGCACATGTAAACAAAGTATGGGTTCCCAAGACCATATTATCTTCTGGTCCTAAAACCAAGAACGGGGTAAAAAATGAGCCCATTCCCAAGAAAATTGGATTCAAGCAAGTCTAGGTTCTAAAAACTCAACTACCATCTTGTTCAACAACCATAAATGTTTTGAAAAGTAGATCTATTGCTAAGAACAAGGGACCCAAGCAAGTCTAGGTTCCTAAGCTTAAAAATTAATTGCTTTTTGCAGACTATGGTGAAAGGAAGAAATTTATGGTATTTGGACAGTGGTTGCTCAAGACACATGTTCGGGGATAAAAGTCAATTTCTTTCACTAACGGCCTTTGAAGGAGGGAGTGTGACCTTTGGAGATAGCAACAAAGGACTTATTAAAGGAATAGGTAAGGTAGGTAAGTCACTCTCTCAAGCAATTGATAATGTTTATTATGTTGATGGTTTGAAGCATAATCTTTTGAGTATTTCACAATTGTGTGACAAAGGAAATCAGGTTAGATTCAAATCAAACCTTTGTCTTATAGTAAACTCTGAGACAAGGGAACTGGTTTGTCAGGGAACTAGACACAATAATGTTTATATAACATATTTGAGTCAAATTTCCAAATATAATGCAACTTGTCTTAGTGTTGTTGAGGATGATAAGTGGCTTTGGCATAAGAGACTTGGTCATGTAAGTTTATCATTGTTGAATAAATTGAGGTCTCAAGACTTGGTCATTGGCTTGTCAAATATCAAGTTTGAAGCATACATGATCTGTGATGGATGTGCTAAGTGTAAACATATCAGGTCTTCCTTTAAGCCAAAGAATGTGGTAAGTACTTCTAGACCCTTTGAATTAATTCACATGGACTTATGTGGACCTATGCGTGCACAAAGCAGATTGGTTACTATTATTTTTTTGTTATAATTGATGATTATTCTCGTTGTACTTGGACTATTTTTTTGAAGTATAAGAATGAAACTTTTGATGAATTTGAAGCTTTGGTGAAACAGGTCCAAAATAATATTAATCTTCAACTAGCAACAATACGATCTTACCATGGGTCTGAATTTGATAATGCTAGCTTTATTGAGTATTGTAGGGATCATGGAGTGTCTCACAACTTTTCAGCACCAAGAACTCCACAACAAAATGGAGTTGTAGAGAGGAAGAACATAACATTGGAAGAAAAGGCAAGGACCATGTTACTGGATAGTGGTTTAGAAAGAAATATTTGCGCTGAAGCTGTGAGTACAGAGAGTTACATAATAGAGTTATGTTAAGACCACCTCTGAAGAACACAACTTATGAACTCCTCAAAGAAAGGAGACCAAACATTGTGCATCTGATAATCTTTGGATGCAAATGTTATGTGCACAATGATGGGAAGGATAATCTTCATAAATTTGATCCTAGAAGTGATAAAGCTGTATTTATTAGGTACTCCAATCACAGTAGAGCATATAGAGTCTTCAACAAGAGGACTTATGTGTTGAAGAGGGTATACATGTTCTTTTTGATGAAACTAAAATGTTTGATAAGAATGTTGTAGGTATATGATGAAGAATTCGAGATTGGCTTGATGAATTTCACTAGAGCCAATGATGAGAATGCTGAAAGACTAGAGGGGGGGACCAGAGCCAATTCATAATCCTTCCTCTCCTTATGAGGCTCAACTTGTGCAAGTAGTTGAAAATGAAAATCAGAGAAGTAATGTGCCCCAGAATAACTCTTCTACTGAACAACAAGCTGATGATGTCTTAGTAGAGGAAGTAATTCAATCTGCTTCTCCCAGAATTGAGTCTATCAACTCAGGGGGAACTAGTACTGAGAGTGGTTCAAATGAAGAAAGAGATCAGCTAGCACCAAATAAGTTAACACATCCTTCAAGTATAAATCTTCACATCCTACTGATTTGATAATTAATGATATATCATAGGGTGATCAAACAAGGAAATCTTTGCAAAATTTTTGTGCTATATACTTTTTCTTATCTGATATTGAACCAACTGACTATAAAGTTGCTTTAACTGATCCTGATTGGGTTCTAGCTATGCAGAATGAACTAATTAAATCAGTTTGAGAGGAATCAAGTCTGACATTTTGAACCTAGCACCAAGGATAGGTCAGTCATAGGAACTAAATGGGTTTTCATAAATAAGTTGGATGACTAAGGAATTATAGTCAGAAATATAGCCAGACTAGTGGTTCAAGGTTTTAATTAATAAGAAGGAATTGATTTGAAGAAACCTTTCATCCAGTTGCTAGACTTGAAGCAATTAAAATTTATAAAAAATTGCTTTTGTTGTTCATTGATACGCTCAAGTCATACGATGTTTTTGTGATATTTTAGGTGCACTTTGCTAAGGGATTTGTTCGTAATTGTTAACGTTTGCATATAAATCAACCTTAGGGGAAGTTCGGAGTTTTGTGAGTTAATTAGTGTTAATGTTCTAGATTTCGAGCTTTTAAGGAGAAACGGAATTAAACGATGCTTAATTGAAGTTATCCTTGAGTGTTCAAGAAAGTTCAACACCATGGCTTAGTGGCATGGAAGCAAGTTATGAGTTGACAACAATGTGCTATCCTAGCATCAATGCTCCATCCCTACACCGCACTAACCCAGCAGCATCGCAAGTCATCCTCAACAGTCCATGGCACCACCCACACAGCTTACGTATGCCCAGCAAGCCCAGCGTCATCGCCAGACACGCAGAGCACGGCAGCGAGGCAAAGCACAGCAGTCTGCCTAGCAGCGCACATGCATGTCGCGACTCGCGAGCTTGATCGCAACTCACGACCCCCCTTTGCCCAGCCAATTTGTGCGGAAAGCCAGTCAGCTCGTCGCGGCTCGCGACCAGTATCGCGACTCGCGACGTTTAAGTCGGTTTGGGTCCACGTTTTGTGCGGGGTTTAAAAGCTTCCTAAAACCTATTTTCTAGGGAGAGGAGGAGCAGAGCTGAAATGGAGGAGAGAGAAAAAACACTCCTCTCTTAATTCTCCTTCCTCACTTTTGTTATTTTTCTTAGTTTTCTTAGTTTTATTAGAGATTTCAATGTTGGATTTGGTTTATGCTATCGGATTGTAGCTTGAACCGTTCTTGAAGAAGATTAACATGAAGTTTCAAGCATTATTGTGAGATCTTTCCTCTCTATTTAGTTTCTTTGATTATGGTTTAATTTCTATGATTGTGTTCTACGATTATTGCATAATTATGCTAGGAACGTTACTAGTTTGATTGTGTAATTAATCTAATGCTAGATTTAAGAATAGAATCGGATTGTTTTATTCTTTTATCTATTTGTAGCAAACTAGGGAGTAACTTAGATGCAGATCATCTTGGTTATTTCTTGGGGAAATTGAATCAACTGTTGAATGTTTATCGCGTGTATGACATTAGCAGGTCTATTGGTTCTCTGTGTTTATTGCTGCTTTTGGATTGAACTTAGACGCTGATCGGACTAGGTTATCCTTTAGTTAGGGTTTTATAGTCACGCTGATCGTGCTATTTAACTAAGAATAAGGAGAATACGAGATTAATTCTCAACAATAGATAATTATGGAAATAATTAGAGTTGAGGTTCAATGATCGTTAATGAATTGAAGTGGATGTTTGTCGGATTCAAGATCTTCCCATATTGATTTCTCATTTTATTTATATGCTAGTTAGTTGTAGTTTATTCATAACTCTTTTGAAACCCCCCTTGTTATTAGGTTTCTCGGCCCTTAGCTTAATCTAGGTATTGATTCACGCTAAATATTAAACTTGTCCCTGTTTCCCTGTGGATACGATCCCTACTTCTATTATACTAGTTTAGTGTGCATGAGAGTAGGAGAAATTTATCTTTGGTTAGGTGCACACGACAAAACTGCACCACCAAATTTTGGCGCCGTTGCCGGGGAGACGGTGTTACTTGTTTGTATTTAGCGTGATTTTTGGATGGTATTGCTTGTGCTCCTTGTTTATGGTTGACACTCATAACACTAACGATGCATTGCAAGAGTTCTTCTCAATCAGTTTTGTAGGTACTTGAAGTGGAGATTGACATGGAACCACCATTGTCACACATGGAGCACAAGCCCAATGATTGAGCTTAAGGTACTAAGTCGAGCTAACGACTTTAAACAACAGCGCTTCTCGGGAGGCAACCCGAGACCCCTCTTATTTTCTTTCTTTTCCTTTATTTCTCATCAAATTTCCACCACCACAACAAATTTTCTTTCACCCACCGCCCACCCACTAAAACGAACCACAACAAATCTTAATCCACTTTGAGCCAAAATCCACAAAAGAAAACCCGTTGGGAAGAGTTCAACCGCTAGGAGTTGGTGAAATTGAAACGGTGAGATTGTTGTATCTTTTCGATCTCTTAAGCTAGGTGCAAATCTCAAAAATTTAAAAAAAAAATTGAATTTGCCATTTGTTTGAGTGATTCGAGGGAGAGGGTTGTGAATTGATTTATGAGATTCGAGTTGGTGTTGTTAAGAAATTTGAGTTTGACGGATTGTTTGTCATGAGTCTTGAGCCTTTGATCTTCGATTTACCCGATTTTCGATTCCCCCCCCCATTTTCAGTTTACTTTTTCTTCTAATTGTCGTCACATTGAGGACAATGTGTAGTTTAAGTAGGGGGGAGGGTATTCTCATTCTCATGTATCTATGTTGTATTTATTACTTTCAATTTGAAAAAAAAATTGAATAAAAAAAATATATAAATATAAAAAAAAAGTGATGAAATGAAACCCACTGAGTTGAAAACCCGCAAGGGCGGGCGACTCGGGCAAAATTGGGGGCTCGGATAAGTCGAAAACCCGAAAGGGCGGCCTATGCAAAAAAGAGCTAGTTGAGCGGGTGAGTTTTGTGAGCCGAAAAAAAAATGTGAGAAGCTAGGATGAAAACCCGAAAGGGCTCCTAGGCAAAATGAGAGATTAAGAGAGAATTATGTATTTGGAAAACTCATTTGCCGGAGATGGTGTCACAAGGCGGAAGGCGTTTTCGGGTAAGGTTGGTGAATTCATCCTTTGTTTTGTGAAGATCTATTTAAAGTTGGCTTTCACATTCTTTTGATGATTTTTGGTGAATTGGAGGTCAATATTGAAGTTAAGTTTGAGTCCTTAGCAAATAGGGATTTGAACTTGCATTGGTTGATTGATTGTTTTTAGGAGTAAGCATGGAATTTATCCGTTTTTGTCTTTGTTCCATGACTTACTCATCTAGGTTGGTTGTACTAGTAGTAGTAGTTTCAGATCATCTTTTGAGGTTTAGGAGAGCTGATAGTTTAATGTGTCATGAGCTGACATTTTAATTTTTATTGGCGTTGCTGGTTATTGTTGTTGTTACGTCCTTATATATTTCAGGTGAGCTTGAATCTAAGTGTGGGGGAATCATCGTCCCTTACGTTTAGGTTTTGGGCGGATTTTGTTAAGATGTGATGATTATGATGTAGTTGATGGAGAGTGTAGTTTGGTGTCGATAGCTTGGGTGATGATTTATTTGGTGATTCTCACTTTTGAGTTTACTCGAGGTCGAGTAAAGTTCAAGTGTGGGGGTATTTGATACGCTCAAGTCATACGATGTTTTTGTGATATTTTAGGTGCACTTTGGTAAGGGATTTGTTCGTAATTGTTAACGTTTGCATATAAATCAACCTTAGCGGAAGTTCGGAGTTTTGTGAGTTAATTAGTGTTAATGTTCTAGATTCCGAGCTTTTAAGGAGAAACGAAACTAAACGATGTTTAATTAAAGTTATCCTTGAGTGTTCAAGAAAGTTCAACACCATGGCTTAGTGGCACGGAAGCAAGTTATGAGTTGACAACAATGTGCTATCCTAGTATCAATGCTCCATCCCTACACCGCACTAACCCAGCAGCATCGCAAGTCATCCTCAACAGTCCATGGCACCACCCACACCGCTCACGTCCCGCCCAAAGAAGCCCAAGCGTCATCGCCAGCCACGCAGAGCACGGCAGCGAGGCAAAGCACAGCAGCCTGCCTAGCAGCGCACACGCATGTCGCGACTCGCGAGCTTAATCGCGACTCGCGACATCTGCTTCGCACCTCGCGAGCTACTTCGCGGGTCGCGACCCCCCTTTGCCCAGCCAATTTGTGCGGAAAGTCAGTCAGCTCGTCACGGCTCGCGACCAGTATCGCGACTCGCGACGCTTAAGTCGGTTTGGGTCCACGTTTTGTGCGGGGTTTAAAAGCTTCCTAAAACCTATTTTCTAGGGAGAGGAGGAGTAGAGCTGAAATGGAGGAGAGAGAAAAAACACTCCTCTCTTAATTCTCCTTCCTCACTTTTGTTATTTTTCTTAGTTTTCTTAGTTTTATTAGAGATTTCAATGTTAGATTTGGTTTATGCTATCGGATTGTAGCTTGAACCGTTCTTGAAGAAGATTAACATGAAGTTTCAAGCATTATTGTGAGATCTTTCCTCTCTATTTAGTTTCTTTGATTATGGTTTAATTTCTATGATTGTGTACTAGGATTAATGCATAATTATGCTAGGAACGTTACTAGTTTGATTGTGTAATTAATCTAATGCTAGATTTAAGAATAGAATCGGATTGTTTTATTCTTTTATCTATTTGTAGCAAACTAAGGAGTAATTTAGATGCAGATCATCTTGGTTATTTCTTGGGGAAATTGAATCAACTGTTGAATGTTTATCGCGTGTATGACATTAGGGTTTTTTTTTTTTTTTATAGTCGGATCGTGTATTCAACAAAATAATGAGAATCGAGATTAATTCTCAACAATAGTGTTTAGGTTCATTGTCTTTATGGATTGAACTTTAGTTTTATATGCTAGTTAGTCGGACTAGGTTATTAGGTTTCTCGGCCCTTAGCTTAATCTAGGTACTGATTCACGCTAAATATTAAACTTGTCCCTGTTTCCCTGTGGATACGATCCCTACTTCCATTATACTAGCTTAGTGTGCATGAGAGTAGGAGAAATTTATCTTTGGTTAGGGGCACACGATAAAGCCGCACCTACCATTCATTGTAATATGAAGCTTTTCAAATGGATGATAAGACGACCTTTCTTAATGGCTATTTGAAAGAGGATGTGTATATAGAGCAGCCCCCTGGTTTTGAGAACATTGAATTTCCAAATCATGTTTACAAATTAAACAAAGCTCTCTATGGCTTGAAACAATCACCCAAAGCCTAATATGAGAGACTCTCTAGTTTTCTCATTGGTAATGGATACAAGAGAGCTTCAATTGACAAAACATTATTTTTGAAAACCAGGAAAACGAATTTGTTAGTGGTCCAAGTGTATGTTGATGATATATGGTTTGGTGTTACTAATTTTATCTTGTGTGATGAATTTGCATATCTTATGAAGAGTGAATTTGAGATGAGCATGATGAGAAAACTTGGTTTCTTCTTAGGTCTGCAAATCAAACAAGGTGATAATGGATTTAAGGAAATTTCCTGAGATACCCCTGAGATTTGATGTAATTCTCAAATTACCCCTCACATTGGGGGAATTCCTCAAATACCGTTGAACTTTGTGTTTGGGCTCAAGATACCCTTATTAATGACGGAACCCTGATGCCGTCAATCTTTTTTCTCTCCCCTCTCCATCTTCATCTTCTTCATCTCTCCTCCCACCGTCCTCCATTAATGACATTCGAAACCTTCAATTTTCTCTCTCTCCTTCCCATTTTCATCTTCCTAAATTCTCAAAAATGAAAATCTATCTCAAATTAATTTCAACACTCAATACAATAATTTAACACATTAATCAAAAGTCAAAACAACAACACTTAATTGACTTAAACATAATTGAACAAGAAAAAACACATATAAAGTCAGAAAACTAAAATCTAATTAATAACCTGAAGGATCGCGTCAATGATAGTAATACTCCCACAAGTTTCGTCGCTGATGTTAGCAGCCCAACTATGGCCATTATTCAGTAGATGAGGAGAAAGAAAAAGTGGAAAGAAAAAAATGGCGGAAGATGATGAAGATGGGGAGGAGAGAGAGAAAATTGAAGGTTTAGAATGTCATTAATGGAGGATGGTGGGAGAAGAGATGAAGAAGATGAAGATGGAGAGGGGAGAGAGAAAAAACTAACGGCGTTAGGGTCATTAGTAAGGGTATCTTGAGCCCAAGCACAAAGTACAGGGGTATATGAGGAATTCCCCAAATGTGAGGGGTAATTTGAGAATTACGTCAAACCTCAGGGGTACCTGAGAAAATTTCCCATAGAATTATGATCTATCAGCAATAGTACCTCAAGGAGCTGACCAAGAGGTATGGTTTGGAAGATATATATCTACCAAATCATATGACACACTAGTTCCTACTTCAGGCAATTGCTGAGTCTAGATGAGAAAGGAAATGAGAGGGTAAGCTATTCAGGGGAATGATTGGTTCATTGCTTTATTTAATAGCCAACAGACCAGAATGTTCTCAGTGGGGTTGTGTGCTATATTTCAAAGCAAACCTACAGAGTCTTATCTCAAGGTTGTGAAGAGACTTTTCATATATCTCAATGGGACAAATGACTTGTGCCTATAGTATCCAAAAAGTGAGAGTATTTGTTGGATTGGTTACACTGATGACGACTTTTCAGGTTTTGTTGTGGACAGAAAGAACACATCTGGCATGTCTCATTTCTTAGGCCCTTGTTTAATTTCATGGGGGTCAAAGAAAAAATTATGTTGCATTGTCCACAGATGAGTCTGAATATATTATTGATTCACTGTTATGCACAATTGTTGTGGATAAAGACTCAGATGCAGTATTTTGGAATTGAGTTTGGCAGTGTTCCCATCCTTTGTGATAACACAAGTGCCATTAACATCTCAAAAAATCATGTTCAACATTCAAGGACCAAACATATTGAGATAAGGCATCATTTTCTCAGAGACAATATGGAGAAAGGTGATGTTGAATTGGAGTTTTGCAGATGGGAGGATCAATTGGCTGACATTCTTACAAAACCCTTGTCCAGCGAAGTGTTTGTCAAACTTCATACTCTCTTAGGGCTAGTCAAGATCAGATGAGTAACTGTCTAAATCTTCATTTTTCCCTTATGATTAGAAAATTGATCATGTATTGTGTATATAGTTGTGTGATTATCTAGCATCACAAATTCTATGTTAAGGACTCGCAAAGTTCTTATTAGATGCTTGTCTGATTGTTGATACTCTAAGTTGCCAAGTGTTAATGCTCTAACTGATACTTTTGCGCAAACCAGTAGCAAACCACGTGGAGATCAGTTCTTTGAGGCGGTTATTTTTTAAAAATTGAAATTTTCGAAAAAAAATTATTTTAGGAAAATATCTCATAGTGCGGCAGATCAATTATGTGATTTGACAGTTGCAAACTTAATTATGGCAACTGAAAAGAAACGGTTCTTTACTTGCCATAGTGACAATTATTCACTTCCTATCTTCCATAATCTTAAATTGCCTTATTTGTAACCATTGCAAGTTGGTTTTATGTTGTCCTAGAAGATTTCTTGATCACTTTGTTTTCTTCTATGATAAAACCCTCCAAATTTTATCTCTCTTCAGCTTGGTTTTATTCAGTTTTCCTGATCACTTTGGTTTTATTCAGTTTCGGTTTCTTTTCTCCAAGAATTCTCTCTATAGTTCTTATATACCTTGTGCTCTTGATAATCATTCACAGAGAAGAATTCAATCTCATATGTCTTTCACTTGTTTTAAAAAATGTTAAAGAGAAGAAGCACATGTCTGCATAAGGAAGTGGGTGAAAAATCCCCTGTGATAAGTTCTCCATCTCTAGAGAAAAAGAAGAAATCGAAAGAAGCTTTTGAGGAAGAAAGTGATGCTCCTGTAAAGAAAACTCCTGCAATCAAAACTCTGCAATAATCCACCACAAAAACTACCTCTAATAAGAAAAAGCCGAAAGAGCCTACTCCTTCCCCTCAAAAATCTCCTTCTCGCTCTCGCTTTGAAGAGGAGAATGAACTTGAGAAATCTGAACCAGTTTCCTCTCATCACACTAAAGAGGAGGAACAAAATGTACTAGAGACAAAACTTCCACCTGCAGTTGAGGCCCCAAAACCCTCTCTTCCAAAAGAGAAGAAAGTGAAGGAAAAGACTAAGAAGGTTGTGCAGCTTGAAAGCTCGACTGATTTAAACGTAGAAATTTCTAGAATTGCAAAGGAAGTGGTTCGGAAGTCCACTGTAGGAAAATCTAACCCACAAAATCTGCTTCTCCAAAACCTAAAATCACTGTTTCCACTCCTAAACTAAAGAAGAGTGCCCTTGCTGAAAAATCGGTTGAAGAAGAAACTGGTGATGAGGAGCCGGTGGAGGAGGACAAGGAGAAAAAGAAGGACAAAAAGAGGAAGATTTTGGTTAATGTTCTTCCTTCTGATTTTAGTGAGCGTATCATACTATATGGGTTTATCTGTCCTAGTAGTTGGTTCAATCTAGGATTTTTGATTGAATTGAAAGAGATGTTAGGTTTTCGGAATTGGTTAGGTTTGTGTTCTAAAAGTGTGAATGTCATTGAATCTGTTGTGGCTGAGTTTTATGAGAGTTTGCTTGCTAAGACTTTTGGTTCCGTGAAAACTGTAGTTGATGATTCTGTGCTTGTGTTGTCTGAAACTGATCTGGCTAGGGCACTGGGAGTGTCTAGAGAAGGAATGTATGTTTACTCTAAGAATAACTAGCCAGTCATCAGGGGAATCACTGCTCAAGATATCCAAGAGCGGTTATTTGGGAAGATGTCCACCGTCTCAAATCAGATGTTAGGTCCAAAGGGAATGACCTTTGCTGATGGTGTGTTGAGGATGAAACATGGGTAAGAGACTGGTGGCAAAACCAGTGTTGAGACCATACTGCAGGTCTTGAAGCCACCTTGTCTTTGGTGAAGCAGATCAGTGAACATAATTTTATGATGCAGCAGATGCTTACTTTTGTCACTCAGTTATGCACTGTCTTTGGGAAATAACAGAAAAGGTTAGATGCTCGTGTATGTGTCAAGGATTGAGAAGAAGTTGAAGGCTCTTCCTGCTACTCAAGTATCTTCATCAGAGTCAGGGCTTCTCCTCAGAAGTCTGATCAGGAAGATGCAAGTGAGCAAGCAAATGGTGATGATGATTAAGGCAATGAGACTAAGGATAACTCCGCTCAATGATAATCTGCTTCCCTTTCCCATATTTTTCGAACGACTCTCTAACGTCAAACTCCTTCTGGTTTACCTCGCCCGAATTACAAAACATTGCTTCTTATGTAATTTGGTTTGTAACTGGTTTGTAATATTTTGGATAATAGGGTTATTACTTTTGGATTGTGATATGCAGGAACAATGGTAGTCACCTCATCTCTAGAATGTTGTTTGAGCTACTTAACTAGATAACTTTTAATACTTAACTTAGTAGTTTACTACTGGTTTCCATGATAACATGATCTGATTATATTGTTTTCCATGCACGTTTGGAATCTAATAGGTTGTTCAAATTATCTGATTTTAATATTGGAACATTTATATAGGTCTTGATTAGCAAAAATAAACATATGCAGTGATGAAAACATTAAAGCATGTAACATGCATATGAATATATAGTATATAGAAATAAAAAGAAAAATGAGAGATTTAGAGAAAAATGTACAATAGATCATTAATGCCTTTAAGAGCTACATAATGCACTAGTGGAAAAAAATGCAAGGGCTGCGCTGCAAGGGCTGCGTTTTTCAAGCAGCCCTTCATAGTGAAGGGTTGCGGTTAGCCCAAAAACCGCAACCCTTTTAGTGAAACCGCAGCCCTATAAGTAATAAAGGGTTGCGTTTTTTAAAAAACGCAACCCTTTATGTGCTTTTTTTTTAAATTTTTGAAAGGAATTCGCGAGCTTAAACTATTAAGCGGGCTAGGGTTCTCACAATCTCCTTTCCCTCATTTTTCTCTCCTCTCTCACGTCCACAGCCTCCTTCTCCCTTCTCTCTCACCCTCCTCCCTTCTCCCTCACCCTCCTCCCTTCTCCCTCCTTCCACAACAACACGACAACAATAACAGGGTTCCCTTCTTCTCTCTCACCATCCGGCGGCAGCGACACCACACAACAACGAGGGTTCGTCGTTCGTTCGTCCTTCTCCTCGTTCGTTGTTCGTCTCCTCCCAACGAGGGTTCGCAACATTTCTTCGCCGGTTGACGAGATCTGCACCGCCTTGCCGCGCCGCCTTGCCACGCTATTCTTCCCCTTTTCTTCTACTTGAACTTCGCTCATCTCTTCCCCGTCGTCGAACTCCGCTTAAGCAACAACAGCAACAAGTGATAATTTTTTATTTTTCAGATCTATACTTTCTTGATCTTTGTTTTGATTAATGTTCATGTAATTTCAGATCTATAATTTTTTCCCTTTTGTATTTTCGTTCGCTTTTTTTCATTTTTGTTCGCTTTTTTTCATTTTCGTTCCCTTTTTTCATTTTCGATCGTATTTTCATTTTCGTTCCTTTTTTTCGTTTTCGTTCCTTTTTTTTACTATAAATTTCGACTGTTCTTGTTGATTTTCCATGTTGTAAATTTCGACTGTTCTTGTTGATTTTTCCTGTTGTAAATTTCTTGATATATTTAGGAGTAAAAAAATGCCAATTTTTTTTTTCGGTCAAAAGGGCTACGGTTATGATCAAAACTGCAGCCCTTTGTACAAAGAAGGGCTGCGTTTTTAGGACTCAATCGCAGCCCTTAGTGAAGGGTTGCTACGGAAAGGGCTGCTGGCCAAAAACGCAGCCCTTAGGGCTGTTTTGACCGCAACCCTTCCGTTTTTTTCACTAGTGATGAAAAGTAGATTGTTACTAAAATAAGAATTAAATTGGAATTGACCCTCAGGAATTATACCATTGTAGCTTGGGGTCTTGTGACACGATCTACAGGAGGAGCAATCTTGAAGCTTGAAATATGAAATTCGAATGTGTTAATGGAGTGAATGTATTTCATTATATATTTGAGAGAGCTTAGATGTGAAACATGTAGAGAATATGAGTGATCATGAGAGTGAAAGTCTGTAGGAAAGTGTTTTCAAAATCGGGTGAAAAAGGAGGTTTATTCATAGGGAAAACAAAAGAAACCGGATAAGTCTTTAGGATGCGCAGCGCGCAGGCTTGTTGACCTTGGCGCATCAGCGACGCGTGGCGCACATCAGTGTTGTGTGGCACGTATCACGACGTGCGGAGCGCATCCGCTTATGCACTTCTGAGTTTTGCTGATTGTCTCGATTTCGCGCTTGCGCAATGTTCGCGTGCCATATGCATTCCGGTGCGTAGACCGCATCCAAAGATTTGACTGGATTTTGTTATTTGTCCAATCTATAAAAGATCGTTATATTATCTTTGGGATTCAAAAATCAGATATCTTAAGCAATAAAAATATGATTTTCATAATAACTTTGAATTTAGAAGATATTTATTCAAATATAATTAATAATCAGGAATAATTAATATATATTAAAAATACTATTAATTATTAGGAATAATTTATTGGGCTTTTCCAAAATGGGCTTTAAAAATGCAATTAATTATCATGAATAATTAGTTGGGCTTTTAAACTGGACTTGGAATAAATAAATAGGCTTTGAGTTCTTAAAACAATTTCGGGCTTAGCTTCTCAGATTGCTTTTCCTTTGAACTTGATCAATTAGGACGACGACGTGTTTCATCATTGGGTGCTAAATGAGGAGTTATGATTATGTGTCTAGAAATGATCAAGTTGATAGGATCCGAAATTTCGGATATCCGATCCGAATTTTGAGGTTTTAGATATTTCGGATCGGAATAAATTTATTTTGGATATACAAATTATTCGTGTGTTTTTTGAAATACTGAATCTTTCTTTCATTTTTTTAAAAAAAAAATGCAACTTTTTGAAATAACTCACCTAAACTAAAAATCCTAACCTATTCCCCACTTCCCCAAGCCCCGCTGCCCAACCCACTTCCCCAATTCGCCGTCCAGTCGCCCACTCCCCAAATTTGCCGTCCAGTCGCCCAGTCACATGCAACCTCTTCACAGTGATGACGACTAGCCCAATAGCCCACAAACCAGTTGGCCACCAATAACTCACTCCTCTTGGCAAACTGTGCGCCACCACTAGTGTTTCCTCTTCGCAATGCAACCCTCTTCATTCTTTCTCTCGTCGAGCATCTGCCACCATAAGCCAACCGGCCACCATCAAAGCAACTAGATGATTATGGCCTTCAACCCAACTCCTTTCTCTTCCTCTTCTTAAGTTTTTTTTTTTAAGATGTTGTTTATGGGTCGGGATGGCAATTTCTTTTCATCAGATAGATTAATATGAAGATATGATGTTTACCAATTTCTTTTCTATTTATTTCCTTATTGTTTTAAGTGGTAATTGGAGTGAAAGATTACGACTAACGTTTCTTGAACTTCTTTTTGTTAATTGGAGTTAGTTGATCTGATGTTTAACATCTTGAACTTCTAACTATTAATTGGAGATAGTTGATATGATGTTTAACATCTTGAACTTCTTTTTGTTAATTACAACTTTATGAGTGAACTTGATCTTAGCAAAAAAATTAAAACAGATCGGGTAATCTGAATATCCAATCGAAAATTTTAGATATTTGATTTTTTTGGTATCGAATTTTCTTCGATCCGAAATTTCTGATCGCATCTGATCAATTACTCAATTTGAACAACCCTACTTCTATCCTCATATAGCTCTCTAATCATGAGCCAAAACTCAATCATGACCCTAAGCTAGGTGCATTAAAAAGGTTCTACCACTTCACTAGTAACTAGAGCCAACATTCACATTCCATAACATTGGTCATGTGGGTATGATTCCATATAGTAATAATATAATAATCCACTGTAATAATTGCAAAGTCTTGAGACCAAATTGTGAGTGTCAACAACTTAAGATCTCGAGCCAACCCTCTTTATATTCCTATAAACGAGGAATAATTATATTAATTACTACTACTAATAATAATGTAAAAAAAAAGTAATATAGGGAAAAAAGTGTAACAATCGAGTCAACCGCAAAAGAAGATTTTCACTTCACTTCCCCTGGACCTCCTCAAGACTCTTAACATTTTCTCTCTCCTCAATTCATTTCTTCCATTTTCTCTCCTCCATTGAAGGAAGCTTCACTCTTTCTCTCTCTTCTTCTTCTTAATCTCAGAAAAACTCTTGCATTTGATATCTATCTTCTATTTTCTCTCTCTTCTTTCTGAACTTTTCTCTTTCTTCACTGAACTCTGTCACTGCAGATTTCAAAACCCTAATCAGTGAGAAAATCATGCTGATGATGAAATTTAAGGGGAAAAGAGTTTGAAGATTGAATTTGGATAAGTTAATTTGGGGATTTGAAACGGAAGTTAGTTTAACGTTTGCTTCGATTTGGGGATTGAAGTAGTGAGCAGAGATTGATACTTAATAGCGCGAGAATTTTTGTTTCAGTTTTTTGCTGAAAAGAGGTGATTTGAATTCTAGATCGAGGTGAAATTCTTGCGCAAGGAAAATATTTAGTCTATCTATCTAGAAATTGGAGTTTAATCAAGGTATGATTACATTTACGCTAATTTATATGTTTGCTCAAATCGAGAATATATATTTTTATAGTATTATTATTTTTCTTGATTATTATTTTTTGATTAGGTTTTGCTGGAAATTGAATTAATTCGAGATTATATTTGTTTCAAGATTCAATTTTAAATGCGAGGTTAAGTTGGAAGTTCCAAGGAAATGATTGGGATATGTGTTGACTTCTGCAAATGTGAGTTTGTTGAGCTGGAACAGATCTTTGTGGTTGTTCTGGGAGTTATTGTTGCGGAGTTTAGTTGATAATTTGAGTTTAATTTGAGAGAGAGTTTAGCTTGTGAAAATGGTGGGTGGAAGTCCACATGATAAGGGTATTGCACGGGGCGTTTCGCAGGGGCTTCTTCCTGCTCTGGCTCCTGTTCTTCTTATCTCAATTGGGTATATTGACCCTGGCAAGTGGGCTTCTTGTATCGATAGTGGCGCTCGATTTGGAGTTGATCTAGCGGCATTTGCGTTAGTCTTCAACTTCGTGGCAGTTTTATGTCATTATTTATCAGCTCGAGTTAGTGTGGTCAGCGGAAAAAATCTCGCCCAGGTATCTTTTTAAGGCAATGTAATCTGTTCTGCATGCTATTGTTGCTGTTTGTCGTTTGTGGCTAATCGGAATATGCTAAATTTTTAGCTGTTGATTCGATATTACTTGGTTCTTTAATGACTCTTTATGACTTCCCGTGTTGATATTTAATAAGATTCGGGTTTGAGATTCACTTGTTATGAAAGCTGTTATCATGACATTGCTTTTTTCCTTCTCAGTAATATGGTTTAAAAGGGGCTATGTTGAAGTCCTATAGTTTCATAGTCTGAATGCTTTGGTTTATTAGACTATATTGAAAAAAGAAATTAAGTGCGGAAACGGAAAGAAATGGGCCTACATCTACTTAACTGCTTGTTTCAAGTTTTACTCCTGCATAGATGTTTTTGATCTTGATTTGTTACCTTTGTTGTACATGATGCTGAAGATTTGCAGCGAAGAGTATGACAAACTCACGTGTTTTTTTCTGGGAATTCAAGTCGAGCTGTCAGCCATTGCTTTGGATCTTACTATGGTACATGAGTTGCCCATTGTGCTATAGAACATGATCATGCTGCAGCGACCCTTCTTCATGATTGACTGTATTTTTTATGGAATGTGTTCTTGTCTTTTCTCTTCTAGATTATTGGCATGGCGCATGGACTCAACATGATTTTTGGCTTGGATTTGTTCACTTGTATCCTTTTGACTGCGCTAAATGTCGTGCTATATCCACTTTTTTTTACCCTGCTGGTGAGTGTTTCTACTTATGTGTCATTCTGGCTGGAGCTCAAGATGTGGTATCTTTTGATTTTAGTTTCCCTTGCCAATCTTTCTTTCTTTCAGGAAAATTCCAAAGTGAAGTTCCTGGTAGTTTGTGTGGCAGGAATAACATTTGCTTGCTATGTGCTTGGGATGCTACTCAGTCTACCTGAGTTTCCGGTTCCTTCAAATAGTTTGTTATCGAAGTTGAGTGGTGAGAGTGCTTTTGCTTTGATGGGTCTACTTGGAGCGAATGTCATGCCTCACAATTTTTACCTTCATTCTTCCATTGTACAGGTACTTTAGTGTTGACCTGTTCAAGTTATCAAGTATTGTAATTTTTACTTATTCTATTCTTTATTAATTGCAACATATACTACATTAGATAATTTCATATTAATTGCAACAATTCCTCTTCTGGTAAGCTAGTCAAATGGACTGAATTGCCCTTCCTAAATCTAACTAAAACTCTCATCAATCACCCACCCACATGAGTACTTTTTACTACCCCACCATCTTTTGCATGTCCTTAAAAACTGAGCGGCACCATATGTTGAAATTAATAAAGAACGGAGGAAGTATATGATTTGGGTGTTCCTTCGACGCCTTTTCCTTAAACGTTTTTGAGGCGGGGTCAGAAATTAGTTTATGATTGGTGTCATACTGGTGACTGTCAGTTTTTGCACTATACAGAAGTTAATGCTCACTCATTCAAGCTCAATATGAAAGCTTGAATGCGGAGTATTAATAGTTATTTATCGTGAGACATGAGAATTATTCACAATCTCTTGATCTATATGACAAAGAAAGTCACTGTTTTTTGGCCGCTGTGATTTCTTTTGCGTAGATGCTCTATGAACTATGATAACAGTTAGTGGCGTTATTTAATTTTTTTTGGGATAAAGTTTTGTAGCTTTAGGAGCTAAAGGCACAGATTTTAATTTATACTGGAAGCAATTAGAGACCTGTATATAATTAATATTCTCTTTGTGCCGAAAATGCGGTGAAAATTATAATTTTTAGCATTTTCTAGAATGTGGTTAGAATTGCATTTGAAATTTCAATCAATATGAGATATGTCGGTGGTCTTGCTGATCAATTAAAAAAAGTGCTATAAGTGATAGTTTTTCCCCCATTTCAATGTCTAAAGAAGCTTTTGGGACAGAGGGAGTACAGGAGTACAGGCTTTGTGTTTTTCTCTAGTTATTGATATCCTTTCTAGAGATTTAGAAGGCAGAGTGACTTCATGCTTTCATGGTTTGTCCTTCTTATACTTCCTCTATTTTCTTTAGTTGCTACACTTTTTGTTTTCACGCTATTCAATGCATTACTTTGATCAATAATATCTTTAATGACGCATAGCGAAAAATTATAAAAAGTTGATAGTATGAAAATATGCATTAAGATGAATCAAACAAGATTTCACTTCTCTATGTTATTTCTTATACATAATAACATATGGGACAAGATTAGTGGTCACTGTTCAAGTGTAGCAACTAAAAAAAAAGCGCAGGAAGTATTATTATTATTATTATGCTTACTCATTCATATGTTACTTATATGATGGCATTGAAGCACACAAATGGACTTTGCTGAAAAACTTGTTCCCCTACTGACGTACTGTAGAGTGTATGGTGCTTAATAGAACTAGGGCTTTCTGTATATTGTCTATTCACATCATTGAGGGACAAAACAAAATCTGATTTTTGAAGTAGATAAAGGGTGTTGATATGCTTTTCTAATCTTTGTTTTGCGTGAGCTCAAGCAAACCATGTTATATATATTGAGTGAATTTTGAACTTGAGTTCTTGGAGGCTGGAGCCACTGCTGTTGCTGAATTCATTTATAGTTGGCCATTGCATCCCTTATTGAAATACTTTAATTTTTTTCATTTTGTTTATCCTACGTTATATTGCTGTCTTATGTTGCTTTTGCCTTGGTGAACTGTCGTAGACTTTTGTTATCTTTTGATTATATGCTGTTGCAGCGGTATCAAGGGCCAGTCTCCATGCTAAAGGGTTTGAGGTCTCAGGATAACGTTATCATTAGCCTCACCATATCCAGTGGCATATTCCTGGTGAATTATGTACTCATGAATTCAGCTGCTAATGTATCTTACAGTACTGGCCTTGGTTTGCTTACCTTTCAAGATGCAATGTCTCTACTTGATCAGGTTTCTTTCTCACTTGTATATTTTACCCTCTTAAACAGAAATCTATGCTAACCAAGTTCCTCATTTGTAATCGACGCAGGCATACAGGAACCCGATAATACCCTTTGCCTCATTTGTGATGTTGTTTTTGGCCAACCAAATAATGGCGTTAAGCTGGGAATTTTGTGGAGAGGGTGGAGAAACAATGTTGCATGATTTCTTTAAAATGGATCTTCCTGAGTGGCTTCATCGTGCTACTATTAGAATTTTTGCTGTTGTCCCTGCGCTGTTTTGTCTGTGGCAGTCAGGAGCTGAAGGAATGTATCATATGCTGATATGCACCCAGGTCATGGTGGCTCTTCTGCTGCCATCTTCTGTGATCCCTCTTTTCAGAATTGCGTCATCAAGACCTATTATGGGTTTGAACAAAATTTCACCTATTCTGGAGTTTGTAGTCCTTATGATATTCATGGGAATGCTGGGTTTAGAGATGATTTTTGTCGTGGAGATGATTTTTGGGGAAAGTGATTGGGTTGGTAACTTGCATTGGAGTATGGGGAATGGTGCTACATCTATGGCTTATGTCTTACTCCTTGTTACTGCTTGCACCTCACTTAGTTTTATGCTCTGGTTGGCAGCCACTCCTCTCAAATCTGTAACAGCTCAATTGGACTCCCAGCCTTGGAACTGGGATTCTCAGCAAGTTGCACCTGAATCATTTACAGAGAGAGAGGGAAATGATTTTACTGAGCCTAGATTTCGTGAGGAGGAACTTGTTAATAAGCCAGAATCTTTGCCAGTGCAGGAGAAGTCCTTGCGTAGCCATCCAGACTTGACAATCCCAAATTACGACATTAGTTTGCCGGAGACAATTATGGACACTGTTCAAGAGCCTTGTGCAACTGCTATTGAAAATAATTTGGTAGAAAGTATGGCTTGTGGCTCATCTAAATGTCCCCACCCAGACCCTGAGCAATCAGCTGCTTCTGTTGAACCCGTGCCAGTCTCTAGTGTGGTAAGTGGGCCTTCTGATGATCCAATATTGGCATCTAGCCCTATGAAAACTGAACTAGCTGATCCAGTTGAGAAAACCTTGAGAATTGAGGGTGACACACCAATTGAGAAAGATGATGAAGGGGATACCTGGGAGTCTGAGGAACCATCTAAAGATGTGCCTGGAGGTGGTGCACCAGGTACACCCGATGGGCCAGGTTCATTTAGAAGTCTTGGTGGAAAAAATGATGAAGGTGGGGCCAGTGCTGGTAGTCTCTCAAGACTGTCAGGGTTGGGTCGTGCAGCAAGACGTCAATTGGCTGCAACGCTTGATGAATTTTGGGGACAATTGTACGATTTCCATGGCCAAATCACACAAGAAGCAAAATGCAAGAAAGTAGATGTATTGCTTGGCTCAAACTCTAAGCCTTTTGCAGATTCAGTTGGAAAGGAGTATGGAATGCAGTTCCAGTCTTTGGGAGGCAGAGTATCTGATAATTCAGTAAACATGAGTTTGTATGATGCTCAAAATCAGCAGAAGTTGCAAAACAGAGTATCAGATAATTCAATAAACATGAATTTATATGATGCTCAGAATCAACAGAAGTTGCAAAACAGAGTATCTGATAATTCAATAAACATGAGTTTATATGATGCTCAAAATCAGCAGAAGTTACAAAACAGTATAGAGTCAGCATATAGGGCACGTAAAGCATCTACTTCATTATGGTCCAATCAGATGCAGCTTCCTGACAGCTATATGCAGAGTTCCAATCGCAGTATGCTTGATGCTGGGGAAAGGCGTTATCAGAGTTTGCACCTCCCTCCATCTTCTGATGGTTTGGACTATCAGCCTGCAACAGTACATGGTTATCAAATTGCATCTTATCTGAATCGAATGGCCAAGGAAAGATCTGATTATGCAGTTGGCCCATTAGAGACCACACCTCAAAAGTCCCCATCATTGGTCCCAAACAACTATCGGGAGTCTCTTGCTTTTGCTCTAGGGCAAAAATCAACAAATGGATTTAGTTCTGCACAGCCATCTAGCATTCAGAATCTTGCTGTACAAAGAAATAGTGTCTTGCAATCTGATAAACGTTATGATCTTTCCTCTGCTGCAAGTGCTGAAAGTAACACCAAAAAATATCACAGTTTGCCAGACATTTCTGGACTCTCTCTTCCTCTCCGCAACTTATATTCATCTGATAGGAGTACACGATTGGACAGTCCTAACACCCCTGTCGGTTTCGGAACATCAGTTGGTAGGACCTCTTATGAACCATCCTCACTTTCGAGTACAAGATCAAGGCTTGTGGCCCCACTGGCTTTTGATGAGCTTTCTCCTTCTATGGCATATCGAGATGCTATTTCATTGAGAATGAGTTCAGGGGCTGATGCGTGTTCTCTTTGGTCTAAACAACCTTTTGAACAGTTTGGTGTGGCTAATAAGATTAGCAATTTTGGAGCTCAGGCAGCTAGTAATAGGTCAATGATGACTCAAGAGCCTCCTTCAGCTGCAGAGATGGAGAGAAAGTTGCTGCAGTCGTTGAGGCATTGTATTCTGAAGCTCCTGAAACTGGAAGGATCTGAGTGGCTATTTAGGCCAAATGATGGTGTTGATGAGGATCTCATTGATCGGGTGGCTATGAGGGAAAAATTCTTCTATGAAGTTGAGTCTCGAGATTATAAACAATCACCCCAAATCGGTGACTTACAGTTTTCACATTCCGAGAGGAGGCTTGGTGCGACGGTTAAGGGTGATGACGCAGTTTCTGCAAATATGATTTCTTCAGTCCCGCAGTGTGGAGAAGGCTGTGTTTGGAAAGCAGATCTTATTGTAAGCTTTGGTGTGTGGTGCATCCATCGGATCCTGGAGCTGTCACTTATGGAAAGTCGTCCAGAACTTTGGGGCAAATACACTTACGTCCTAAATCGCCTCCAGGTAACTCATCTAATTTAGCCTCATTACTTAGTTTGGTGTATTTGGGTGCCAGATCTGCAATATTTAAATGCGCTGATAGACTGGAGCCTTTCCGTTAGATATTTATATTTATTAATGTGTGAAAGGGAGCTGAGAGGGAGAACTAACTGTATATAGAGTCTAAGAAAACAGAATACATCATTCCAATCATAATTTACTTCCGAGTGAGGAATTTCGGCGAAAAACTCATGATCATATGCGTTAAGAGAGCTAAAGATCACCCTCTATCACAACTGGCATTGCTAGATCCGTGAAATTAAAAGATCCTTCTCATTTCTCTCTAGTCAAGTCACCTCAAATCAATACAGTGCCTCCTGACAAAAGCCCAACGAAAACTCATATAGTAAAACTCCAAGTATCTCAAAATTATAGGCTGTAGAAGCAGCAGGGTACACATTAAGCTCATCCTTATTATAGGAAACAGGTCATGGTTTCACAATTGCGGAGCCAGCTTACAATGTTAAAATAAGGGTAATCCAACTTGAATATTGGCAAATCAGAAAATATGGGGTTTGTGAACCTGCAGCTTTTTTCTTCAATGCTGCTGTTTACACTAAAGTAAAAACTTGCTTTGGAAGATTAGCCTCCAAATACGAGTAGATATGAGAAAGGACGACTGGCGGTTTCTGGAGATGACAATCAGGCACCCAAATTCGCTATCTGGGCAAGCTGTAGTAAACTCGAGCATACTATAGACTCCACAGACTAGCAACCTCTATCAACTCTTATGCCGAGGTATTTTAATACAATAAAAGGCTGCTTACCTGCCTCACTCTGCCCAGAAGCAACAAGCTCTCGTGGTCAACTTATGTTTGACCCTGAGAAGAGCCCCAGGGGTTGGGGGGGGGGGAGGGGAGAGGAGGAGGAGATGAAGCTCCTAGAAGTTGAACTTCGTGGGGGTATATCTAGGAAGCATGAGTGCATAAATCCCTGCTAGTGCTAGTGCTAGTGCTAGTGCTAGTGCTAGTGCTAGTGCATCCAATCCAATTCTGTGGAGGTTGCCTGTGAGTCAAAAGGAAATGAAATTCTAGTGGGAACTACTTCAGTGATTCTTCCAGTAAAGAGATGTAGGACACCAAACTGATCAGGCCAGACCTGCCTAGAAATCGGTCAATCCTCGTAAATAGTGACAAATTTACGACATGATATCTTTTTGCGTCTCTATTCCCCTCCCCATTATCAGAGGAATTCTCATGATATTCTCTCATTCCTGAGCCTTCCTATCAGGACTTTCAGATGGGACAACATCACAAATATATCGCTATCAGATTGCCCCCAAATAATCTCTCATAGTCACTCTTCACCACTGGATCCATTAAGGCACTCCTAGGATCATCCCCTCAAAGAAGCTCTTAAATTACTTCTACATGAGAATGAACTGTATAATCTGCAAATTTAAAGCGATCTCGTTTCTACACAATGGAAAAACAACAAAACTGCATGTCTTCCCTGACACCCTTAGAAATAAAGCTGCTCAATACAATCACCAAATCTCCTTGTCGTGAACCTCTTGTGAGGCTTGAAACCATTGGCTTGGTTGACTATGAACTAGTAACACCATAAAGGGAGTCAACTCAAGTCCAATCCTGTACGTCAGTTCAAAATCTTTCTTTTCCATTGCTTCATCTGAAAACTCAAATGCTCTGTCATAAAACCGCCAAAATCCAACTTGGAATGACTTGACACAGCTCCTCCCTTCTGTAGTTATGATGGTTGCATCCCTCAATTAGCCTTATCCACTAAAACACTTTAATCTGATGACTGACAAGTTGATACTCGAAAATACCAACCTTTGCTTAGAGTCTTACAGCCTCTAGTTGACTGAACTGCTTGACATTAAACCCCCAACTGTTGCTGAGCAATTGTTTCCAGGCATTTGGTTGACGGAAGTAGTAATTATATAATCTGGGTCACAATCCCATTAAGCTCCTGGAATGCCATAAGATCTTTATTTTGTAAACTTGAAAGAAAGCTGACATAGATTCATCTGGACCTAGGGAAGTTTTCTCTTTTATTTCACTGCTACAATCCTTATTGTATCAATATCTAAAAAAAATCTCAAGATAAAGACCTGACTCGTGTTAATAGGCCCTGACTAAACCATCAAGCATACACCATGGATCATCTGTGTGCTTAAATCCTAGTGGTTAGAGAGGTATTTTAGCTCATCTATGCCTGCTATGATTGCTGTCTGAAGAATTCTGCTTACGCTGGTAAAATAGATGCTTGCCTTCCGATTGGGCTACTTCACAAAGTCCATATTGCCTTTTGCACAATGTGTTGCTTGGTGTTTGCTAACATACCTTCGTAGATATACTGCATATAGCAAGAATTTGACAATGACTAAATTTACCTAATTATCAGGGTGTTATTGATGTGGCTTTCTTCAAACCTCGAACTCCAATGTCCCCGTGCTTTTGCCTTCAAATACCTGCATCATATCAGATGAGATCAAGTCCGCCTGTTTCAAATGGTATGTTACCTCCAGCTGCCAGACCAGTTAGCAGGGGAAAGGTCACAACTTCAGCAATGCTTTTAGAAGTAATCAAGGATGTTGAGATTGCGATTTCGTGTCGGAAGGGTCGGTCAGGCACTGCAGCTGGAGATGTCGCTTTTCCCAAAGGGAAAGAGAATTTGGCCTCCGTGTTAAAACGCTACAAGCGCCGCTTATCAAACAAACCAGTGGGAACGTATGATAGCAGCCCTGCGTCGCGCAAGCTATCATCCTCCCCATCTTATGGGTCATAGCAAGTTGCTGAACACAGTTGCTGATTTCTGAACTGTTCATTTTTGGAGGCGGTTCATTCTTTTGAGTGGAGTTGTAACTGGGTTGCATTGCTATCTCGGTATAACTTACAACCCCCTTGTGTATTGGAAAAGTCTCTAGAGAAAATCTCATCTTTTGAGTCTCAATGTACACAGGACGCCATGCTGGTACTGTAATTGGCCAAAGGGAAGAAAGATGAAGATGAATAGAGGTATTGGTTACACCTCATGTCTGATGAACAATTAGTAGGCTCATAAACGCGAATGGTTTAGAATTTTATTACTGAAACTAACAATGTGCAGATAGGGTCTCGTAATGTTTGCCCCTTGTACCATGAATCATGATCTACCATAAAATCTGGGATTGGTAGTTGGTACTGCTCCATACGAGGACTGTCGAGTTGTAGATTATTTATACTTGATAGTACTTCTATTACTTATCTTTATTGAAGCTTACTTATTTCATCTCTATTGGATCCGCTTGTTGTTTATACTTCAATGATAATCGTTCTCGTGTACGTTGATCTAGGATGAAGTAATACTTTTGCTTGTTTCACATGTTGAATGATAAAAAAAAGCCCAATTGACCATTTTGCCCTTGAAATTTGGCATCGTGGCTTAATCTTCTCCTACTTGTTTGAATAAGAAATTCTATGTTATGGGAAATGGACATGTCAATAATCTCGGGAGTGGTTTTGTATATTGTTAAGCTAAGCAACTCAGATGATCAGGAATTTATATAAATCAAAATCAGCAAGGTATTTGGATACTTATGTACTACTTTTAGGCCTGTGCAGTTTTCTTGAATTGGGCAGGCACTAGGGGGGTGTTCAAAAGTATTCGACCTGTATAACTCTAGTGACCCAACTACCCGCTTTGAAAAAGTTGGATAGTATAACATTTGTTTGAAATTCATGGGTTAGGTACCAGTCTGGAAAATAAACTGGGTTGTCGAGTTTGGTCATGAACCAATATGAAGTATTTGTGAAGCGGTTAACCAATAACCTGGAAATTTGTTTTTTGTTGTTGAAATACTCTTAATTGTAAGTGAGTGATTAGACTTTTTTAAAGGTGTTTCCAAACTTTAGATCTAGTGCCTCTTCACTCCCTCCCACAATCTTCCTCTCACTCACTCAACTAGCCACCAATGATGCTCCACCAAAACTGCCACCACTGCATTGCTCAGGCACTCACGCAGTCGAACTACTGAGCACCCCGATCAACAATTTATTTCACGCAATGTAGCACAGTGGACAACAAGAAGGCATAAAACAACCAACATGTATCAGTCAAATGCAAGTTTGAGTTTGGAGTGTTGGTAAAATCCTTGCCAGGGGGTTTGCAATTTTGGCAGTAAGTTCTCAATTTTGGTAGTGAGTTCAGACTTTTGGCGTGGAGCGAATTTATTATTATACGATTGGAGTAGTATTTATATTTGTTAACTTTGGCGTTTGACATCTAAAAAATCACTGAAAACTTTACGCATTTATTTGTCCGGGTACCTTATGACCTAACCTGTGAAAACTGGGTACTCGTAAAACGACTACCCAGTTTTTTCAGGTTGAATCACGGGCCGAATTTTTCCATACGTGACAAAGCAGATATTCGAAATGTCGAATTTTACCAAGTTCAATGTTAGCCAGATTAGTCAACATTTATATATTTCGATGCAACAACAAGATGGTATTTGTAATAATTAGTTTTGTTGGTTGGTTAATTGGTCACATTTTATTCATGAAATAGGTTGGATTGGTATTAGTCTGGATAAAGCAAAATCATTCTATTAGATCTAATAAGTACCTTGTGTCAAAATTGAGAAAACACACCAACAAAAGAAAAAGAAAGAAAATAGCACTTGGATTGGAAAATAAAGAAGTATTTCGATTTCATTACAGATGAGAGGATCCAATGAAGTTCAATTACTCATCATGTTCGAATCTGAATACTCAGCGATTTCATGGGCCTTATATGGTATTTGGGTCTTTCTTCTTCCGAACACAATTCAGCACAAATATTCAGCACTATCTAGATGTGCCATTCAGCACAAATATTCAGCACTATATAGAGTTTATCTTCTCTTTATGTAATAAACTTATATGGACCTGGTCCACACTAACTTTAGTGTGGACCTAATGCTAATATATGTGATTTACGAAAAAAAGGGTCAATATGTTAAAAATAGCAGATATAAAAGAGGAATATTAGCTATAGATTGTAAATGGTGACTATGTGAGGAAAAAATATTATTATGTTATAAATTGTAGTTTTCATTATAATAAACTAACGTAAGGAAGGGTGAATGTATGAAAATAAATTGTCATTATATTTGATAATGATATATTATTATAATTTTAGATTATAAAAGGTGATTATATGAGAAAAAAGGGTCACTGAGGCTCTGTTCTGTTCAACTTATTTCAGGAAAAAATAAGATAAGATAAGAAAGAATAAGATCATATAAGATAAGATAAGATAAAATAAAATAAAATAAGATGTTAGCAACACAATAAATTAGAATATAAGTTCAGATAAGATAAGAAAATATAAGATCAAATAAGATAAGATAAGATCAGATAAGATAAGACAAAATAAGTTGAATCAAACGGACCCTGAGTTACATGGTTGATATTGGTCCATACTGATATTAGCGTTGATCAGGTCCACGCAAGATATATTCTTTCTTTATTAATATACTCCCTCCATGGCTCTATATTTTTTGTTGTCCATAATTGTTTTCAGATTTATATAAAAATATTTGCTCCATATTTTTTTATGATATTTCTAAAAATATATGCTCTGGGATAATTTTAATGTTTGCTCCATATATTTTTTTTGGAACATTGTTAATGTTTGCTCCATCTCTGATTCTATAACAGGGGTGGGAGATAGTAAAAGGAAAAAAA
Organism: Beta lomatogona; assembly: GCA_947646795.1. Lineage (NCBI taxonomy): Eukaryota > Viridiplantae > Streptophyta > Magnoliopsida > Caryophyllales > Amaranthaceae > Beta > Beta lomatogona. The sequence continues at coordinate 2,282,195 of CANSNZ010000982.1, forward strand.
TAAAAAAAAATAAAAAGGAAATTAACTACTTCATTTTTAAAAAGGTAAAACAAAAAAAAAAAAACCCAAGTTATCAATTTCTACAATCTTGATCTAATTTTTTAATTTAAAAAAATCTGTTACTATATGGAAAAGAGTAATGCAAAAACAACAATATAGGAAACTAGTCTGATCTTCTCCCTCTTCTGATATCAGTCTAGTGAGTATCCACGTTCTTGCTCAAAGTCTCAAACTAATACTAGATGTCACTAGTAGAATAAATGCTTATTGCGGCGGTCATTAAGTGGCCTATTGCGGCGGTTTTGACCGCGCAGCAATTAAGGGCGCAACAATAGGTAATTACCTATTGCTGCGGTTTTTGACCGCAGCAATAGGGTAACATATTGCTGCGGTTCCTACCCAAAACCGCAGCAACAGGTATTTTATAATATTAAAATTATAGGCCTATTGTTGCGGTTTTTTCCCAAACCGCAGCAATAGGTGACCTAGTAAAAAAAAAAATTTTTTTTGACCTCTAGTTATGATGGGAAAAATTTGTATGTAAAGCAGACCGCAAAAAACAGAAATGAAACTAAATAATCAATACCAAAAGTTGTAGAACATAACATAAATCAAAAGTAATCACAAAAAATCTCATTAATATATAAAGATTAAAAAGCTAGTTACATAGATAATGCAAAAGATCAAAAATTAAAATGAAAAAGCAAAAATATAAAAAGAACAGTTACAACAACAAATTACAAAAAATATATTAAAAATGAAAATTAAGAAAATGAAAATAAAAAAGAGATCCTAAAAACTACTATCCTTCGCCAGATCTGAAGACGATGAACGTCGGGCTTCGAGATTTGAAGATGATGAACGTCGGGCTTCGAGATTTGAGGAGATTGTAGTAATGCTCGTGAGATGATGAGTAGAGTATTTCACGAGCCAAAAAACTGCCCAGCAAGTGGAATTTCACGAGCCAAAAAAATTGCCCACCAAGCTGTAATCAAATTCCATTTCTACCACTAGTCACCAACCTTTTTCATTAAAAATAAAAAATAAGCTAGTTACATCTGCTAGTTGTAGATGTTGTTGTTGTAGTAATGCTCGTGAGATGATGAGTGGCCGGCGAGATGAGAGGATGAGAGCAGAGATGAGAGGTTGAGAGGAGAGAGGAGAGGATGAGAGGTGAGAGAAACGGCGAGATGAGAGAATAAAAATGAGGAAGCAATAGAACCCAAACTGCATGCCTGTTTTATATATTAAATCATAGTTTATTGCTGCGGTTTTTTCAGGAACCGCAGTAATATGTTCAAATATTATTAAAAAAATAATATTTTAATATATTGCTGCGGTTTCAGCTGGAAACCGCAGCAATATAACTGGTCAAACAGTCAACTAAATTTGAATTTTTTTTCAAATATTATTAAAAAAAATATATTTTACTATATTACTGCGGTTTCGGCTGAAAACCGCAGCAATATAACTGGTCAAACAGTCAACCAAATTTGAATTTTTTTTTTCCGTTGACGTCTATTGCTGCGGTTTTAGCTGGGAACCACAACAATAGGTGTATTTTCTATTTTACCTTTTCTTTTTACGTGATTTATTGCTGCGTATGGGTAAAACCGCAGCAATTCCACCGCAGCAATAAGCAAAAATTCTACTAGTGTGTAAATATGGTGCTAATTAATTTAATTTTGATAACGATTTTATAAGGCTAGTTTTTTTCCATGAAAAGCAACTTTTCTCTAAGTTTTATTTGATGTTGGAGCATACAGTTGCCCAACAACTTTTTCCTCAATACTTTTTACTTTTTTCAAATTGCGTGTCAAAAATTAGACGAAGCATATAAAACCTGACTTGAGAACCATTTATAAGAGAACGTGGCAACAATTGAATATCTGATCCATATGAGAGATGGTCATTTTCTATAAATCCTAGTTCTGTTAGGATTTGCTTGTTTCCTAGTTCTAGTAGGATTAGTTTTCATAATTCTAGTAGGATTCGAACTCCTAGTTCTGTTAGGAGTCTTAATGTTTTATTTTGGTTGTAATTCTAGTTGAGTTAGAATTCTAAATCCTAGTTAGATTAGGATTCTAGTTGGAGTAGTATTAGAAGTCTAGTTAGTAGGCGCCAAGTTGAGCTTGTTCTACTTGGATTAGGAGTGTGTTTATTTCTTTCTTATTTTGTTCTTAGTTTTCCTAGCCTTAGTAGGACTAGGGTTTGCTTTGATTGCTTTTTTTACACGCTTATATAAGGCTTTTCACGTTCATTAATAAAATCAATTTTGAAGTTTAAAAGAGAGTGCATGTTTGCATATGTTGAGCGTAAGCTAACACTAGGTTTCCGAGTACTAAACCAAAACAAACAACTGCGACTTGTTTGTCCATGCTCTTAACCGCGACTTAAGAGTAATATCTCCTTTAGTTTTATTGTTGTTCGTCCTGAAAAAGCACAAACACATAAAGAGTTCAAAACGGCCACAAAAATCACATCAGGTGGTATCAGAGCAAGGCGACTGTAACGGCACGTGAGAGCGCGTGTATGGTCCAAAACGTGACTTTTTTAGCTCGGTGGAAAGCTAACGTACAGGCCTACTTCGTGTCAAAATTTCAGCTCAATCCAATCTGTAACAAAGTCGCAGCAAAGCAAAACATCCGACGTTATTATGGGAGAAAGTGAAGCAGACAAACGGAGGGATGCTATGTTGGAGGCCCTTCAAAAAAAGTATGAATCTCTTCAAGGAGCACTCTCTCTTTTAACATTGGAGGCGGTCAATAGTAAGAAGGATGAGGCACAAACCTCAAAGGGGGTCTCAATTAAACTTGGGGATCTTCCTGAGTTTGATGGAGCACTAGATCTGGATGCCTATTTGGAGTGGGAGCGAAAACTTGATAGACTCTTTGAACACAAGGGCGTGACTGATCATAAGGCGTACACTTATGCCGTGCTCAAGTTATCTAAACTTGGTTCTCTTTGGTTTTACAACATGCAGATGAGACGAGAGAGAGAAGGGAAGGATAAGATTAGTTCATGGGATGACTTGAAATTGACTATGAAGAAGCGATTTGTCCCAAAAACTTACAAGCAAGATTTGTTCCACAAGTTTAACACTTTGCAGCAAGGAAATATGGATGTTGAGGGGTACATCAAAGAGTTTGAGAGGTTGTCCTTGGTGTGTGATTGCAAGGATGTGGAGGAACAAAAGATCTCAAAGTTTCTTATGGGAATGAACTTAAAGATTAGTCATAGAGTGGAGTTGCAACCTTTTTTCTCGTTTGATGAGGCGTGTGAGTTGGTTGTAAAGGTGGAGAGGCAAATTAAGGCCACCAAGACTCAATCTTTTAAGTCTTCTTTCAATCCTAAATCTGAAGCTACGTTTTCTTCACCAAAGTTGGAGGCTTTAGATAAAGGTAAGGCTATAGATGCGTCGATGGTGGGGGATTTGAAACCAAAGCAAGGATCTTTAACTCCGGGGCAGGTGATAATGAAGAGAAAGCAGTGTTTTAAGTGTCAAGGACATGGACACATCGCTCGTCAATGCCCTAATATGGTTCTTGTTTCGTTGGAGGAGCATCACACACTTTTGATGGAGCAGCAAGAGGAGGAAACGAGGTTGTTGGCTGCTAATAAGTCTTCTAATGATTTTGAGGAGATGGAGGCTGCCTTGTTTAGCACAAATTTGGTGCAGCCGGAGGAAGAGAAGGAGAAGAGGAGGAGTATGATACTTAGGCGTGCCTTAGTGGTGCAAACAACCGAAGATCCGGAGCATGAGCAGCGTGAGAATTTATTTCAATCAAGGTGCTTGATCAATGGTAAGATTTACACTTTTATTATTGATTCGGGTTCTTGTACTAATGCTATTACTCGGTCTGTTGTGAGCTCATTGAAAATACCTACGCAAATACATCCTAAACCTTATAAGTTGAGCTAGTTGAATGATGATGGTGGTGTGTGGGTGAATAAGCATGCATTAGTAGGCTTTAGGGTGGGAACGTACATGGATCGGTTGTGGTTTGATGTTGTGCCTATGAGTGCTTGTGATTTATTGCTTGGGCGTCCATGGCAATCAGATCGCCAAGTGATACATCATGTGTGGTAGAAATAATATATACTCGATGGTGAAAGATGGGGAACGTTTTGGTCTCAAGCCTTTACCTGCTAAGCATAAGATGGTGCCTAAGGCTACTGAAGTTGCGTCACAACCAGATAGGGCTGCTGAAGTTACGTCCAAATCAGATGAGAGTGTTGGCCATGTGTGCATAAGTTCGTGTAGGGAAGAGGAGCTAGATGCCACAAGCAACAAGAAGGAAAGACGAGCTAAGTTGCTGCACCTTCGTCAAGATCTGGTCGGTCCTAAAAGTACCTTAAAATACCGCAAGTGTACGGGTCAATTAAAGTAAATATAGGGTAAGCAAGATGTCGTTTCCCACAAGGAGGTCTATAATCAACTACCAAAATAAGAAAATCTAATATTATTTAGACGATTCAGGTAATGTGAATAGTGATAATAACTAAACTAAAATAATGTGAACTACTAATTCTAACACTAAAAACGTCAAACAATAATTAAGAATCAAATATGACAAACAGTTATAGGACTTAGATTTCGCCAATTACCTTCTACAATGAAATTAAACTAGTTGTCGGATTGAAAACTATTGTATTGCAATGATTGATCCTATGATATATTATCTCCTCTTCCAAGATAGAAAACGTGTATTTATACTAATCTTACGCCTACTTCCGTGGTCATAACAATTAATATAAACCCATTACGAACAAGAAATTCATATAAGAGACCACCCCAAGTGTATAACTATTCCTAAAATTATACTACTTGACGTTTAATAATCCCACGAACTAATATTGAAATTTCACTTCCACTAATAATCCAATATCTTAAACATATAATCAACCGGCCACATCAATTATATGAAAACAAACCAAGATTATCAAATTGCAATAAAAATAAATCAACCCAAACAACTTAGTTCAAATCATTGACAGAAAATAAAAGACTACATTTAGCCCTAAAACATGAAAATTTAGCTAGACATTGAAACTAAATTAACCCAACTAATTGAGAATAGAAATCTGAAATTAAACATAGTAATTGACGAAATTTAATAGCATAAACTAAGAGAAGAGAGAAAGAAACTCCAGATTCATAAGAATCAGATGAACGTTCGCCTTGCTCTCGCGTCGGCTCTCGTTCTCTGGTCTCCTCCTCTGTTGTCTTCGTCCTCTGGTCTCGTGCTCTCCGTTCCTCTTTCCCCTGATGCGTGTCGAAGGGTTTTATTTATATCTCCTCTTATACTTCTCGTGCTCATGAAATTTGTATGTCGGAGATCCGAAAACACGAAATTCAGAAGATGAAAGCTTTCGTTGTTGAGATTCGAAAGAGAGATGAAGAGAGATGAAGGTAGGTGAGAGAGAGATGAAGCGGCGATTGGAAAAGGTGAGTTAGGGTTTAATTTGGGGAAATGCGGGGAGTGCGTGGGATAAGTCTTGGGCCATCTGCGTCGCATGTCATGGGCCATCCGACGCACATGATTTAAGGGATCCAATTCAATTTGCGAGAGAGAGGGAGAATCATCTGCGTCGGACGTGAAGTGGGATCCGATGCAGATGTCTATTTGCGTCACACGTGGGCTTCATGCGACGCACATGACTCGTCTTTTGCATCGATTCCCTGTTGCATGCGACGCAAATGAGTCTTCTGCGACGTTTGTCCTGTTGTGCGACGCAGATGGTAAGACGCAAATCGTCGTTATTCTACTAGTGGGGTACTCATGGCATGACCGAGGAGATACAATGGATGATTGATTCTTTTGAGCTGGTGCCCAGTCAAATGTTGGCTTAGGGTTAAGCTGGATTAAGTCAACCGTTGACTTTTGGTTCTAAGCTGGATTAATGGCTTTGAGTTGATTCAGAGAGGTTCTAGTTTGATAGGCCAATTCATCTTACCAATTCATAAAAAAATTCTAATTATTTGTATAATATTTTACACTTAAAATCACTAAGATCAAAATTTTAAAAAAATTGATTACATTATTTTATCTTTATTATATAAGGCAACTCTTGAGAAGTTTGATGTCCACTTAAAATACCTTAAATGTCTTTTATCTTTTAAAAAATATTTTAAAAGTTGATGTTAATATACTACGATAATATAAATATCTGAAAATACAAGTTCAACTGGACAAGAGGGTCCCCTTTAAAAATAAAAACTGTAGAGGACATACCACGTTAATACTACAATATAAACCTGGTATTTTCGTTAAAAATAAACATGGTTGCTAAGCAAAAACTAATCTATAGGTTTGGCAGGGAGTAGGTGGATGAATTTGTCAGCAATATGGTCTCAGTACAATACTAGGTTACTGCCAATTTAAAAAGTATTATAAATAACTTTTTGTTTTCTCTTATACTTCCTCTTTAGAAATAGTTGCAGTATTTATATAGTATTTACTATTCACATCTTATACTTTGATTGTATTTGGTGATTTATATATTAGGAAAAACATAGTCATATGTAATCTTTTTATATTCGTCTTAAAATATATATTTTTAATATCAACCTTTTATAATTTTTACTTATTGATAATTAAAGATATTAATGTTTGAAATCATGCATTGATAAGCGTGAAAACATAAAATGGTGCAACCATTTCTAAACGGAGGAAGTATAATACATGTCAAAAAAGGGATCATTATTTCTTTTATAAAAAAAACCAACGGATCATTATTAATCACTTGACACTTGACACAACTTCTTTAATTCTATTTTGAATCTTGAAATTTTTTTATCAACCCACTAAGTAATCTACTCATCAGAAATATACATTAATAATTAGTGAAGTCTACTAGAATGAATTTTTTTTAATTATCTATTTCTAGTGGATAGTCTACCTAGTGAATAGATATATCAATCTCCTTGAATCTTCCCGGATTATCCAGTATCTTTTTTTTTTTTGGGTGCAATTATCCAACATCTATTTTATTTCATGTTTTTATGCATACATTGAAGGACTCTTATCTTAAAAGTAAACTATCTTTTATCCGAATATATGGACAATAGTCAATTTGGAATCTTATGTTTTCGTTTATTATGATTCTTGAGAGAAAAAAATATATATAATACATATATCAATCAATCTTTTTTTAATAGATGTGGTTATATGTTCAAAACTTGTTATAACCATGCTTTTGAATCTCAAATATATATCCCGTCAAAAAAAAAAAAAAAAAGAATCTCAAATATATAAGGATGATATAGAATGAAATTCATTGCATGTAGTAGGGAAATATACAACAAATGAACTAGTATGATAACTCTTTTAATATCATGTATAACTTTTGTGTTTTTTTTAATGGAGAGATTTTGCCATATCAAAGTATTTTATATTATTGAAATATTTGACTAACTTTCCTTAAATAATACTTCGTCTGCTTTTTTATGTGCAATATTTGCCTTTATAGTGAATGAATTAAAATAATTAAATGTTGAATCTAAAACAAGCAGAGGTAGTAGATTGTCTCACCCTAATAATGACTAAAACAACAAATCATGTGGGGGCTATTAAATCTCTATTTTACTTTTATTGTCCTTGTCTCTAACTTTCAACATTTTACACTCCTCCTTTCGTTCAAGTGAAAAAAAAACAAATGTCCCCAAATAAAAAACAAAATCGAAGAGAATTTATTATACACATTTCTTTTATATTATAGTTTAACAAAAATACATTTCCTTTCATAATTTAGATGGGATATATAAAAAATTTCAAATCAATGTTTTTGACCATTTCTAAGGCCAATTATCAAATACCCTATTTATCTTTTTTTCTTTTTCGGTTATTTCTGAAACCCTATTTAATACTGTTCCTTTTACATACCTTTTTAGATGTCTAAAAGTTGAAAATTGTAAGATTAGAAATATTGGAGAAAGTGCAAACTTGAGAAAAAGCAAAGCTGTAAAATCTTCCATGGGTTCATTGAACCGGGACAATTATGAACAGGTAATTCCTGCCCTCCCTCTCTTCCTAAACTACTTTTTCTTCATTACATCTATAAAAATATTTTCTAGGTGCAACAAAGAAAACTTTTTTTCATGAATATAAATCAAATAATAAATATTCTATGTTCCACTAAAATTCCAGAGTTACAGGTGCCATCAAGTGTGCTCACATTTGGAGGTACAAGCCTAGAGAGGTATTTTTCCTTTTTTTTTTTTAAAAAAACTTTTTCTTTAACATTGAGAATCATATAATATTCTTTTATATTTATTGGTTGGTTACTTAGTGGTGGTGTTTGTGCAAAAACTATAGAGAATGGAAGGAGAAGAGGAAAACTTTATGAGAAGTGATGAAAAGATCATATGAGCCCCCACTATCAATGGTTTGAATGTAAAGCATTGATGAATCATGTTTAGCAGGTGTGCTTGTCACTTTCCTACATTTCCTTTTTCCATTTTCACCTCTTTATTCTCCATGAAAGTAGCTTCTTACTGGAGAAAATACCAAACTCTTCCCTATTTGTAGTTCAGAACATATGCTAATTTTGGCTTTTATATTTTAGTTTTTGGGTACAAGTTTACTACTTTTGGTAGGTTATTCGGACTTCTAGTTAACCAATTTTTTTTATCAATATTGTGATCCCTGATTTTATCATGAATGTTGGCTAGTCTAATTCATGGAGGGTTGGGCTGTACCCAAGACTTAACATCGAACTTCATCTCTATCATTATATATATATATATATATATATATATATATATATATATATGAATAGGATCACGTGAAAACCACTCCTTATGCTGAAAACTGAAAACTGCAACATAAAATGAGCAAAAAGTTTCTTAAAATGAGCAAAAACATAAAATAAGCAAAAAGTTCTTAAAATGATCACAAATATAAAATGAGCAAAAAACATAAAATGAGCAAAAATTTGTAAAATGAGCAAAAATTTCTTAAAATGAGTGAAAACATAAAATGAGCAAAAAATCATAAAATGAACAAAACTTCGTAAAATGAGCAAAAACTTTGTAAAATGAGCGAAAGTTTGCTAAAATGAGCAAAAGTTTCTTAAAATGAGCAAAAACATGAAATGAGCAAAAAACATAAAATGAGCAAAAATCTGCAAAATGAGCAAAAAGGTCCGTTTTCAGTTTTCAGCTTAAGATTAGTTTTCACTGGATCCTACCTATATATATATATACCAAAATAATTTCACATTTCCCAGTTTTAAAATATTGGTAGGTTAATTTAATCTTATAGAATAGGATAGGAGTATGCAATTTATTATAAAATGGCCCAAGTCACGCTACATGCCATTATTGTCGAATAATCCCAACTTTTAGGAGGACCTTTCTAAGATAATTAATCTGCTATTTTTTTATATATTGTCATAGGCCCAAAATGGATTCATGATGGAAAAAAAAACATTGTGGAATGTTTTGAGAAGGTCCTAGAAATTGGGATTATTCATGTCGATTTGTCCTATAAAGATACTCCAAGGAAATTTAAATTAGCCATATAGATAAAAAGGCAATTCAATCTTTTTGCAGGACAATCTTATGCAGTACTCTTGAAATAAAAATAATCTTATGCAATAGTTACCTTACTCATGTAATTGGCTAATACTAGTACCTGATCTAAAGGTTTGCTATTACTAAACTTCTTTTAGTACATAAAAACTATAGTAGATTTTAGCAATTAACTAGTTGTTGACTCGAGTGATGCCGGAGATCATTTACCAATGTGAATTTGAAGTGTTAAATCAAACATTTGAGAGAATTGGAAAAAGAGAATATAAACATTAAATTGTTCTCGTGAAATAATCTTCTAGTTCCTTTAAATTTTCCACATAGTAAATTATAATATGAATTATTGATCAATATAACTCTCGGCTTCAAGATAGCACATATATATAAATATATAACTAATTACAAAGACTATAATGTAGTCTTATTTTTGAAATTTAGGTTAACGTGTAAGAATCTAACCGATGTAATTAAATAGTGTGGTGGTGTTAATTATCGAGGTTATAAAAATTTTAAGAGTTTACTTTTTTAATATAAGAATACTAAGATGTAGGACACACTATTATTAGCATTAGATTAATGAGTATTAATATATACATTTGTATTTTTTTTTTAAATATTATCTTGTCTTCAAACATTTTTCTTTCTTATAAAGACCAATATGAGATTGTAGATTAGCTGGTTAGTGCATTTGTATTTCAAATTAGATGCGGCAACATGACATGTTTTTGCATTGAGTTTTAGATATAGATATATAGATGTCCCTACTCCATAAAACAAAAACAAAAAATCATATATATATATATATATATATGTGTATATATATATATATATATATATGTGTATATATGTGTATATATATATATAAGATTTTAACAAACTGAAAACACTTTTATGGGGAAGGTTGTATCTGAAACATGTATTGACTGGACAATGAAAGTCTGATGGCTTCAGAAAATTCAAACTTTCTAAGCGAACTCTTGCTTAAAGATAGTTGTATGATATAATGAGAACCCTACAATATGGGCCAACTACCAAAAGATTGGTTTAGGAAACTCAAGATGTATACAGACTTATTCCCTACTAGTATAGAGACAGTTTTGCTGAACTTTTTTCGATAGATAATTGAACATTAGAAAACATATTAAGTGATCAAGACTGTTTTTCAGATGTATTTCCTCCGTCCTATAATATAGAGCTGACATTCATTTTTTGGTGTCCCAAAATGTTGTGCCTATTTTCTTTTTTGTCAATTTATTTGGACTAAATTATCCTTAATTTCTACACAAACTTTTCAAAATACCCCTACTTTATTCTCAAAACATGTGACCCCATTTATTGCTTTACACCATTCCAAGGAACATTTATTACCTTTTGATTTTGTTTAAAGGAAAAAGAAAATAAATAACTAGTTTCAATACAAAAGTATCAAAAAAGCACTTCATTAAATATATATTTTTGGAAATTCTACCACTCATTCCATTTTCCTTAATTCCCGTGAAAAATGAGAAGTAAGCACTACATTATGGGACGGAGGGAGTAATATGTACCACTGAGATAAGGCATGCGACACTCCAACGAGTTCGCCTATATGGTATAGGTCAACACCGGCCTCCTAGATTTTAAATGAGCTTGTATGAGAAACAAGAGAGATTTTAGTCAAAGAGAATAATTTGTGGTCGATTTTGCTAAATTAGAGATAGTGTATGTCAATTATTGGTTCTATGAAGGTATATTTCAGTGTTACATTTTTCTGGTCTGCACAATTCTTTATGATGACATATTCACTTAGCAAAACTATTGACTTTGACTAGATTATCTTTAAACACAACTTATAAAGCACAGAGACCTCTTTAATCTTTTGCATTTTGTAGCATACTCTCATCAATCACATTCACCAGGCTAACTCAAATTATTTGTTTCTTAGTACTTGTACTTGGTTTCCCTCCTTTTTCCTTCTTTAGCATACTTTTCAGATCAATATTCTTAAGCAACGTCTTTATTATGCATATTACATTTTTACAGATTTGAACCGCATTAACACCACCCTTTTCACTGTTCCCCCAAACACTTCAATGGCCGGTCTTCCAACAAATGGAGACGCCGACACCAAAGAGATTGATATGGTTAGCGTATCATCATCTTCAAAGCGTCACAACCAATACTTTGATGTTCACCACAAAGTTGGTGTCCCGTCGAAGCAAAACTTGTTCAAGGAGTTCACTCACACTGTGAAGGAGACATTCTTTGCTGATGATCCTTTACGAGACTTCAAGGATCAGCCTAGCTCCCGGAAGTTCAAGCTCGGTCTTCAAGCTGTCTTTCCTATCCTTGAATGGGGAAGAGGTTATAATCTCAACAAGTTTAAAGGAGACCTCATTTCTGGTCTCACAATTGCTAGTCTCTGTATCCCTCAGGTATCCAATAAAACTTCTATTTCTGGTCCAAAAAATTATATCCAAGTTTAATTATGCATGTGTGACTTGCTCATTTTTCTGGTGTAACAGGATATTGGGTATTCAAAGCTTGCAAACTTGGACCCTCAGTATGGTCTATGTAAGCTCTACTACTAATACTACTACTACTACTATTACTACTACTACTATAGTTTTTGTTTAGCACGAAGCCAGTGATCTGTGTGGAAGAGTGATGTTGATTATTTATACCCTGTTGTTGTTTGTCGTAAATTGCAGACTCAAGCTTTATTCCCCCATTAATATATGCTTGCATGGGTAGTTCCAGAGATATCGCCATAGGACCAGTGGCTGTTGTCTCTCTCTTACTAGGGACTCTGATTCAGAACGAGATTGATCCCATCAAAAATCCCGTTGAGTACCGAAGGCTTGCATTTACTGCAACATTTTTTGCAGGGATCACCCAAATGACACTTGGATTCTTCAGGTCTGCTACACAGTCATCTGAATCTTTTTTTTTGGCCCTGGTTAAGTTGTAGTAGTATGGTATCTCACCGTACTCTCTTGTTAACAGGTTAGGCTTCTTAATTGACTTCCTTTCGCATGCGGCTATTGTCGGGTTCATGGGTGGAGCTGCAATCACAATCGCGTTGCAACAACTTAAAGGATTCCTTGGTATCAAGAAGTTTACAAAGAAATCTGATATAATATCTGTACTACACTCAGTATTTGGTTCCATGCATCATGGGGTAATTTCATGTTATATATGAATTCTTATTACACATAGTTGGGCTCAACCTAAGTATTCTGATTGTCCGTTTTCATTTTTCACTATCTGAAGTGGAACTGGCAGACTATACTTATTGGAGCCGTCTTTCTGGCATTCCTTCTTTTCGCTAAGCTTATCGTAAGAGTCGAACTTATAAGGATTTATAAATACAGTCTTTTGCTAATTTGCATACCTTTTTTTGTTATAGTCTGAAAATAATATGTTAACAGGGAAAGAGAAACAAGAAATTATTTTGGGTGCCAGCAATTGCTCCATTGTTGTCCGTCATTCTCTCCACCTTTTTTGTGTTTGTAACGCATGCAGAAAAGAAGGGAGTAGCAATAGTAAGTCATTCTGCCTCTCTTATATATTGAAATAAAACAGGATGGACAATTTTCTTACATTCAAATGAATTTTTTCATTTTGATTGTAGGTGAATCACATAGAAAAAGGACTTAATCCGTCATCGGTGCATCAACTATATTTTTCTGGAGACAATCTCCTAAGAGGTTTCAAAATTGGTGCTGTGGCTGGTATGATAGCATTAACTGTAAGTCATCTTCTGCCTGTTCATTTTAACAATATTTATTGTCAACAATCAACTGTTTTCGGAAAAATCCAACTTATCATAAACATCATTCTTTGAAAGTAATTCTACTTTTAAGTTGATTTAATTTCACTTAATTGCCGAAGGAGGGTAATAATCATCATCATTTCTCCTTTGATCAAAAAATGGTGCGTAATTAAGGATCATATTACATTACTTCTTGATAGAGTATAAAACTATTCTTATGACTCCAACCACCAGCTTAAGCTTTTGGTTGAGTTGGTCCTTTGACATGGTATCAGAGCCAGCGTGACATAAAGGTCACAGGTTCAAATGTGTTGCATCCACACTTTAAGCCCAATGGGCTCTCGCGTGAGAGGGCGTGATAGAGTATAAAACTACTCCTGAAGCTGATGGTTGGAGTCCTAAGAATAGTTTTATACTCTATCACTTCTAGCGTAAAGAACATATCTTTTAAGGTTGTTGTGGTTCAAAAGGTGACACCGTTGTCTTAGGTACTTAAAATGAGTACTCTATTATTTTTTATTAAAGATGTATACTGAAAGGAGATTTTTCTACGAAACTTGTTATCAGGAAGCCACTGCAATAGGAAGAACATTCGCGGCTATGAAAGACTACCAACTAGATGGAAACAAAGAAATGGTAGCTCTAGGGGCGATGAATGTTGTTGGATCAATGACTTCCTGCTATGTGGCCACAGGTAAATATATGAATTCTTCTTACCATGACAGTTACATTGTTTTTTATAAGCATTTAATTGATCATTTGATACATTCAAACATACATATGCTTATGTTGCAGGGTCCTTCTCTCGATCTGCAGTGAATTACATGGCAGGCTGTCAAACTGCAGTCTCCAACATCGTAATGTCATTCATTGTGTTCCTAACCTTGTTATTTATCACTCCTCTTTTTAAGTACACCCCAAATGCCATACTTGCTTCCATCATCATATCTGCCGTCATCAACCTTATTGATTACGAGGCTGCTATTTTAATATGGAAGATTGATAAATTCGACTTTGTCGCATGTATGGGCGCCTTTTTTGGTGTCATTTTCGGGTCTGTTGAGATTGGTCTTCTGATTGCGGTAAGAATTCTCACATAACGTTTCTGTTGTAGAAATATGTATCTTTCCCTTGCTAAAATGATATTGTTATCCGTTCAGGTTGTCATATCCTTTGCAAAAATCCTCCTGCAAGTTACGAGGCCAAGGACTGCACTCCTTGGTAATCTCCCAGGCTCCACAATTTACAGAAATATTCAGCAATATCCTGAAGCAACCAATGTTCCTGGCATATTGATTGTGAGGGTTGATTCAGCCATCTACTTTTCCAACTCAAATTACATCAAGGAGAGGTAATTCCATGAATTATGTTCACTTCTTGATTTCTAAGATATCTTCCTTATGATTGTTTATCAGTTATCATGCATCCTATGCTACTTGGACTCATCATATTATGTCAAGTACCTGTGTTGGAGGCTCGGATCCTCAACGCTCCGACATGAGTATAGACTCTTTAACACTTCATGTCGGGCCAAAATCATGGCAAAGTATCATAAACTGCCGAGTAAGACACTTGGAAACATACCCGTGTCCGAGATGAGTTCCGGTTTCAACACGTTCGATCAAAATTAGCAAGGACAGTTTCAGGAGGTCCAAATATACGTTAAAAATAATCTAATAATAGAAAGGCATTTATACAGTTATACGCTGTATTTTTCTATATTACTCTTTATAGTAAATAGACTATATATCTTAGAACATGCAAGCTGAATAATATCTGATATAAGATATCCATATGATAAAGGACATATTCTAGAGCAAGTGCTGAAAACGTTATTGGTCAAGTACAGTAGCTGAAACTTGAGGCTAAGTAGTTTGGTGTCTCAAACTCTCAATGAATAACGTGTACTGTTTTTCCTGTGTTACAGAATTTTTTTATTTTCTTTATCCTGTTTCTTGTGTTACAGAATACTGAGATGGTTAGTTGACGAAGAAGAGAAAAGGAAAAAGCTGTACAGACCCAGGATCCAGTTTCTAGTTGTAGAGATGTCACGTAAGTTATTCATTAAGATATGATCAACATAAAGTTAAAACTAATTTGTTACAAATGGATTATCATTTTTTCATTATAATTAAAAACAAAGGCTTATGGAATATTGTTTATGGGTCGATGCAGCTGTGACCGACATTGATACGAGTGGCATCCATGCTTTAGAAGAGCTATACAAAAGTCTACAGAAAAGAAGTGTTCAGGTACACAGCTTTTTGCAAGACTTTTTTTATCTGCATTTTTGTGAGGAAAAGACGTATGTAGTTACAGAGCTTTGCCCAATTCAGAACTGATTCATACAATTTTTTGTTCAGATCATAAAAAAGGTAGTATTTTTAGTAAATGAAGAGTAGTATAATCAATTAGTAAAGTAGTGTATTAGAACCAAAACATCACTGTGATAATATACTTACTTACCATCAGCATCACGTCATATGCCGGTTTTTTGTATACTAGTTTTTGTAAATATACTACCTTTTTGAATAAATATATTATTATTTTTGCTGAATATACCACCAAAAATTGTTCTAAATAATAAAAAAAAAAGGTTCCGAACGGTTTTAATTTAGGCATTTCTCGTAGCTACAATGTAAAAAAAAAAAACTTTTAACCCGTAACAATGACTCAGTGAGGTTTCATTTGTGGACCCTAAAACTTATTAATGGTACTGAATTAGCATGTATGAGTACTAATATGAGGTATTAACTATTAAATATCAATAAAAGACTTATAGTGCCTATGCAAATTTCATAGTAGTACAATGATATTACCAAAACCAAGAATGTCTTGGCCTAGTGATTAAGATTGAGGTGATGTGAACGATAGGTCACATGTTCGAATCCCCCCTCTCCTTCTTTGTACTGCCTTCGTGGCTCCAATGGATCAAAAAAAACAATGATAGTACCAAAAACCTTTATAGTAATACCAATCTACATGAATAGTGCTATGAAGCGTTTAATTAGTATTACAATAATATAGTACTTTGGTATTAATACCAAAGTATGTGTAATTAGTACCAATACTATGTGTTAGTGTCTACTTAATTAAGATACTAATTGTTAGTGATTTAACATTCCTTAAGTGTATTTGCTTTCTTTTTCTATATATTTCATGTGTTTCTATTTTGGCGGTCTTTTTTTTATTTTAAAATATCCTTTACGTTATATTAATAATAATTACTTGCACCAAATATTTTAGTTGATATCACTTTTGTGTTACGTTTGTGAATAGTTGCAAGATACCTTTCTTAAGCATATGTTTCTTCTCTCTCCTAAGCACATGAGCTTCCTAAAGATATTTCAAGGTACACGCTGATGTGCATGTATCCAAGATTATTTTTCACTCGTTTGCTCATTTGGGGTTTGCTCATTTGGAAAAAGTTCCCTAATCGAGCAAATGGGTAGCCAAAATAGTCTTCGGTACATCTAGCTCTATGTATATTGTCGAACATAATATAGGCATCCTACCTCTTTTGTTGGAACAGAAAAAACAGAGGAAGTATATTGCTAGATTCGTTTTTGCAAATGATTGCATAGTTTACCTTCATGTTGTTTGATTATAGTTGCAGAATTTGTTGTTGTAGACTTGTAGTAGTCTGACATACTTCTTCTGAATGTTGTTCATGTAGCTTGCTTTGGCAAATCCAGGGCCAGTGGTAATTGAGAAGCTACATGCATCCCATTTCACAACTTCAATAGGGGAAGATAACATCTATCTAACGGTTGCCCATGCTGTTTGTTCGTGTTCTCCGAAAGTAGTTGAAGAGGCTTGATTATGAAGTGATCAGAACTTAAATGTATGTATGTATGAGTTGTTTGTATGTTTAAACCGTAAAAAGAAGTGAGATTAATTATCTTAATAAACTGTGTGAGTGATGGATGCTAAGCTCAAAAACTGGGTAATTGTTAAAACATCCAATTCATAACACCCCCCCCTCTTTTCTTTTTCAATGATAAATAAGTAGCTTTTGGGGGTGATGTTGTGTGTATAGAAATGTACAAGTTCAGGATGTTGTCAATCCATTTTCATGCACTGAGATGGTTAGCATTTTGGCAATTTGCCTTTTCAGGCGATTGTTGTATTGCTTGCATTTTTGGAAAACAATGATTGTGTGCTTTAGCTGATCTAAAGTCGTCTTTTCTGAAGGAAGCTAATCTAAAGTCTTAATTTATATACTTCCTCTCGTCTTTTTAGTTGCAGCACTTTGACATTCACGTTATTCAATGGATACCTTTGATCATTAATGTTTTTCAATTATATATTATTAAAAATTATAACAGACGATATTTAAGAAATCTAGATTGAAACAAATCCAACAACATTGGAGATAATGACAATTTCTTATAGATTAGGTAAGAAAAAAAAAAGGGGTCAAGGTTAGCATATAATTAGTGCAAAAGTTAGTTTATTTTTGACATCATTGGAGTTATATATATTTAAAAAAGAACGAAACTAAAAGAATCAAAATGCCATGACAATGACGCAAATGACTAAGATATGCGCTTGTTGAACTTGTTGTCTGATGGCTTTTTAAATGTCTTCCGCACTAATCCGGACAATTTGTTGAATTTGATTAGAATTCAAAATGTTACCACTAAAAAAACGGAGGAAAAATATGCTTTCTTTACAAGTCCAAGAGCTATATTTGTGTACTATTGTTGAAAAACAAGATGTTGGAAGACTTTTAAGGCACAATTGAAATATCTAGCACCCTCTGAATGGTCAGCTCTCAAACCATTTTAATTGAATTTCTGGAATTAATGCGACTTCCCTAGCTGATTGAAGGAAGAAAAATTACAAAAGGTCAGTAAACGAAATCAAAGAACATGCAGTTAAAGGCAACACTATGTGCTTGCTGAACTTGAGGCAGATTTATTTTTGTAAACATTGCACCACTGAAATTGTTGGCCTAACGTACGGATTTTGTTGATATTCATTTGAGTTTGCTATTCACCATCTTCAGACGTCTGAACTTCATAACTTGACCAAATTCTTAGGGTGGGGTCAGGGGTATCACCATTAATAATATCGTACTTAACTTGTGGCCCATGTTGTACACCGGCTAAACTATATGAACACTAGCACTAGGTGCACGCGATGCGTGTGACACTATATTAATATTAACATCAAAAAGTGTTAAATAGTTAACTTAGGAGTGTTATTTATGGTGAATATTGATGAGTGTTATGATTTTTTATTTACATTGATTGTTCTAGTGTAAAGAGTAATGTTTTTCAGAAAGGACTATGCCGAGGTACGATATGTTATCTTGTATTTGGTAGATAATTCAACAACTCTCCTTTTTAAACAATGATCTAGGTTATCTTTTTTATTTATTTAAAAATACATATATTTTATAGGCGTATTTTATTAGTAGTAGTTCAATTTAATTTTACTGGGTAATTGAGGTTTTTAGGCATACTATGGTGATTTATAAATTGATATTATCTAATGATGTATGTTTATCTCCTTAATTATTTATTATCTCAACTGATTGTGAGCCCCAAAAAATAAAAGAATGAATATTCTCTAAGTTTCTTAATTCTTTTATGATTGTTTATGCATGTTATTTGAAATTGTTATTGCAACTGAGAATTTAGATAGTAAGAATCTCTGTAAATCTTTGCTTTAATAATTGTTTTAAAATTAATTTAGTCATCAGTTTATAATTTCAATTGTGTTGTGTATTTCTTTTCGGTAATGTAGTACTTTTCTTATTACCCATATTTGTAAATGAGGAAAGAATTAAGAAAATATTTTCTTTATTATTTTTTGTGAGATTAAGGGTATATAAGTCTTTTCAAGAGGGGACACCATAGCTCCCCCTTGCCTTATATAATAGAGATATATATACATATATAAGTTTTAAAATAAAATAACCATAAGAATCTATTACATACAGCAATTGAACTGATATTAATGTTATAAAACTAGTTATTAGGCCCGGGCTACTCCCTTGGTAAGGAAAATTTTCATTCATTAATATTATACTTTAAGATGATAACACTAAATGTTATTTGGTCTAGTGGTTAAGACTTTAGTATATGTTCTTGAGGTCCCGGGATCAAACCCTATACCATATGCAATTTCTAATATTTCTTATTGTTGTAAATTACATGGAGTAAAACGCCCTTAGTGTTGTAGCCTGACATCTACGGCTCCTTTGAAGACACTTGGGCTCATCAGGGCCGCACACGTGTCCTCTTCTAATTAATAGAGAAAAAAGGTTTCAGACTTTGGGTTATACTCAGTTGGGATAAAAGGTTACTTTTCTGGTCCAAAAGATAGTCAGAGCCCAGCCCTGTGAGGTGGCTGCAAGTGAGTGGTTGATAAACCTTCACAAATCATGGTCTGCCACGTGTCATGATCTGATTCATTAGCCAATCAGAGGCCACTATTCTAGGGCATATTTTAAGGATAGCTGTCATCTTGCTATCACAATAAATACCCCTGAAATCAGGAGAAAAGATCATTCAATGCAAACAGTGCAAAGTTACTCTGTAAAAATACTCTCTCACTCTCTCTCTCTAGATCT
The DNA here is from genome assembly GCA_947646795.1 of Beta lomatogona. Classification (NCBI taxonomy): domain Eukaryota; kingdom Viridiplantae; phylum Streptophyta; class Magnoliopsida; order Caryophyllales; family Amaranthaceae; genus Beta; species Beta lomatogona. Next base: position 2,302,067 of record CANSNZ010000982.1, read on the forward strand.
ACTTATCTCTTTACAACCCCTGATATCTGACTTAAGCTTCGGAGGGGGAACCACCACCCAAACCTCCAGGGTGGGTCCCTTTTTGCAGGTTCGGGAACGAAGCTCCGGCTCGGACTAAGTTGATTCAGACATTGTTGTACAAGTCTCCAAGGAAGAACATCTAAGGAATACTCGATTACCTGCTAGACAAGAAAGCTCATCCTTCAGCTTACTTGTTGGACAAGTAGAGGACAAAACATTTGGCGCCGTCTGTGGGGAGACGCAACGATGACTGATTGTCAATCGTCCAACATTGCTAGAAATCGAAGTCTCAGGTTAATGTCGAAGACATAGTAGAACACGAGAGACCGCCTCGAGGAAGGGATAGACCTCCAACCATCGTCCATGTCCCAGGACCAAACCAGCAGCCGGTCATTCAGGAAAATCTTGAACGTCCAGTGACAGCTGCCCATCTAGACAACGTCCTGAATGACTTTCAGACTAAGATGGCAGCAGTCGTGCAGGAACATATTAGGAGCAACATGTTGTTTTTCCATCATAATCCAGAGCCAGCCGTCAACAATCAAGCTCCTCCTAGGGGACGTTCCCAAGAGAATCGTACAGGTCCTAGTCGACCTGTTCGTCAGCAACCCTCAAGGAGGGCGGCTACGGGAAAACAGCCAGAAGGCAGTGAGCAGCGAAGGAAGATGGACTGTAATTTGGTGGTTAGGACCCAAGACCAAGCTCGTCCGAGTGGGGACCGAATGGAAACAGATGATAGGGGTTACTTAGAGGCAAAGAGAGCTGCAGCATTGCAACGGTCGGCTACTGGCTCTACCCCGTACTTAAGAGATCTTCCTTTAAGGATACCATCCAGAACAGAGGGAAGAAGTTTGGGTCCTTCGATAGTTCGTCCGAGACAAGAGAAGACGGTGGTTCAACCAATGGTCTATAAGCGACCAGTACCAGCAAACACTTCATCCAATCCTGTGTTGAAGGAATATCCAAGGAGTTCATACCCATTGAGGGACAGCTAGGAGCCCTCCGGATCAATTGGCCTACTCCGTTCTCGGCCAGGATCATGGAGGTGCCCCCCTTCCCAAAGGTAAAACTCCCAACAATAGAGCCTTTTGATGGAACAACTGATCCTGATGATCACCTGTCTGCTTACAAGCATCAGATGTACGTCCAAGGAGTAGATGATGCTACTTGGTGTAAGAATTTCCCGGCTACCCTGAAAGGTGTAGCTTAGAAGTGGTTCAATGATCTACCCCCCAATTCAGTCAACAATTTCACCGAACTCAGTGTCTTATTTACTAGTCATTTCGTTGCAAATCGTCAAGAACAAAAGCCAAGCATGCATTTGGGCAAGGTCGTCCAAGGACCAAAAGAAGCTCTTAGGAGTTTTGAGAAGAGGTTAAATCTGGAAGCCCTTCAAATTCAAGATCTCAATGCTGGAGTGGCCTTTGACGCTTATATCAGGGGTGAGAGGCCAGGAAGTTTTAAGTTTGACCTTGTGAAAAATAAAATCAATACTCTTGCCGAGGCTTTAAAGAAAGCCGAAGCCTTTATACATGCCACTGAAGTATGTGCTGAGACAAAGCATCCCGAGTCCAAGAAGCCTGAAGAGGTTGCTCAGCTAAAGAAAAGCAACCCCAAAAAGGCCGAGACTTGGGCCATAACCTCTACCAATACTTCGTCCAGAAGAAGCAAGAGGAAAGAATCTGAGCCTTCTTCATCCAACCCCATCGAATTCAGCAAGGACCAATACTCCATTCTCATGGAGATAAAGGACCAATACGAGCTGAAGGCTCCAGCCGAGATGAAGACTCCTTATAGAAATAGAGACAAGAGCAAGTATTGTCATTTTCACAAGGATTGCGATCATGAAACAAATGAAAGTAAACACCTTAAGAGAGCTTTGGAGGATCTAGCTCGAAAAGGAAAGATGAATTCATACTTACCCCAAGGGGGAAAGAAGTTTCAGAGGAGAGATGACCATCAAAGCAAGAAAAAGGAGAGTGAAAGCACTGACGAAGATGTCGTCCTCGTTATTTCGGGAGGATTTGCTGCTGGAGGGCCAACCAATAGAGGGCACAAAAACTACCTCAGGGAGCTCGGCCAAGTCTTGTTGACTAATCTGACAAAGACCGAGCCCTTCCCAAAAGTGGTGGTTAGTGAGCAAGATCGGGGCAAGTTGAGGACCCCACATGATGATCCTCTGGTTGTAGAGATGAAGATAGCAAACTTGAGAGTAAGAAGAATTCTGATTGACACCGGAAGCTCGACGGACATCATTTGTGCTGATTGCTTGTCCAAATTGAAGTTTGAGGAAAAGAACTTGGTCTCAGTCCATCATCCCATCATAGGGTTTGGGGGAGGAGTCACCCATCCCATGGGAACAGTCACGTTGCCCGTCCGAGTTGGAGAGAAGGAGGCCTCACGGACTTTGTTCATCAAGTTCTTGGTTGTCCGAGATTTGACAGCCTACAATGTCATACTTGGACGACCAACGTTGAATCATATTAAAGCTGTAATAGTAACTCATTTGATGCTTATGAAGTATGAGAGTGATGATGGCAAGATCGGCTCCCTGTATGGAGACCAGCAGGCGGCTAGGGAATGTTACCTAACCACCCTCAAGCCGTCATCATGGAAAGCATGTAATGAAGACCAGACGAAGATTGGTGGCGAACGAAAAACGTCTGAAATTGGGAAAGATAAGACAAAGGTTGCTGGCGAAAGGAAAACGTCCGAAAATGTAAAGGAGCCTAGGATGACAATTGAGAGTCCTCAGACGCCAATTGCCCCCTCAAGGAAAACGTCTGAACATCTTCCCAGCAAGAAAAGAAAGTATGAGCCCCATAAAGGAAGAACCTCCATCGTCTGAAGAAGTGATGGCCATCATGGGACTGGCATTAGAACGTCTAGAGCCGGTGGAAGCTCCTGAAGAGGTATTGTTGGATGAAGCTCGTCCAAAAAGAACCCTCAAGATTGGGTCTTCACTCAGTCCTGGTTTGAGAGGTCTTCTAATCAGCTTGCTGAAAGAATTTCAAGACGTGTTCGCTTATTGTGTTGAAGAAATGCCTGGAATTGATCCAGAGATAGCCGTCCACAGACTGAATGTTGATCCAAATTTAAAACTTGTCCGTCAGAAGAAAAGGCATTTAGGACCGGCCATAAATCAGGCGGTCGACCAAGAAGTTCAGAAGTTGTTAAAGTCAAAGTTCATCAGAGAAACCTATTATCCAGAATGGATAGCAAATGTGGTCATGGTGCCAAAACCTAATGGCACTTGGAGGATGTGTGTGGACTATACTGATCTCAACAAGGCTTGTCATAAGGACAGTTTCCCTTTGCCTAAGTTGGATCGTCTGGTAGATCTCAACAGCCGGCCACCTTTCAAAGATTGATCAATACCGTCTTTCAGCCACAGTTGCGAAGAATCATGGAGGCCTATATTGATGATATGATAGTCAAGAGTCGGCAAGAGGAAGGTCATGTTGGTGATTTCAGAGAGACTTTCGCAACTCTCAGAAAATACAAGTTAAAATTGAACCCCGGCAAATGCGTATTTGGAGTCTTGTCTGGGAATTTCTTAGGCTTCTTGGTAGATCATAGGGGAATAGAAGCCAACCCAGAAAAGATCCAAGCCATGTTAGGCATGAAGTCCCCGTCAAAGATAAAGGAAGTTCAGCGACTGACGGTTGCTTGGCTGCCCTTGGACGATTCTTGTCCAAGTTAGGTGACAAGTGCCATCACTTCTTCGCCACGATCAAGAAAAAGGCCAAGTTTAAATGGAGAGCAGAGGCAGAGCAAGCGCTTCAGCAAGTCAAAGATCACCTTCGGCAGCAGCCTTGGTTGGTCAGTCCAGCTGAGGGGGAGAAACTGTTTGTATACTTGGTTGTGTCCACTCAGGCTGTGAGTGTTGTCCTGCTGGCTGAAAGTGAGTCCGTGCAAGTCCCCATATACTTTATGAGTCATGTGTTCAAGGATGCGGAAAATAGGTATACTCCAGTTGAGAAGTTTGGATTGGACCTTGTCATGGCCAGCCGAAAGTTAAGGCCCTATTTCTTGGCGCACAGCATACTCGTCTATACTGACCAACCTCTGAAGCAAGTTCTGCAAAAGATGGAAGCTTCCGGACGAATGCTAAAATGGGCTGTTGAGCTTAACATGTTCGATATATCATTTGAACCAAGGAAAGCCATTAAGGGGCAAGCCTTGGCAGATTTTATAGTTGAACTTACTCGGCTAACCATAGAGCCAATATCTGATCCAGCTGAAGGAAGGAAGCATTGGACGCTCATGGTTGACGGGTCGTCCACTGTCAATGGATGTGGGGCAGGAATCATTTGCCAATCTCCAGAAGGAGACAAGTTTGAATATGCGCTAAGATTCCAATTCCAAGCGTCCAATAACGAAGCTGAATATGAAGCACTTTTAGCTGGAATCAAAATGTGTAAAGCGGCAGGAGCTCTGGAAATTGAGGCCAAATCAGACTCGCTCTTGGTCGTAAGTCAAGTCAACGGGGATTTTGAATGTAAAGAAGCATCGATGAGCAAATCTATGCGTCTGATCAAAGATGAGATTGAGCCTTTGAAACGATTTGTTCTCGACCAAGTGCCAAGGTCAGAAAATCATCAAGCAGATGCTCTCTCAAAATTGGCCAGCTCGGCTGAAGGTGATGCGCCAAGAACAGTTTTTTGGGAAGTTAAACCCAAAAAGAGTATTGACCAAGAGCAAATCATGTTTCTTAGCCGAGGGGCAGTGTGGATGGAGCCCATAATAGAATACAAGAAAACAGGTAGGCTACCATCAGATCCTGTGGAAGCCAAGTATGTGAAGGCTCGAGACAAGTGGTTTGAGCTATGGGATGAGACCCTCTACAAGAAGTCATTCAACCGCCTTCTCCTCAAGTGTATCACCAGAGAAGATGGTCTAGAGGTTCTGAAGGAACTCCATGAAGTAGCTTGTGCATCTCACATTGGGGGAAGAGCATTGGGAGAAAAGGCTTTAAGGACGGGGTACTACTGGCCTAACTTAAAGGAGGACGCCCTCGTCTATGCAAAGAAGTGCGATAGTTGTCAGAAGCATGGAAACCTGCATCAGAAGCCGTCCAACTACTTAAGTCCTATCTTGTTCCCTCTGCCTTTTGCTAAATGGGGTATGGATATCCTAGGGCCTTTCCATGTGGCCGCTGGGCAAAAGAAGTTTGTGATAGTGGCTGTGGACTACTTCACTAAATGGATAGAGGCTGAAGCCATGCGATTTATAACAACAAACGACGTCAAGGGTTTTATTTGGAAAAACATTATAACTCGTTTTGGCATGCCATATTCCATTGTCTTTGATAATGACCCGCAGTTCGAAACACCTAAACTGAAAGATTGATTGGCAGAACGAGAAATCAAGGCTCACTTCGCTGCAGTCGCCCACCCACAAGCCAATGGGCAAGTAGAGTCCTTCAACAAGATTATATCTAATGGAATCAAAAGGAAGTTGGATAATGCCAAGTGACAATGGGTTGAAGAACTACAGCTAGTGTTTTGGTCCTTCAGAACAACCGCCAAAAATTCTACAGGGGAGACACCCTTCATGTTAGTTTATGGCATTGAAGCCGTCTTGCCCATTGAAATTGAAGAACCCACCCTGCGAGTCATGTTGTACACAGAAGATGTCAACTGGGCTGCATTACGCACGGCTTTGGATCAAGTACCAGAAGTCAGGGGCAATGCCTTGCTAAGAATGCAATTGTACAAGCTGCGAATGGCTCGGGAGTTTAACAAGAGAGTCGTTAGGCGACCACTCAAGGTGGGGGATCTGGTTCTAAGGAAGAAGGAGGCGGTTGGACGAGCTAAAGAGATGGGGAAGCTAACACCAAATTGGGAAGGACCTTATCTGATTATCCATGAGATGCGCAGTGGAACCTTTCGTCTCCAAGATCTGAATGGACGAGTTATACAGCGCACTTGGAACTTAGATAATCTGAAGAAGTACCACGTCTAACTCAATTCATCGTCAGGAATCTAGCTGGTAATTTGTAGTAAGTCCAATGCTAGAAAAAAGAATTGTATACATGTATCTTGGCATTTAGTCAAGCAAAATTCATATAATACAATTCCTACTTTCTTATCGCCTTTGTTTACTTTCACCAAGTTAGTTCTCGTTGGGGCATTAAATCAGTTACTAGTCTAAAAGAGACAATAACTTGGGACAAAAACACAAAAAACAATAGAGCGTCAAAAATACTCAATTCTATGCCGAACATCACTCCCTCGAGAAGACCGGCCAAAAGTATAACAACCTAAAGGTTGACAATACATAAATGGCAGTCAATTTGACACAATCTCTAGTAAGGGAAACGTCAAGGTCTCTAAGAGAAGGCTGACCTGAAATAAGCCCTTAGTAAAGGATACTTACTTTCACATACACGGACAGCTAAGTAGTAAAGACCCTAGTAAGGGATCACTACTTCCGGACGAGTGTTGCTCCCTCAAGGAAGGCGGCTAAGACATGGTCAGACCATGTATCTAAAGCTTGTCCTTAGCGGTTTCTGTAGACTTGGCTAATGTTGGCCGCTCTCCTTCTTGGACTATGGCTTGTCCACTATATATGGTTGAGCCTAGCCCAAGAAGGAGGGGGATAAGACAAGCCTATAGGACGAGCTAATAGAGGGAAGGTCGTCCAAAAAAACATGATGAACCAGGCCATAAATACTGCAGGACGAGTGTTACCAACTCGAGAAAAACGGCTAAAACGTGGCTAGTCCACAAAACCATATGTATTGGCCGCTTTCCCCTTGGGGTGAGACCCGTCTGAATGAGAAGACCATCTAGAGTTCCAGGGCGAATGTCAGTAAGTACTTGGATACTTTCTGGAAAGACCCATAATCGTCCAAGGACAAGAATGGCAATTTTCTCCTATGTGTGTTTTGCAAATCGTCCACATACCCGGCCGAGTCTCTTTTTGTACTTGGCTACATTTTGTAATGACTCTAGACCGTCCAAGGGCAAGGATCAGGGTTGGCAAGCTTACTCTATTTATAATTTTGTAAACCGTCCAAAAGTTTAGGACGAATCTCTTCTTGTACTTGGAAGAATTTTGTAAAGACTCTAGACCGTCCAAGGGCAAGGATCAGGGTTGGCAAGCTTACTCTATTTATAATTTTGTAGACTGTCCAAAAGTCCAGGACGAATCTCTTCTTGTAGTTGGAAGAATTTTGTAAAGACTCTAGACCGTCCAAGGGCAAGGATCAGGGTTGGCAAGCTTACTCTATTTATAATTTTGTAGACCGTCCAAAAGTTCAGGACGAATCTATTCTTGTACTTGGAAGAATTTTGTAAAGACTCTAGACCGTCCAAGGGCAAGGATCAGGGTTGGCAAGCTTACTCTATTTATAATTTTGTAGACCGCCCAAAAGTTCAGGACGAATCTCTTCTTGTACTTGGAAGAATTTTGTAAAGACTCTAGACCGTCCAAGGGCAAGGATCAGGGTTGGCAAGCTTACTCTATTTATAATTTTGTAGACCGTCCAAAAGTTCAGGACGAATCTCTTCTTATACTTGGAAGAATTTTGAAAAGATTTATGATCGTCTAAAGGCAAGGATGCCGCTCTTTCTTTAAAAATCTGTGCGAAACGTCCAACATTCAGGACGAGGCACATTTTATACTTAGTCAAAATTGGAATTCAAGAGAAGAAAAGACAAGCAATTGGCAAAAAATCTTTCATATATATACTTGGAAAAAAGTTTACAACTTAAGACGAGAAGAGATAAAGCTACAACGACAAACAAGCCAAGAAACTTAGGAAACTAAACCTAAAGATTGGCATCGTCTTCAACACGAGTTTCTTGGTCGTCTTCAGGGTTCTCCTCCTCAGCCACAGCTTCGTCGTCCGAGTCCAAAAATTCCGGAGGTTCCTCAGCACATACCATAGCACGATGAACACTCTGTTGATATTCCAGACGACGAATGAAACTGGGGACCTCAGTAGGCTCAGCCAGCATCTCAAAGGCCTTGACGGCCCAGTCCTTGGACGTTTCGACGACTTGAGCCAAGCCTTCTTTGGCGTCCTCAAAAGACTTGGCCGCTTCCTTCTGCAGACGGGCATTTCTCGCCCTTAGGAGGATATTCTCCCTTCTCAGTTCGACCGCGGTAAGAAGAGCAGTATCCCTTTCACCCTTCAACTCAGCTGAGAGGGTGTCTAAGACCATTTTCAGCCGGTCTTGTTCCGTGTACAACTGGTTGATGGAAACAAGATATTTCTTGTTCTCGGATTCCAGGGTTGCTGATCTCTTCTCCAAGGCCTCCAATGACTGACGATGGAGGGTGTTGGCCATTTCAATGTCATAGATGGCCTTGTCGCCTGCCGTTGTAGCGAGATGGACGAGCTGCTTGTTCTCCTTTCTGAGCTCCCTTGCCCACTCTTCAGTTAGCATGCTGCGAGCAAAATGCTGAAACAAGGAAAACCAAACAAGTCATTAGACGAGTTACAAAAAAGCATAAATTTGTACAAGTATAAAATAAAAGCGGCAACAAGTTATACCTCAGCAGCAAGCTGAGACATGTAGCCCACATGCCCGGCCGATGCTCCCCTTAATCCCTTGATATAGGATTCAGGGTAACATTTGAAGAGCTCTTGCTTAAGCCGATCTCTTTCTGCTTTGGACATTTTAGCAAAGGCAGCAGAAGACTCCTCGTCCGAATCTAGGGTGAGAGTAGCTGAGGGTAAAGCTGGTCCTTTGCCCTTATCTGAAAGAGGGGGGAAGTCAGTTATCTTGATTGGAAGGACAATGGCTTGTCTATTGGACGGACTCATGGGCCGTCCGTTGACCCGCACTGTCCTAACTATGTTCGGATAATACGACTCACCAGACGAGATGGATGTCGTCCTAACAGCTAGCGGCATCTGTGAAACCAGTTTGGCTACCGGGCCGCTGAAACCCGGATAGTTCTCAGTAGCCGTCTCCGCCTCCGGAATGACCAAAGCCAAAGCCGACTCTGATTTGATCTTGGCAGAATCTGCAGGAAGAATGTCCAGCTGACCAGCAGGGTCAGGACTTTTTTCCCTCTCGGCAGGGACATCAGCAGAAGGCTCATCTTTCAGGACCTTGTCTTTAGGGGGAGGCGTTGTTTTTTCTCCAACTCCGCCAGCCGGAGTAGTCTTCTCCGTCCTCTTTCTTGTAAAGCCCTTAGGCTTTTTTCCTGGAGGCTGGTCCACAGCCGCTGTAGGCCTCTTCTTGGACGAAGAAGACTTCCCAGGTGGAAGTTTGTTTGTAGGAGCATTAATCTGCAAGAAATGATGAAGTTACAATAATAGTCGTCCAAAGAACAAAAACTAAAAACAAATTACAAGGCTTCAGACGAAGATCACCCAAAGAAGGAAGGCGTCCTATAATGGACACCTCCTTTCCCAAGGGAATCTCGTCCAAAGATGAACTCGTCCGAAGAAATTTCCGAATACAGACGAAGTTGATGCAAAGAAGGAGGCCGTCTAAAGGTGGACGGACTAAAATGACTCCCATCCAAAGACAGGAAATCAAGAAGGTGGCTTCTCTACGGGAATGGCCCAAAGAAGGTGGCCGTCCTAGCATGGACGCTTTCCTTCTTCAGGTTATCCTCGTCCAGAAAAAAGAACAACGGCTTGGACGAGTCCAAATGGTACTCGTCCAAAGACGTTCAGCATCTCAGACGAGAAGGACCCAAAGAAGGTGGCCGTCCTAGCATGGACGTTTTCCTTCTTCAGGTTATCCTCGTCCAGAGAAAAGAACAACGGCTTGGACGAGTCCAAATGGTACTCGTCCAAAGACGTTTGGCATCTCAGACGAGAAGGGCCCAAAGAAGGTGGTCGTCCAAGCATGGACGCCTTCCTTCTTCAAGTGATTCTCCTCCAGAGAAAAGAACATCGGCTTGGACGAGTCCAAATGGTACTCGTCCAAAGACGTTTAGCATCTCAGACGAGAAAGGCCCAAAGAAGGTGGCCGTCCAAGCATGGACGCCTTCCTTCTTTAGGTGATTCTCGTCTAGAGAAAAGAACAACGGCTTGGACGAGACCAAATGGTACTCGTCCAAAGACTTCCAACATCTTAGACGAGAATGGCCCAAAGAAGGTGAACGTCCATGCTTGGACGCTTTCCTTCTTTGGGTAATTCTCGTCCAAGGGATGGATGCCAATTCTTGACGGGTCAAAATGATCCTCGTCCAAAAAAAAAAATTATACTTTACCAGTGTTTCCGCCCTCTTCTCGGCGCTGCTCTTGGCGTATTCCTTCCATAAGTTGTCTGTGAATTTAGACTTACTTATATCTCCCGTCCAAGAAGCCTTGAGACGTGTTCTGGCCGAGTCTGCAAAAAAAAAAAAAAAAAAAAAAAAAAAGAAATGAAAAATGGTTAGTCTAATATACTATGGACGAAGAGTTTTACTTGGAGAATTTGAATGTATACCTCTATCATCGGTCACCCGCAAGCCGGCGGCGACTAAGAAGTCATCATGGCAAAACATTTCTTTAAAGGGTATCCAGTTAGCTGGTCCCTTAAAAGATAGTTGGTCGGGCCTGGAGTACTCCTTTATTCTGAAGTACTCCACAACCTCTTCGTCGAAGTTGTCCTCCAAATCCAGGCAGGACTACTTCCGCCCAGTATTTGTGACAGATCGATTATAGAACCTATAGCCCTCAATGGCATAGTTGTTGGCTGCTCGTAAGAAGATGAAGTCAGCTTTCCATTCGTGAATCTTCGACGGTTTGCCCCAAGCAGTCATGAAGCCGGGGCGGTTGCAGATGCTGAGCCATGCCCCATCCACGGCCCCAGGGACCTTAGCCGCATAGTGAATATGGGTGAAGGCTTGGATAGAGAGGGTCAGGCCGCGCAGGTCGTAGAAGGCAATAAACGTCAGGACATTATGCCAAGCATTTGGAGCCAGCTGATTATGGCCGATGTTGTAGTACTGCAACACTTGTTCTATAAACTCGTGAAGGGGGAACCTTAATCCCGCGTCCAATGCCAGCTTGTAGACGGCGAAGTGGTTCTTTGGGGCACTCAGAATCGTCGCGTCTTTATTCGGGATGACAAAGGAGAAGCTCGGCATGGGCATACAGGAGGATAAATAACTAGGGTCTGGTCCTATTTTCTCTAGCCATTTATGATTGACCAAAATGAAGCCGAGGTCAGAAAAGGGACCTAAGCGTCTTCTAATTTCCGACGAGGTCGTAGAGGCTTCGTCCAATTCTTCGGCAGCGTCAGATTCACTGCCATTATTATCTTCGCCGGTTCCCTCCATATTGACGTCCCTGCCAGAAGTACTGGCCTGAGGGTTTATTTCAGAGTCTTCTAAATTGCGGTCAGAAGAAGGAGGCCCGCCTAAAGGCTCAGCACTTTGGGCCCCCCTTGTCTCATCTGGAACTCGTCCAGTAGATTCATCCATGTCTGAACTATGTGAGGGTAGTATTACCTTTCATCTTAGACGGGCCGTTTGCTTGACGCGCGCCAGATTACCCTGCACAGGTAAAGACTGGGTCGTCTGACTTTCTCAGCCAAAATCACAAAAAAATATAAACTCGGCCAGAAGAGGCCCAATTCTAGAATGTGCCGAAGAAGAAGCATCAGTTCTAGGGTCAAGACAAGCTCTTGGTCGGCTAGGATTATTTGACGAAGAAGATTTCATTTTATTGATTTTCTAAGAAAAAATAAAGAATAAAGAAGAGTAAAAAGAACAAAGAAAAGATACCTCCTAAAGCGCCTGAACGAGTCGGTGAAGAAAGCTGAGGCTGCGCGATCACTCTCTATCTCTAGAAAAATTTGCGGAGTTTCTCTCTCTAGAAAAATTCGTTCAAGGTGTGAAATGATTTAATGTCCTCACACCAAAGTTATTTATAGAGGGGTAAGAAACCTGTGGAGCCGGTCAAGATTGACCGAAGAAAGGGTAAAACGGTCGGTTATGACCGGTGAAACCCAGGAAAAAGGCGCGTCATTTCCTTCATTTTGAATAAAACTACCTTGGGTAAAAGGGCCTTAACCGTCAGATGGGCAAACAGTGAAAGCCTTTTAGGGGCAAATGTTGTAGCCTGACATCTACGGCTCCTTTGAAGACACTTGGGCTCATCAGGGCCGCACACGTGTCCTCTCCTAATTAATAGAGAAAAAAGGTTTCAGACTTTGGGTTATACTCAGTTGGGATAAAAGGTTACTTTTCTGGCCCAAAAGATAGTCAGAGCCCAGCCCTGTGAGGTGGCTGTAAGTGAGTGGTTGATAAACCTTCACAAATCATGGTCTGCCACGTGTCATGATCTGATTCATTAGCCAATCAGAGGCCACTATTCTAGGGCAGATTTTAAGGATAGCTGTCATCTTGCTATCACTATATATATCCCCGAAAACAGGAAAAAAGATCATTCAATGCAAACAGTGCAAAGTTACTCTGTAAAAATACTCTATCACTTTCTCTCTCTAGATCTACTTTTCTCTTTACAACTCCTGATATCTGACTTAAGCTTCGGAGGGGGAACCACCACCCAAACCTCTAGGGTGGGTCCCGTTTTGCAGGTTCGGGAACGAAGCTCCGGCTCGAACTAAGTTGATTCAGACATTGTTGCACAAGTCTCCAAGGAAGAACATCTAAGGAATACTCGATTACCTACTAGACAAGAAAGCTCATCCTTCAGCTTACTTGTTGGACAAGTAGAGGACAAAACACTTAGGGAGAGCACCACGTGGCACCTTTCCTTGTTTAAGCACGCCTTTTAATATATTAGTATAGATGGTTGTTATTTACTATAAGAAGTGATTTCAACTATTTTTCATATTGTTAAAAGATTCTTATTTATTATGATTACATGTATAATTATGTAATGATTATATATGGTTTTTTTTTACATTATGTAAAAAGGATTTCATTCATAAGGGATAGTCAAACTACACTTACAATCAATTTCTGAAAAATCGAAAATTCCAACACAAGTATATAACACTTTTGAACTAGATACATCGCAGATTAGATTAAAAATAGCCTTAATAAAAAACTTCATCCGAAGAAATATAATCTTTGAGTTCGCTCTGATTCGGCTTAACTTCCGCTGATGCATAGTCGTTTGGGTGAAAATACTTCCGTGGTCTTCTAGATTCTTACAGAGAATAGGGATTATTAGATCTTCCTCCTTCATCAGACGAACAAAAAAGAAATTGAATACCCTAAAATAAATGCCATCTTAAGGATGGGATATACTTATTGGAAGCAATTGAAGGAGTTTTTGGGGGCTTACCACCGGTACGAACACCAGTAGAAGCCCCTACAAAGATTCACAACTGAGCCCAAGAAGAAAAGAGATGAAAGATAAAGACAATGAAGGGTAAAGAATGAAGGAAAGACTTTAGGGAAAAAACCCTCCTAAGGAAAAATCCTAGAGAGAAAAACCTTCCCAAGGAGAAACCTTACATGGAACTAAGGCTGCCAGGCAGTGTGATTATATATGGTTAATACTGTTAAATATTTCGTATGTATTATATATTTCATTTCCTTGAGTATATAGTGGCTAGGAATTTGATAGCTGAGGAGCCAAATGTCGGATCCTGAACTAATCTATTCAGCTTTCTATATATACTAGTCTTGGCCTCTTGGGACCTCTGTTATAGACGGGTTGAGATTTGTTAAATTATTATTGTATAATTTGTTGAAAAATTTATAAAAACATTAAATAAATTTATTGAAAAAGTCATTAAATAAAAAAATACTACAATGGATCAAAATTCAAATTAATATCATAAAAAGAGTGTATGTAATTAGTAATTAATTTCAACTACTTTCCATATTCTCTAAATATTATTATATACAATAATTACTTATAAATTATAGAAATATTATACAATTCATGGTTAGATGTATCACATAGTTTTCATATATGCTATATATTATCTTAAAGAAAATTATGGACACTTGAGATGCGAAAGAGACGCCAAATGTCGAGCTCGAGCTAGCTCAAACACTGTATATGATAGATAATTAGATTAGATAACAAGAATTTTTTAAAGCTCATCCCAAGCTCGAGCTAGCTTGAACACTAATATTTTTAATCAAACTTTTCTTGAATAGGCTAAAACTCGACTCGGCTCGGCTCAGCTTGTTAAAAACCTTAATTATTGACCCAAATTTAGCTCGACATATATTATAATAGAAGTAAATGTTGTCATATACAACCTCATATAAGCAATTTTTTTGTTAGAAACAACCTTTTTATTTTATTTTTTGTCAAGAGAGATCTTAAACCTAGAAAACTTTGTGAAAAGAAACCTGATGACATTATTCTGGCTTTGACTAATATTTTTCGGCATTGACTCGGTTAATGAACTGGAAAATTTTCGAGGTGAAACCTTTTACAAGGCTTTTTTTTAATAAGAAACAATATTTTATAGTTTTTTTTCAAATTACTACCTCCATCCGTCAATAGACTTCCCATTTCTCCTTTTCACGTTTGCCAATGCGCATTCTGTATCAGTAATATCTTTAATTACATATAAGTAAAAATTATAAAAGTTTGTTTTTTCGTAATATACTTAAAATAAAAATTATAAAAGTTTGATTTTTCGTAATTTACTCAATGAGACGAATCAAACAAGACCTTACATGACTATGTTTTTTTTCTTATATATTGGAAAGTTTTTTGAAAGATTTTCTTTACTCATGAATAAAATTAGAAATAGTGGGAAGTTTATTGTGGGATGGAGAGAGTAAAACCTTCAACTCAATTTTTTTTTTGTGAGACAAATCTTATCTAATTTTCCGACGCTGACCAAACTATTTCCGACGTTGACCGAGAAGAGTGGCACTTGAATCCCCCCCTCCTTTTTCCACACTTTTCTTTAGTCCCTATACAGACTATCTTGCTTCGCTCTCTGTTTCCCATTTGTGATATCCCTTATTTAGCTTCTCTCATCCAAATCCTCCAATTATTGTTTGTACAACAATTTAAGTATTGCCCATATCAATTGAACCCAATTCAACCAAGGTAATGTATGTTTTCCTCTATAATTACTCCTAATTTATTACAATTTAAGTTTTCCAATTGAATCATGTCTACTATGTTTTGACTATTATGCAGCAAATGATCAATAATCGTGATGAAAAAATATTCCAGCAAATGATGGTAGTAGAAAATGGAAGGTTTTGAAGGGGTTGTGAAGAGGAGCATGAAAGGAAGGAGGGGAAGGGGGCTGTTGGGTTTTTTATTTATTTTTATTGTTCTCATCTATATTGTGGAGGAAAAGGAGAGATATAAAAAAAGAGGTTATGTGATATACACACGGAGGTTAACGTCAGAAATGGCTTAGTCAACGTCGAAAAATTAAGTAAGGTCTCTCATCTCACAAATTTTTTTTAGTATAAGCAAGGTTTTATCTTGCAAAAAGAATTATAAAAATGTTGTTTCTGACAAAAAAAAAGCCATTATAAAAGATTCTTTCTCGCAAATTATTAAGTGAGTCAATGCATAAAAATATTGATCAACGCCGAAATGACGTTATCAGGTTTCTTCTGACAAATTTTTTTAGATTTAAGGTTTCTCTAGACAAAAAATTTATTAAAAGGTTGTTTATGACAAAAAATTGCTTATAAACGTTCGTTTCTAACAAATTTTTCCTATAAGTAAATGTATATTTTAAGGAATAATTTTCAATGTTTTAATCTAAAATATTTATAATAATTTCAAAATCTTAACAAAAATAATTTATAGTATAATATAAATTGAGAAGATTATCTAGAATTTCCTATCAAAAGAAGATAGTTCTTTCAAAAATAATATTCTACTTCCTAGAATATCTCACAAATGATTCAGGTTTTCAATGAAAGAGTGACACGTGTCAGTTTTGAATTTTGTTTTATTATAATGTAATAAATAGATTAAATAATCATATTTGGTAAAAAACTTATATGGACTTGGTCTACACTAAAATTACTGTGGACCTAATGCTAATTCATGTTATTTATGAATAACAAGGATCACTATATAAAAAAAAATATATATTAAAGATGAATAGATGTTAATTATGAAGTTTGACTATGAAAAAAAAGGTTACTATGTCACAAAGTGAAATTTTCATCATGATAAACTAATGTGAGAAAGAGTTACTACATTAAAAAAAACAGTCACTATGGTAGATAGTAACTGTATAGTGTATCTTAAAATTTAAAAATGTTACTATATGAAAAAAAAAGGGTCACTATGTTAAATAAGTGGTTTTGGTCCACAATAATATTATTGTGGACCAGGTATACGCAAGACTAACTCGACTGTTAATGATTGTAATTTTGAGAGAATACTACAAATCAATTTTTGTTTTTGAATTAAAACATCACAAGTTGGACTGTTGGAGTAACTTGTACACATTTAATAACCGCACAAGTATACCACATTTAGTATTCTTTAAACTCGTGCAATGCACAAGTTAATAGATTAAAAATAAGGATTCTATTATCATTGTAATTAATTAGTTTTCAGTACTAATTACCAAATGACTCACATAATATTACTCATGTAAGAATATACTTCCTCCATTTTATTTAATTGTTACGCTTTCTTTTTTTGTCGTTCTAATTTAATTGTTACATTTTCACTTTTCCCTTATATGGTAAACTATCACTAGAGGTGGCAAACGCGTCATACGGGTCAGGTACGATTCGGGTCAACTTTGTGTTCAAGTTACTTTCGATTCGGATCGGGTTCATTTCTCCACGGATCCATGACACTTCGAGTCGGGTGCGGGTTTGATGGCTTGAGTCAATATCGAGTCGGGTTTAATCGGGATTGTTTCAATCGTTTCGGGTTGTTTGGGTCGGGACAATTCGGGTAAGGTCTCCCTTGAAAGTATTGTTTTACTTCGTATAAGAATCATCTTCGAGTATAAAAGGGCGGGTTATTTTCTTAAAAAATATACGCTTTCTTACAGTAGCAAATAAATAACAACATATTAATTAACTTTCTAGTTCACAAAAAAGGGTGGGTTCCAACTAACCATTAAGTTTTAAATATCATCTGAACAGTCATTTTTCCATATTTCTAGTCTACCACTTGCTTATCACATTAATTTTCGTTATTTAAGGATACTAACATTTGGAACCAAAAACATTGGGACACCAACACTTCGACAATAATAGTGCACATATGAATTAGCTTTTTAGTTCACAAAAGAGGTCGGGTTTCCACTAACAATTCAGTTCAAATATCAATTTGAAAAATCATTTTTCCATATCTCTAGGCTACATTTGCTTACTACATTAGTTCTCGTCATTTAAGGATACTAATTAACACTTGGACACAAAAACATTAGGACACCAACACTTCGACAATAATAGTGAACTAACTCATATTATAATACATTAAGACACCAACATTTAGATACGAGCAGACACAATTGGACTTTTTTTAAGCTTCATGGGGGTTGATGAGGGGAAACAAAGGGAGTTAGGTTCGGGTTGGGAAGAATTCAGGTCGTAATTTTTAGGTCACTTCGGGTCATGTAGGTTCAAGTCGAGTTATCTTCGAGTACGGTCATTGTCGGGTCTAGCTGGATTCGGGTCAGGTTCGAGTCATGTCGGGTTATTTCGGGTTTCAGTTGATTATTTTCTGGTGGAATACAAGTCTCGGGTCCGGTATTTCGGGTCAGTTAAACGGGTACAAGTATGTTTTGCTAGCTCTACTTATCACATCAACTTTTTACACTTTCTACCTCATATACTCCACCACCCATTTTGATAATCTACTCAAAACCTTCCCATCTACCCTATTCTTCTTTTTCCTACAATATTTTAATGCTTCTTTTAGATTTCCCAAAACCAAATATTCTTTAATTGTACTTCTTTATTGCTTTTTTGCGAAATTTCTTTAATTCTCCCCTAAAGTAAAGTGTAGCAATAAAAAAAAAAACAGAGGAACTATATACGGAAAAAAATGAAGAATTATGATAAAGTATGTGAGCACGTGACATTATAGTATTCCTTGCCAACTTAATAAAATATTACCCTTATTTGTGAAGTGTAGACATGGATATTATTAGTATATAACAAACGCTTCCACTTTATTAATATTCAACGACTGAATCTGATACACAAATTCTTCGACTTTATTTGAGCACAAGCTTTCTTCTGTTTTATATTTTTTTTGTTTCTCAATACTATATTTGAATAATGATGAACAAATAACAAAAAAACAACAAAACATTGATTTAAGAAAAACTTATTAAAAACAATTATAAATGACCGTTCAAATCACATTTTTTGTAACACTAATGAATAACTGATTGAGAAAAAAAAATGTTAATATGACATGCACGCTTAGCGTGTAAAAAATGCTAGTTGTTTATTGAGGGAAGAGAATGTAAGGAAGTGGGTAATATAATAAAATGAAAGCTAAATAACATTTTAATTGGTGAACCCATACCAAATAAAAAAAATAGAAAACCTATTCAAGAAAGTATTAAGGAGGAATATACCTTTTTTTTAAAGAAGTCGCTATTTTATATGTATGAGAATGTAAACTTTTTTTAGCTTTTGTTACAATCTTTATTTTTTTTCCTCTGTAATCATCACAATTTACATGGATCTCTCAAATCCTGTTCCAATGCAACCGCCAAAGAGAATCCTATTATTCATCATAGTCAATCTATCATTCATACTCCCTCTATTTTTTAAAAAATTGTTACACTTTTCTTTTTTGACCGTTTTTATTTAATTGTTCCTTATATTTTTGACCGTTTTTATTTAATTGTTCCTTATATGGTAAATTATCACATAACCTTTACCTCATACTACCTCTGTTCGTTTTTAATAGTTACACTTTCACTTTTGACATTATTCACAAATTTCCCTTTGATAATCATTTGTGATTTATGGTTAAGAAAAAATATAGTCATGTGGGGTCTTGTTTGATTCGTCTGTACTTTTAGAATATCAATTTTTAAATTTTTTACAAATACAAAATTAGAGATATAAAGGCTCAAAGTAGTGCATTGACATGCGTGAAAAGTGCAAGTGTAACTATTAAAAAGAACGGAGGTAATATATTCCACCACCCATTTTATTAATCCACCTAAAACCTTCCCACTATCTTATACTCCATCCATCCCATAATATAAATCCCCTTTCTTTTTTGGGAGTCAAACTTTAAAATCTTTGACCAAATATTCTTATTAATATATACAAGAAATTATACCCATGTGGGATCTTGTTAGAATTGTCTTAGAATGTACTTTCATAATATCAACTTTTTATACTTTTTACTAATACGAAATAGAAGATATAGAAGGTCAAAGCTACGTCTTGGAGAGTGTGCAAAAGAAAACATGACTTATATTTTGGGACGGAGGGAGTATTTCTCTCTCCCATATTATTTTAATGCTTCTTTTTACATTTCCCAAAATCAAACACTCTTTTTTTTTTTTTTTTGTATTATTGTGTTTTACACAAATTCCTTAATTCTCCTCCAAAGTAAACTACAACAATTAAATCAAAATGGAGGGAGTATATCACAATATACATGGATATCTCAACCTATCATCACCATACTCACATTCAATTAGCCAAAGCCTACTTACTAACTTCACCCACATTCAATTAGCCAAGGCCTACTTACTAACTTCACCCACATTCAAGGACGAGACTTAGTAGAGGCCTAAGAGGACCATGGCCCCCTGCTAAATGCCCAATTATACTGATTATAATAGGCTAAGAAAGTTAGAAAGTGGGAATAAAAATTATTTTATTAGTAAACTAACCCCCTCCACAACCATGTTTAAAATTCTTTGTTAAACTAATCCCCCTCTATAACCAAGCATGGCTTCGTTCCTATCCACATTACCTTTTTAGCAAAAACACTTTCTAATTTCATAGTTTTAGTCTATGATACCATTGCATTCTCGAATCTTCAACTATTTTTACACTTTTTTGCAAAATGAGTATGCTTTATAAGACAGCAACAAACAGTACTAAACGAAAAACAAGGCTCGGTCTAAAATAATTGCTGCAGACTATTCATCACAGTTGAAAATTTGCTCCCTGTCAAATCCCAAAGATCTTTACAATTGAATTTATGAACAGGAAAGATTAATGGGACTTCATTTTATATTCAGATCTGCCAGTCAACAACAATAGGAGTTCATTTTCATACTCAGATTTGTCAGATAAAGAAAATACGTCCTCCATTATTTTTCATCCGTTTCATCATCTTGACTTTTTCATTATTTATGTACTAGCTTTGATATATATCAAAACACATTTTAGTAATTCCTCCAAAAAGAACAAATATTAGTAATTAAAATATTAGATTCATCTCAATGTATATTTTCAAAATATCAATTTTTAACTTTTTTACATCGATAATTACAAATATTAGTAGTCAAAATTGCACATATCAAACGTGGAATCTCATATGATGCTTTAGAAAAATAAACAGGAATAAGCTAATGATAGACATATCAAGAATGACATGTTACTTCCTCATAAAATAACTATCATAGTGTCATGTCATAACTAACCCATTATAATTATAACTAGAACTCCATCCCAATTTAGAGTGCTTGTTTCTCATTTTGCACAGGAATTAAGGAACTTATAATTTGTTTTAAATATTCATAGCACTTGCATTGAAAAGGTAAGTATTTGCAATGGAAAGATAGATATTTGGATTGAATAATACAAATATTAAATGAAGCTACAACTTTCCATGTAAAAATGATGACATATATCAAATGTGGACAATGTGGCTACAACTTTCCATGTAAAAATGAGCATAAAACAAGAATAAATTACCATTTCAAAAATAGAAAGATGAGAAACAATAAGAACATTTTAGGACACCCAAAAACGAATACAAGCACTATAAATTGGGACGGAGGGAGTACTATCTTAAGCATGATTTATATCTATGATCTCCATCTCCTCAAAAGTCTTGGGGTGCTAATCGAGCATAGGACTTGCGAGCAATTCAAATTCGACTAGGTCAAAATTTCAACTCAAGCTCGGCAGAACCTAATTCACACGACTAGCTCGATTAGCACCCCTATTTAGAAGCCGTAAGCTAATCTTCAGTTATCTCAACGGAGGAAGGAGTATCGCAAACCAAGATGTGAAGATACTGCTTTTCTAACTATGAAAATATACACTGGATTATATGACTGAAGCAAACCAATAGAGTTCTAAGAAAGAATTAAGGACTGTGGTCTTAAAACGTATACCGCAGAAAGGAACTCTTTAAAATGGAATTATTATTAGATGTTATTTACCAATGCAAAACTTGGTGAAGATAGTGGATATAACTTCTTCAGAGATGTCATCTCCAGAAATCTGGCCAAGAGCCAAAGCAGCTTCTCTCAAATCAATGGTCCAGAAATCCAACGGCAAGTCTTCCTCCATCGAAGATTTTAACCTCAATAGAGCCTCCTTCGTACGTACCAACTGTTCACATTGTCTCTGTTGAAAACGCAAAAATCGCAGTAAAGATCATCAAACCAAATGCCAGCCGATTTAACAAGTAGCGAACAGATTGATTTAACGCCGAAAAGGGTCAATTACAGACTAGCAAGCCAAACTTCATTGCTAGAGCTAGCAAATAGGTCTAACAAATACTACGTCGTATCGTGTCAAATTCATGTTGGTAGATACATCATCTTGAACACCTTTGACACTAACTCGACTCATTTGAATTAAACAGGTTAGAATGCTCGACATTAACCCGATTTGTTTAATAAAATGGTTAGGCGTGTCTCACATCCTTCTTACAAAATTATGTGCATCACAAGCTACTTTTCTTTTCTCTTGAAATTCTTGAGGCAGCAAAAAGGCTAATTCATGCAGAGAGAATACGACCAGGTCTCATGCACAACCTCCCAAGATTCCCAAGCTTCCAAAACATTGCTCTAGACGATTTCCTTATAACAAAGAAATAAAAGGGAGGGGAAAAGGATGTTTATACTGAAGAGTTAATAGCAAACAGGCATTAGGATAATTACTAATACGCACATTATCCGGATTACAATTTGACGGAATCATTTGCTTTGAACTTATTCAAAATAAAGGACGAAAAAGAAAACAACAAAGAACAAAAGGGAAAGGGAAACGAGGGAATAAAGAGGGAAACAAAGAAAACTTTCTGAAAGAAATCCTTGCTTTGAAGAGATTGGAAATTAGAATGTACAAGTTAAAATAAACCAATTTTTTTCTATATTCTCTCTCCTTGTCCTCATTCCATCTTGGCTACCTTCTAGGAGATTGGAGGTGGTAATCCAAAGGTATAGAACAATGCAGCATTACAATTAGAGATGATAAACCAAGTTGAAGGTAGCTAACCTGGTTGATGGTCCATCTTCGCCCCTCAGTGGACATACTGTTGAGACCCACAACCTCTGATACTGCCATCTCAAGATCTTCCAGTCCTTCACCAGTGACAGCACATGTAAATATATACCTATCAAAAGGATTGTCACCAACATTGAAGTTTTCAGCACTTGCAGATGGGACACAATCTATCTTGTTGATGACAAGGATCATTGGTGTAAATGATCTCATATCCTGTGTATTTGCACAAAGATGGAAAAGCAACATCAAGTCACAAGTCACAACCAACAAAAAAGTATAGCTTAATATAATTTGCAAAAGAAAATAAGCGCATGTTTGGTTCAAGTTGTGAAATTGATAGGGAATAAATCATATAAAGCGGAGGAATGGTAATTAATATTTGGTTTGCACTATGAAAAGGAAACACTTGTATGGGATTGAGGAGGAGAAAGATAAATGAGTGGAGATAGTTACCCTCAATAAGAGGAACCATTACCCCACTCATACAAAACATCCAACGAAAATGGTTCTTTGATTCCCTATCCACTTAAACATCTCATACCAAATATACTCTAAGAGGACATCATTTATATCTTAGAATTGCAACTCCAGCTGGAGGAAGTTCCTCAATTTAGCACATGGAAGAATCAAATGTCAAGATAGGGAAAATTAGAGATCAACACAAACCTTAGCAGATCGAATTCTATTCAGAAGCCTCTTATCATCCATTGTCCAACCATCAACAGCACTAACTGTCATTATGATGACATCAGCACCCAAGGCAACAACTTCAGATCTCTCCACCCCTGCAACCGAAATTGTCAAAACAAGTTCAAGGCACAGCTGAAAATTTGCCACATCATTCAAATGGCATAGTTACATTTCAAGTTCTAGACACTAGTTGAGTAAAAGCCTAGAAGTAAAAGCTAGAAAAGATGTCAAAGAAAAATAGAAAACGTCTGTGTCACAGAAACAGCATAGAGTTACAACTTACAAGTACTACTTCCGGTCTAGGCAGCTGAATGTATATCATCCTTACAAATGACTGCCAGGCATATTTTGCAAGAAATATATCTAACAGAAGTGAGCTTAAGCAGTCAGCGTACTGTAAAACTATACTGCTCACCCCACAAATACTCCCTCTATATTCACGTTATGTTCAGGTGTACTTTTTGGGCTGTACAGAAATCTTTCTGGTATCTTAGATTAAAAACATAACCCATCCAAACCCATGTGATATTAGAGCCCTATTCCTTCTCTTTAAATGTTGGCCCACTTGGACCCCACCTAATTTTCAATTCAACTGCATAAATACTCTTAATATGCATGCTCAAGTCTAGCAAAAAGATAATTTGATGTCTGAAGGAATATGATCAAAGAAACACAGCCCACATCTCGTGCCAAAGCAGTTACTGACACAGCAATTTGAAAGAAACCACCTTTAAATTATTTTTTACTGCAAATCAGTCGGATTCAGGCACGAGATAGTGTCGACTTCAGTGAATAATGTAAGGTAGTTTTGGACAACAAAAAAAACTAAAAAGTGGTTGTCTTCAAATTGTAAATTAAGCAAAAAGGTTGATTTTCACAGTATCCTTATTGCAACCACACTAATTAGTGTTCGTTTGTTATGGTTATTGTTATCACTTATGAATCATAATTATGAGTTTAAAACCCCCCACAGAAAAAAAATGCAGATCGGTAAAACTATCATACTCATTACCAAGATGAAGACACCTAACATGAAGAAACTTGCCGCACACATACAAACAATCATGTAACTATGATTAGTATCAAACGAAATATCATGACACTCTTGTCTCGAAAGCAAGAATGAAGACAAGTTTCGACCGACAAAAGACCAGATCAAGCTACAACAATCACATACTCGATATAAACCCCCTAAAATAATAATTAAAGAACATAAGTTCAAACTTAAGA
Source organism: Beta lomatogona (assembly GCA_947646795.1). NCBI lineage: Eukaryota > Viridiplantae > Streptophyta > Magnoliopsida > Caryophyllales > Amaranthaceae > Beta > Beta lomatogona. The sequence continues at coordinate 2,326,301 of CANSNZ010000982.1, forward strand.
CATTATAGATAAACATCAAAATGATGAATGAATATTTAATAGTGATTATGACTGGTATGAATGAGGTATGTATGCACTGGAACTACAATTCAGAAAGTAACAAGAGAATACAACAATGATTCAATGAATAAAGGAAATTTTGATAAGATAAATCCCAAAGTTAGAGGTTTTTACCTTATACAAATCCCAAGTTTAATTTATAACTTAAAAAAATCGAGGATTGTCGTACCAAATTGGTCCAATGTTGAAATGCTTAAAGAAAATGACATGGCACTATTTTCCTCCTTTCTCTCACTTTCTTTTCTCTTCCCATATTCACCTTTGAGTCCTAATTCACCCATCACCCCCCTCTAGTACCCATTTCCGCTCCTTGCACATCAATCCTCACCACCTCCTAACCCCCTCCCCACTCCTTTTGCCATGTTCACCACCTAATTTCCATCATAACCACCCATTTCAAATTCCACATCTGAACCACTGCTACATATCTCTTCCAAGCTTAGCCTCCACCATCGCTCGTGCCTACAAAGCCACAACTACCCCACATCTTCTCGTTCCTCCTTCAAAGCATAATTGTAATTGCCTTTTTAACGCAAACAAAGCTCACCAAAGTTAAACTTGAAAAAATGTTTGTGATAGAAATTTTGCCTTAACTAAATCATTAAAAAAGCCTTAAATGTACAATAACTTATGCAAATTGTCTTCTTTTTCATGCATTAAACTTTTCCCCATGAAGAGAAAGAAGGTAGTGAACAAAAGAACCACTAGCTAATTTTGCTTTTTGTGGGATAAAAATACGACATCTAGCAGAGGCTTTAATCCCTTGGTCGCCTCTTCAATCAAACTGCTCTCGAGGGACTGACAACTCTTTAGAGGTAATGGGAATTAGTTAAGCTCAACGTCATGCCAAACAAATGCTATGAATTAACATAGCTTGGACACCATTAATAGCATAGATTAAGGAAGAAATAAAAGATTTGATTACTTAACCGAAATTACAGCAATAAAAAGGATAATCGCAAGCTTTCGAGAGGCTTGTTCTCTCTCACTGAACTCTTAAAAGCTCACCCAATTTCTTATCAACATCCCACATAATTTTCTCTCTCTAATCATCCCTATATATAAAGTAATTTCCTTAGCACAACTACCTAGCTTATTCCCCAAGCTAACTAATAAAGAGACTCTCTAAAATACCTTTACCCCCTAAATCGATTTATAGCATTACGGCCCCTCAAACTTCCACCTTGTCCTCAAGGTGAGTAGTAGTTGGCACTCAATTCCCTGCCTCGGTAATGGTGATTAGTGCCATCCTTGATGTCTGGCTTCCATTGCCTTCGAAGTTCCTTAGTGGTGATTGTTTGTATCTCCTCTGAAAGAACACCTAGAAATGGTCCTTGAAAATGTCATGAGGTTGAGGTAAGGATTGTATGAAATTGGTTTGGCCTCATTTGAGATGGTGAGGCTCTGAGTTAAAAAAATTAAAAATGAATTTTGGGCCGAAGTTTTGGTTGTAGTGATGAAAAGATGTGTTGGGTGGTCTGATTTTGCAGAGTGAAAGATGAATTTGGGAGGTAAAATAATGGGCGGAATGAGTAGAAGAAAGGCTGGGTGGAATATTGAGGTGTGGTGGGATAATTGGGTTTTACAAAAGAGTTGGGAGAATCAGAAAAGGCATGAGGCTGAAAAGAAGGAAGCTGGGTTGGTTTAATGAGAATTGGGTTAGAGTGATAAGTAAGAAGAGGGTTAGACGAGTTTGGGTTGAAAGTTTTGGGTGTAAAAGAAAATAGGTCTGTAAGCTGAGGAGATGAGAAATTAGAATCTAAAAGTGATGGGCGTTTGGGCTTAGAATGAATAAGACCATTAAAATTTATGACCTTATGAATTGAAGAGCATGTAGATTTAGAAAACAGGGGGCCAATTGCATGACTTACATCATTACACAGAGTGAAAGGGGGTTCAGGCACGTGACCAACTTTCTGATGATAATTCATAAGCACCTCTTTTGTTATATCATCATCCAAGTCCAGCTTATTTACGAATCTGCCCTCATTAATATCTTCTAGATTTTTCCGCATTGTGAAGCTTCTCCAATACTCCACCGGTTCAAAAAAGCTGTGCCTCCTGCTAGCTCCGGTCCAACTGCTCGCATTCACCACCGGAACATCCTGGAAGCAGCTTTGAATCTGCCACTTTACCCCACCTGAGCCACCACCAGACCCGCATTCTTCCGACCCGCCCTTCGCAAATCTTTCTCATTCCCTGTTCAAGCCACCACAAGTGGCGGTTCCAACACCTAGCTTACAATTTCCGGCCATTAAATCAGCACCACCACCAGATCCAGAACCTCCTGCACCGCCTCTCTCGAATACACCACCAATTAAACCACCCGTGAAAACATTTTTTTCACCATCTGACCCTCCCTTAGTGACACCCATTAGTGATAGCTTCCAATCACCATCACTTGAACCACCACGTGAGTGACTACCTCCACAATGGCCTGCAACGAAAATTACTCCAATTGCCCCCACCCTCTTTGCGACAGTGACGAAGGTTGGATAGCCACCATCATTGTTTTTCTTCCGATTTCCTATTGGTTCCACCTCTTTCATTTCACCCACAAGATCATCTTTGTTTTCTTCTAGCACCACCATGCTTCCACTGCGCACACTGTCTAGTTCGCTGCCCTTGTCATCCCAGCACGTCAGGGGTGGCTGGACCTGTGAAGAACTGTTTCTTTAATTACTGCCACTCATTGAACGGCCATTGCCGATGTTTTTCTTCAAACCACCGCTGAGCGTCGCCGTCAAGTGCTATTTAACATTGTCTCTCCATCTAACTGGAAAAAATTGAAGGAGTCCTCCATCAACAATATCCAATCATCCACATTACTTCCATCAAACTCATGAAGTTAAGCTCTCGTCGGATACCTTGTTCTTCCTTGAGATCTGAAGTTCCTCGATCTCATTGGCGTTTGACGTATGCGAAATCCACTCTAATCCACCTTACCATTTGATTAGTTGCACTTTCTCCGGCGAACTCCATTGCAGTTATTATCAACACTCTACTCTCCCATAATTGTTTGCTATGAATTAACATAGCTTGGACACCATTAATAGCATCGATTAAGGAAGAGTTAGAAGATTTGATTACTTAACTGAAATTACAGCAATAAAAAGGATAACTACAAGCTTTCAAGAGGCTTGTTCTCTCCCATTGAACTCTTAAAAGCTCACCTAATTTCTTATCAATATTCAACATAACTTTCTCTCTCTAATCATCCCTATATATGGAGTAATTTCCTTAGCACAACTACCTAGCTTATTCCCCAAGCTAACTAATAAAGACACTCTCTAAAATACCCTTACCCCCTATATCGATTCATAGCAACAAAGTGGTGACTACCTTGCCAATGAGGCAGTAATGATGAAAAGGAAAAGGGCAGCAGCATTATTTTTTGCCATGGTAGGAGGAGAGAGATGGCGGTGAGGAGGAATTAAGAAAAACCAAATAAACATATTCAGAAAGCCAATTATATATTATGACATGCATTATATTTACTTGTTTTGCAAGTTAACTTGGACCAAGGAATAATTTGGGAAAAATAGCACCACACTTGGGATTTAAACAAAATAGTAAATCTTGAGTTAGCACAAGCAGAGCCCTCAAACTTAAAAATTAGCTAGTCCATTTTTCCAAAAATCAGATTATGGATAAAATTAGAATTTCTCATATTTAATATCAAGTCCCCCAACAAGAAAGCCAGAGCATCTTTGCCATTACTAAAGATACAACATTAAGTACTTAATGAAGTACTCGGACCAAAAAGTATATATATAAAGAAAAGGTACTCAAAAACAAGTAAGACATGTAGTATTCATATAGAAAGAGTCAAAGATAACATGTTAAAGTGTTAAGAAAAAGTAGAGTTATTGTCTACGTTTTGCCTTGAAAAGTATGAGAATAAAAAAGAAATGCATCACTGATTTGAGTTTGCATTTTAACAGTAAGAAATATAGAAGCAGTTGTAAATATGTAAATATAGAAGCAGTTGTAAATATGTAATAGTCGTAGTTGTTTAACAACACAATAATAACAACAGTAAGAACAATAGTATTCTTGATATTGATATTCCCTCCCGAATTTTCTAAAAAGTAAGTATTGTTATTATTGGTCAACTTCGGAACTTATTATTATCACTATTACAAATTTACAATGAATAAACACACACCAATATTGATTAGCAAACATCATTTCAAAAATAACTGAAAATAATAGGACATCGGTATGACTTTAGTCATAATAATAATCAGAAACTATTGTTGATCTTACTTTTTCTAAAATTGCTCTTGATGAACTGAACTAAATTAATTTCTCCTAAAGGAAATTTTTTATTACAATAATAATGCAAACTTCTTTTCGAAAAAGCCTAAAGCAAATATTGTACATGCAGAGCTGTGGGGGAGGTAAAACAATGTGGCTTCAGGAAAATCTTTGCTAATATAATCACCTTATTGCAACATGTTGGAAAGAAGAAAAAGTGGTGAGCATTGACATACCAAAAAAAAAAAGTTAATATTGTATTAGTTTCTTACAATAGTACCCAGAAAGTATATTAATAAGACAGCTTTTTAAAATAAGAATGAGCTGTGTTAGATATATCTCAGTAGACAAACAAAAGGGAAATATTTCTTCAATAACCATGTATCTGACAAGAAAGTTAAGTTAATGGATCAAAAAACCTGCATATGAGCTTCAAGTAGTCCAGAATTAACATAGATCAATTCAGGAATTTGCACATTAAAGTATCCTGATTAGTTCCATTGAACACCAGTAAAAGCAGAAAGGAAACCATGTCAAATTGCTGTATTATCCTCTATTCATAGTAAAGACCAAACTGGATTGACATTATCTATCCAGCTACATTGCTAGGCTAGGAATTTATTGCCTTAAGTGTAGCAGCACTTACCAATCTTTTCCACAATATCTTCAGTATCCCGAATTCCAGCAGTATCAAGCAAAGTGACAGGGATACCTTGAACTGTGATACTGGCTTCAACAACATCCCGAGTTGTACCAGCAATTTCGGTGACTATAGCTCTCTCACTCTGTAAGCTAACAAAGAATTAAGCCACATAATTCCAATCAGCTTAGCATGGAACATACCAGATAACCACATCGAGAGAGAAGATAGCATTAAAGAACTATGAAACAGTAACTGTATTGATGCTAATATTATCCCACCAATTCAACCTCTTCCCCCCCTCCCTCCCCTCTTCCCTCCCCAAATAATGAAATTGAGCAGTATACATGCGTACATATCCCTCAGCTAACACTTAAGAGCTACAACAATGTCACCTCATCCAACTTAAAAACCACAAACTCTCAAGCCAGAATGCATATTTGCATCTCCAAACTCCACTTTGGTAGGAAATTAATTGGGGGTTCCATTCTGAATTCTGGAACAAAGATGATTCGAGGATTATACTGAACTTGTTACAAATCAAACTATCAGAAACATGTCTAATGATCCATGACAAAAACGACACCTGACACTGCACACATTGAACAGATCCCACACCAGAGGCGAGATTCATGCAATTTAACATCTAACATCTTAAAAGAATAAGGCATGATACAAATTCTTTTCTGTGCTACTACTACAATTATAATAAAGAATCAACTATAGATGATGAAAGAAGTAATACCATCATCCTAAACAATAATCCGGATATTAATATTAGTACATCCAAAATAACAAGCCACTTTCTAGATTTATTATATTTAATTCTGATCTTTCCCATGCTACCCTTTAATGATACCCTTAAAAGAAATCAAAGGAAAAAGTACATTGGTAAGGTGGAAATTTGAACTTTCAAAAACTGAAGGATAATTAATAATTATGGCTTTGTAGCTCAATTTATTATGACTTCAAATTAAGGACAGAAGGAGGGTAAACTACTAATTTCATCTTCAGCCACCCCTTTCCCAGAACTGGAAGTATACACAAACTGGTGGATTCATGAAATAGCTTGCGCTCAGCTCAGTCAAAGCTGCGGGAATTCTTTGATTTAAGAAATAAGCTAACTTTGACAATATCCCAAATCTCACTTGATGAATGAATATGAACATGGAGAAGCTCTTATATGTGATATCATGTTCTTTAGGAGCTTATTTGAAATTCATATAGAGCTTCTTTATAACTAGTTTGATAATTTTAGTATTAATTACCAGATATATCAAACAAATACATAAGATACTTACGTTTGGTAAAACAGTTTGTAGATGCAAACAAGGATTCAAAATTTTCATATCTGAAACAACTACACCGCGTATGAAGGTTGAGAACTTGAGATCATGTCATCCATTACTCACTATCACTTTTGGAAAAAGTGCATGACAAAGGTGCATGCGCAATGATTAGGAGTGTTCATATACAAGAAAAACTGCATTCATCAGCTAAGTTCATCACTTGTAACACCAAATGCAGTAAGAATATTTGTCATGAATATGGAAACATAGCGCATTAAATGGGAAAAGATCTTGTCTCATATACCTTGCTCCAAGCATTAAGAAGGCTTGACTTTCCAACATTAGGACGACCAACAATTGCAATCTGCAAACAGCTTGCAAACATAATAAACATGAACTTAGCGTAGAAAAGAGGGAGAAGATGTTAGAACTAATGCTGTAACTATAATCAGAACACAAAGCCACTTTTTTGTACCTACATTGAGGGAAATAACTTTTTTTTAAGGACATGGAGCGAAAGCACATTTTTTTAAGGACATTGAGGGAAAGAACAATGCCACTAAGCTATTTGGCCAAAACAAAACTCATCGTTGTGAAGGTATTAACCATTACCAATCGGGCACTGGGTAAACAATATTAGATGCTCAAAAAGGGTGAGGCAATAAACAAAGTATACGACAGAGGAAATAGGGAATAGTATGATGATGAGCGAAGACCATCTTCCAATAGAAGCTTTAACAAAAAAAAAAAAAAAAAAAAAGAAAAGAAAAACAGAGAAAGCAAAGCTGTTGGAATCATCAGGGAACCGTTCAGCGAATAGGTTTTGTTATTTATCCATTAGAAAAGACGAAAAATTATACTTCCTCCGTTCTTTTTCTATTGCAACAATGAGAAATTTACACTATTCACTCACCACCCTTTAACCGTGACCGTTACCGCGATCGTGACCGAAACCGCATTTTCGAGCTTTTAAGAGTTCAATGCGAGAGAACAAGCCTCTCGAGAGCTTGTAATTATCATTTTATTTTCCTGTAATTTTAGTTTATTATTCCAATCTTCTTCTGCCTTTATTTCTGTCATTAATGGTGTCAAAGCTACGTTAATTCATAGCAACAACATATAACTCTGATACACTTGATTCTTAGGTTTAACAGATGGATGATAAAAGACACTTACTAAACGTCATTTATTTCCAAAGATAAGACATAAAAGATAACTTTCATTTACTAGTCTCTTCAAGAAAGAAATAACCAAGACATGAAGCATGACTTTGCACAAATCATGAAGAATTAAATGCCAATCCATATCTTTTGCTGAAATTGCAGATTATCACCTGCAGTCCTGATTGTAGAAGCTTGTCATAGTTGGCAGTTTCCAGTGCCTTCTGTACATCCTCTATCATAGCATGTATTTTATTTCTAATAGAGGTCAAGTCCAAAGGTGCCATTTCATCCTCAAAATCAAGGCGCGCCTCGATCTCACTAAGCAGTTCAATGCAATGTTTTCGTAATGATTTGACAAGATGTGAGAAGCCACCCTGTAAAATTACCTTAGGTTGGAAAATATATAGAAACTAAAAAGTATTCACAAAAAAAGAAAAATTCTAATACTGTTAAAAACGTGCCTGGATCCCAGCCAGTGCTGAGTCAGCAGCACCCACAGAATTTGCTGTTATAAGCCTCCCCACATTTTCTGCTTGTGAGAGATCCAAGCGACCATTTAAAAAAGCACGAAGGGTAAACTCACCTAATAAAGAGCACAAAGAATTAGTTAGAGAATACATATTGAAGATAGGTGTTCCTTGAAGTGCAAAAAGTCTGCTCACAAGAGTAAGCAAACATTACATAAATGCATCGATGGAGCTTTTGGTAGGATATCCATAAGCCAAATATGCAAGATCTTTAAAGCCCCATAAATCACAATTTATCACCCTTTACGAGAAAATCATGTATCGGGATATAAGAACAAACATGTCCTGGTGTAGGCAAGCCTTGCTTGGAGAGATCTTACTGATCCTTGAGCTGTTTCATGCCAGAAGTCGCAACAGAATTAAACTTGAGACTATAACAGATTAGGCCACAGGTGGACTGGATTGTTATACATTAACCAAGCAGAATTCTAATGATTCAATACAAGGGCACAGACATATTCAAAGAACGGAAAAGACAAGACTAACGAATCACTCCTGCGATCTTATAGGTAAGAAAGTATATACTTCCTCCGTTTTCTATTACTTGCAGCAATGGAATATGGAACAATAATTTAGGAGAGGAGAGAGATAGAGAGAGATAAAATAGGGATCCCATGTGCTAGGAGAGAGAAAGAGAGAATATATTGCGAAAAAAATCAATGTTGCAAGTAATATGCAACTTTCTGGAATGGAAAATGTTGCAAGTAAAAAATAACAAAAGTATATAATTTTGTTCCATTTAGATTACTCTTTAAGGTCTTGATTTGACAGGAGGTTTACTGTGCAACTATTAATGATTCCCACAAGAAAGAACAGATAAAACTCCTATTACTTAAAATCAATTATGGATCTAAATATAGAAAAATAATTTCTCAAGATATCCTTCTGCAAAACCATGATGGAATTAGCACATTGTGCAGGGAGGAAGGACTAGACCTCAAACAACAGATAATCACATATGATTAGCATTGTAAAGATCAAATAAAAATGCATTCAACATTGTGTCAGAGATATAAAGAAAAGTAAAGAGTGTAAAACCTTATCAAACAAAATGTGGATTAACAAGGGAGCACTGGAAGGAAGACCTTACATCTCCACAAAATCATGCATCTCTCATTCAACTTGAGAAAACATACTCGCATTCACGTCCACAACCAGATCTCCTTCAACTTATAAGTTCCAGCTTAGTTAATTTCACATCACTACTAATCAATTCTATGCTCACAATGGACAAATTGCCAAGCAATTAAACATAAATCCTACTCACAGAGGAAATTTTTTGGTCCTTCCTGCCTTCGTTCCTCTCTCATGATCATGCTCTGATATTCTAATCAGAAAACATTTTACATATCAGACAAAAACATCTTAACAGAATATTCCATCTTCTTTTTTGTTTCTCCTCCGGCTAAGATTCTTCAAACATTGCATCTTGAGGAAAGTTTCCTGCCTTAAATTCAACAGAACTTGTGCAAGTCATAAATGGACATGGGAAAAGAAATCTCTCACCACCTGCCTCTTATGGTCCATAACACCCAAGCCTCCCTAGAGCTCCAACTTCTCTTCCAGCAGCTCAAAAATAGCTTTAAATAGCTCTAACTAATATGCATTCACACGCTAAAGAAGAAAGTAGAACATAGCATGGCCTTCAAATAAGGGAAACATTCCATTGTGGTACTCTGACATATGGAGCAAACATTTTAAGGTTGTAATAGTTTAGAGGTTCATTGTGGTTTCAATAATTTCATGGAGGTACCATGACCTTTACACATACTTTTCACTAAGGTAACATCAGGCTAAGTTTCGGTAAGTGTTTAGCAAAGTGTTGATTATACCTACGTGAAACTAATTTCCAAAGTTTATGGTACTATGGTGAAAAAATTAAAAATACTAGTACCTCTAACTTATTGCACCACATGTCATGTACCTCAATGGAACTTCTCCGTCATATTAAAACGGAGATTGCACATTCTTGGTTCTTTTTTTCTATTTTTTTCTTTCGCAAAAATCCCCGCGTTTGCCGCTATACGTTCCATTATATTACGCCGCTTCCACAACACGGCTACTACACCTAAACACCTCTAGAAAAGTGAAATGGGGTCTTGTGATCCAGTATCTCACCAGAACTTCACAAATTAACAAGTGAAACATAATGAACAAGGAATTTGGCAATACTTTTTGCTGAACACTATTCCGACTCCTTCACACAAGTTGATCTTATCTCATATATCATCCGGAATCTCCCCCTCAAGCCCGCTCCTCTCATCACCTAAGAATGCTGCCATGCTGGATATGCAGTCTGCGTCACCAAGGAAGATTTGGAACTCCATCTACAATGTATAGATTATATGCCATAATACCTCTAAGTTTTGACTAATCATTAAAGCATATCTAACTTCTGGAGTTTAAGCATAATTTAGTTGCACTTGAATGTGACTTTGTGTGTTTGTGATGTTCAACAACTGAACAAAATGGCTTCCAAAGGAGTCATTATCGACCTAAGAAGTAAGAACTGAAGTGACTAATAATTCGATAACAGCAAGCCACTAAGAAAAGCAATATATTGCCACAGTGATAGAAACTACTTTCATGCTGACAATCAAAGTTCCCACCTGGTTCAGCAAGTCTTGCCCCTGCATCTAAACAAGCTCTCAGCACACGATGAAGACATACTTCACTACCATGGCACTGTAGCTCAATCACATCCTCACGAGTGTAAGATCTTGGGGCCAGCATGGGAACCATTAAAACCTAGCAACAAACCAATTCTATGTTACGATGCATGCTTCCTCAGATATTGCAGATACTAACATGCTTAAGGAACTCAATATGAAGTTGCATAGGTTCAAAACAGATAAAACAATATTGGAGACACGACAAGCTTTTAACACAATAACAAAGCATGAGCAGAAGGAAATGAAAGAAAGAAAAATGAAGGATCAAATACTCACATGTAAAACTTAGGAGCCATCGATTGCAAGTTATGATATAGCCAAAATTATCACTCCTTCTATACGGAATTAGTTGTCACATTGTTCGAACCCCTCATAGTTTTAAAGATAACATTTGAGTCAAGTCTATTCTATCCCCTTCTCCTAACTTTAATAGTAGCATATCGCGAAATCCAATCATAATCATTACTATCTTAGAATCGGTGATACTGCGGATCATTAATGACATCTTTGACTGATAATTCACAACCGAAGGAGCGAAATTTCCTATGAATACATTTCCAATTTGGCATACATGTAAACATATTAAGCATAAATTATTCACATCAAATATTCAAAACCAAAAGTGATCACAAAAAATTACATGTACTAGTGGTTTAGAGCAAGAAAACTGTAGACAGCCTCAGTATTGCAAAAGAGAAGAGGCTATCCCCAAGATAACCCCGAAAAGGATAAATGAAACTCAATGTCTAAGCCGACGCCACAATACTTTTCCATCAGATAGTTCCAGAAGTCATAGTACATATATACTCCCTCCGTACCCAATATACTACCCATTTCTAATTTTAGCACTATTCATAAGCAAAGAAAATCTTCCAACTTTTTCCCAATATATAAGAAAAAACATAGTCATGTAGGGTCTTGTTTGATTCGTCTCACTGAGTACATTACAAAAATCAAACTTTTATAATTTTAGCTAATATGTAATTAAAGATATTTATGACACAAAACGTCCATTTGAAAACGTGAAAATGAGAAATGGGAATTCTGTTGGGGGATGGAGGGAGTATATGCTAACATGGGTAAGCCTACAAAAGCTAAATCTCCTAACTAGTAGCTTTAGCTTCTCGTTCCATCAATTACTCCTGATTTCACCTTATGCGTACCCCTAATTGAACATGATCGATCCTGATCAGCTATAAAACTTACTAGATCAGTCTCCTAACTATGTTGGATAAATATATTTTCCTAAATAAAATATATATAAATAAAACCTTCCAATAGTTAGGATATAGTATATTCAAATGTCCTGATAATTAAGCCTAAATCAAACCTCCAATAACTAAAACAATCACATAACAAAAGAAAATCCTCCAGAATAATAAAAAACCACTTTATTACCTCATCAATAACATTGCCCAACAAATCAAGAACCACACCATACTCAACAACATGACTTTTGGGCTGCCATAAACAACCATCTTCTGTCCTTCTCTTCACCTCTTCACCCTTCGTATTCTTCTTCCTCTCTCTCATTGACTGAAATAATTTCCTGGTAATCTCCACCGACGACGGTCCCGATAACCTAACAATACCCACCGCAGCTGCAGGACCACCCAAAGAAGTAACAATGGCAGCAATTGTGCTTGAAACTGCCATCTGGGTTTTTTCAACTGACCCAGAAATTCGTTCATCTTGCTTCAAAACCAACAAATTTCCTGCAAAAAATTCAAAAAAATTGAGCTCAGAATGAACAATGGAAGAAAAAGCAAGTAAGAAAAGAGAAAAAGATTGGACCTTTTGAAGAGGGAAGAGCATAAGGGTTTAGAGAGGGTTTAGTGCATATGGGTTTGCAGAAAAGTGGAAGTGTGGAAGGTGAGAATTTATAGAAATGATGAGGAAGAAGGGAAATTATGGAGAAAATTGGTGAATGTCTTGGAAATCGAGTATGGTGGATGATGTTGATTAGAGAGTGAAGGGGTGAGGGGAGAAGTGCCATTTATTTTTCTTGGGGTAGCGGGAAACCAAGACTACATACTTATGTGAGTTAAGTATGTCTTTGCCTAGTTCCTCTTGTGATGAACATCAACTAGCCTTATACTCCCTCCGTTTCATTTTAATTTAGGCTATATTTAGTTTACTTGAAATTTTCTAATTTGATCTGATCTGAACTTATTTTTTCTGATCTGATCTGATCTGATCTGTTTAGATATGAACTGATCTGATCTGATATGAATTGATCTTTTACAAAACATATTGTTACTAATATTATTATTACTTTGTATTTCATTACTAGTATTACCATTACTATCATTTTATTACTATGCACAACTTTCAATAATAATAATAATAATAATAATAATAATAATAATAGTAATAATAATAATAATTCTATAATAATAATATAAAATAATAATAATATAAATAATATTATAATAATAATAACAATAATAATAATAATAATAATAATAATATAGATAACATAATAATAATAATAATAATAATAATAATAATATTATTAATTATTATTATTATTATTATTATTATTATTATTATAGCATAATTAGTTTTTTTAATTTTTTTTGAAAAAGAACACATTAGTATATGAACATACAATTAAAAATTAAAGACTAAGGACTCTTGGGTCCAATGGTATGGCTTCTTACCTCCCACATGGGAGACCAAGGTTCAAATCTTGGTGGAAAAATATATTTCAATATTGTTGTGGGGTGGGGGAGGGGGGTTGGGGCTTGTTGGGTCTCTAGGTGAGTGACCCTGTGTAAAGGCAGCTCAGAGGAAATCCATCTTACCACGGGGTTCCCGAAAGGGGCCCAAAAAAAATAAAAAAAAAAGAACACACATTTTAGGTAAAAAAAAACATATTGTTCATGGTCAAGAAAAAAAATTGTTCATGTTCAAGGTCCATTAGTAATAAGAGTTAAGGTAGTAATGAAAAGATCATATAATGATATTAAAAAAAGAACATATACTGAAAGAGCATACAAGATCTATTTAAAAAAACACATTTTAAAAATAAAAGATAGATGTCATTTTTATAATGATGACATGTTTGGATTTAACTAACAACATATTCTTTTGTTATATCAATAAATTATTATTTTTTATTATAAATAAAACCTATAAATATATATAATCATATGATCTAGAACAAAATGATTAAATATTCTTCTTATATCGTTGTCTTGTTCTATATAAACTTTGTTTTTAAAGATAAGTTGAAATCCTTTGTAGGGAAAATTTTGAACGTGATGACAACACCATTAGGTTATCCCATGCTACTCATGTTTTATATAGACTAGTAATATATAATTTATATTATTCTACCAAAATTGTTTTAAAAAATAAACATCATATAATATTGTCATGTTCGTTACATGTACAACATAAAAAAGAACATCACATATCAAAATTATTAATTAGATAAAATATAAAAAAAGAACACGTACAAATGCCAAAAGAACATTCTTATTCTTGAACACAAATAGCTTCAAATAGTGACATCAATGACATTTATAATAATAGCAATGACATTTACCAATATTAATAATTAATAAGTACAACAACGACAATAATAATAATCTTTTTGAACAAATGTACTAGTAAATAGTAATATTAATAGTAATAGTAATTGTATAATAATAATAATAATAATAATAATAATAATAATAATAATAATAATAATAATAATAATAACAATAATAGCATTAGTAATACTAATAATCATAATAATCATGATAATAATAACAATAATAATAAGTTTTAAATATAAGCATAATCTGAACTTATCTGATCGAACTTATCTGATCTGATCTGATCTGATCTGATCTGATCTGAACTTATCTGATCTGATCTGAACTTATCTGATCTGATCTGAACTTATTTTTTCTGATCTGATCTGATCTGGTTTGATCTGATCTAATCTGATCTGAAATAAGCAAAAATAAGGTGAACTGAACATAGCCTTACTCACTTCACTTTGGGGGAGAATCAAGGAGAAAGTGCAAAAGTATGAGAGAGAAACTGAAAAGGTGGAGAGAGAAATTGAAAAGTGAGAAAGAGAAATTAAAAAGTGGGTTAAAATATTAAAAAGTGGATGACATGGGTGGAAAAAAAAGGAGAAACTTAGTTTCGATATTTGTTGTTGTACATATAATTTTGTTTCTATCCTTTTAAATGCAATTTCTTAATTTTTTGATTTTTTTTTTTTAACTATTTAGTGTTTTATTTGCATTTCAAATCAATACAAGTAACTATCTTTGATAGTTTCTTATGTTGATAACGGCTTTTTTAAAAATTATGTTTCTACATACTTATAATTCATTTATGATGATTTTTTAATAAGTGTTTACTTGTATGCTAAACAATCCTAAACATAATTTTTAAATTTAAAATTTTAAAAATCATGAATAATAACGAACAATCCGACTCATGAAAAACATGGTATTCCAAACATTCATGTCCATCATAATATACAAAGACAATCAAAGTGTAAATGATATTGATAATAAGCTAAGTATTAGCTACCTAAGAAGACGATATTAAATTTATTAAAAACACAATCCTTCCTTGTTTGGAATGTGTATAATTTATAAATATCAATTTAATTCTCAAATGGTTTCACAATAAGATTAGAAGAAAGATAGGTAAGAAAAGTGTGCCAATTGCGTATCTGAAGAGTGAAAAAAAGAACTATAAATTGCCAACTATAAAAGTCTTAGTTACTATATTTAAACAATGATTAATAAGTGTTGATACTTATCCATTCAAGGTTATTTATTTTAGCATATGAGAATCATAAAATAAGTAGGTAATTTAAATATATCATTATATCTCAATTCTAAAAGTAAGTATAAAACAAATAAAGGACAAAATGTTAGTAATATTCCTTGTTAATTGTAGTCCTCACACAAATAACGGATATGAATATGACTAATATCATTACTCCAAAAAATGATATGACTAACTTCATTACTCTGGCAAATCATATGACTAACAAATAAAGCTCTGTGTAAGCTGTGTAGTCATATGAATTCTTTGTTAATTACTTGCTGTCCTCTGAATTCACTCAATTGTTTCTCTTTCCCCCTCTTCCTCATCTATCTCTCTTTCTCTCTAGAATTCTTTGATGAGAGAAGTAATAGCGGTGAACAAAAACACCTTCCAATTTTTTCTTCATTCACCTTCTTCCACTTTTTAATGAAGATATTAGTCACAAACCTGTTCTTTTACTCTATTAATAAAAAGTCATATGGCAGTTAATCCTACTATTTTATTGTTCTAATTTCACAAACAAATTGTTCACGATTGAATATTACTTATAAAAACTTGTTGACTGTGCTTTTTGTTGCTCAAAAGGATATGTGACATATTACAATGTTTGTTAATGGTGCCTTCTTTCTGTTTCCTAAACAAAATCATACAAAATATAATGTGAAAGGAGTCATTCGGTCAGTGTTTCCTGTAGCAAAAAATAAAATCATGGCCGGAGTTACCTGATTATGTTTGCTTTATTCAATGTTTCAAATTCTACTAATTATCTCAATCAATCTCTATTCTATGCAAAGATAGAGGAAGAGCAAGAAAGTTATGAAGAGGAAGAAGTTATGCGAACGAGAAGGAAATACGCTGTTTGTATCGTGTGTTTTGTGGTTTTGTTTTTTTTTTTCAAATGAAAACTGTAAAATTTGTTTAACAGTTAATCACCATTAAATAAGGGATTTTTTTCAAATAAAAAATTATAGGTGATAATGTGGAATTATTAGATTACTAACTTCACGGTTTTTTTTTTAATAATGTTTTTTAAAACAGTTAGTTTGTTGTTTTGTTTTTAAATTTTTTTGAATTTAAAACTAAAAACATGTCAGTTTTTAGTTTCTTATGAAATTAGTGATGTTTATTTCAAAAAATAAATTAGATTTTTTTTTGAGGGGAAAAGCAAATTAATATTAAATCAAGGACAAATTGTCCATCAAAACATAAGGAGCCACTTCCTGGGGATAGTGGTTCTCCCAAATCTGCTCAGTCCAAAAAGGAGAAAGTCTAGCTAAATAGTGGGCGACAGAGTTCCCTTCACGTTTCACAAGTGACCATACAATAGAAGAAAAGCAAACACAAGAAGCGAGAATATTATGGAGGATGATATCAATCTCCGCAGACCAATGAGCACGAACTATGCGAGTGGCAGCAAAGATAACAGTACCACCTGAGTCACGAGCAACAACACTTAGCCCAATCCAGCCTTCGGTAACCAGCGAGGCATCTACATTCAATTTGAACATCCCCAACGGAGGAGCCACCCAAACCTGAGAGCTAGCTGCAGCAGTGCTGGCACGAAAATGATATATATTTTGCCGTGTACTTCCCATTTTCATCTACAAGCCTAGACACTCGTTGAAGAAGGATGTTGTGGGGTGTTATAGTGTTGTTGAACACAAGAGAGTTACGATCACTCCAAAGACACCAAGCAAGGAAGGCACCTTTGATACGGGCTTCCTTATCCAACTAACGCCAAGCAAGCAGGCCTTCGAGCATTGTTTCAGCGAGGTCCGAAGTGCAAAGGGCTGCACATCCACTGTCAACCCAAATATCTTGAAGGTGGGTGCAGCCAAAAATAGCATGATATTGCGTTTCAATTTCGCTACACCCTCTAGGATAAAGGTCATCTTCAATCATGTGACGGTGTTTAAGCAAGCCACGAACCGGGAGGGTTTGAGTACTCAAACGCAATAGAAAATGCTTAACTTTTGGACTTACCTCCAAACTCCAAATATCAACCCAAGCTTGGTGGAAGTTGTCAAGATTTCCACCTTTCCCAAGCATGTAAGCCGTCTTCACCGAATAGCAAACATCTTTTGTGAAGGCCCAAGTCAATCCATCTTTCAAGGGGGAAAAGCTTAGAGGGGTTCCAAGGATACAACGCACATCTCTTTCATTGAAAAGAGCTTCAATAATCGGTACCTTCCACTCCATTCTCTCGAAATCAATAAGGTCACTCACCATAAGTATATAACCTTGCTTCTCACTCAAGATAAAACGCCCACTTTCATCAAGAATCCACGGGTCATCCCAAATTCTTATTTGCGTTCCATTGCCAACACGCCAAATCAAACCTTCCGTTAGGAGAGCTTTAGAGCTCCAAATACTACTCCATGAGTAACTATTAGAACACCCAAGAGGGGCATCTAAAAAGTCACACTTAGAGTAATACTTTGCCTTCATCACTCTAGCAAAAAGTGAGTTTTGTTCACGAACCAACCTCCATGCTTGTCTACCCAAAAGAGCGTCATTGAAAACTCGAAGGTCTTTGAAGCCCATGCCACCAAAACACTTCAAAGTGCACATAGAGTCCCAGTTCTTCCAGTGAATTTTCCGTTGGGAGTCGGAACTGCCCCACCAAAAACGTGCCATGGTAGAGTGAATTTTTTGTATGATGGAACAAGGAAGCTTATACACTCCCATCAGGTAAGTAGGGATAGTCTGGATCACTGACTTAAGCAACACTTCTTTTCCAGCGCGAGATAGCAATTTCTCCTTCCATCCTTGGAGTTTCTTCCAAATTCTATCCATAAGAGAATCAAAGATAGCTTTCTTTGATCTTCCAGAGACAGAGGGGATACCAAGATATTTCTCATGTCTGTCAACCTGCCGCATGCTCAAAATGCTCGCCAACTCTTCTCTTTGTGTGATGCTGACTCCTCTACTAAAAGACACCTCCGATTTTTCATAATTAATTTTCTACTCGGATGCTAATTCATAGTGGTTGAGAATATCAACTACAATAGTGCATTCCTGTCGGGAGGCTCTAGTGAAGAGTAAACTGTTATCTGCAAAGAAAAGATGAGAGATTTTTGGGGCACTACGGCTGGCCTTAGCACCATGTAACTGTTTCTCCTGGACTTTATTCTGGATCATTTTAGAGAAAGCATCAGCAATCAATTATATAAAAAGATACGGAGAGAGAGGGTCACCTTGGCGGAGACCTCTAGCAGGAGTAACAGAACCACATACACCACCATGGATGATGAAAGAATAAGAAACAAATGAAACACAATCCATGATCAAATTCACCCAACGCCCATCAAAGCCCATGGTAAGAAGCAACTTCCTCAGAAAACCCCATTCCACTCTATCATAAGCCTTGCTCATATCCAGCTTCATAGCAATGGTATCCCCACGACTCCGATTCCGATACTTCATAGAGTGAAAGATTTTCATAGCAATGAGAGCATTATCAGTAATAAGGCGTCCAGGGACAAAGGCACTCTGATTTTCAGTAACCTGAGAGGGGAGAAACTCTTTCAATCTGATGACAAGAGCTTTAGAAACCAACTTGTACACAACATTACAAAGGGCTATTGGGCGGAAGTCAGCAGCTTTGGATGGAGTTTTAACTTTTGGAATCAAAGCTATGTTAGTATGATTAACACAGCTGGGGGAGAGAGAACCATACAGGATACTACTAATAAAATTAGTAACATCATCACCAATAATGTGCCAGAATCGCTGATAGAAGATAGCATGCATACCATCGGGGCCTGGGGCTTTGTAAGGGTGCATCTGAGACAAAGCGCCATAAATCTCCTCTGTTGTAAAAGCTCTCATGAGCCATTGATTACAATCATCCGTGACCACATGATCAACAAAACCAAGAACATCAAGTAACTGCGCATCAGAGGGGTTAGTAGAGGTGAAAATAGAAGAAAAGTAGTATGTGAAAATACTTTCAATATCATCAATTTCATCACACCAAGTCCCATGAGCATCAAATAAACCCTTCACATAATTTCTTTTTTTCCTTTGCGAAGCTTTATGATGGAAGTATTTTGTATTCCTGTCTCCGTCTTTAACTTCCGCAACTCTAGACCGCAAATACCAGTGGGCTTCGTGCTTAGCATGGAGATCATCAAGCTGCTTTTCAAGAGAGAGGCGAGTGTTGCACACTTCGGGTGAGATGGGCTGCTGTTGGACTTTGCTGAGTTCGGCTTCCACTTTCCCAATTTGCTTGCCAAGGTTGTTAAAGCTTCCAACACTCCAAATCTTTAGTTGTTGGGCCATGCAGTCCAAATGGTTTGGGAGCTCCCTGTCCACAGAATCGGACCATGCAGCCCGCACAACATCTTCACATTAGGTGTCAAGTAGCCAGGTTGTCTCAAAGAAAAAACGGTGTTTTTGTCTTGTGGGCCTGTGAGCAGTACTGGGTCGGAGAATAATAGCCAAGTGATCCGATTTATAGCGCAAGGAATGATCCACCTTGCTGCTGGGGTATAAAGCGGCCCAAGAGGGTGAGCAGACAAATCGGTCTAGCCTTTCACAAATACAAGTGGAAGGAGAATTTCCACGTTCCGAAGTGTACCACACTCCCATGTAACCAAGGTCTCGAAGTGAAAGGTCATCCATAGCATCTCTGAAATGGTTCATTTCCCGACGAACTCGGTCAACTCCACCTTCCTTCTCATCATGACTCAAAATTTCATTAAAATCACCACCTAATAGAATAGGGCGGTTAGTCTCCCCACACAAATGGCGCATAAGAGTCCATGTATGATGTTTCTCCACTTTCTTTGCCCACCCATAAATCCCAATAAATCTCCATTTTTTATCACCATCATCGATGTCCCCACAAATATAGTGTTGAGAAAAGGAGACGAGAGAAAACAGAACTTCCTCTCTCCAATATAAACACAAACCACCCGATCGACCTCTACTAGAAACACCAAACGCATTCGAGAATCCCAAACGAATTTTCAGAGCTTCAATTTCAGTTTATTGATCATAGTTTCCGACAAAAACAAAATGTCGGGGGCATAGAGATTGCTCCATCTCCGGAGCTGATGAACTGACCAAGGGTTGCCCATCCCTCGACAGTTCCAACACATAACATTCATAATGCTTAGCAGGATTGGTCAGAGCCAATCTCCGCCGGAATAACAGTAGCCAAATCATGAGACACGCTTAGCTTGGGTCGCTTCATAGCATTATCATCATACTCACCTACCATCTCAGAAAAATCATGGGGCCTCTTGTTCTCCACATAAACTGGGTCCATATCCATAAGAGCATTATCTCCTTTGTCTTCCATGGGCCCACGGGCTAATCTTCTCCAGGCTTTATGTTTACCCACTTCTGCCTTCTTCACACTAGAAAAGACAAACACATCATTGGGTGGGTCTTGGGAAGCTTGTAACATGGCCTTTTGAGAGGGGTCCACATGTTGGGGCTGAGTACACATGAGAATTAGATAATAATGTGGAAACTGGCTTCCACGGTTTCACAGTGGTTTTTTTTGCCTTTTTTTTTGTTTAAATATTTGTTAGTTTCCTTTTTTTTTTTTGTTTAAATTCAGTAGTTATTGGCATGCACCCTTTTTTTCTATTTTTGGTGACCCCTATCCCTTCCATATAAAATAGAGATAAAAATACTTTCTCCATTCCACAAAAATCTGAACACTCACTAAAACTTGAGACATGTAATTTAAGGTGATATGCTCTAGTAGTTTGGCTACCAAATGATATTTTATGTAAAAGTACTCCCTTGTATTTTTTTTTGTTCTTCCTACTTCCACTTTGTGCGTTTGCCAACATAGTTCTTTTACCCATAAATATCATTCGTTACATATTATTAAAAAATTATAACGATTGAATATAAATAAAGTACTCATTGAGATGAATCAAACAAGACTACACATGGGACTATATTTTTTTCTTATATATTTAGAAGAATTTAGAATATTTCCTCTAATTGTGAATAACTGAATACTGTCAAGATTCCAAATAGGAAGGAAAAAAATATAGAGTGATTAAATGGTATAGGAATTGATGTGGTATTTTTGTGTGAAAAAGATTGGTTCTCAATGATCGCAACTATTCTTGGTGTGTGCTAATTGTACTTAACTACTTACTCACGGGAACACCAAATATTGATTAATTTTTTCTAAGTAGTATGTCGGGTGACTTGATTTACAATCCAAGGGAATATTCTGACCCAATTTATTGTTTTAATATTTTATTCATTTAAGGGTATTAAATTATTGTTAGAAAATGATGATATTAAATACTACTCTAATGAACAAATTAATTACACTATCTCCTACCATAAAGTAATCTCCTTTTCAATCTCATCCCTCATATTTTCTTCCCAACTTGAACCCATTGCCGGACACCCCTTTCATTTTTGTCAAACTAAAGTGGGAAGCATACGCATGCATGGCCATATTGTACTCCCTAATAGTAAACTATTACAGTTTGGTTGGATAGGCTGATTTGGAAGGAAAATAAGAGAAAGGAAAGGGACTCCCTTGTTTGGATACAACATGAAAGAAGGGAAGGGAATTGGATGGAAGGAATTTCCTTCCGCTTTTATTGAACTATATCCTTCCAATGTTGAACAGATTTGGAAGGAAAATGCAGCTTTCCTCTTATTTTCCCTTTTTTTCCTTTCCCTCTTCTCTCCCTTCCTTTGCCTCCATCATTGCTATCCAAACAATAATGTTTAGTCCTCTGATATCAATCTTGCACCTCAAATCATAAATAAATTAATTTCAAACCGGTAAATATACGACTAACAATTCAGTTTCTATACAATTTGACCCATCTGGTTTTTTTGTGAAGAACCTTCACATGCGGGGAAAATCATAACAAGATGTGAGAATGAGCTCCTTGGACCTCTATTCTGTCACCACAACTAATCTGGATTCAACTTGCTTTGCTATGTACTGTTAGATACAATGTAATTGAAAACAAAAACGAAATTACAGAAACTAGACTAGGACGAGTATTTCTCTGTCCTTAGGATAATATTAGCCCACTATTACGCTGATGGGATTAACGCTAATTTACCCCCGGGATTCCCTAATCTAAGAATGGATTTACAAGCAATTAATCCATCCTCCATGAGCATGGTTGAGAGAGTTTTGAGAGAAAAAGTTTTGTGAAGGAGAAGAGAAAATAAGAAACTGATTGCAAATAACGTTCTGCCAAAAGGTATATATTGGGATAAAATCAGATGACAGTTATAGGAAACTGTGAATAAAGTATTATCCCAATATCCGAAATAATAATTAATTAATAACTAAAAATTATTTCGGCAGAAAATTAAATACTAATCAAAACGTTAAGTCTTTGATTAGAAATATACAAGTATATTAATAATTCAAATACAAGCACATCCAAGCTCAATGCTAACCTTGGCCCAAGTAGTTAGGCCATCATCCAATTTAATATAACTATCACATGGGTTAATATAAAGACAACAACAACACTCTATTCCTTCCATGTGGGACAACTACCCACACACAATCTCCCAACTACATATTGAAGACTATAATCCAACAATCCCCCACTTAGTCTTCAATATAACAGAATTTGCATACATGAAAGAATCTTTCGATTTGAACTTTTACTTAGTGAAAGACCTTCAAGACTCTAACGAAATTTATGGCAGCCAAAGCTTTGAGCCAAAATTTCTTCTGTTAGAATCGGAAGAACTCCACACACACTAGTCCATAATCATGTTCACAAACAAGGTAGCACTAATATGGCCATGTGCTCATCCTGGTTCATAGACATTTATAAAAGTTTTGACCCAAAACTTTTGTTAGAAGCGGCACCACTTCTAATGTCTATATAGGTGAAATTCTTCAAACACTAGAATTTCATTAAGAGTAACAACTCACCCTAAAACACACACTAGAAGAAATTAAGCTAGTGTGACCAGACCAGTTATCAACAATTTGTTATTACCACATTGAACCTTCTAATTATAAGGATCTATAAAGAAAAGGTTGGGTTTCCATCGTTGCTGATCAATCAAACGGGTCTTAAGCCCATCTCTCGGCTTGTTCCATAAACCATATCCCTTGGTAATCCTTTCATAAAAGGATATGCCAAGTTATTGCAAGACCGTACATAAATAACAGTTATAATCCCGTCGGATATCAACTGTCTCACATATGCATGTCTTAAACTGATATGTCTAGACTTACCATTATAAATCTTATTGTAAGCTCTAGACAATGTTGCCCTCACTATCGCAAGTGCAAAGAAATAATCGGCATAGGTTGTGGCCACAACTTTATATCCAATAACATATTTCTCAACCACTCTACTTCTTTGCCTACTGCCCCTAAAGCTAAAAATTCAGCTTCCATTGTAGAATGAGTGATGCAAGTTTGTTTCTTTGAGGCCCAAGAAACTAGCACCACTACCGAGCATAAAGATCCAACCACTTGTGGACTTATTATCTCCATCACTTGATATCCAACTAGCATCTGTATACCCTTCCAGTACAGCAGGGAAATTCCCATAGTGCAAAGCATAACCTTTGGTTCTTTTCAGATCAACCAAAAATTCTTCCAATTGCTTGCCAATGACCTGTACTAGGATTACTAGTAAATCTCGAAAGTTTGCATATTGCAAACACAATATCGGGTCTAGTGCAATGCATAGCATATATCAAACTTCCTATTGCACTAGCATACTCTAACCGAGCTACAACTCTTCCACTTGTTCACATTAAGTTTACATGACGTATCATACGGGGTGTTAGCTTCCTTGAAATTCAAATGCTCAAATTTCTTAAGCATCTTATCAACATAAGAGAATGACTTAAGGAATAACCCCCCCTATTTCTTCTAACTTTGATACCTAAAATAGTATCAACTTCATTTAAGTCCTTCATCTTGAAACAAGAACTCAAATAAGTTTTGGTTTCAGTTATGCCTTTCATGTTTGTTCCAAATATCAACATATCATCAACATAAAGACATAAAATGACTCCATAATCTTTTGTAAACTTAGAGTATATACATCTATCAGCAGAGTTATGTATAAAGCCATGAGATAGAACAACATAATCAAAATTTTCATGCCCTTTGTTTTGGTGCTTGCTTTAAACCATACAATGACTTTATTAGTTTACAAACTTTATTTTCGTGACCGGGTAGTACAAAACCTTCAGGTTGTCTCATGTACACCTCTTCATCTAAATCACCATTTAGAATATCAGTTTTTACATCCATTTGGTGAACATACAAACTATATAAATAAGCTAAAGCTATTAACACTCTAATGGATGTAATCCTTGCAACCTGGAGCATAAGTATCAAAATAATCTACTCCTTCTCTTTGGCTAAACCCTTGACAAACAAGTCTAGCTTTGAAAACTTTAATTGACTCATCATCCACATTTCTTTTCACCCTAAAAACCCACTTACATCCAATGGCTTTAGAGCCAGGAGGCAAATCGATAAAACCCAAGTCTTATTAGCCATTAAAGACTCCATTTCATCATTTATTGCTTCCTTCCAAAAAGCAGAATCTCTAGAAGCCATTGCTTCTCGAAATTTATTTGGTTCATTGCTTTCATCCTCAACATTGAGAAGTAATGGGATTTTCCTGGATACCACTTCTCTATTTCCTTCAACAAGAAAAGCAATAGCTTGTGAATTGATAAAGTCTGAACCCAAATGTTTTTCCTTTCTAACTCTTACACTTCTCCTAGGTTCAATATGATCATTAGGATTTATTCTCACATTACTAGAAGAAGGATGATGACTCGATTCCGGGTTAGAATTAATTTCTGTTTGTGGTATTTGCAAAGACTCATCAACACTTTTGGAATCACTTCAAATTTGTTCTCAAAGAATTCAACGTCTCTAGACTCTATAATCACATTTGTATCTAGATCCAAAAGCCTATATGCTTTAGAGTTTTCTGCATATCCCACAAATACACTTTTCAAAGCTCTTGGACCCAATTTAGTTTTCTTAGGATCTGGGACCTTGTAAAAAGCTAAACATCTCCAAACTCTAAAATAACTAATATTAGGTTTTCTTCCTCTCCAAATTTCATATGGGGAGAATTTCAACTTCTTTGAAGGAACTCTATTATGTACATGACATGCGGTTAGTAAGGCCTCACCCCATAAATTCAAAGGTAAATTGGAGTTAACAATCATGGCATTAACTATATCAACCAAGGCTTCATTCTTCCTTTCAGCAACCCCATTTTGTTGAGGTCTATAGGGAGCACTAACTTGATGAACAATACCTTTATCCTCACAATAGGAAGTAAATTCAGTAGGGAAATATTCCCCACCCCTATCACTTCTTAAAATTTTCAATTTCTTACCCTTTTGTTTTTCTACCATGGCTTTGTAAATTTGAAACATATTATATGATTGATCTTTTGATTTCATTAAATAGACATAGGTAAATTTAGAACAATCATCAATAAAAGTAATAAAATACCTACATCCACCTCTAGTTAAAACACCATTTAACTCACAAATATCAGAATGCACAAGTTCTAAAATTTCAGATTGTCTATCAACTTTTGGGAAATGTTTTCTTTTCATTTTCGCTTGTACACAAACTTCACACTTTTCTTTATGTTCATTGCTATAGGTAATAATCCCATTTTTGCACATAAATTTCATTGTTTGATAATTAACATGTCCCAAGCGACTATGCCAAAGATTAAAACTTGTACATTCTATATTAAAACTGAAATTAAAAGATTGCACACAAGAGTAACTAGAACTATCTTCTTTATTGATACTTAGTTTGAACATGCCATCAGATACATAACCTTTTCCAACAAAGGAACCAGCTTTAGACAGAATAATTTTATCGGACTCTATAACAGTTTTGAGTCCTTTCTTACAAAGCACAAAACCAGAAACTAAATTCTTCCTAATTGAAGGAACATGTAATACATTAGTAAGAGTTACTTTCTTTCCAGAAGTGAATTGGAGTATCACACTCCCTGTTCCATGAACCTTGTTAGTGTGATGATCTCCCAACAGAATTTCATGACCATCCACGGCCTCAACATAATCCTTAAAAAGTGAGCGATTGTTGCAAATATGTGTGGTAGCACCAAAGTCATACCACCAATCATCACTAACAACAACCGAAGCCATGTGTAATTCTTGGATCATACCAACATGCATTTCAGAAATCATGGCAACAATTTGATCATTATCCTTTTGTTCAACAACATTTGCAATGGCCTTCTCTTCATTATTCTTCTTCTGGTTTTGGTTCTGATTTTGCTCCTTGTCCTTCTTAGGGTTCCTATAGAAACGTTTCATATGGCCTTTCTTGCCACAATTATAACATACAATTTCAGAAAAATCCTTCTTACCCTTTTTATTCGGGTTAGAAGTATCAGAGTTATTATTTGCCTTTCTTTTACCCTTCTGATTCTTCTGACTAGCATAATGCACTTTAGAACTTGAAGCAATGTTCAATTCCTTTTCCCTACTACGTGTTTCTTCTTCAATTCGTAGGTGTTTCTGAATGTGTTCTAGAGTGAATTCCTCAGAGGTATGCAATAACTTTTTCCTGTAATCATTCCAGGATGGTGGTAGTTTGGCAATAATCCCCCCCACAATTAATTTTTCTGGAACAGTTATGTTCAAGTCCTTAAATTTGGAGATTAAAATATGGAATTCATGCACTTGATCTAGTATAGAAGTGCTATCAACCATAGAAAATTCAAAGAATTTAAAAGTAACAAACTTATGTGCCCCTTGCTTTTCTACATCATACTTGAACTCTAGTGATTTCCACATCTCTTATGCAGACGAATTGGAGTGTAGAGAGCATACAGGCGATCAGAGAGAGAATTCAGAATGTATCCTCTGCACAGCATCTCATCCTCAGCGCGTTTCTTGCATTCTGCAACCATTCCTTCAGTCTCTTTTTCTGATGGTTCTGGTAAAGTACCCAACTTTAAATCCAAAACATAAAAGATCTTCAGACTTCAGAGCAGTGAGTAAGAACGACATCTTCTCCTTCCAACGCAGGAAATTGGTTCCATCAAAGCGATCTAGTTTCACATTATCATTACCGAACATCTTCATGGTGTTTTCCATTAATATTATCCTAAGATTGTTAGATACAAAGTAATTGAAAACAAAAACGAAATTACAGAAACTAGACTAGGATGAGTATTTCTCTGTCCTTAGGATAATATTAGCCCCACTATTACGCTGATGGGATTAACGCTAATGTACCCCTAGGATTCCCTAATCTAAGAATGGATTTATAGCAATTAATCCATCCTCCATGAACAAGGTTGAGAGTGTTTTGAGAGAAAACGTTTTGTGAAGGAGAAGAGAAGATAAAAAACTAATTGCAAATAACGTTCTGCCAAAAGGTATATATTGGAATAAAATCAGATGGCAGTTATAGGAAACTGTCAATAAAATATTATCCCAATATCCGAAATAATAGTTAATTAATAACTAAAAAATATTTCGGCAGAAAATTAAATACTAATCAAAACGTTAAGTCTTTAATTAACCCGCGCGTCGTGCACGTGCAAAGTGCTAAGTGCTAGTCTTTGATTAGAAATATACAAGTATATTAATAACCCAAATACAAGCACATCCAAGCCCAATGCTAATCTTGGCCCAAGTAGTTAGGCCATCATCCAATTTAATATAACTATCACATGGGTTAATATAAAGACAACAACAACACTCTATTCCTTCCATGTGGGACAAACACCCACGCACAATCTCCCAACTACATATTGAAGACTATAATCCAACACGTATCACTCTTGCTGCTGTCTTTCGATCCATCGGGCACAATATACAAGACCATTTTAGCGCATCTTCTATCAATTTTCTTAAACACAATATAGAAAATACTCTTTATATTTATGTATATAGTGCTGATGTATTTAGTAACCCTATGTAAAATACTAGGTAGGTAGTTTTTGGCTTTTCAGTTAGCTGTAAATATCAGTTGCGTTTTACGTGTTTTTTGTCTTCTTGTGTGATGCTGTGAATATATAAACAACAGATCAAATTCTTTTAAGTTTGTGATCCCACCTGGCAAATTGATTGTTGGACCTTAGTCCAAGAATACTGACATTTACTCTAATTTTCTTCATGATATTAGAGCATACTAGGTTATTAGTTTGTTTCACAAAATTCGTTTTTTTTTTTCAAGTGAACGTTTTATTCTTCCAAGACTCTAAAACTTAATAAAGCACTTTAAGATGGGTGACAAGGAGAAACAACAATAGACTCAGACTATATGTTGATCCTTATTACTTAGGAAGCTCAGAGAAGCATTATCTTCAATGGTAGCAAATTATTTAAATTGAAGCAAGAGCGTGAAGATGGCCCTGGGTGTAAAGAACAAGTTAGGATTCATTGAAGGTAAGATAAAAAAAAACATCTTCGAATCATGAAGAGTACTGTAAATGGGAAAGAAATGATTGTAGGCTCACATGTTGGTTGCCTGCATATGTTCCTCCTGAAATTGCTGAGCAAATGCTCATTTCTGAATCTGCTCAAGAGTTGTAGAATGAGCTTCTTGAGAGACACTGCCATACTAATCATATGACTAACAAATAAAGCTTCATCCCTCCCCTGCTGCACAACTACTTCACTAGTTCCACTAGCACTTATATCAAGGCTATTTGTTGGTATTAGTTGTCCCTGCACTTTAGTAACATTGATTATATCAGTTTGGTCTTGAATTGGTTATTCTTCTTCTTTTGACAGATCAAAATTTAAAGGCAAACTATCTACATTTTCATTGTAATCTTCATGACTTTGTTAACAGGAAAAATGTATACTTTGAAAACTACATTTCTACAAGTATACACCTATTTTGTCTATTAAATCATACACCTTATAACCCCTTTGGTTACTAGGGTATTCAAGTAAGATACATCTAGTTCCTTTTGCAACAAATTTGTCTCCTCTCCTATATCTATTGTATGCATAACATAAACATCCCATTACTCTTAAATGTTCATAATTAGGTGGTCTTTCCATGAGTCTTTCAGAAGGATTCTCTTACTTGGTAGCATGTTGACAATGTGCATGTGTTGTAGCTAGAGCACACTCACCCCATAGATAATTTGGGAGCCCTAGGTGGAGCTTTATAGCTCTGGCTATTTCAATAAGGTGTGTGTCTTTTCTCTCTATCTTTCCATTTTATTCAGGCACCCCTACAATGCTTCTTTGATGGGAAATTCCCTTTTCCATAATATTTATGTGCATTTTGACTTGAAATTTATGTTTCATTGTCATCACTCCTAATCAACTTCACCTTCACATTGAAGTGATTCTCAACATAAGCTATGAATCCGTTCAAGATTCCTTTCACTTGTTCTTTATTTGAGAGTAAATGTGTCATGCATTTGCAATATAATTACTTTGATTAAAAGGTAGTTTGTGGTGCTTTTCCAAACAACAAGTATCATAAAGCAAATCCTTCAAATCCTTACAATTATAAATTTCTAAGTGTTTTACTTCGGACAAAGATCCATGTCCTAATCTCTGATGCATCAAAACAACATCATTTGTTTTTCTACAGCTCGAAACAACTATTTTCACTACTTGCTAAGCTAACACCTTACCATCTTCCTTATTGACTAATTCAACTTCTGTCTCCTTTACTCCTTTTCCTTTGTGCACCAACTGGTACAATTAAGCATTCTTCACTTCAACTCCAACTACTTTCTTACTAAAGGGGTCCTGAAACTAGCATCCATCATCATTAAAAACTACTTTCAATTTACCTTCTTCCATGAGCTTACTAACAGACAATAAATTATGCCTAAACTATAGTATAAACAACACATGTTTGATTATTACATATGATGACTTATTCTCACAGTTCCAACTTGTCTAACCTGTCTCACAGTGCCATCTGGCAATCCCATACTTACAGGCTTTTTTAAATCTCTTAATTTAGGAAACAAACTACTATAGCTTCCCTATGATATGAAGCACCGAGTCTATTGTCCAAGTGCTCTTATCAAATATATCAAACTAAGAACAAGTATCTAAAGATGATATTATACTTGCAAGATTTATCATGTGCATAGTTGAGCTAGTTCTAGATGAACTTGCTCCATTCTCTTTGTTTCTCACTCAGTAATTTAAGAAATTGATCTTGCATCAAAAAATTTATGTTTCCGATTGTAACATCCCAGAATTTCAAAGCGAAAAAGAAAGAAATAATAATAGTATTAATAGGACGATGGCGGAAACATCGTCTTCTGGGAATGTCACTACTACAAGAAATGCGGTTGAAAAACTAAGTGATAAAACCAAACATAAGTAAGTACTATAAGTAAATTAATTACTTAGATTAAAATCGAAATGAGAAAACTATCTCAAACTAAAGAGGAGTCTAGAACTCAAACCCCTAATAGATTAATTCTCGCATCTCAACCCGAGCCCAAAATCAAAGAAAATCCCCATCAACAAAACCTGCAAAATATACAACAAATATCTACAATCAGTGGGGAGTAACTAGCAGTTCTCCCAGAACAAAAGAAATCAAAGCATGATTCAGACATAGATTAATAAGAAAGGAAAGCATAAAGTCAAGTCAACTACAATATGCATCCACTTCCATATAACTCACAAATAACGCAAATGAATAATAAACAGCAAGTGAGTTGGATAAAAATAAATAAATCATCTCAAGAGTACTTTTATAAAAATAAAATATAGGTAAAACAAGTTATTGAGTCGAAACCGAACGCTAGTGAATCGCAATTCACTTCCTAAGGTTTGTCGGATCGCAATCTCCGGGTCGGTCTATGGGCTTACGTTCCCCACCGCCCCGTGTCTAAGAATGGCCAAACTCCCGATGTAGGGTAGAACACGCAGAACTCCCTGACCTCTCGGACGACAACAATTAACCCAGGTGTACCCCTAGTTCGCAAACCAGGTGGTTGGCATGTTCTTCACCGGGGACTACATCTATCCCACCGGATGTTCTTTTCTCAAAAAAAATAAAATCATAATTCATAAATATCATCAAAGTATCATTCAGCTCAAAAATATTCGTCAAAAGGGATGCCACCCGGCCTTATACCCATAATTCATCAAAAGTAATTTTTCAAAAATCTTCAAAGTAGTAACTTACAAATTTACAACAAATATCTCCAACCACAATACTTTAAACATCACTAAGCATCAACAATGATAGTGAAATTGTTTTTACAGCACTAACAACATCAATAAAAAAATGCATCACCAATTAACTCCAAGGCTTATTAAATAAATGAATAGTTTACAATTAATCATTTTTACATAAATCAAACATAAACATAATGATACCAATAATACTTACATCAACCTACTAAACAC
Source organism: Beta lomatogona (assembly GCA_947646795.1). Lineage (NCBI taxonomy): Eukaryota > Viridiplantae > Streptophyta > Magnoliopsida > Caryophyllales > Amaranthaceae > Beta > Beta lomatogona. The sequence continues at coordinate 2,358,062 of CANSNZ010000982.1, forward strand.
CAGCATCCTAGAACATAAAATATCACAAATTATTTCTGATTAACAAGCTCTCAAATAATTTAAAAGAGTATCCTCAATTTCACAACAAAAACCCAATAATAATTATTAAACTAATAAGTTCGAGCAGTAAAATCACACAAAAATTATCATATGACCCTAATGGCTCTACTAACATGGTAAAAATTTTATTTATAATTTTCGGACTCTAAAAGTAATTTTAAAAGTTAATATACAGATTACTCAATAAAGCCAATATAATAACTAAAAATATAAATAAACGCCCAAAAATTACCAAAAATTTGCACAACATGCATAAACTCACGTAAATGAATATTATACACAGAAATGAATTTTTCGGCCTCCAGAAATAATTTTCATGATTTATATACTGACAGAAACTAAATTGCAAAAACAGATATATCAATTAAATAAACAAGTACACAATTGGAAAAAATTATTCTAAGGCATGGAATACATACTACGCATACAACATGATCTAAGAAAAATAACTTCAGCAATTTTAACATCAGTTTAATAATTATTATGCAATTTAGCGAAAAACGCATAAAACACCAATTAAATCAAATAAATACCAAAAATCATACGAAAATTATTTTTCTCTTTACAGTAATCACACAGCATGAATCAAGTATATTCATGTCAAATTTTGTCAATAATTTCATTCAAAAAATATTTTAAATAATAATTCCTAGCGTAATAATCTAATACCGAAAAATACTCTAATCACTATGGTTCTAAGATAACTACTAGTTACCTGGAACGTCGAGAGGAGAGCTGAGTCTAAAGAGAAAGTTAAGAGCTACGCATACAATCCAATTCCTCTTCTAACCCCAAGGCACAACGAACGAGAATTGTAGCAACCAGTCACTAGGCATTTTCTTCTTGAACGTTGAAAACTCTTGTTTCGCACTGCTCTGTTACGACCATGATTTCCGGTGATCAAAAGCTCATATTCTAAATCCCTCCGGTCATTATTTAGAACAAGAGGTTATAAATGTTCTGTCCAAATTTGAAGACGATCCAACGGTTAGATCTCCGGCTACGGTTATTTTCGTGAAGGTGTGACAGGAAAAACCGGGTTGAAACTTTCTATTCTTTTCCTCTTCATTTTCTCTCTTTCTTTTCTTGAAAACGGCGAGGGTTAAATGAGAATGATGCTGAACCTCTTTTAATAAAAATTAGAATTTTAGATGTTATTTTTATAATGATGACATGTTTGGATTTAACTAACAACATATTCTTTTGTTATATCAATAAATTATTATTTTTTATTATAAATAAACCTATAAATATATATAATCATATGATCTAGAACAAAATGATTAAATATTCTTCTTATATCGTTGTCTTGTTCTATATAAACTTTGTTTTTAAAGATAAGTTGAAATCCTTTGTAGGGAAAATTTTGAACGTGATGACAACACCATTAGGTTATCCCATGCTACTCATGTTTTATATAGACTAGTAATATATAATTTATATTATTCTACCAAAATTGTTTTAAAAAATAAACATCATATAATATTGTCATGTTCGTTACATGTACAACATAAAAAAGAACATCACATATCAAAATTATTAATTAGATAAAATATAAAAAAAGAACACGTACAAATGCCAAAAGAACATTCTTATTCTTGAACACAAATAGCTTCAAATAGTGACATCAATGACATTTATAATAATAGCAATGACATTTACCAATATTAATAATTAATAAGTACAACAACGACAATAATAATAATCTTTTTGAACAAATGTACTAGTAAATAGTAATATTAATAGTAATAGTAATTGTATAATAATAATAATAATAATAATAATAATAATAATAATAATAATAATAATAATAATAATAATAATAATAATAATAATAATAATAATAATAATAATAATAATAATAATAACAATAATAGCATTAGTAATACTAATAATCATAATAATCATGATAATAATAACAATAATAATAAGTTTTAAATATAAGCATAATCTGAACTTATCTGATCTGATCTGATCTGATCTGAACTTATCTGATCTGATATGAACTTATTTTTTCTGATCTGATCTGATCTGGTTTGATCTGATCTGATCTGAAATAAGCAAAAATAAGGTGAACTGAACATAGCCTTACTCACTTCACTTTGGGGGAGAATCAAGAAGAAAGTGCAAAAGTATGAGAGAGAAACTGAAAAGGTGGAGAGAGAAATTGAAAAGTGAGAAAGAGAAATTAAAAAGTGGGTTAAAATATTAAAAAGTGGATGACATGGGTGGAAAAAAAAGGAGAAACTTAGTTTCGATATTTGTTGTTGTACATATAATTTTGTTTCTATCCTTTTAAATGCAATTTCTTAATTTTTTGATATATTTTTTTTAACTATTTAGTGTTTTATTTGCATTTCAAATCAATACAAGTAACTATCTTTGATAGTTTCTTATGTTGGCTTTTTTAAAAATTATGTTTCTACATACTTATAATTCATTTATGATGATTTTTTAATAAGTGTTTACTTGTATGCTAAACAATCCTAAACATAATTTTTAAATTTAAAATTTTAAAAATCATGAATAATAACGAACAATCCGACTCATGAAAAACATGGTATTCCAAACATTCATGTCCATCATAATATACAAAGACAATCAAAGTGTAAATGATATTGATAATAAGCTAAGTATTAGCTACCTAAGAAGACGATATTAAATTTATTAAAAACACAATCCTTCCTTGTTTGGAATGTGTATAATTTATAAATATCAATTTAATTCTCAAATGGTTTCACAATAAGATTAGAAGAAAGATAGGTAAGAAAAGTGTGCCAATTGCGTATCTGAAGAGTGAAAAAAAGAACTATAAATAGCCAACTATAAAAGTCTTAGTTACTATATTTAAACAATGATTAATAAGTGTTGATACTTATCCATTCAAGGTTATTTATTTTAGCATATGAGAATCATAAAATAAGTAGGTAATTTAAATATATCATTATATCTCAATTCTAAAAGTAAGTATAAAACAAATAAAGGACAAAATGTTAGTAATATTCCTTGTTAATTGTAGTCCTCACACAAATAACGGATATGAATATGACTAATATCATTACTCCAAAAAATGATATGACTAACTTCATTACTCTGGCAAATCATATGACTAACAAATAAAGCTCTGTGTAAGCTGTGTAGTCATATGAATTCTTTGTTAATTACTTGCTATCCTCTGAATTCACTCAATTGTTTCTCTTTCCCCCTCTTCCTCATCTATCTCTCTTTCTCTCTAGAATTCTTTGATGAGAGAAGTAATAGCGGTGAACAAAAACACCTTCCAATTTTTTCTTCATTCACCTTCTTCCACTTTTTAATGAAGATATTAGTCACAAACCTGTTCTTTTACTCTATTAATAAAAAGTCATATGGCAGTTAATCCTACTATTTTATTGTTCTAATTTCACAAACAAATTGTTCACGATTGAATATTACTTATAAAAACTTGTTGACTGTGCTTTTTGTTGCTCAAAAGGATATGTGACATATTACAATGTTTGTTAATGGTGCCTTCTTTCTGTTTCCTAAACAAAATCATACAAAATATAATGTGAAAGGAGTCATTCGGTCAGTGTTTCCTGTAGCAAAAAATAAAATCATGGCCGGAGTTACCTGATTATGTTTGCTTTATTCAATGTTTCAAATTCTACTAATTATCTCAATCAATCTCTATTCTATGCAAAGATAGAGGAAGAGCAAGAAAGTTATGAAGAGGAAGAAGATTATGCGAACGAGAAGGAAATACGCTGTTTGTATCGTGTGTTTTGTGGTTTTGTTTTTTTTTTCAAATGAAAACTGCAAAATTTGTTTAACAGTTAATCACCATTAAATAAGGGATTTTTTTCAAATAAAAAATTATAGGTGATAATGTGGAATTATTAGATTACTAACTTCACGGTTTTTTTTTAATAATGTTTTTTTAAAACAGTTAGTTTGTTGTTTTGTTTTTAAATTTTTTTGAATTTAAAACTAAAAACATGTCAGTTTTTAGTTTCTTATGAAATTAGTGATGTTTATTTCAAAAAATAAATTAGATTTTTTTTTTGAGGGGAAAAGCAAATTAATATTAAATCAAGGACAAATTGTCCATCAAAACATAAGGAGCCACTTCCTGGGGATAGTGGTTCTCCCAAATCTGCTCAGTCCAAAAAGGAGAAAGTCTAGCTAAATAGTGGGCGACAGAGTTCCCTTCACGTTTCACAAGTGACCATACAATAGAAGAAAAGCAAACACAAGAAGCGAAAATATTATGGAGGATGATATCAATCTCCGCAGACCAATGAGCACGAACTCTGCGAGTGGCAGCAAAGATAACAGTACCACCTGAGTCACGAGCAACAACACTTAGCCCAATCCAGCCTTCGGTAACCAGCGAGGCATCTACATTCAATTTGAACATCCCCAACGGAGGAGCCACCCAAACCTGAGAGCTAGCTGCAGCAGTGCTGGCACGAAAATGATATATATTTTGCCGTGTACTTCCCATTTTCATCTACAAGCCTAGACACTCGTTGAAGAAGGATGTTGTGGGGTGTTATAGTGTTGTTGAACACAAGAGAGTTACGATCACTCCAAAGACACCAAGCAAGGAAGGCACCTTTGATACGGGCTTCCTTATCCAACTAACGCCAAGCAGCAGGCCTTCGAGCATTGTTTCAGCGAGGTCCGAAGTGCAAAGGGCTGCACATCCACTGTCAACCCAAATATCTTGAAGGTGGGTGCAGCCAAAAATAGCATGATATTGCGTTTCAATTTCGCCACACCCTCTAGGATAAAGGTCATCTTCAATCATGTGACGGTGTTTAAGCAAGCCACGAACCGGGAGGGTTTGAGTACTCAAACGCTATAGAAAATGCTTAACTTTTGGACTTACCTCCAAACTCCAAATATCAACCCAAGCTTGGTGGAAGTTGTCAAGATTTCCACCTTTCCCAAGCATGTAAGCCGTCTTCACCGAATAGCAAACATCTTTTGTGAAGGCCCAAGTCAATCCATCTTTCAAGGGGGAAAAGCTTAGAGGGGTTCCAAGGATACAACGCACATCTCTTTCATTGAAAAGAGCTTCAATAATCGGCACCTTCCACTCCATTCTCTCGAAATCAATAAGGTCACTCACCATAAGTATATAACCTTGCTTCTCACTCAAGATAAAACGCCCACTTTCATCAAGAATCCACGGGTCATCCCAAATTCTTATTTGCGTTCCATTGCCAACACGCCAAATCAAACCTTCCGTTAGGAGAGCTTTAGAGCTCCAAATACTACTCCATGAGTAACTATTAGAACACCCAAGAGGGGCATCTAAAAAGTCACACTTAGAGTAATACTTTGCCTTCATCACTCTAGCAAAAAGTGAGTTCGGTTCACGAACCAACCTCCATGCTTGTCTACCCAAAAGAGCGTCATTGAAAACTCGAAGGTCTTTGAAGCCCATGCCACCAAAACACTTCAAAGTGCACATAGAGTCCCAGTTCTTCCAGTGAATTTTCCGTTGGGAGTCGGAACTGCCCCACCAAAAACGTGCCATGGTAGAGTGAATTTTTTGTATGATGGAACAAGGAAGCTTATACACTCCCATCAGGTAAGTAGGGATAGTCTGGATCACTGACTTAAGCAACACTTCTTTTCCAGCGCGAGATAGCAATTTCTCCTTCCATCCTTGGAGTTTCTTCCAAATTCTATCCATAAGAGAATCAAAGATAGCTTTCTTTGATCTCCCAGAGACAGAGGGGATACCAAGATATTTCTCATGTCTGTCAACCTGCCGCATGCTCAAAATGCTCGCCGACTCTTCTCTTTGTGTGATGCTGACTCCTCTACTAAAAGACACCTCCGATTTTTCATAATTAATTTTCTGCTCGGATGCTAATTCATAGTGGTTGAGAATATCAACTACAATAGTGCATTCCTGTCGGGAGGCTCTAGTGAAGAGTAAACTGTTATCTGCAAAGAAAAGATGAGAGATTTTTGGGGCACTACGGCTGGCCTTAGCACCATGTAACTGTTTCTCCTGGACTTTATTCTGGATCATTTTAGAGAAAGCATCAGCAATCAATTATATAAAAAGCTACGGAGAGAGAGGGTCACCTTGGCGGAGACCTCTAGCAGGAGTAACAGAACCACATACACCACCATTGATGATGAAAGAATAAGAAACAAATGAAACACAATCCATGATCAAATTCACCCAACGCCCATCAAAGCCCATGGTAAGAAGCAACTTCCTCAGAAAACCCCATTCCACTCTATCATAAGCCTTGCTCATATCCAGCTTCATAGCAATGGTATCCCCACGACTCCGATTCCGATACTTCATAGAGTGAAAGATTTTCATAGCAATGAGAGCATTATCAGTAATAAGGCGTCCAGGGACAAAGGCACTCTGATTTTCAGTAACCTGAGAGGGGAGAAACTCTTTCAATCTGATGACAAGAGCTTTAGAAACCAACTTGTACACAACATTACAAAGGGCTATAGGGCGGAAGTCAGCAGCTTTGGATGGAGTTTTAACTTTTGGAATCAAAGCTATGTTAGTATGATTAACACAGCTGGGGGAGAGAGAACCATACAGGATACTACTAATAAAATTAGTAACATCATCACCAATAATGTGCCAGAATCGCTTATAGAAGATAGCATGCATACCATCGGGGCCTGGGGCTTTGTAAGGGTGCATCTGAGACAAAGCGCCATAAATCTCCTCTGTTGTAAAAGCTCTCATGAGCCATTGATTACAATCATCCGTGACCACATGATCAACAAAACCAAGAACATCAAGTAACTGCGCATCAGAGGGGTTAGTAGAGGTGAAAATAGAAGAAAAGTAGTATGTGAAAATACTTTCAATATCATCAATTTCATCACACCAAGTCCAATGAGCATCAAATAAACCCTTCACATAATTTCTTTTTTTCCTTTGCGAAGCTTTATGATGGAAGTATTTTGTATTCCTGTCTCCGTCTTTAACTTCCGCAACTCTAGACCGCAAATACCAGTGGGCTTCGTGCTTAGCATGGAGATCATCAAGCTGCTTTTCAAGAGAGAGGCGAGTGTTGCACACTTCTGGTGAGATGGGCTGCTGTTGGACTTTGCTGAGTTCGGCTTCCACTTTCCCAATTTGCTTGCCAAGGTTGTTAAAGCTTCCAACACTCCAAATCTTTAGTTGTTGGGCCATGCAGTCCAAACGGTTTGGGAGCTCCCTGTCCACAGAATCGGACCATGCAGCCCGCACAACATCTTCACATTAGGTGTCAAGTAGCCAGGTTGTCTCAAAGAAAAAACGGTGTTTTTGTCTTGTGGGCCTGTGAGCAGTACTGGGTCGGAGAATAATAGCCAAGTGATCCGATTTATAGCGCAAGGAATGATCCACCTTGCTGCTGGGGCATAAAGCGGCCCAAGAGGGTGAGCAGACAAATCGGTCTAGCCTTTCACAAATACAAGTGGAAGGAGAATTTCCACATTCCGAAGTGTACCACACTCCCATGTAACCAAGGTCTCGAAGTGAAAGGTCATCCATAGCATCTCTGAAATGGTTCATTTCCCGACGAACTCGGTCAACTCCACCTTCCTTCTCATCATGACTCAAAATTTCATTAAAATCACCACCTAATAGAATAGGGCGGTTAGTCTCCCCACACAAATGGCGCATAAGAGTCCATGTATGATGTTTCTCCTCTTTCTTTGCCCACCCATAAATCCCAATAAATCTCCATTTTTTATCACCATCATCGATGTCCCCACAAATATAGTGTTGAGAAAAGGAGACGAGAGAAAACAGAACTTCCTCTCTCCAATATAAACACAAACCACCCGATCGACCTCTACTAGAAACACCAAACGCATTCGAGAATCCCAAACGAATTTTCAGAGCTTCAATTTCAGTTTATTGATCATAGTTTCCGACAAAAACAAAATGTCGGGGGCATAGAGATTGCTCCATCTCCGGAGCTGATGAACTGACCAAGGGTTGCCCATCCCTCGACAGTTCCAACACATAACATTCACAATGCTTGGCAGGATTGGTCAGAGCCAATCTCCGCCGGAATAACAGTAGCCAAATCATGAGACACGCTTAGCTTGGGTCGCTTCATAGCATTATCATCATACTCACCTACCATCTCAGAAAAATCATGGGGCCTCTTGTTCTCCACATAAACTGGGTCCATATCCATAAGAGCATTATCTCCTTTGTCTTCCATGGGCCCACGGGCTAATCTTCTCCAGGCTTTATGTTTACCCACTTCTGCCTTCTTCACACTAGAAAAGACAAACACATCATTGGGTGGGTCTTGGGAAGCTTGTAACATGGCCTTTTGAGAGGGGTCCACATGTTGGGGCTGAGTACACATGAGAATTAGATAATAATGTGGAAACTGGCTTCCACGGTTTCACAGTGGTTTTTTTTGCCTTTTTTTTTGTTTAAATATTTGTTAGTTTCCTTTTTTTTTTTGTTTAAATTCAGTAGTTATTGGCATGCACCCTTTTTTTCTATTTTTGGTGACCCCTATCCCTTCCATATAAAATAGAGATAAAAATACTTTCTCCATTCCACAAAAATCTGAACACTCACTAAAACTTGAGACATGTAATTTAAGGTGATATGCTCTAGTAGTTTGGCTACCAAATGATATTTTATGTAAAAGTACTCCCTTGTATTTTTTTTTGTTCTTCCTACTTCCACTTTGTGCGTTTGCCAACATAGTTCTTTTACCCATAAATATCATTCGTTACATATTATTAAAAAATTATAACGATTGAATATAAATAAAGTACTCATTGAGATGAATCAAACAAGACTACACATGGGACTATATTTTTTTCTTATATATTTAGAAGAATTTATAATATTTCCTCTAATTGTGAATAATTGAATACTGTCAAGATTCCAAATAGGAAGGAAAAAAAATATAGAGTGAGTAAATGGTATAGGAATTGATGTGGTATTTTTGTGTGAAAAAGATTGGTTCTCAATGATCGCAACTATTCTTGGTGTGTGCTAATTGTACTTAACTACTTACTCACGGGAACACCAAATATTGATTAATTTTTTCTAAGTAGTATGTCGGGTGACTTGATTTACAATCCAAGGGAATATTCTGACCCAATTTATTGTTTTAATATTTTATTCATTTAAGGGTATTAAATTATTGTTAGAAAATGATGATATTAAATACTACTCTAATGAACAAATTAATTACACTATCTCCTACCATAAAGTAATCTCCTTTTCAATCTCATCCCTCATATTTTCTTCCCAACTTGAACCCATTGCCGGACACCCCTTTCATTTTTGTCAAACTAAAGTGGGAAGCATATGCATGCATGGCCATATTGTACTCCCTAATAGTAAACTATTACAGTTTGGTTGGATAGGCTGATTTGGAAGGAAAATAAGAGAAAGGAAAGGGACTCCCTTGTTTGGATACAACATGAAAGAAGGGAAGGGAATTGGATGGAAGGAATTTCCTTCCCCTTTTATTGAACTATATCCTTCCAATGTTGAACAGATTTGGAAGGAAAATGCAGCTTTCCTCTTATTTTCCCTTTTTTTCCTTTCCCTCTTCTCTCCCTTCCTTTGCCTCCATCATTGCTATCCAAACAATAATGTTTAGTCCTCTGATATCAATCTTGCACCTCAAATCATAAATAAATTAATTTCAAACCGGTAAATATACGACTAACAATTCAGTTTCTATACAATTTGACCCATCTGGTTTTTTTGTGAAGAACCTTCACATGCGGGGAAAATCATAACAAGATGTGAGAATGAGCTCCATGGACCTCTATTCTGTCACCACAACTAATCTGGATTCAACTTGCTTTGCTATGTACTGTTAGATACAATGTAATTGAAAACAAAAACGAAATTACAGAAACTAGACTAGGACGAGTATTTCTCTGTCCTTAGGATAATATTAGCCCACTATTACGCTGATGGGATTAACGCTAATTTACCCCCAGGATTCCCTAATCTAAGAATGGATTTACAGCAATTAATCCATCCTCCATGAGCATGGTTGAGAGAGTTTTGAGAGAAAAAGTTTTGTGAAGGAGAAGAGAAAATAAGAAACTGATTGCAAATAACGTTCTGCCAAAAGGTATATATTGGGATAAAATCAGATGACAGTTATAGGAAACTGTGAATAAAGTATTATCCCAATATCCGAAATAATAATTAATTAATAACTAAAAATTATTTCGGCAGAAAATTAAATACTTATCAAAACGTTAAGTCTTTGATTAGAAATATACAAGTATATTAATAATTCAAATACAAGCACATCCAAGCTCAATGCTAACCTTGGCCCAAGTAGTTAGGCCATCATCCAATTTAATATAACTATCACATGGGTTAATATAAAGACAACAACAACACTCTATTCCTTCCATGTGGGACAACTACCCACACACAATCTCCCAACTACATATTGAAGACTATAATCCAACAATCCCCCACTTAGTCTTCAATATAACAGAATTTGCATACATGAAAGAATCTTTCGATTTGAACTTTTACTTAGTGAAAGACCTTCAAGACTCTAACGAAATTTATGGCAGCCAAAGCTTTGAGCCAAAATTTCTTCTATTAGAATCGGAAGAACTCCACACACACTAGTCCATAATCATGTTCACAAACAAGGTAGCACTAATATGGCCATGTGCTCATCCTGGTTCATAGACATTTATAAAAGTTTTGACCCAAAACTTTTGTTAGAAGCGGCACCACTTCTAATGTCTATATAGGTGAAATTCTTCAAACACTAGAATTTCATTAAGAGTAACAACTCACCCTAAAACACACACTAGAAGAAATTAAGCTAGTGTGACCAGACCAGTTATCAACAATTTGTTATTACCACATTGAACCTTCTAATTATAAGGATCTATAAAGAAAAGGTTGGGTTTCCATCGTTGCTGATCAATCAAACGGGTCTTAAGCCCATCTCTCGGCTTGTTCCATAAACCATATCCCTTGGTAATCCTTTCATAAAAGGATATGCCAAGTTATTGCAAGACCGTACATAAATAACAGTTATAATCCCGTCGGATATCAACTGTCTCACATATGCATGTCTTAAACTGATATGTCTAGACTTACCATTATAAATCTTATTGTAAGCTCTAGACAATGTTGCCTCACTATCGCAGTGCAAAGAAATAACTGGCATAGGTTGTGGCCACAACTTTATATCCAATAACATATTTCTCAACCACTCTACTTCTTTGCCTACTGCCCCTAAAGCTAAAAATTCAGCTTCCATTGTAGAATGAGTGATGCAAGTTTGTTTCTTTGAGGCCCAAGAAACAGCACCACTACCGAGCATAAAGATCCAACCACTTGTGGACTTATTATCTCCATCACTTGATATCCAACTAGCATCTGTATACCCTTCCAGTACAGCAGGGAAATTCCCATAGTGCAAAGCATAACCTTTGGTTCTTTTTAGATCAACCAAAAATTCTTCCAATTGCTTGCCAATGACCTGTACTAGGATTACTAGTAAATCTCGAAAGTTTGCATATTGCAAACACAATATCAGGTCTAGTGCAATGCATAGCATATATCAAACTTCCTATTGCACTAGCATACTCTAACTGAGCTACAACTCTTCCACTGTTCACATTAAGTTTACATGACGTATCATACGGGGTGTTAGCTTCCTTGAAATTCAAATGCTCAAATTTCTTAAGCATCTTATCAACATAAGAGAATGACTTAAGGAATAACCCCCCCTATTTCTTCTAACTTTGATACCTAAAATAGTATCAACTTCATTTAAGTCCTTCATCTTGAAACAAGAACTCAAATAAGTTTTGGTTTCAGTTATGCCTTTCATGTTTGTTCCAAATATCAACATATCATCAACATAAAGACATAAAATGACTCCATAATCTTTTGTAAACTTAGAGTATATACATCTATCAGCAGAGTTATGTATAAAGCCATGAGATAGAACAACATAATCAAAATTTTCATGCCACTGTTTTGGTGCTTGCTTTAAACCATACAATGACTTTATTAGTTTACAAACTTTATTTTCGTGACCAGGTAGTACAAAACCTTCAGGTTGTCTCATGTACACCTCTTCATCTAAATCACCATTTAGAATATCAGTTTTTACATCCATTTGGTGAACATATAAACTATATAAATAAGCTAAAGCTATTAACACTCTAATGGATGTAATCCTTGCAACTGGAGCATAAGTATCAAAATAATCTACTCCTTCTCTTTGGCTAAACCCTTGACAAACAAGTCTAGCTTTGAAAACTTTAATTGACTCATCATCCACATTTCTTTTCACCCTAAAAACCCACTTACATCCAATGGCTTTAGAGCCAGGAGGCAAATCTGATAAAACCCAAGTCTTATTAGCCATTAAAGACTCCATTTCATCATTTATTGCTTCCTTCCAAAAAGCAGAATCTCAAGAAGCCATTGCTTTTCGAAATTTATTTGGTTCATTGCTTTCATCCTCAACATTGAGAAGTAATGGGATTTTCCTGGATACCACTTCTCTATTTCCTTCAACAAGAAAAGCAATAGCTTGTGAATTGATAAAGTCTGAACCCAAATGTTTTTCCTTTCTAACTCTTACACTTCTCCTAGGTTCAATATGATCATTAGGATTTATTCTCACATTACTAGAAGAAGGATGATGACTCGATTCTGGGTTAGAATTAATTTCTGTTTGTGGTATTTGCAAAGACTCATCAACACTTTTGGAATCACTTCAAATTTGTTCTCAAAGAATTCAACGTCTCTAGACTCTATAATCACATTTGTATCTAGATCCAAAAGCCTATATGCTTTAGAGTTTTCTGCATATCCCACAAATACACTTTTCAAAGCTCTTGGACCCAATTTAGTTTTCTTAGGATCTGGGACCTTGTAAAAAGCTAAACATCTCCAAACTCTAAAATAACTAATATTAGGTTTTCTTCCTCTCCAAATTTCATATGGGGAGAATTTCAACTTCTTTGAAGGAACTCTATTATGTACATGACATGCAGTTAGTAAGGCCTCACCCCATAAATTCAAAGGTAAATTGGAGTTAACAATCATGGCATTAACTATATCAACCAAGGCTTCATTCTTCCTTTCAGCAACCCCATTTTGTTGAGGTCTATAGGGAGCACTAACTTGATGAACAATACCTTTATCCTCACAATAGGAAGTAAATTCAGTAGGGAAATATTCCCCACCCCTATCACTTCTTAAAATTTTCAATTTCTTACCCTTTTGTTTTTCTACCATGCCTTTGTAAATTTGAAACATATTATATGCTTGATCTTTTGATTTCATTAAATAGACATAGGTAAATTTAGAACAATCATCAATAAAAGTAATAAAATACCTACATCCACCTCTAGTTAAAACACCATTTAACTCACAAATATCAGAATGCACAAGTTCTAAAATTTCAGATTGTCTATCAACTTTTGGGAAATGTTTTCTTTTCATTTTCGCTTGTACACAAACTTCACACTTTTCTTTATGTTCATTGCTATAGGTAATAATCCCATTTTTGCACATAAATTTCATTGTTTGATAATTAACATGTCCCAAGCGACTATGCCAAAGATTAAAACTTGTACATTCTATATTAAAACTGAAATTAAAAGATTGCACACAAGAGTAACTAGAACTATCTTCTTTATTGATACTTAGTTTGAACATGCCATCAGATACATAACCTTTTCCAACAAAGGAACCAGCTTTTGACAGAATAATTTTATCGGACTCTATAACAGTTTTGAGTCCTTTCTTACAAAGCACAAAACCAGAAACTAAATTCTTCCTAATTGAAGGAACATGTAATACATTAGTAAGAGTTACTTTCTTTCCAGAAGTGAATTGGAGTATCACACTCCCTGTTCCATGAACCTTGTTAGTGTGATGATCTCCCAACGAGAATTTCATGACCATCCACGGCCTCAACATAATCCTTAAAAAGTGAGCGATTGTTGCAAATATGTGTGGTAGCACCAAAGTCATACCACCAATCATCACTAACAACAACCGAAGCCATGTGTAATTCTTGGATCATACCAACATGCATTTCAGAAATCATGGCAACAATTTGATCATTATCCTTTTGTTCAACAACATTTGCAATCGCCTTCTCTTCATTATTCTTCTTCTGGTTTTGGTTCTGATTTTGCTCCTTGTCCTTCTTAGGGTTCCTATAGAAACGTTTCATATGGCCTTTCTTGCCACAATTATAACATACAATTTCAGAAAAATCCTTCTTACCCTTTTTATTCGGGTTAGAAGTATCAGAGTTATTATTTGCCTTTCTTTTACCCTTCTGATTCTTCTGACTAGCATAATGCACTTTAGAACTTGAAGCAATGTTCAATTCCTTTTCCCTACTACGTGTTTCTTCTTCAATTCGTAGGTGTTTCTGAATTTGTTCTAGAGTGAATTCCTCAGAGGTATGCAATAACTTTTTCCTGTAATCATTCCAGGATGGTGGTAGTTTGGCAATAATTCCCCCCACAATTAATTTTTCTGGAACAGTTATGTTCAAGTCCTTAAATTTGGAGATTAAAATATGGAATTCATGCACTTGATCTAGTATAGAAGTGCTATCAACCATAGAAAATTCAAAGAACTTAAAAGTAACAAACTTATCTGCCCCTTGCTTTTCTGCATAATACTTGAACTCTAGTGATTTCCACATCTCTTATGCAGACGAATTGGAGTGTAGAGAGCATACAGGCGATCAGAGAGAGAATTCAGAATGTATCCTCTGCACAGCATCTCATCCTCAGCGCGTTTCTTGCATTCTGCAACCATTCCTTCAGTCTCTTTTTCTGATGGTTCTGGTAAAGTACCCAACTTTGGATCCAAAACATAAAAGATCTTCAGACTTCAGAGCAGTGAGTAAGAACGACATCTTCTCCTTCCAACGCAGGAAATTGGTTCCATCAAAGCGATCTAGTTTCACATTATCATTACCGAACATCTTCATGGTGTTTTCCATTAATATTATCCTGAGATTGTTAGATACAATGTAATTGAAAACAAAAACGAAATTACAGAAACTAGACTAGGATGAGTATTTCTCTGTCCTTAGGATAATATTAGCCCCACTATTACGCTGATGGGATTAACGCTAATGTACCCCTAGGATTCCCTAATCTAAGAATGGATTTATAGCAATTAATCCATCCTCCATGAACAAGGTTGAGAGTGTTTTGAGAGAAAACGTTTTGTGAAGGAGAAGAGAAGATAAAAAACTAATTGCAAATAACGTTCTGCCAAAAGGTATATATTGGAATAAAATCAGATGGCAGTTATAGGAAACTGTCAATAAAATATTATCCCAATATCCGAAATAATAGTTAATTAATAACTAAAAAATATTTCGGCAGAAAATTAAATACTAATCAAAACGTTAAGTCTTTAATTAACCCGCGCGTCGTGCACGTGCAAAGTGCTAAGTGCTAGTCTTTGATTAGAAATATACAAGTATATTAATAACCCAAATACAAGCACATCCAAGCCCAATGCTAATCTTGGCCCAAGTAGTTAGGCCATCATCCAATTTAATATAACTATCACATGGGTTAATATAAAGACAACAACAACACTCTATTCCTTCCATGTGGGACAAACACCCACGCACAATCTCCCAACTACATATTGAAGACTATAATCCAACACGTATCACTCTTGCTGCTGTCTTTCGATCCATCGGGCACAATATACAAGACCATTTTAGCGCATCTTCTATCAATTTTCTTAAACACAATATAGAAAATACTCTTTATATTTATGTATATAGTGCTGATGTATTTAGTAACCCTATGTAAAATACTAGGTAGGTAGTTTTTGGCTTTTCAGTTAGCTGTAAATATCAGTTGCGTTTTACGTGTTTTTTGTCTTCTTGTGTGATGTTGTGAATATATAAACAACAGATCAAATTCTTTTAAGTTTGTGATCCCACCTGGCAAATTGATTGCTGGACCTTAGTCCAAGAATACTGACATTTACTCTAATTTTCTTCATGATATTAGAGCATACTAGGTTATTAGTTTGTTTCACAAAATTCGTTTTTTTTTTCAAGTGAACGTTTTATTCTTCCAAGACTCTAAAACTTAATAAAGCACTTTAAGATGGGTGACAAGGAGAAACAACAATAGACTCAGACTATATGTTGATCCTTATTACTTAGGAAGCTCAGAGAAGCATTATCTTCAATGGTAGCAAATTATTTAAATTGAAGCAAGAGCGTGAAGATGGCCCTGGGTGCAAAGAACAAGTTAGGATTCATTGAAGGTAAGATAAAAAAAAACATCTTCGAATCATGAAGAGTACTGTAAATGGGAAATAAATGATTGTAGGCTCACATGTTGGTTGCCTGCATATGTTCCTCCTGAAATTGCTGAGCAAATGCTCATTTCTGAATCTGCTCAAGAGTTGTAGAATGAGCTTCTTGAGAGACACTGCCATACTAATCATATGACTAACAAATAAAGCTTCATCCCTCCCCTGCTGCACAACTACTTCACTAGTTCCACTAGCACTTATATCAAGGCTATTTGTTGGTATTAGTTGTCCCTGCACTTTAGTAACATTGATTATATCAGTTTGGTCTTGAATTGGTTATTCTTCTTCTTTTGACAGATCAAAATTTAAAGGCAAACTATCTACATTTTCATTGTAATCTTCATGACTTTGTTAACAGGAAAAATGTATACTTTGAAAACTACATTTCTACAAGTATACACCTATTTTGTCTATTAAATCATACACCTTATAACCCCTTTGGTTACTAGGGTATTCAAGTAAGATACATCTAGTTCCTTTTGCAACAAATTTGTCTCCTCTCCTATATCTATTGTATGCATAACATAAACATCCCATTACTCTTAAATGTTCATAATTAGGTGGTCTTTCCATGAGTCTTTCAGAAGGATTCTCTTACTTGGTAGCATGTTGACAATGTGCATGTGTTGTAGCTAGAGCACACTCACCCCATAGATAATTTGGGAGCCCTAGGTGGAGCTTTATAGCTCTGGCTATTTCAATAAGGTGTGTGTCTTTTCTCTCTATCTTTCCATTTTATTCAGGCACCCCTACAATGCTTCTTTGATGGGAAATTCCCTTTTCCATAATATTTATGTGCATTTTGACTTGAAATTTATGTTTCATTGTCATCACTCCTAATCAACTTCACCTTCACATTGAAGTGATTCTCAACATAAGCTATGAATCCGTTCAAGATTCCTTTCACTTGTTCTTTATTTGAGAGTAAATGTGTCATGCATTTGCAATATAATTACTTTGATTAAAAGGTAGTTTGTGGTGCTTTTCCAAACAACAAGTATCATAAAGCAAATCCTTCAAATCCTTACAATTATAAATTTCTAAGTGTTTTACTTCGGACAAAGATCCATGTCCTAATCTCTGATGCATCAAAACAACATCATTTGTTTTTCTACAGCTCGAAACAACTATTTTCACTACTTGCTAAGCTAACACCTTACCATCTTCCTTATTGACTAATTCAACTTCTGTCTCCTTTACTCCTTTTCCTTTGTGCACCAACTGGTACAATTAAGCATTCTTCACTTCAACTCCAACTACTTTCTTACTAAAGGGGTCCTGAAACTAGCATCCATCATCATTAAAAACTACTTTCAATTTACCTTCTTCCATGAGCTTACTAACAGACAATAAATTATGCCTAAACTATAGTATAAACAACACATGTTTGATTATTACATATGATGACTTATTCTCACAGTTCCAACTTGTCTAACCTGTCTCACAGTGCCATCGGCAATCCCATACTTACAGGCTTTTTTAAATCTCTTAATTTAGGAAACAAACTACTATAGCTTCCCCTATGATATGAAGCACCAGAGTCTATTGTCCAAGTGCTCTTATCAAATATATCAAACTAAGAACAAGTATCTAAAGATGATATTATACTTGCAAGATTTATCATGTGCATAGTTGAGCTAGTTCTAGATGAACTTGCTCCATTCTGCTGTTTCTCACTCAGTAATTTAAGAAATTGATCTTGCATCAAAAAATTTATGTTTCCGATTGTAACATCCCAGAATTTCAAAGCGAAAAAGAAAGAAATAATAATAGTATTAATAGGACGATGGCGGAAACATCGTCTTCTGGGAATGTCACTACTACAAGAAATGCGGTTGAAAAACTAAGTGATAAAACCAAACATAAGTAAGTACTATAAGTAAATTAATTACTTAGATTAAAATCGAAATGAGAAAACTATCTCAAACTAAAGAGGAGTCTAGAACTCAAACCCCTAATAGATTAATTCTCGCATCTCAACCCGAGCCCAAAATCAAAGAAAATCCCCATCAACAAAACCTGCAAAATATACAACAAATATCTACAATCAGTGGGGAGTAACTAGCAGTTCTCCCAGAACAAAAGAAATCAAAGCATGATTCAGACATAGATTAATAAGAAAGGAAAGCATAAAATCAAGTCAACTACAATATGCATCCACTTCCATATAACTCATAAATAACGCAAATGAATAATAAACAGCAAGTGAGTTGGATAAAAATAAATAAATCATCTCAAGAGTACTTTTATAAAAATAAAATATAGGTAAAACAAGTTATTGAGTCAGAAACCGAACGCTAGTGAATCGCAATTCACTTCCTAAGGTTTGTCAGATCGCAATCTCCAGGTCAGTCTATGGGCTTACGTTCCCCACTGCCTGTGTCTAAGAATGGCCAAACTCCCGATGTAGAGTAGAACACGCAGAACTCCCTGACCTCTCGGACGACAACAATTAACCCAGGTGTACCCCTAGTTCGCAAACCAGGTGGTTGGCATGTTCTTCACCGGGGACTACATCTATCCCACCGGATGTTCTTTTCTCAAAAAAAATAAAATCATAATTCATAAATATCATCAAAGTATCATTCAGCTCAAAAATATTCGTCAAAAGGGATGCCACCCGGCCTTATACCCATAATTCATCAAAAGTAATTTTTCAAAAATCTTCAAAGTAGTAACTTACAAATTTACAACAAATATCTCCAACCACAATACTTTAAACATCACTAAGCATCAACAATGATAGTGAAATTGTTTTTACAGCACTAACAACATCAATAAAAAAATGCATCACCAATTAACTCCAAGGCTTATTAAATAAATGAATAGTTTACAATTAATCATTTTTACATAAATCAAACATAAACATAATGATACCAATAATACTTACAGCAACCTACTAAACACCAGCATCCTAGAACATAAAATATCACAAATTATTTCTGATTAACAAGCTCTCAAATAATTTAAAAGAGTATCCTCAATTTCACAACAAAAACCCAATAATAATTATTAAACTAATAAGTTCGAGCAGTAAAATCACAAAAAAATTATCATATGACCCTAATGGCTCTACTAACATGATAAAAATTTTATTTATAATTTTCGGACTCTAAAAGTAATTTTAAAAGTTAATATACAGATTACTCAATAAAGCCAATATAATAACTAAAAATATAAATAAACGCCCAAAAATTACCAAAACTTTGCACAACATGCATAAACTCACGTAAATGAATATTATACACAGAAATGAATTTTTCGGCCTCCAGAAATAATTTTCATGATTTATATACTGACAGAAACTAAATTGCAAAAACAGATATATCAATTAAATAAACAAGTACACAATTGGAAAAAATTATTCTAAGGAATGGAATACATACTACGCATACAACATGATCTAAGAAAAATAACTTCAGCAATTTTAACATCCGTTTAATAATTATTATGCAATTTAGCGAAAAACGCACAAAACACCAATTAAATCAAATAAATACCAAAAATCATACGAAAATTATTTTTCTCTTTACAGTAATCACACAGCATGAATCAAGTATATTCATGTCAAATTTCGTCAATAATTTCATTCAAAAAATATTTTAAATAATAATTCCTAGCGTAATAATCTAATACCGAAAAATACTCTAATCACTATGGTTCTAAGATAACTACTAGTTACCTGGAACGTCGAGAGGAGAGCTGAGTCTAAAGAGAAAGTTAAGAGCTACGCATACAATCCAATTCCTCTTCTAACCCCAAGGCACAACGAACGAGAATTGTAGCAACCAGTCACTAGGCATTTTCTTCTTGAACGTTGAAAACTCTTGTTTCGCACTGCTCTGTTACGACCATGATTTCCGGTGATCAAAAGCTCATATTCTAAATCGCTCCGGTCATTATTTAGAACAAGAGGTTATAAACGTTCTGTCCAAATTTGAAGACGATCCAACGGTTAGATCTCCGGCTACGGTTATTTTTGTGAAGGTGTGACAGGAAAAACCGGGTTGAAACTTTCTATTCTTTTCCTCTTCATTTTCTCTCTTTCTTTTCTTGAAAACGGTGAGGGTTAAATGAGAATGATGCTGAACCTCTTTTAATAAAAATTAGAATTTTAGGGCAAGGAAAAATGAAGGGTTTAGGAGAAATGATTAGGGGGGTTATGGGGGTTACAATCCACCAAGAGTCACCAATTAAAAGAAATGAAATAAAAGAGGAGAAACTTCTTCCTTCTCCCTCCCCGGCTGTCCAAGCCCAAGTACACCAAGAAGATTTCGGCCCAAGTCATCAAAGGTCCATGCATCAAAAGTCCGTCACCCGATAAATCGATAAATTCCTAAATCGCGCCTAAACTTTGAAAATACTTAATAATGAAAATAACTCTAATAAATTATATTATAATATAAATATAATAAACACATTAACACCCCATATGCGATGCAACATTTCATCATCCAAGTCAGTCCAACAACGTTACAAAAACGCTACACGACAAAACTGCATCCTAAACGCCTAAATAAATAACGAAACTAATATAACCTTTAGAATACTTAACTATAAACTTAAAATAAATATATATACATATATCACATCATATAAATATATATATACATTTTCACAACACGTTCCAAAATAATCTAAATAATAAATTATTTATTTTTACGAAAAATATCATTTTAATGTAAACAAACACCAAAAATAAGGTTGAAAATTACGGGGTGTTACACCGATACTTCCTTCACTCTTTTTTTCTCATCCATGATTTTCACCATTTGCTTCATTGAATTGTAGCATATTTCATGTTGCTTTTTTCTTTTGTCAGCTCTTCAAACCATTTTGGTCCTCCATGAAGTTTGAAGCAATCTTCCACCACATGTCCTCTCATATTGCAGTGAGTGCACCTCTTTTTCATTTTCTTTTCCTTACTTTCTCTTTTATGATAGTTCCTTCCACTTGAATATTTGTTTCCGACACTATTTTTTTACCATGATGAGGACTAGCCTCATTCCACAGCGCAGTAGTTGTGTTTGCTTCGTAATATGTATGTATTAGGCATGTTGCTTGTTGTTGATAATAAGCTGCCGCTATTGTTTTTGTATTAGGCAAGTGTTAGGAAAATATGGTGATGATGTTGATTTATGATGGGTGATGGTTATATGATGATGAGGAGTAAGGGGAATTAATCTGTTATAGGTGTATGAGGCGTGATATCATGCGAGAGATGAAGTGGTTTTAGTTGACGGGGCTAGGATGATGTGGCACAAGATTAGGGAGATTAAGAGATGAAGATCTCGTGGTATTAGGCGGTCGATTTAGGTACTAGGATCAGTAAAATTATGGTGGGGTGCTGCGAGTGATTTTGTGAGTGAGGTTGCCGAGGGAATTTGGTGTGTCGAGTGTGTAATTGTGCCGTGAGATGAGAGTTTATTATGGTGTGTTGGTAGGGAATTGGTTGTGTATTTTTGTGGAGTTCGAGTGACGTGAGAGATGAGAGTGAAAAGCCATGTGATGAGAGTGAAAGGCCGTGTAATCAAGTTAGT